>CAJHZI010000546.1:1092500-1762500 GCA_905160935.1 Enchytraeus crypticus
CAATCAGCAGCATTTACAAGAAACACTATTATATTTTCCCCAGACTCCTTTAGGAATGTTTGCAATAGAGTTTCTTAATTAATTGATTCGTTTAAACGCATTTAGTTAGCTTAATATTAAAGAGTGAAGAGATAGAATGAAGTAATAAAACCTAATAATAAGCTAATGTTAGCGTCAGTTTCCTCACTCGAAAGTGATATCAGTGACGGGAGAGCCCTGGATTTGTACCACGCATATCCGCGGTCGAGTATCTTACCGACATTGCCACTGGCTCCAGCCAATTATGCCGTCTAGCTTCGGCAAAAGCCGATGTGACTGTTAGCTGAACTTTTGCAATTAAAACATCTACATGTGCATTTATTACTCAAGTGCATATAATTCCGTATGATGAGGGGATATGACGTAACGATTAGAGTGTTCGCCTCGGATGCAAGTGGTCAGTGTTCAAAGTCCAGGTCATTCAGATAATGATGGATGGGGCTCATGGATGTGTAATCATATATCGGAGCTTCCTGACAATATTATTATTGTTATCATTAAGTCAGATTTGTTCAAATTTTGCCTCTCAGTAAGAGTGAAAGGGAAATATTAAAGTTCTGTGTTAAGGCCAATAGGCCTTATGATGCATGGGTTCAGAATGTTGGGCACTGAAACAGGAACATTTATAGAGTATGTATGTAGCAGAGATGCGAATGTTGCCTCTAATGTGAGGTAAAACTAGAAAGGACAGAATGAAAAATGAGGATTTGAGGATGAATTTGGGTGTTGATGGTACTAGGGG
The DNA here is from genome assembly GCA_905160935.1 of Enchytraeus crypticus. Lineage (NCBI taxonomy): Eukaryota > Metazoa > Annelida > Clitellata > Enchytraeida > Enchytraeidae > Enchytraeus > Enchytraeus crypticus. The sequence continues at coordinate 1,093,282 of CAJHZI010000546.1, forward strand.
TAGGTTGGCTCAGTCAAGATTGAGATTGTATAGACATATTGTTGGAGTGTAGTAAAAAGAGTTTGAAGGGAAAAGCTGGATGTTAAGCTAGAGAGAGGTAGACCACAAATGACGTAGGATGCTATCTATTCTTAGGTTATGCGAATCCGGTTTTGAATTTCTACATCTGAATTTAAAGCGTATGCCGGGCAGTTCGTAATATGTAATTAAAAATTTTCAATATAAAGTATCTGTATCTGATAATTATATATAAGAGTTAGTTAATTATTTAATTCTCTTTCTCTCTATAGTGCTCTGCCAATTGGCAGGTCTAAGGTACAAAATCCTACTAACATGTTGCTAATGCTTTTACGCTCCTTAAAGAGCACGCTACAGATTAACGAGTTATTCCTTTCACAGAATTAATTAATTGAGTACTAAATAATTTAAGTAATTCATTACTATATTGGATGATACGCAAATATTGGATCATTGTCTTCGTACAGCCCGATGTGTGTTTAGCCCTCGTTCACTTGGCAGAGCCATCACGTGATCTTCTGATCACGTGGTCAGAGGATCACGTGATCAGAAGATCACGGCAAACATTTTCATAAATACTTCTGTTCAGTTAAGCTTATATATTTCAAGTTAAGACTAGCTGAATGTTTGTATAGAAGAAAAGATCTTTGGACTGATTTTCTGGATTTTTGACATTTGCACGGTTTTTTACTTTCATTTTGCTCGCTGACTTGGATTTGCCTCAATAGCGCTCGATGCTTTTATTGATTACTGTAGTACTCTAATTGTTTTTATATGTCATAGATCCCGAAGGCAATTGTTTCCTTTTTTACTAAGGGAAGTCGACATAAATAGACAAGAGGGAAATAAAGAAAATTTACAATTTTGGCTTTTCCAGAATAGTTACAGGAAGTTACATGTATGCAAGACCCAGAAAGGAAAATTTAAACTTCTCAGCTGATTTCCAACTTGCTACCGATGCAGCAGCATCTAGTTTAATGAATGCAAGTAGACTCAGTGCTTGATCCTAGAAGACATAATAATCTCACCAGTGTTTAACTAGGCAATCAGCTTGAGAAAACACCCACAATGTAGAATTCAAGCCTGATTAATTTAGTGGAAAATATGATGAAGAGTTTCTGCTTAACCTGTCGCTAATCTGAGTGTTTGCAATCTTGAAGTTTCTTCAATTCATGATTAAGGAGTGCAAACTCCATAATTTTACGAAAAACTCGACATAAACCTTCAGACGAAAAAGTCTCCTAAATCATTGTAACTATTAGAAAAAGTGATAAGTTCAGATTATACAGCCATGTAAAGCCTAAGCATAGGCCGATCAGTCAGTGCTAACCTTGAGATAACGAACAACACTTGTTCGCACTTCTATCACTTGTGAATGCAATAGTAAATGTTTACAACTTACTACGTCTGAATATCTTTAGAAGTCGCCGACGCTCTTTTCCAGGTTGTTTTCCGGATTATATTCCAATCATTATCTTTTAGTGAGTTAATTGTTATTATTATTTTTTAATCCCCTAATAAGGGAGTTATTTTTCAAATCTTGCTCTCCACTCTGCAATGCCGTGTCGCTAAAAGTACTACAGAAACAAACTGAATTTATTATTATTATTATTACTATTATTATTCTTTTTATTATTATCATTATTACTATTATTATTACTATTATTATTATTATTGTCGTCATCATTAATATTATCTTTATTGTGAATAATAGGCTTAATTATGATTACTATTAGTAAAATTATTATCATTTATTATTATTAGTAGTAGTATTATTATTAGCATTATCATTATTAGCATTACTATTAGCATTATTAGCATTAGTATTATCAGTATTATATTATTAGCAGTAATTTATTGCATTCGTTCCGCAAAGTTAACTGATTGGTCCACTTGCGCATTTTGCTGATGTCCTTTATAATATCTTCAATATTTAATATAACTTCGTCGACCTACAGGAGAAGCAGATGTCAGATGTTTATTTCGATAGGGAGAATTTAAAAGATAAAAAAATTAACAATTTTATTACGAAAAACATTAATTTGTTAATTTGCTTGAAGCATTTTCTAAAACTAATTCCAAGATAAAGTTAATAATTGTAAATAAAATAGCAATTTGAGAAATAACTCTTAAAAATATACTGTTTCATAAAAAGCAAAAATTGTTCTTTACAATTTCTGCTCTTGCATTTTTACTTGACCATTATATTTGAAATCTAAGATAATTGAAATAATTATAAACTAGCCTGGATTGCAATAACTGAAAATGAACTCGTCTAAAAGGCGAGTTCAAATACATTTTTATTGCGTCACAACGTTGGACCTTGACAAAGGCCTAATTAATTATAAGCCTAATAATTATTTAATTAAACTAATAAAAATTAATTAAATTATATTATAATTATAAACCTTATTAAACATTTAACTAAATAACTGATTACTGATACCGGGTTCTTAATAACTGAAAAACTGGAATAAACTGGATTCTTAATAACAGAGAAACTGAAAAAACTGGATTATTAATGAGAAACTGGATTGAATAGGATTCGTCTACTGACTCCTAATTTATTTCGCTTTTGCAGTTTGTCGACTTTTCCCCTTAAGAAATTATGCGCACAAACAGTATTTCTTTATTAAAATCTATACATACAGAGACATACAACACATCACGATCCTGTTACCACAGTTTCTAAAATACCAGAAATTCTTTTTCGTCCAGAATGAGAAAACGAAAACCGCAGCATGTGTTATTTGCACGTGTAGTGAAAGCTGAGAATGGAGAATGCTGGTAAATACGTTCTGAATCGAAACACTGAATCCGTGTATAGCTTCTGGCTTTCAGAGACCCGTGCTTTGCCGCTAACTGTGTTGCGAATATCAACAAAACATCAGTTTAGCACAAACAATGGAGGGCTACAATTCTCAAACCCATTAATTCCAACCGCTTAGTGTAAACCGTGGTTTGCTTATGGAATGCTATCCTAGGGAAAAAGAAAGAGATAGCATTGATTATTTTGAAAAACCTGTGCTTGCATGTAGGTCAGTTAAATACAGAAGCAACATTTTAAACAGGAGGACAGCGTTCTAAAGAAGGCTTACTCTTAAAAAAATATTATAAGTAACATTACTGCATGTAATATTTTACTATATAAACAGCTGGTAAAGCTAATATTACGTCAGTTTCCTCACTCGAAAGCGATGTCAGTGACAGGCGAGTTCAGGATTTGAACCCCGCACATACTGATCCGCGATCGTATATCTTACCGACATCGCCACTGGCTCCAGCCAGTACATCGCAGATGATTTTTCATTGCTTTTTGACCAATTAACTTTGATTGTATAAAAAGTTTAAAATTAAATAATTGCCTTTATATAGGAAGATAAAACCTACTAGATACACGCATTATACATGTAGAAGTCTTGCTGAACTGTAAAACGATTACGTTTACATCTAAACAAACTCGTACAGACTTACATGTAGGCCTTTAATTTCTTTTTAAGCTTAATCACGTACTTGTATCTTAATTAGCATTTTGTGAATACACAGTTTACACTTTATTAATTTCATATATTCTGTAGCACACTCGTGATATCTCTGCCTTTCTCTTCATTTCAACTTCATATGAAGAGAAAAGAAGAAGGCGGATGATAGAATTATGTGGTGGAGTTATATGGCATGACCTGCCAATAGGCAGTTCACTAAGATATATATATATATATATATATATCTTTTTTAAATGAATTTGGTATATCTTAGTGCACTGCCCATTGGCTGGTCTTTGATATATAACGCCTCCACTCATCTCTATCTTCCGCTTTCCTCTCTATCTATCTATCTATCTATATATATATATATATATATATATATATGGACATATATGGACATATATGGACATATATGTCCATATATGTCCATATATATATATATATATATATATATATATATATATATATATATATATGTCCATATATGTCCATATATGTCCATATATGTCCATATATATATATATATATACTGCATATATACTGTCTATGTCTTTTGCCTATTTGTGCAGATCTACATCTGGACGGCTCGACGAGGTTATTTGAACGAGCAGGCTTAACTCATTACGACAGAGTCTTAATCGACGAGAAATCTGATGAAGTCATTGTTGGCATCAAGTGAGCAATTCAATTGATCTCTATGATAAGATAATAGTTAAATATGTCCCACATCTGCTGTTCTATTCTTTATGAAGATTTATTCTATTGCATTCGTAATTACTATTTAAGTAGGCTTATAGAATAAGTAAAATTAGGAATTCGATGGAGATATGCGATTAAGCAACTTGGTGGTTTTGTGGTGCTCATTTGGGAGCTAGGATGAACTCCATGAGTTTATATATTTTGAATGTCTCTATAGTGTAATGGTTAGAGGTGTAGATAACGTCATTAAGTTTTACATGACAGATCTTGAGGTGAATTGAACCCTCGTGGGTTCGAATCCCAGCCGCGCTGTTCTGAGAGTAAAATCTCGGACATTCACTGGACTGGTTACATGGATAATGGACAAAATTGCCTAACGGATTTAACATGTGGTATTAAAAGTGATAGATGTCAGAGTAGTTGATAACTTCACTGTAATGTTTGTTATTATTATGTGCCTTGAGCCTGTCATTTTGTAGAAGATTATAGAGCGACAGATTCCAGAGATCACATGGCTTGCACTGAATGCAGTCGTATCATACTAATACATGTAGTTTTGTGGTGTATAATTTTAAGATAGAATATCTTAATGGTGAGATGTCTTCGGTTGAACAGGCAACATGTCTGTAAGATATCCGCCCGCGGATAGATACGAAATAAAAGAGATAGATTCAAATCTTGTGCTTACCCCATCACTTGCATGCCATTATGTCAAAAACTAAAGCTAGACTGGGAGTTAGGGTATAGTAGCCATAGTAATAATAGCAATTATAACCTTCGACTATTTCTATAGCGGTGTCACGGCCAGTGTTCGGTCTTCGAGGTAGCTTTACAGGTTCTTACAGGTTCCTGGCAGGTTATTATTGATACTTTTCGCGGTTTATCATATATTTGCTATTGATAGCGCCAATCGGCAGCCGAGGCGAACACTTTAAAACCGTTAAACCAGTAAAAAGTAAAGCTAAAGCTAATGTTAACGTCAGTTTCCTCATTTGAAAGCGATGTCGATGACGGACGAGCCCAGAATTTGAACCCCGAATATATTGATCCACAGTCGAATAACTTACCGATATCGCCACTGGCTCCAGCCAGTAGTAGTAGAAGCAGTAGTACTGTAGTGATATGCCTATATAGTGTCTTACAGGGTATCCTTAAGTAGATAGCTTGCTTGCTGCTAGCAAGTAGCATACTTTCAGTCAACTTCTTCTGACACTAGCATCGTTGTTAAACATAAAAACTCAAGTTACTAACCGTAGGTTATGTGAACTGGTGATGACCTAATTTATTTCACAAAATTAGTAGATTCAGCAGATTCACAAGTCAGCTGACCAAATCTATATACCTTAAAAGTAAAAGTAATTGTTGAACAAACAGTCTTCTAATGCTTGTTAAACATTAATAAAATAAAGTTAAACATATTTTTATTATCGTACAGGCAGATAACGAATGGTTCAGCTTGTTAATTCGATTTTCCATTTTTGAATTATAGAAAGGGTGATAAAAATTTCTTTAATGTTGTATAAAAATCTCACTAAATAAGATAACGATTCATATAACATTTGGCGTGCATTTCTGATCTTTACAGTAAACTGAATTTCTTAGCAGATATTTTATGTCTACGGATATATTTTCTGTAAACTATATCTTGTATGGATGAAGTTCATTTTCTACTTATACTTGCATGTACATGTAGTTTAACTCTTGACCTAAAGGTCATCTGTGGGTCAGCGTGTTATCTAGTTAAATAATTCTTTCTAACTTTTAATGAACACTAAGTATTTACATCCCATTCCTGTTGGAAAGTTAGTATCTCAACAATAGGCTCTCAAATCGCAATTTTCTACTGACTACTTTTCTAATTTCACGTTCAAACGAAACTAATACGGGGCAACCCTAGCTGCTTTAATTTCACCAGTGATGCCAAATCGATCCATGTAATCTTGTTCGGTAGTGATTAGAAGTGGAGTGTGAAGTGACGCAGTGAAAGGCTTCGTTCACTCGAACATGTCTGGCTGATTGTAAAAGCATATCATATCAGAGTAATTACGAGAACCCATCGAAAAACAATGGCATTTATTTTCTTTTTCTTTAAAACAAAGTTTAGATTGATTCATACTTAAAGCTATAATGTGACTAACAACCAGAAAAAACTGATGCAATTCTAATAAATACATGTACTTCCATTAAATTAATGTAAATAAAATAATGCGAATTTATGTAATTAAATTAAATTACTTTAAGTACACAAATTTGTATTATTTCTTGTAAATTAACCGAGATTTAATTCTGATGGCCAGACCTTTAACCAGACCGGTAAACTTGTTTAATTTTTATGATTTAAATTATTTACTTTAATTTTATAAAGAAATTTATTACTGGCTTGGATTGTGATATATCAGAGGATATTGAGATATACAACTTTTCAGCAAAATTTTAAAACATCAAAAAAGTATGACTAATTTACAGTTTACATATAATTATAATTTCTCATTAAGCCTATTGTTCGACATAACTCTTTAAAAGAAATAGATATATATCCCATGGCTTCAGTTGAGTAGAGGTAGGTATAGGAATTAAGTGGCCGATAAGTCAGGCAGTGTTTGACAGGCAGTCTCGTTAATCTTTCGATGATATTGCATCACTGCTCGTAACTAGCTTAACAAGTGTGTCAGCAACGTATGTGTGAAACATCTGTCTTGAGCATCGGGAGTAACGTAAAATCGGTGGATTTCCAATGCTATAGGCTCAGGTGGGTAGTAGAATGGGAGCAGTCCACCCGAATCTATACCTTGAATGATATGGATGTTTTAGATGGTATAAGAATACCCACATTTCCAATTTTTCTCAAAGAATAGCTAATATAATAGTCATCAAATTTAATAATATAATATTCTAATGCGTTGTTATTATGTTATAATTATTGTCTTAATACCAGGCCTATTTCATAGTTTACTATATTTTAATGTTCTACTATAAGAAATACACTACAAACTTGTTTAATTACTCAGAATGTATATGTAATCAATATAAACTTGACGCAAATTTTAGACTGCATTTAATATCAATTTGCAGAATAAAGCTATCTAATAATATTAATATGTCTCAACTTTGTTATAATTTGCAAACAAGATTGAATTTACAATAAATTTCTAATGTCTTTAATTCAAATCGCAATATAATAATTATAACTGTCAATACAGCAGAAAAACATAAGCCTATATTTTAATAGAAAACGAAAAGTTAGACGATCCTCTGATTTGTCAAGTCTTCTAAGGAAGGCCTGAATCACTATTCACAATTCTTAAACTACAAACTACAATAAATAACAGCAATTCATTCATGCTACCCTTTGTTTGATTCATCCACTTAAACTGTGCTCAAAGAAAAAGTAAAACTACGAAATCAAAAGTTAATTGCTCATTATTTAGTACGGTTTGCTTACAAAAGCAAACCGCATTTAAAATTAATTGTCCTTATTTTCCTCTACATGTATAGTAGTAGTTTTCCTTTTTGGTCTGGGCCACTGAATAATAGAAAAACCAGTAAATGCAATTTATGTATAAGGTTACAATAAAAGAATGGAAGCAGGTAACCATCTCAGAAAACATATTATTTACAAAACTATAGGCTCTTGTCATGACCTTTTGAACAGAATACGACGACAACAGATGAAATTTTTCGGACACACTATGCGGAACAAAATAGTTGAAAAATACCGTAGTGACAGGAATAATAGAAGGAAAAAGATGCAAGGGTCGTCAACGAACGACGTCTACTAAGAGTCTTAACAAATGGATGCAGTTAACTGAAACAGAGTTGATCAGAGCAACAATGAACAGAGACATATGGAGGAATATGACCATGACCGCCCAGGCTTGAAACAGGCACGGCACTTAGAGAAGAGAGAAGAAGGCTCTATATAATGCGTGGATAAGCATATGGCCATTTAAGAAGAGATTCAGTTAAGTTAAGTTAATGATTAATGGTGAGCTCTTTCTAGAGCGTCCAAGCGCACGTTGAATAAAACTACGCGCCTTGGACTTGCTCTTCGGCAGAACATTCATTTTAATTAATGTAAAGTAATTTGAATTTAATATACTAAGCTAACGTCTGGGTAATTTGTCCAACCCTTGAGGAAAAGTAGCTTCAAAATCTAGTCTAAATCTAGTGGCTGCCGTGATTTCTATGACTTGAAGAGAGAAATCGCTAAAAACAACTTAAGCAGAACCGGTTGTAGTGCGAAACTGTGAAACACTGACAGATCGTAATAGATAAGAAATATTCGTTGTGGGTTTGGTTGGGATTGAGTGATTGCCTCATGACAAATGAATGGAATGCCTGAAATTGAGCTGAACATGCATAGCTAAATTAAGTATAGTGAACGTGTATGATAGTGTTTGACGATTGAGCACTAACAGGAAGCATGTCTGACGATACAGGAGCTAGGGGTTGAAGACCCCTAGCATCCGTCTATAATAAAAAAGTAGACACTCATTATAGTGAAATGATCAACTATGTTGATATCTATCACTTTTAATATTTCATTTTTAAACCATTAGGCAATTTAGATCATTTTCCGTATAACCAGTCCAGTGAATGTTCGAGATTTTACTCTCAGATCAGCGCGGCTGGAATTCGAACCTACGAGAGTTCAATTCACCACAGATCTGTCATTTAAAATTTCATGACGATAACCCTAGGCTATTTAGACATTATAAACAATCGTGAAATTATTTAGACATTCTAATTACTGCAAGCGTGATACGAAAGCAGACTTTAAATTAATTGTATAGCTTTTTATTTTCCATAAGAGAAGTGGAATAAAAATGCTGATTTATGTCAATTTGTTTCCTTTTTAGCGGTATGAGGCAAATATTTTACAAAACAGGACAAATCGTGCATAGAAAATACGTGAATGAATCATTAGTAGAGTTAATCAAACTATCATGACTGTCAGAACTATGTCATATTATTACTGATAAATGCTAATGTTTTTACAAAATAACAATAATCAGGAATTAATCAGCAGTGTACTCGTTACCACATTTTAAAATAGTGTGCTCATTACAGAAAGAGGTATAGAATACAGTGTACATGAATTTGTGCTTTAGGTAGAGGGTTATAGTTACATACATGTAGTGATAATCTAGAGATATTGAGATTTTGCTTGGACTCGCTACTGCATAATTCATACCTTAAATTCCATTCAACGATTTATAAAGATTCTGCATATCACGTATTCAGTCATTTGTTAGAAGTTATTTGGTTTCTTGATTTCTTGGTTTATTTAAAACTTCATGAAGTCAGGTAGCGTAATAAAATTTTAAATGACAGACCCTGAGGTAAATTGAACTCTCGTGGGTTCGATTCCCCGCAGAACTGATCTGAGAGTAAAATCTCGGACATCCACAAGACTGGTTACACCAGAAATGGACTAAACTTCTTAACGGTTTAAACACGCGGTATTAAAGGAGATAGATGTCAACATGGTTCATCATTTCGCAATATCGCGTGCAAAGAGCCTTCGAATTCAATGAATACATCCAAACTGTTAAGTTACTAGTTAAATTAACCCAACATTATTATAGGGATAATTTCCCTCATTGCCTGACATTAAAGTTTATGTAAATTTGAGAAGTGATAAATCAATTCAGTCGAGTCTGTAATTTCGAATAATATGAGTACGTAATAAATCATTGCTCTATTCTATACTACAGGTTTAATTTCTGTTCGAATACATAGAATTCTTGTAAAGAACGTTTTATTTCAGACACTGACTCATGGTTCTGTAGGAAACGTAAAGAAAGTCAACTCCAACCTGTCAACTAAAAGAAGATTTGATTGGACTTTCATTTAAATCGACCCCAAAAGTTCCAGCACATCTTTTAGAAAATCGTTTAAGCTTCAAAGAGTCACTGGCGTGAAATAACCCGATATCTTCAAGTACGTCAATCTTCAGACCAATCAATTTACGAGCATAATACCCTAGATCAAATCCAGGTCTTATACTTGTCAGTCAGGAATTTATCCGTGAAAAATTTATCCGTGGAACTTATTCATCTTTCGTTCTTCACTTTACAAGAATCAGTAAGAATGAGTAACAATCAGTAGGTATGAGTAAGCATCAGTAAGAATCAGTAAGAATCAGTAATCAGTAAGTAATCAGTAAGAGTCAATTTTAATATGCGTTTACTAGCCTATGCAAAAGGAGTTATTTTAATTCTTAACCTCTATTATACATTAAAGTTGACGAATGCATTAAAAATTATATAGGCTTAATGCATGCAAATACCGTAAAAAAATAGCATACAAAATGCATCAGATTTTGAACAATGCAAACTCATTATCGTGATTCTGGCTGCTATTGTAATCAATGTTACTATAGATGAAAATAGCCGTTAAATATTTTGTTTGTTTCTGTTGTAATAAATTTAAATAAATAAAAAACTAATTTAAATTTATTTATTTATTAGATACCTTATTCTACGGTTATAATGGCTAGGCTTATTGACAGTTGATCAATTTTAATAAATACGGTATAATAAAATAATAAATATAATAATATATAGTATAATAATATAATAATAATAATATTATAATAATAAATAAATACGGTATAATATAATAATTATTATTTTTATAATATTATAATATTGTGACTATATTTTAGTAGCATAATATTATTTTTTTACAATAATATTTAGTAAAGCAATATAGGTATCGCCTATGTTGTATGACATTGACCTTGACCTAGTTCAGCATCAATTTTGGCTACCAAACAACACAATCCTGTCCAGAGAGTGTGTAGTCGGCGTAGGTACAAGGTAGATTATGTATTTCGTGCAACAATTTTCATACTCGTCTAGTATAGATGAAAACATGCTCAAATAAGTCAGCTGAGTTGATTATAAATCTTGTAAACTGGTGCGTAGTCAGGTGTAACAGCCAAAGTATGCTGTATAATCTATGCACGTCTGCATCTATGTAACTACAGCAAGGAAATTCTTGTATTAAATGTTTTAAATTTTATGGTCTGCCAAAAGTCAAAAGTCTTATTTATTCCAGTGTATGAATAGTACAAATAAAATATCTAAAGTGAAAGTTATTCATTAAGTTTGTCATATACTGATTCACTATTTACTCAGTAATAACACTTGTTACTAAAGTTTTAGAGATGATTACATAAAATATAAATATGATTAGAAAAAATATGTAAATGACTATAAAATATAAAGATGATAATGAAATAAATAAGGATGGTTATAAAACGCATAAAGATGATTATGGAATATAAAATGATTATAATATCTCTAGAGATGATTACAAAAATTAATATAACGATAACTATAAATAGTTTAAAATGATTAAAATATATGAAGATGATTATGAAATATCTAAATAAGATAATAAAATATATAAACTTAGTTCTCCAAACACTGAACAATATAGGTTAGTGGATCAACTGATGATTGCTCAGTGACGGGATACTTAAGACAACAGGCAGGTTTAGTAGATATGTTATGACAGAATAAGTTTATTGTTGTTGTTATTGCTATGGATGCTTGCCTACACAGAATGCCGCATTATCGTGGATATTTTATCGCTGATGGATATGTTTGTGGAGTATTGTAAGATAACGTTTTCAAGTATACTGTATTTCCATAGATATCTGTAGATTTTTCCGAGCAGTGCAAGTGGGTTCATCGTACGATCGCGGTTTAGAAAACTCTCAAGCATTGAGAATAGCAGACTTCTTAAATAATGTGCGCGTCGTATCACTTACCTGCTTTAATACTCAGCAGTCTATATGATTTATCTTTCAATAATGCCTAATAAATACAATCAAAACGTATCTAATGATATGTATTACTTATAGATATAATTTAATTTATATGCATAGGTATTTTGCACTCGCATAATTAATATATGTATGTATACTGTGAGTATATAGCTGTATTTACTCACATAGCTGTATAGCTAAATAGCTGTATGTAGCGCGACTGGCTCCAGCCAGTGGCAATGTCAGTAAGATATTCGACCGTGGATCAGTATCTGCGGGGTTCAAATCCTGGGCACGCCCGTCACTGACATCGCTTTCACGTGAGGAAACTGACGTTAACATTAGCTTTACCAGCTTTTTCATACATGTATCAACATTTCAGTAGATCGTGATGTGAACAGTGTATTTGATGATGTAAATAATGATAACAGTTGCATACGTGTATACAAAAATGTATACATGTATGCAACTGTTCATGTATATATAATGCACACATGTATACGGCGTATATACATGTACATTAAATATAGCCTATATGTATTCACATTATACTGTTGATATGCATATATATATATACATGTATGGTAAGTTCATGTAAGTACATGTATGTTCACCATGGTTCACATTTAAATTGTGTTTACATATTGCATTTACTTGATTGTTTGCATTGTTTGCTTGTGAACTGTACAGTGTTGAATGACTATTTTTGGTGATCTAACAAAATAAAATATAAAAAAATATAGGCATATATATATATATATATATATATATATATTAATGTTTTTAAGTAGATTTTATGTATACAGCATAAACAATACATATGAAATACTACATGTATATGTATGCTACACGTATAAAACGGACATAAATCGAAATTCCTACATATAATATAGTATTCGTAGATTAGCTTAAAACCTCTCAAATACCTAAGAAACAAAAATTAGCCCGTTAAATAGTACCAGGTAACAGGAAGGTAACAGATAACATCTTGTTGATAACAAGAAGATTTTGTGAGCGTGACTAGCTATTAGGACTGTGATGATTTTATGCGAGCACTTTGAGTAACGTCTTATTTCATGTTAAATAGGGATCACTTGCTGAAGTTAAGACTCTCAGATTTACGACCCCTGGAGGTCGTACCATGGAGTTCAGGGAATCAGACTGTAGCTTTGTGTCTCGCCAAAGGACAGAAACAGGTTTGCAGCAGTGTGCTTTGCGCTATTTTATTTACTATATATTCCTGCATACCTGTAGGTTGCTGATAAAGAGCTAAATAGCCTGTTTACATTATGGATAGCATAGGACCATAGCCTCGTTAAAAGACTCAAAGCGTGACAATTAACGGAAAATTAACACACTGATCCTTTGAAATAGTGCTCTTAATTTATTTATAACTACAGATACACAATAAATCGATACATACTCATCCTACGGCTGTAATACTGTGTAAAATATCAGTGTGTCTAGTGTCTTTATTTATGAACTCATTTATTAGATCTTGTACAATTCTATTTCTTTTAAAGCAGAGACAAAAATCACCGATGGTAGTTATTTTAAATTTATAATTAATTACAAAAATGTTTAATTTTGCGATTTACGTACGTTAACATTTTAAATATAGCTTTATTTCTTATACAATCTTTTTCCTAATTCCAGTAGTTCAACTAAGCAAAACACAATTAATACTAATCTCCTGGCACTCCAGGCATGTTAACGAAATTTGTGCTAGCTTTCGGGCATAACAAAACGTATTATGTAGTAGATTCTAAAAATAAACTGTAGTTTGAATTAACTGAATTAGGTAATTAATCAAGTTACGTTTTAATAAAACGTCGGGTTCTGCTGCGCAAAGTGGCTGTAGTTTTGCTCATTCTTATGCAATCCAGCAGCGTCGCTAACTGAGTTATCAGGACAGTGGTCAATTCATCATTGTTGTCATGGATGTTATATTGATGGATGGAATATGCTATGTTACAAAAGTAATAATGAAAATAATATTTATTTAATTCTCATCAATTAAACTACTTTTTTTAATTGACGTTTTTCTTTAAAATTAACAGCTAATTGATGAAAAAAAGGAATTTGGATATATCTGACATCTTAACATCTCTCTCTCCCTCTCTCTTAGTACACTGACTACAGGCAGGTCCATAGTATATAAGGTCTCTACTCATCTATATCTTCCGTCTTTCTCTTCATGTTCACATACGAGTGGATCTTCATATCTGTAAAAAGCTAAATCAAAATTTAACGTCATTTTCCTGCGTTATAACACGTCAGTGACGAGAGCACTGAATTGAACCATGCACTGACTGGTCCGTTATCAACTAACCACATGTAACACACCAGTGGCTCAGTCCTACATGTATTGAGCAGGTACGGATCTATGATGTATATGAGAATATTTTAATAGCTTAGGGGTAACGTCATGAAGTTTTAAATGACAGATCCTATTGTGAATTGAACTCTCGTGGGTTTGAATCCCAGCCGCGCTGATCTGAGAATAAAATATTCACTGGACTGGTTATATGGAAAATGGACTAAATTGCCTAACGGATTAAACATGTGGTATTAAAAAGTGATAGATGTCAACATAGTTGCTCATTTCACTTAATGCGTATTTACTTTTTTATGTACGGATTCGATTCGAACGATTTTTCGTAACTTTTTTCGTTGAGTTAGTTATACATGCATGACCAAAGTTTAACCCGACTCTGCACATAAGGTTTTTTCTTTTCTCAATCCAGTGATGTTACTTTAGATAATTTATGAATCCTTAGGAAATTTTTCTCTGATACGATCTAACTTTAAATTTCTTCAAGTTGTTTCATGTCAGATACGGCAAAACGCCTCTGATATCACACTCTACAAATATACCAGAAAATCTGAGTTTTGAAATGCATATATACATGTACAACAATATGTACACAATGTCCAGAATTTAAGCATGCTAAAATATATGTATTCGGCTATACAATAAAATTAAAACATAGTCTGTGAAACTAAATCAACATTTAAAGATTATGAAGATTTCATAATGTCTTTAAGTGCAGAGTGTTTCAGAAAAGAATATTTTTATTTTTCTCACAAAATTAAAGAATTGAGAGAAGTCATTCCAGTTATTTGAAATCCATGAAGTCCTTGCTGACGGATTTCATTATTCAGATCCTTCAGATCTTCAAAAAGCACTCAGGCTTTGTGAATAATTAAATCGTCCTGCATGGGATACTACTAGAGATCTCTGGGACCCGAAAACTCAGTAGAGTCCTAAGATCGTAGCTAGACAAAGATTAAAGATATTCAATGAAAACAAATTTAATTGTTTAATTTAAATTTCAAATTGAATTAAAATTAATTTAATTTCATTGACTAGTTATTTCTTTTTAAACTACAACAAAATGCTACTGTCGTAAATAAGTAGTAATGAGCCGTTTCAAATTCTGTGAAACCGAGAGGCAAGCTCGAAGTTTAATTGGATGGACGATTTCCTAAAATGTAAGACTTTCAAATGAAAGACTTCAATAAGTTAAGTTAAACGTAAAACCCTGTAAAGAAGTCAGCATTCTGATCAATAAAGTGCTCATTAGATAGTTGCCTTTAGTATGGGTACTGAAAGCAGATTGTAGAAAGCGCACTTAATTCCGTCATTTGGTAGAACAGTATAAAATCACATTTTGAATCAGTATTCAGTTCAATATTGACACTCTGGTGTTTTATCAAGTAACAGATGAAACGTATAATTATATTCTTTTTCACTAATTGCTTTTACTCTCAATTGAAGAGAATTACTGATGTGGTTTCCATTGCCTTCTTCAGGTTTTGGCTTAGGTGTTACTAAAGACACGTGTGTTGTAAGATTGGTCTATGCAAAAGTGGCTTGAAATTTCTAGCAGAAGTGATTCTAAATGTGTACTAAGCCATAATTAAGTGCTTGCTTGAATCCAATAGGGTGAGTTTCAGACACCTCTGAAGAAAAAATTCAACTTTCACCATTTCCAAAAATATAGGTAGGCCTATATTGTAAAGAAATGTACAGACAATTTTTGTTCCATCCTCCATGAAAATCTCTTAATTTGCTAGTAAGACTCGTTTACGTATTTCATTAGCTCAAAACAATGCTACAGTAGTAAAGTTTCTAACCGCAAATGGATGTCTCTCACAGGCCTATAAGACAGAAGCGCCTTAAGATGCCCATCCTGGAGAAATCAGCATCTCTAACTGTTTGAGTTTCACGAATTCCGAGTCCTGACGCATAAAAGTCACGGAAGTCCTAAGTTGTCCTCTGAAATTTAAAAACAAACGAATATGAACAAATATTGCATTGCATCAGTCATGTTGCAATAAGTTGGAAAATTATATATTTGATACTTTACTCTTCAAACCAATTAATTCGCCAGTTTTCAGTCTGTTTTAATATTGTTTTCGTATAATATTTCAAAGCTTGGTTCTAAAATTAGGCAATATCAAATTTATAGCCAATCTTTTTTAAGACAGCCATTTTATTTTAAGAACAAATGTATTATCAATATATCAACATAATCAATATAAAATTGTCAGGAAAGATAAATTACCTAACTTAAAATTTGATGTTAACAAGTTTCAATAGCTTACTCGGACCTTAGGTTAGGCTTGGTAACTCAAGCTTGATATCCCTTTAACTAAAAGTTATGATATCATCTAAAGTAGCAATAATATACTGTACGTGCAATTATGTAATAACGATTATAATATCACTTTACAGCCATATCCCTAAAGAGTGGAGCGCATCTGAAGATATTCCTTGAGACAGTGACCTTGACGACAAGGTCATTCCATTCTACGAACGCTGGAGAACAAGAACAACTTCATTATTCCTCGTTCTTGTGTTTTTCTAAACAATCGATTCAATCGATGAATAACTATTGACGGATTACCAAGCACGAGCATCACAGGCGATCCTTGAAATTTGTTTTGATATGTTTACCGTGCTATTGATTTTGTCTTCGTTATTTATAAGGATAGAGATGCACCGTATCGACAATGCATTTGTCCACGGGGAAAAAGTCAACAGTAAGCAGACTGTAACAATTCTCACAACGTTGCTTCAATTTAACAATTATTGCTTCGAAAGGAAGGAGATAAAGAGTTTTACGATGTCATTAGTTATTGTTAAATTTTTAAATAAATAAAGTAGATGAGTGCAAAGTCGTTATAGATTTTATTTCATTGCTCCTAATGAACTTTATATCAATTGTTACTACCGCTCAGATGTCTACTGAAGAATCTACCCATTGCATTCTCTACTGAAGCAGTAAATGGGTGTGAGACGATATCCTTTATTATCGCTCAATTTCGGTCAGGGTTTTTCAAAACTATGCATATTTTTCAAAAATAGCCTCACTTAGACATTAAGTCAGAGTTCTGAATGTTGTACGAATACTTATGGCTACCTTTAAAGGAACTTTTCATGTCTCTCTGTGCAGGAAGACTGTCATAACTACGTACGGGTTCTACTCAAGCTGAACGGAACTCTATTCGCTTGTGGAACAAATTCTTATTCACCGACATGCACGAGGAGGAAGGTATGATATTCTTGCTGCATTCCAAAGCACAACTCTTATAGGCCTTCATGACATTTGCAATTGTAAAAATGCGAAATGTCGAAAGTCAACGGATTTCGAGCAATATTGAATGACATAAAATAACCTAACCTAACCTAACCTAACCTAACTTAAACTAACCTAACTTAACATAAAATAACATAATATAATTAAGTTAAAATGTCATGCCATGATGATGATCTAATTTTGAATATTATATAATTGAATCGTGATTCAGTTCATTTGTCATTAACCGGTCCGGACGTTAAACCTTTATTATTATTATTATTATTATTATCATTATTATTATTATTATTATTATTATTATTATTATTCTGTTGAGTCGGAAATCGTTTGAGAGCGAATTTACTAATTTGCAAGGACCTACCATTATACGATACACTGAGCACGATGTCAATGACAGAAGTGACATATTGTAAAGCTCCAACTTGGTTCGCTTAGCAAGAAGTTGTAGGTAATTAGTTAGATAGTTTAGTTTCGTGGTATTATATCGCTTTAATTGTCAAGGAATGAACAACAAACGAAGTTGAAAATTACAATATTTATGTAACGTATATTACAGTTGTCTTTTATAATTAAACTCAACAATATTTACTCAAAAACGATCGTAATTATGCGCAAAATATATTACATATTCAATGGTGAATTTAAAGACGTAGGGCGTTAAATACAATTCCTTTGTTTCATTGAATGCCAATGTTTTAGATAAGCCATTAAATTAAGAAAATTCAATATATGGTCGCACTTAATGTCAGATGTCTAAAGACAGCTCACTTAATTCCCTTCAAATGACCAAAGGGTCGTGAGCTGTTTAATGCCACGTTTACAGTTTTATTAACATGTTTATAGCATATTGGTTGTATTTTTATTGATTGATCGCGTGCTTTAACTCGCGGTCTGGGAGAAATTGGTCGCGTTAGAGAGAAATCAAAGAATCATTGCAGTTATATGAAGCCATCGAGCAAAGAAAATATTATGGGGACGTTTGCTAAACCAGGATGCAATATTAATCCAGTAGGTTGAGTGGATCAATAAGTAGCTTTCCATTTAGTTGAATTTACCTTGAAATTAGTTAGAATATGATATTATGTAATTTTAAATATCTATTTATACCGAGAAACGGAAATCCAAATAAATAGAAGCTGGTTTCTAAATTTGCTCAGTGCACAATTCACTATGTCTATTGAGCATACCTAACACCGCCTTCGGATGAAAAACTGAATCAAAATCCTCTTTGATTTCTCTGTCTTAACTACTTTTTCACTAAGTAAATGCCGTGTTGTGTCCTGGTTGTTTGAAGAATAGACTAACCAGTGACTGTACGGGTCGTAAAAGGCGACTAAAGTACTAAGATCCAAACCGACGACAGAAAAGGCACTCGGTTGGTGAGCGCCTAGGCTCCAGAATTTGGTCAAAAATATTCCAAAACGGATGGAAAAATAGAGAGCTGACCGATAAAATGGTATGAGAAAAAGAAGTGTGAAGATCTATCCTATCCCAATCTTAGTTAAACTGGATTAAAGGGATGATGTTGATGCTGATAACTATGATGATGATGATGATAACACAATGTAAATTCATACAAGAGAAATGGATTCTTTGAATATGATTCGAAATAAAATTTCATTCTAGACCAATGCATCAGAAATCTTTTGTAATGATAATCATTGTTAGTTACATGGTTTTTTTATATTACGATTAATGCTAAGCTGGTAAAGCTAAGGTTAACGTCAGTTTCCTCACTCGAAAGCGATGTCAGTGACGGGCGAGCCCAGGATTTGAACCCGCATCCACCGATCCGCGGTCGAGTATCTTACCGATTTCGCCATTGGCTCCAGCTAAATTAATTGTCAGTATGCATGTAAATGAATAATTACCTCTCAGTAGCATTAATATAAACAATAGACGATTTATGAAGCAGGAAGAAATGACAATGATAACACATAATAAAATTGCACTGATATCACAGAAACAGAACGAGCTGTCTCATATTTTTACATTAGCTTTTGCTTTTTAAATCTATTAATGACACCTAAAGAGTTTCACAACTCTGCGCAGACATATAGATACAATTTCACTTACATACTCAGAGCAATACATTTCTTGAACCATGGCGATCATTAAGACTAAATTCATTTTTTAAATAAGAAAACAATAAGAATAAAACATAATATCGTTTAAAACGATTTGCAATAGTAAGACATTGATATAAGCGAAATAAAATTTAAAATCTAAATTGGCCAGGGAATTCCAAAATTCTGAATTCAGAGAATTCCCTACTGATTTGACGGGAAATATCAGTGCATGCTTTTCTATTTAGCCTTAACTATTGAGCACTTTAATTAACAGTTAATTATCACTCCAGCATTGAGTCAAGAACACAATCACTCCAACTTTAGTTACTCCAATCATTCCTGCACTCACTTGCTCTAATAACTCCAGCACTCAGTAACTCCATTCACTCCAGCACTCATTAACTTCAATCACTCCAGCATTCAGTAACTCCATTCACTCCAGCACTCATTAACATCAATCACTCCAGCATTCAGTCACTCCATTCACTCCAGCACTCATTCACTCCAATCACTACAGCATTCAGTCACTCCATTCACTCCAGCACTCATTCACTCCAATCACTCCAGCACTCATTCACTCAAATCACTCCAGCACTCAGTTACTTCAATCACTACAGCACTCATCACTCCAATCACTCCAGCACTCATTCACTCCAGCATTCTGTCACTCCATTCACTCCAGCTCTAAACAGTCATACCAGCTATATAAATTCACTGCTAGCGTGAGGGACTTTAACGGCATTTAGAGCACAAATCGATGGCATCAATGGAAGAGTGAACTATTCATGGAGGTCTCTCTTCTTGACCGCATCAATCGATTGTCACAACGACTTTGCTCAGCGCTCACAGAGTCTAGCGTTAAATAAGTCACTGCGCACTAAACACTGTGCACTTCCTCTTGCGAAGATATGGTTAGGAAAACATAAATACTAAGTTTGTAGTTAAATCTATCACTTCATCGGATTTAGTATTCCATTCAGTCTTCGTCTACGTGTATGTCTGATGTACAGTAAAAAATAAAGCCCTTATTCATCACAAATCCAAGCTAGCTGTCTGTCGGATAACGTATAACTTATTTCTATTACAATGCAATTAATGAAGTCTTAAATTCCTGGTCTCCAATACCACTAAAGATATTAATTTTCTGAGAGTTTAAGCTTTTGTGTTGTTTGCTAGTCAACAGCTGAATAGAATCAGAGATATATGACGGCTCAGTTAACCCCGCCCTCAAGGTCCAGGTCAGTTTAATGGATCCAGTGTGTGATCACTGGATGACTAGCTGAGATGATATCCATCAAACATGCCCTGTTTCTATAGTTACAATTAGCGTCGAAGTATTATTGATATTGTTATAAACTTAAGCAATATGGTTGAGTAATATTAAATATTATTAGTAACTGTTATTTGTATTATTAATATTAAGTAAATATGGTTATAAGATATTATTAGTATTATTAGTATTAATATTATTATTAAGTAATATTATTTACATGTAAATTAAGTTCTATTATTAGTTATATATAATAAGTTGACCTAATGTTTTAAATTATTATTATATTTATTACTTGCAGTATTTAGCACTTTAGAAGAGCGCCTATCGTACCTTTGTATCGTTTAATTGATACCGTTGAATGAATTAGCTAGGACCACTTCTGAGACAGACAAAAATGTTGAAATGTAATTTTTTGTATTTTTCCGCAGATTGACTGGATGCAAGAGGAACTAGAGTCCACTTCCGGGGTGGGTAAATGTCCCTACGCGCCCAACCACAATCACACGTACCTGCTGACAGCTGATGGAGACTTCTACAGCGCCATCTTCACAGACTTCACTGGTCGTGATGCTGCCATTTATCGTTCCATGGGACCTTCGCGGAGTCTAAGAACTGTGCAGTATAATTCCAAGTGGCTCAATGGTTAAGATAATTGCTTTGCTGGCTTTTAGAATTATAATTTCTGTCTAAGTTTAAAATTTATCCTTTATAGCTTCTTGAAGCTAAATAGCTAAGTTTAACTTCTGTTTCTGTATCATGAGGGATCTTGTAAAAATTAGTTGAGCTAGAACCAGTACTTATTCTTTCTTTCTTACCAAACATTCTTGATACTGCTTCGACCATGCGCCAATTTAGTTTGCAAATACCCACATGCATTAAACTCAACAATTCTAATTAAATGCCCCAAATCCTTCCTAATCTATTTGATTTTGCCTGTCTAAAGTATCGCATCGCCAATCAGGCCAATGGCTCGTTTGCAACAATAGTCAATTGTCTCCTTTTAGTGATTAATAATTGATTTATTAGTGCAACATTAAATTTTGTGTCAGAGTTATTCGCTAAATTTCAAATAATTCACCATGCTACATAAGATCGTAACATGATCTCCATATCAGTTTGAGGGTTTCCTTGCTTAAGATAATGTTTTGGTACTTTTATTATCTACTTCTCATTCCATTATTACTAGTTAGCCATTTCCATATTATATTGAAAATTACATTTAGTCCTTAATTATGATTTATTCAATCTTCCATCAATCTTTGGGATATACTATACCTTTTGACCTGAGATTGGAACCAATGCCTAGTGATTCTGGGCAGCACTTATACACGTATTACCATCTAGGCCTAATGGTGTAAATTGCAAGTGATGAAATCGCTAATCGTCATTTTTTGTTTTGTAAAAATTTGTTTATAATAAAAATATTATAATATTCTCATTGAATCTATTTCTATCTAATTGTACCAATGATTCCAATAGAGGCAATAGCTATGAATCTAATCAGCTAAACTGACCCAATATTTAAATTTCAGAGCCCGATTTTATCTCAGCACACGAGGTCGATGACTTCATTTACGTTTTCTTCCGAGAGACTGCGGTGGAATACATTAGCTGCGGAAAGGTAACGAGTTTTCAATATTTTTAAATAAGCTTATCAATGACAGATCAGTGGTGGCATAAACTTTCGTGCCTTATCATTTAATATCGTTATCAACTTCCCTTGAATCCCAATTTAACTTTGGGTCTGGATTAGAAAATTTGTAGAAATTTCTGGGGCTTAGGCGCTCACCAACCTAATGTTATTTCTTACGTTGGTTTGAGTTGAGTGCTTTTTCGCAGTTTACGATTGCAGTACACGGTTGGTCTATTCTTCAGCAACCATGACACAACGGTATTCATTATAGAGATGACGGTATTTCCTTTATGAACAACTCGTGAATATCCTGCATTAAATTATTTTATCTCTTTTGAGTCAAAGGTTTTTAAAATTTTGTCTCTTTTTAGTGTCTTATACATTACTGAATTTTAATTTTAGATTAATGTTGGTTATGAATAACTATGCACGCACTTATAATCAGTACAGTATAGCCTATACTGTATATTAGAGCAAATATATAGTATACTTGTGAAGTAAATTCTTACCTACCATATACATGTTCATATACATATTTGGGTATGCGTCATACACTTTTGTCCACACTGACGATATTTGTACCGGTGATTGAATATGTATTTTGTTAATTCAGTTTCAGTTCTCCCATGCTAAAAATTAAAGCAGCGCGATATCACAAAACAAATGAGCAATGCTTCATAAATCGTATCAAGAATCGTAAACAAGAATATTCACCTCAGTAATAATGGACAGTATAACTTCATTAGATCTGATCATGGCTGTTGCTTCCTTCCTACTGATTAAAAATTATTTCATAGTTTTGGTTTGATTTGCGCTATCTAATCTGTCTCCTTAGTCGTTTGTATTGTTTTATTTGACTATTTTCCGTACCAGAATTTGCTATGCAAAATTAGAAACTGTAGGAGTTCAACATCTGATTTTGCGTTTCAGGCAGTTTATGCAAGAGTTGCCCGCATATGCAAGGTATGTTAGACATATTTGCTCCTTGAGCTTAAGTTTCAGCTTATAGTATTTTCTAGAGATGGTAGAGTTAACATTACCTATACTCTCAACGATTGACAGTAAAAATTCAAATCAAAGATATAAACATTCAATAAAATTATTTTTATACCTGAAGACATGTTTGTGGCAGGCATTCGCATATAATATTATTTAGTGATTCAAAGAATTGTTATCAAAATGAGTTGATCTACCTCTGATGCCCTGCTTTAAAATGCTAGGCGTGAAGTCAGTTCTTGCAAAAATAGCACGCGCCTGAGGTTGTTTTCCGTTGTCATCTACTTTGTAGTCGTTTTGTAACAGTTCCAAGTTAAAACAAAGTATAATGTCAGTCCTCTATTGCAAAAATATGCTGGACGAGCACTGGATTTGAAACCTGCATGTACGTATTCGCAGTCGGACAATTTTCCAATATTCTATTGGCTCAGCCCAGTGAAATATTAAAAATGAACATATAACGGTGTTAGCATCATGCTACTATAAGTTTGTTTGAAATGGCATGTCACCAAATATACCCTCAATGGCAGAAATTGGCAGTAAAACTTCAAATCTAAGATGATTGGAAAAAGCATTATATCGAATTGATTTTTCCATAGAAATAAATTTAAGTGTTGTTTAGTAATTAAGTTTACAGCACATAAGTAAATTTTTGATCTTGTAACTTTATAAGTTTACATTTTTACAAATTATTTCTTAAATGTCAAATAAACTAAAAGTATACTTTCTCTCTTGTGGACTTTTAAATAAGAGGGTTCATGGTATACCTGTTTAAATTTTATTTCACCAATTCTGCGGGTTTCTGTGAAACAACTGGGTTGATATCAAAGTATTGATATCACAATATTTATGTCGCAATAATGATATCCACTAAGTCAAACCATGCCAATATGTTTGGCGAGAGATAATTTTTATTGATCTCAGTCAACGTTTAGTTGACTACTAAACGTCCAGTAAGCTGCCTGTCTTTCTGGGTCCGGACAAAGCACATACTAGTATATTAATATTCTATCTCACTATCTTGTACAATATAGAGGTTTATATTATATCTCTATGATACCTATTCGTACTCGGAGTATGCTATTGTGCTCGGTAGAGGGCAATCCAGGGACTAACAAGTTAACCCCTTCATAAAAGGTTATGCCTTATCCAATCGTTATGTAATCTACAGTTTGGGAAAATATAGCTTCTGATATTTTTCCAAATGCCATTATCAGTTCTGTCTTTGTCCCATCTTACGACATGTGCAGTTAACGGCTGATCTATTCTTCAGTGACTTGAACACAACACGTTACGCTGGAGATTATTAATATTGACAGTAACTATTTAACACTCTTTAGAACGACCAAGGTGGAAAGGTTCTACTAGAAGACAACTGGACGACATTCGTCAAGGCGAGACTCAACTGCAGCAGACCTGGAGAATTTCCCTTCTACTTCGATCATCTCCAAGCTGTTGCATATCTTCCTGAAGCTCAGACCTTCTACGCCGTATTTACAACACCTCCGTAAGTTTACTGTAATGAAGTTTCATCTATTTTTATTGCTGAAAAAAGCTATCCAACATTACACTCATACGTGTTAAATTCTATTCAACGATGGCAAACTAATAGGCTGTCCTGTACGTCATTTTGTTAAAAACGTAATGTTGTAAGTAATTTTGTCTCAACTCTCTAAGTTAATTTTAAAAGTAAGAAAATGTTAGAAAAAGTACACATTTTTATATTGAAGTGGAATAGTTCCATCTATTAAGAATAGGAATACGTTCGAAATGTGGTAAACTGAAGAGGTTGTCGTTAAAAATGAAGCAGACTTAGGAGTAATGGTTGAATTGTTGCTGTTTAATGAAAACAGGTAAATCAATTCCTTAAATTATAACCGAAATTTAATTTAACAGTTCAATATTTGACCCCATGAAATGCACGCAAAGAGTGCGTTACGTAATGATAAAATATTTGATCTTTTTATTAAGGACAAGTGTGTATGCATCGGCCGTGTGTCAATTTCGCCTGTCTGCCATCGAGGATGCATTCAACGGGCCTTACAAGTATCAGGAGGATGGGCATAGTGCGTGGACCAAGGCTTCTACCTACCAATATGCTCCAAAGGTTTCGTGCATTATATTTCAATTAGCACATGCATAAGCGTCAGAAAACTACATAGATACATGTACATCACTACGGGGTAAATTTTCACAACCTATAGGCCCAAATTATAGCTCTATGCAGTATCGAGTGATGCCAGTCTTCCCTCATTTTTTAAGCCTACTAGATTGTGTATTTGGTATACAGTATATGATGATATATTGAAATAATGTAGAACTTTTTTCTATGTATTTACAAAGTTGATTTACAGTAAATTCTAATTTCTGTAATATTTAATTTCCGATACAGAATGGACTTGTCACTTTTATATTTTTTTCTTAGACACCAATTGTATTATTATTATTGTATTAAAATTATTGCCATAGGTCGATTGAGGTTTTTGAAACTGCAAAGCGTTGTTAACTTTACTTATAATCTTATAATCTATATATTTTGTTGGCTGTACTTAATCTGTCATGCAGAGTTATCAACTCTTTGTAGCCATTCACCCCTTAAAAGGGTTGTCTGTTCTTCACTACTGAATACATGTGATGAAATAGTAATTGAAAAGAAAACAATTACTATAACAATTCTATGAAATTATTAAAAATAAAATAGATATTTAGAAATTTCCAATTCATTCAATAGTCATACTAGATTTAAGCAACTATGAACATGTATAGTCATAACTACTGTATATAAAGAAATTTCTGAGTTAACATCAGTATATCCATATAATCATCATCATCTTCATCATCACCATACTCATCTTCTTCTTCCAATATTATTAGGGTCGGGGTTTATTTTTATATTCATATAAAATATGTAAAGTCAAATTGTGACTTTTGACTTTATACTATTTTAGTGTGATGACTCGTACGAGAGAGATCAGGCAACTGAGACTAAATCAAATACGAATAATCTTTCTCAACACCGGCGGCGCCACAATACTAAACACCTACAGAGACACCTGGTGGACGTTCAGAAGTATCAGCTGATGAACGACGCTGTGCAGGCCAGCTACCTCCAGCCCCTACTGGTGGTCGAGCTACAGAGGTGGGTGGCTGTGATTAGTGGAAGAGTTATATGCCATGGACCCTGGTGGTTATGATTAGAGGAAAAAGTAGTGGACGTCCCTGACATTGACATGGCGAGGAATCGGAACTTAAATTCTTATTGATTGATTGATTGGAAGAGTTATATGCCATGGACCTGGGTAGTTATGATTAGTGGAAGGGTTATATGCCATGGACCTGGGTAGTTATGATTAGTGGAAGGGTTATATGCCATGGACCTGAGTAGATTTGATTAGTGGAAGAGTTATATGCCATGGACCTGGGTAGTTATGACCAGTGGAAGGGTTATATTCCATGGACCTGAGTGGATTTTATTAGTGGAAGAGTTATATGCCGTGGACCTGGGTAGATTTGATTAGTGGAAGAGTTATATGCCGTGGACCTGGGTAGTTCTGATTAGTGGAAGAGTTACATGCCATGGACCTGGGTTGTATATATATATATATATATATATATATATATATATATATATATATATATATACATCTATATATATATCTATATATACAGTACTTATATATATATATATATATATATGTATATATATATATATATGTATATATATATATACATGTATATATATATATATATATATACAGTCACTTGTCATAAGTTCAAGATGACTCAAGCTAAATTTAAATAAGTATATATATATATATATATATATATATATATACATGTATATATATATACTTATTTAAATTTAAAGAAGTATAGATATATATATATATATATATATATATATATATATATATATATGCATGTATATATATATATACTTATTTAAGTTCAAGATGACTCAAGCTAAATTTAAATAAGTATATATATATATATATACATGTATATATATACTTATTTAAATTTAAATAAGTATATATATATATATATATATATATATACATGTATATATATATATATACTTATTTAAATTTAGCTTGAGTTATCTTGAACTTATGACAAGTGACACACGCCCTAATAATTATACTGAAGCTTCAGTATATGAAATATTAGATTCCTTTCATTTATGAGATGTATCTTTGTCAAGGAATATGATGCCTGTCTTATTTTCCAAATGTTTGAATAGCAATACTTGTGTTAATTTCTTCAATAGTACCGTTTATGACCTGGCATTAACCATCAAATAGTACCGTCACAGATAAACTGAATATTTGACACTTTTGTGGCTTAAAGATTTACAGCATTTACAAACTCTAACGAAATATTTAAAGCATTTCAGGAATGGAATCTCGTTACCTTTGAACCTAGGTTTAACCTGACAGTTGTACCTAGGTTTAACCTGACAGTTGTACCTAGGTTTAACCTGACAGTTGTACCTAGGTTTAACCTGACAGTTGTATCTAGGTTTAACCTGACAGTTGTACCTAGGTTTAACCTGACAGTTGTATCTAGGTTTAATCTGACAGTTTACTTTGTTTAACCTGCCAGTTGTACTTAGGTTTAACCTGATAGTTGTGCCTAGGTTTAACCTGATAGTTGTGCCTAGGTTTAACCTGATAGTAGTGCCTAGGTTTAACCTGATAGTTGTGCCTAGGTTCAACCTGATAGTAGTGGACAACATAGCGGTTGGTTACAGAGGTCGGTCTCACACAGCGGTGGTTCTATTCCTAACCACAATAGAGGGTGCCATCAACAAGTACGTAGTGCTACCTGGATCAAATGAGGTCTGCTTAGTGGAAACAATACAAGTTGTGGCTCCTGATAGACCACAGCCCATCAGAAACCTACAACTTGCTAAATCCCAGGTACGTCACGAAACCTGCTTCTAGGCACTATATGTGATAAATATAAAATTTAATTATTGATTTGCATTAATATTAGCTCTTAATAGGACAAGCCATTACTCGTGCTGTGTCCGGATGGCTGAAAAATAGAAAAACCGTAGACTACACGTGTCCTAAAAGGCGAAAAAACCCCAAGATGCAAACCAAAGTCAGAAAGGGAATTCGGTTGGTGAGCGCCTGGGCTCCAGGAATTGCTACAAAATTTCTAATTCCGACCCTAGGTAAACTGGATTTCAAGAGAAGATTACGATGACGATGATGATCAATAGCACAAGCCACGTTTAACGTTATTTTAGTCTTTCAGAATGATGTCAACGACGGTTATAAACTGGAAAATTAATGGCAGCTTCTAAGATAGATCTACGAGTAGGTTAGGCATACCAATTGATCCTAAGCACGAAATCTCGCCAATCAGCAGCAGCAACTAACTTTGTTGCATCACATTAAGTTAATGTGATGTTAAACGCGTGTTACTTTTCTCATAAATTTCAGTAAGCACTGTCATGGAATGATCGTCTAAAACGATTTACATTTGAGTGGGATTCCTTGATAAAGTTTAGTTAACCGTTGATTTAACCTAACATAATAATGAATACACTTTCTTAACTAACCAGTATGAAATTAATCGATTTTGATAAGATCATAAAAACAATGTTCTGAAATTTCGAGAAAAGACCTATTTAAAAATATTAATATGATACTATTATGATTATTATTGCTATTACATGTATATATCATCATCTTCTTCTTCTTCCCTGAAATCCCAGTTTTACTAGGGCCGGGATACGAATAGACTTAATCCATTCATTCATTCTTTCATTTGAATATTATTGCAATTATTACTTCTTATTATTTCATTATTATTAATCTTTAATTATTGAATATTTTCATGCTGTCAGAATGTGCTTGTGGCGGGAACGTCTGAAAGGTTATATACAATACCTGTACAACGATGTCGAAGATTTATGACGAGGAGGTTTGTTTACATGCATGCTGTATATCAAATCAAATCAAACTATTTTATTTCTGACACAAACACAGGTCTATATAGCAGAACAACCGAAACTAAAGTAATTATGGAAGAAACTAAAAGCACTCTCTAAACGCAATCTACATGAACAGTCATAAAAAAGTATATAGTCTTAGTATTTTGTTTAATACTATCAGAGTTCCAAACCTACTAGCTAGGACAGAGACTTAAATATAGATTATAAATTAAATACAAACACTATGCAATGATAGTAAAAAGATTGATATAGATGAGATTAATTATAATTTTACATGTATTTATGTGCATAATTACAGTCCAAGCAAATTAACATTGCTGGTAAAAGTTCTTCTTCCCTTTAATCCCAGTTTAACTAAGGTCGGGATACGAATGGACCTTCTCCACTCTTCTTTCTCCCATATCAAACAAAGTCTCTTCCATTCGTTTTAGAAAATTTTGTAATAATTTCTGAAGCCCTGGGTTCCCACCAATGCCCTTTCTGACGTTGGTTTGGATCTTATTGCTTTAGTCGCCGTCTACGACGCGTGCAGTCATCGGTTGGTCTAATTGTCAAACAGTCCGGACACAACACAGGGAACATACTGCACATATTAAATATATAATACTTAAATGATATTTTTCATACTCGGGAGATGAGCTCTGAGGTGATTTCCATACACTTCGTGATTTCCATGCACTTCTTGCGCCTATGTATATCAGTCGGGTTCTATAAACTATAACTGATTAGCCAAATGAAAGGTTATATATAAGGCTACATTTCGGTTAAATTGCTTGTAAAGCTTCCTCTTTCAAAGGGAGAATTATTCAATTAACTCATCAGACAGGAAAATGCTTGATTTCAGACACAGCTCTACATTATGTAGTGTTACATGTATTTCAGCTGTATCCATGTCATGTTCGAGTAAAATTTATAAATGTAAAAGCCATTGATAAGCAGTCGCAATTCAGATTTTAAATCAATGAGCATGAAAAACGAATCATATAATGCTACTAAATGAATTATTATTCATCATTTAGCATTCATTCATTCTTATTCATCATTTATTATTTATTATGCCTCATGCTTAGACAATTCATAAATTGATCTTTTCTTGTCAGCAATATTAATATGAAATTTGCACGTTCGTTAATTACTATTAATGATTTTGACAAACTCTCTCATCAATTACCAGTCGTAATTTTTGACCACTAGGAATATCTTTATGTTGTATCTTTAAGTGATACTTGTTTGTTTTCTGTTTTCGTTTTGTTTACTGTCATAAATTTGGTGAAATAAAGATTATATATATTATATATATATTATTCTGGCTGGAGCAAGTGGCGATGTTATTCGACCGCTAATCAGTGTGTGCGATGTTCAAATCCTGGGCTCGCCCGTCACTGACATCGCTTTCGAGTGAGGAAACTGACGTTAACATTAGCTTTTTTATCAGTTAAAATATCAAGACAGTGATTAATTTGTTTGAATGTGTGTTGTGTCATCAGCCAGTGCTTGTATGCACAAGACCCGTATTGCGACTGGAACGACACTAAACGAATGTGCATAGCTTCGAGTCATCCGCACCTCACGGCCTGTCCTAAATCACAAGAATATTCAGGTTCAACTTTAGTATAATAACAATAGTTTTAACGTCCGTTTCCTCGTACAAGGATGATGTCAGGGACGTTGCCCCATCACATGTCACTTTAAATCGATTCACCCCAAACGATCTGAAAAACCATATGCTGAAGAGAAAGAAAAAGACCCTAAATAGAGTATCTAATTAACTAAACAATTGTATCATTACTTGAGTAGGCTACTTACATGCAATATTTTTCTTTCATTCTATGACGTATAGTATGCAGTGCGAGTTTTGCATTGTAGTTGCTATGCCTTGTTTTAAAATATCATTCGTTACATAAAGACGTTTTACTCGATGAATATTAGCAGGTTAAATAGAAATTATCATCATCATCTTTCCTTTAAACTAAGTTTAACTAAGGTTAAAAGCTAAAAAAGCTAAGGTTAACGTCAGTTTCCTTACTTGAAAGCGATGTCATTGACGGGCGAGCCCAGGATTTGAACCCGCACCCACTGGTCCGCGGTCGAATAACTTACCGACTTCGCCACTGGCTCCAGCCAGTTGGGATACGAATTTATACCTTCTTCACTCCTGTCTACATTTCCGTTTCAGGATTGTTTGCCGTTTGTTAGCCTTAAAATGGAAATTATTTTGTGTTAACTTGTATCAGCAGAAGTCAAGTTTTTAGCACGCTTGATTACTATTCAAAAATCCCAAAGATTCGAAACTTTGAGGAACAGACTCAGACCTTCTACTTACTGTATTGAAAATAACAATAAACTTAGCTACATTTTAAAAATAATTTTTATTAACAAAATATTTTTCTTTAGTTCTACTTCTAACAGTGTGTACGGTGGATCACATTTTACAGTTTCACATGTATAGAGATCTACAAAAAAACTAAATCCAAAAATTTAAGAGGAGAGTAAATATTTAATAGATTTACATGCTGTCGTGATTAATTTGTATGGCAATGGATTACTAAACGTTTTACAAATAAAATAAATGTTAAATTAATATTAATGATATAAACCTAAATTTAACCTTTACTTCCGTATAACAAGAGATACGGAAAGTCGCCCCGGCTTAGATTCAAACCGCTAGCCTCTGCTTGCTTCTCCGTCAAGCGTGCTCTTCATTCGGCCATCCTACCGGCATTATGAATTCGGTCGCATGATGTCACGTGACTCAAATAAAATATTCAAAGCGAACATTTACATTTCAGTTGATGGGGGTTGGTCAACCTGGTCAAATTGGCAGCACTGCAGCAGTGGTAATACTGACAGCGGTACCAACTATGACTTAGTCTCGGACAGGGGATACAGCTATAATCGGAGGTTCTCGATGAAAGCCACTAAACAAGCGAGTCAGGCGGTACATTACACTGGTAGGATGACTGCCGAGGTTTCTGACCCAGAGTCCTGCCTGTGTCGATACAGGTCATGCGATAATCCGGGTGTGGTTGGTGCCGGTCTACCGTGTGAGGGAGCGCGGATGGAAGTCACGAACTGCACGAGTAAGTGAGCAATGTTATGTCTATTTACATGTAGTTCTCACTTCTTTCTTCCTTTCTCTTTCGTCTTTCTCTCTTTCTCTCTCTCTCTCTCTCTTTCTTATTTCTAATTTGCATGATTTAATTTTTGATAAAACGAAACGATTACTAATAACCATGGAGAGGAATGGAGGAAATAAAAATAATCTACAAAAACAGAAACCAAGAAAGGAAACTATGTAGCGCATGCGGTATGTCGTGCGTGTAACTATACGAACAAAACACAATAAAAAAAATTGCAGTCCACTAAATCGCTAAACGACGCAATTTATTTGCCAATAGGTGGACCTTATCGTCTGCGAGTATTTATATGTATATGCAGATATAAAGTTCAATTAAGTATTTTGAGTATGTTTGGCGTTCCGCGATTTATTGTGAACTTTATATCTTGAAAGTGTAATAGGTAAATGTGTTATCAAATGCAACAAAGCCTTAATTTTTCAGCATAAGTTTATAAATATGGAACTGCTTCAAAGGTCACCATGTTAGATTATAAAAATATTAAAAAGCGGAACAGATTGACGTATATACACCTTCATTGAATCCAATTGGTGTCTTGTCTAAAATATGATTTTAGTTTATCTTCCCAAAAATGCGAAGTAGAATTTGAAGATATTGATATTGATTGTTTAATTGTTCACAGTTTAGTTTAATTATATATTTTTTAAAGAAAACCAGTCTGGATCCAAATCAAAATTTTTACAGATGTTTTGCAAAAATTATCTATCAGCTTGCCATTTAAAAGAAACTAAAGCTTGTGCTAGAGCAGCAACTATTTAAATTTTCACGCGTTTACGAAAGCTAAAGATTCCTCATCTAATGAATCATTTAATTCTTTTTAATGCCTCATCTAATGACTCATTAATGACTCATCAAGAGACTCGTCTAATAACTCATTTGTTGACTTATATAATGATAAAATGACTCATTTAATGACTCATTTACTTACTCATCTAATAACTCATTTAATGACTCATAATGATTCTTTTAATGACTTCTTTACTGATTCATTTAATGATTCATCTAATTATTTATTTAATTACTCATTTAATGACTCATCTAATGACTCGCCTAATGACCTATTTAATGCTGCTGCTATCAGGACATGGCGGATGGACGCCGTGGTCTGATTGGTCAGCCTGCAGTCAGTCCTGCGGTGCATCCAGTCACCGCACGCGCAGCAGACATTGCGGGAATCCCGTTCCAAAGCATGGCGGTCATCCGTGCAGAGGAGATAGGCTTCAGACTGAGCCGTGTCTTCTTCCAGAGTGTCCTGTCACTGGTTAGTTCTCTACTGGATTCTAAAGTATGCAATTAAACCGTTATATGAGAAAATATATGTGAAAGGAAATAATATTTAAAAAATATTATTTAAAATATTATATGGGTAAACAGGATTGCTTTCTCAGGGAATGACGCATCTGCCCAGTAAATGTTAGTCGAAGCCGAGGAAGGCATATGGGGCCCACCTCATCATATGCAGAATTCCCAATAATTAAATCGCAACATTAAATGTCACAACAAAAATAACAAAGAGAACAGCAATTCGACTACAACTGTCGTCAGTGACAACCTATAAAATTGTTTGACAAAGTACAAACAGACGATTAAAAGCAAAGGTGTCCAATACGGTCAAAATTCTTAAATCCCCAAACCAGTTAAGAGATGATGAGGTGTAGAAAAGGAAGTTTCCATTCTGATAGCAATTCTTGAACACTTGATGTAAAGGAGACTTCAGGAAAGAATTATAAATATCAATATTACGAAACATAAAATGAAATCAATTCATATGCGCATTATCCTGCTTTGGTTGCTTATAATCTTCACTGTTTTCCAATTTATTAAGACGTTCGTCACAACGAAACATTATAAATACTTAATACTAAATACATAATATGAACTGCATATATATTTTTAAACCTTCTGGACATTTGTTTTAACTAAGATATCGGCACTCGAAGTACTTGAGATTTATTTTTCTCGAAAATAGTTAAATACTGGTATGCCCTATAACTTTGCAATTTTAAAAGCGAAGTATTGACAAAATTTTAGATATAACTACATATATTGTTAAGACCAAAGCTGAAACCGTAACTAATGCTAATAATATAGATAGTTTTATAGCGAAAGACTAAAGTTAATGCTATAACAGATGCTAATTTCCAGTTTTATAACTAATGCCAAAATTATAGCCTGGTCACTGCAAAATACTCCACCCGTTTACTGAGCGCATATCATAAAAGGCGACTAAGCAGTAAGAAAGAAAGGTAACAGGAAGCTACGCCAGATCTCATATTTTCTAAGAACAATAAAATGAACTGATTAACTTTTTGACTGATTGATCAGTGAGTCAGGATATCACAGGACGCTGGAGTAGCTGGGAGGAATGGTCTCCATGTTCTGCTGTCTGTGGTTACGGGTCCAAATCCAGGAGGAGGCGATGTTTGTATAACGGCAGGACCACCGAATCCGGGCAGTGTGAAGGTGTAGACCACGAGATGACGGTGTGCAAAATCAAGGACTGCGAAGGTAATGTTGTTGTTTTTTCAACTTATTGGGCCTACTCTAGTGAATGTCTCTATAGAGTAGGGGTAACGTTATGAAGTTTTAAATGACAGACCCTGTGGTGAATTGAACTCCCGCGGGTTCGAATCCCAGCCGCGCTGATCTGAGCGTATAATCTCGGTCAGTCACTGGATTGGTTACATGGACAATGGACTAAATTCCCTAACGGTTTAAACATGTGCTTTTAAAAAAGTGATAGATATCGACATAGTTGATCATTTCACTATAAAGCGTGTTTACTTTAATTTAATTTAGGGTCAACATTTTGGTGACGAACGACCTTGGCTTTATTCGCTTTATAGCAGAATCTAAAGCAATTGATATCGTTCACAATTTAACAATGTAACTCAAGAATGAAATTGTAAAATTGCACCTAAATTGTTAATTTCCTTTTTGTTAATTTTAGTTTGATGCATAATACGTTGTATAATACTTCCAATCCGAATCTCATATTTATAGTCTCCGTTGGTTACTAAAATGATTAGTTTAGATAATTTGAATTGTATTTTTTAGAAAGTATTGCTATTGAAAGTAAAATTAATTTTACCTAATTAATTGTTAAATAAGTATAATCTGAATGACAGATTGATTTCTGACAAAATTGATTTACAAATGTGTGTATATAAATCAACTCCAAATAGCATTTCGATTTTTGGATGAATAGAAAATTTACTAAGTAGTCAATAGTTGATTTATGCATAAATATAGTAACATATCATCATCACCCTGGTTCAACAGGGTGATGATGATTTGTCAATTTTTATTAGTTTTTGGGATACGAAAAGACCTTCTTTTGAAGTTTTTTCCATTCGTTTAAATTTCGTAGCAATTTCTATTAGTTTAATTTATATTATTAATTTATCTTAGTTTAAATACAGTCATATTTATATAAACAAAAATATGCTAATTTATTAATTCATAATATTATTGGCCAATTTGCTCAGTTGGCGATAAAGTGTACGGAGAATGGACCCAGTGGTTTCGACTCATTACCGCCACGGAAGAGCTCGAAGAACCGGTAAAGCGATATCGTGAAACCAGGCTACGATGTGAATGTCTGCAGAGTTCCTGCGCCACCAATACTACAGCTGATTCCCACAATTCTGCACGTCTCACCTCAGAAGTCAGATTTTGTCCGTCAAAAAAAGCTTGCGACAAGTCGAAGCCGCAATTGGATTTTAAACTATTCAGAAAGGCTTCGAAAGCAGATTTAAATCCAACAATTAACCTTATGGAAATAAATTCCGGCAGTCGGTCCTTCTGGAATGACAACGAAATAAAAACTGATTT
The DNA here is from genome assembly GCA_905160935.1 of Enchytraeus crypticus. Lineage (NCBI taxonomy): Eukaryota > Metazoa > Annelida > Clitellata > Enchytraeida > Enchytraeidae > Enchytraeus > Enchytraeus crypticus. Next base: position 1,129,780 of record CAJHZI010000546.1, read on the forward strand.
TAGTAGCAATTTCATTCCAGGTGAAGAAAATATTAACAGCGACAATGTCACGTTTTGTTCTAATTGTAAATCGTCACGTAACAGATTGAAACATACGCAAGAGAAAAATTTATTAGCTAATGGAGTCGATATAAAAAAATCATCGCATAAACATTTGAAGACGCCGCCAGATTTAAAGAAATCTGCGCAAAAACTTTTTCGTCAACAAAGATCTTTCTGTGGCTGTAGAGATCTGGGACTACTGAGAATTTGTAGGAGATGCTCTGTAAATTCAGTGGATAATTCTCCAATACCTACGTGAAACAATTGTTTATATAATAGGTGTTATTGCAATTGTAAGTTATATTTTGTGAATTAAGAATTCCATTTCTACGTAATTACAGTGTGTGTTATGCATTTTCAGTAATATGCTGCATTCAGACTATTATCAAATAAATGCGTAGACACTTTTACGAAAATAACACTGGGATAAAATTATTCTGGATAAAGGTCATTGGAGGTAATTCTAAAGGGGTAAAATGTGCCCATTTAAAAAAGAAAACTTTGGTATTTAAGGCGATTTACTACTTTTCACCATTTGCCTGCTTTTACTTTAATTCTCTCATCTTTCCTGTTGAAATACAGTTATGACCGTTTCAGGATCATACAGCTATTTCATGGTGTTAATCTATGCTGTATTTTACTGAAAGGAACTAAAACCCTCAGAGTTGGAATTTGGCCTATTTTCCACCCCCCCCCCACATCAGATACCATGTTGAAAGGCTATTATCAAAAGTTGACTGAAGGCAAGAAGAGACTAAAGAGAACCTCAGAATGGTAAGGACTTTGAAAGGCACGCCTTTCCATGCTGAAGAATTTCTAAATGAGTGTTAAGGTCAAAGCCTTTGTTAAAGGATCGCCATTTACAGGTAGATCGCTGAAGAGATAATTGATGAGTGTGAAAGTAAACTGTTGATAAGCATATGAATTTTTAATAATCCTGCCAACAAAATACTAGAGGGAGATATATGTGTACTGCTTTCCCCCTGACATATTTTATTTACAAATGTATCAATAACGTCGCTAACATTGCTTTATGGCGATGAACCGGACGTTAAATTCTTATTGATTGATTGATTGAAATACTACAACGTCATACTTTTATAGTTGATGAAAGGTACTTTTTGCATATCAATTTTATATGTTATACTACATTTATGCATCACTGTAATTAATCAGCAAATCTGATTAACCTAACATTCCTCAAAATCTGTGCCAGATACTAGCATTCTTTGCAACACAATCAGCTAACAAAAATCCCCAGGTTGTTGGAAGGTTATTCTTAACTCCGCACCGGTTGCAATCAATGCGTTAGAACAAGGTAAAAATTACTAATAATCATGCAGGTGAGAGAGGGAATAATGAAAAAACAAAAAATAACAACTATCCAAGAAAATTATGTAGCGATGCGGTTATGGTATGGTCGGCTGAAGCCAGTAGCGATGTCGGTAAGATATGTGACAGCGGATTATTATGTGTATCAGGGTTCAAATCCTTGGCTCGTCCGTTACTGACATCGCTTTCGTGTGAGGAAACTGACGTTAACATTAGCTTTTTTGTCTTGTATGATATCATACGAACAAAGCATCGCTGAGATGAATATCAGACTTTATGTGATACAATCGTATCATTTTTGGAGAATCTGATAGCAAAAAGTTATAGTCAATAATGGGATCAATGCAAAACTAATATCAGAATTGTAGGAAATTAAACTGATAAACCTTAAAAGTAACCACGCATTATAGTGAAATGATTAACTACGTTGATATATATCACTTTTTAATACCACGTGTTTAAACCGTTTGGCAATTTAGACCATATTCCTTGTAACCAGTCCAGTGATTGCCCGAGATTTTACTCTCAGATCAGGGCGGCTTGGCTTCGAACCCACGAGGGTTCAATTCACCTCAGGATCTGTCATTTAAAACTTCATGACGTTACCCGTACGCTATTAAGACATTCGTAATTCATAATTACTTATATACTAATCTGGGCAAGACAGAATAATGTTTAATTTCACAAATGCAGTAACATCAACGAATAAGGACAATTGCGTGAAATAAACATTAACAATGTAAACTGAGCAAGGAGAAACTATAATTCTAATATTATAGTACATCAAACTGAAAAGCTTTACGGAACGGAAATTCAATAATTTGTTCTCATTGCTAACGTCGTAAGTCATAGAAACATTAAGTTATGTTTCTTAACCGTACTGAGTTTCTTACAGTGCTGCATTGGAATTTTTATATGAATGAATAGAAAGTCATTCAACTCTTCTAGTTAGACCCAATTTTTATTTTTGAAAAAATCAACTTCAAACTGGCGTAAAACATTGACTTCCTTAAACTTATTCAATGCTTTGGTGTTAAATTTCACTTGGATAACACAGCAAAAATTATATAAACTTCAAGACAAAACAGAGAATGGTCTCAGGTATTGAAATGTCTCCTCACAGTGTCCTCAATATAAAAAATATTAGAGTCAAATATCCATTCCTAATAAAACTGTTTACTGCTTTTTAAACGAGGTCGAAAGTGTGTTTGCTTGCTTTACTGAATGAAATGTACACGTCCAATGTCATCAAATCTATTCATTCATGTGACTTCTCTTTTGTGTATTTTTTTCCCATATCAGTTAGGTGGTGATTTCTGCAAGTCTAGATTTTAGTGGTCAACAACAACAGTTATCGAATAAACCATTTAACGCATTATGAAAATCACGTTGAATCGTGTCCCCAGTAGAACAGACTAATCGTTCACTATGCGTATCATATGAGGCGACTGAACAAAATTTGCAAAAGGTATTTACATGTATGTTTCACTCAAGGGAATCTTAATTATTTTAATTCTTAATTCTTTCCTAATTAATGTATTTATTCTTCATTAATTGACAAAAATAATCCGCATTACTAAATAGATGTGTCTCGCTAAACGCTCGCTAAATTCCACGGAGTGGAGTTGATGCTTGTTACGAAATGGTCTGTAATATGAATGAAAAAAATATTTTTAGTAATACTTTCTGTAATATTTTTCGTTGTTACTGATTAATCATTAATTAAAAATTGTTTGAAGAATTTTAAAAAGGGTTTCTTTCTGCCATAAGCGACTACATCTATAAATAGCGTAAACGTATTTAAGCTAATCCATCTTTTATTATAAAGGAAATCCTGTTTTGCTGTATTTGCTAATTCGCTAGAAACTTTTCAGAAAACTACCAATCATAAAAAGCTGTATGATCAAAAATTAAACAGTTGGTAAAAAGTGGAAATCTTCATCAAAACTGTGGTGCATAAAATACATAATACATGTGTAAAACTAAAAAATAAGTACTGTAGACTACTGATAATTTCAAAAAGAGAGGGTAGTGTTCAGTTTAATCTTAAACGTTTTTCAGTTAAAATTTTAATAAGAAAATAAAACCTTTCTGTTGAGGTTAAATCAGTTTGACCTTTAGATTTTTGCTGAGGGCAGTAAAAGCTTCAGATGATCTTTGATAGACGAGGAAACGTCAATCCGCGTCTCATGTCAAACTTCAAGCACGACGTACTGAAAAACTGCTCAACCAATAATTAATTATAAATAATTAATAATTATTTATAATTAATTTTTGAAACGTGGGATTAATGATAAATATTTTTTAATTATTGCCATAATTCATCGAAATGCATTGTGATGATCCAGAATTAAATAAAAATTCCTTATCTCTTTTACTCTCTCTCGACTCTCTCTCTCTCTGTCTTTGTCTGGCTGCCTCTCTCTCTCTCTCTCTCCTTATCTCTCTCTTTCTCTCCTTCTCTCTAAAGTTTACTGAGGCAATTTTTACTAGAGTTGTTGAATCTTGGGCTAACACAACAAATAGAAGACTATTGTTATGAATTACATGATAACAAACTAACTACAAACTAATTACAAAATAACTACTACAACATAAATTAAAATTAGAATGCCACTGTAGTCATGACAGCATCGAAAAAAGCAGTAGACCCAAAATAATTAAAATAATAATAACAATAATAAAGGTTTAACGTCAGTTTACTCATCCAGGGATGATGTCAGGGACGTCCCCGACAGCACACATCTATGATAATATGTTTCCTCATCGCAAAAAAAGAAAAATTTAGTCTTAAAGCTTAAGTTATCATTCAAAAATATATATTAATATTGTAATTTTCATACTTGTACTTGAAATGAATGAAGTCCTGAATCCGTACATTATTTTTAAGTTTCATCAAAACGATATGGTTTATGATGTTTTCTTTCCACCACTCAATTCTTCTAAAATTAAAATAATTTTCACATACAAATAGTTCATCGTTTTAAAACTGCATTGGGGAATTAAATCTCACAAATAATTGAAATGCTTTCTCATGCATCAATTACGTTGAAATACTTAGATAATAGAACCAATAAGTATTAAAGAAAGTAATGCTATTTGCTTAGAAAACTGATCTCGTCAATACATACATGGCTGGTCGTGTGTGTGATTCCCAGACCCTTGAACTTCGCGACGAGCCTGTAGGCGCTTTGGGACGAGGCGGCTTCGTGTGTGAGGTCAGAGAGTTGACAAATCTCAGCTAAAGATCAACACACTCTACCTTCGCACATTCAAGGTTCTTTTTGAAATTTAGATTTGGGATTATCATATTATAGCCTTTGATGGTGAAATATTCTTCGTACATTTCATTTAATTTCTTTCACTTTAATATAACACTTGTGTAGCAAGCAGGCGATCATCAGTTCGAATCCTATCAGAACCGGCTCCGAAAGTACATATATAGGAGCCTATTTTCTATCTACTCTATATATTCCTGTACGAAAAATGCATTAGACATAGTTTCATAGCATGCACATATGAGCCACTTAAATGAACCGTCTCATCTCTTTAAACTTCATATACCACTAGATCTACAGTTAGCTTTGTAATTCTAGTATAATTTATTTAGAATAGGTCTATGCTTAATCCAGGTAGCTGCTTCACTTGTAAGAAAGCTTAACGTCAACAAACCTATAATTATAATTATATGTAAGTTGTAGAATATCAGCAAATGTAATGCTGAAAAATTGCGGAAGAACTTAATTTAAATTATTCGAGATATATTTTAAAATAAATTTGGGGTTAGGTAGCACTTTCGGCATTCTTCATTTCTTCTTGAGACAATATAAAATCTTCTGATTTCGTACTGTGTCCTCTAATGATTTGAAAACGTTGTCAGAGCACTGTCAGTTCAATCTAGTCAATTGATACACTTATATAATAGAAAAAGAGTAGAAAATTTATACAGTTTAATAACGATTGTAATTATTTTACAACGTTATTAACTATGACAGATGCACAAGTCAAGACCGGCACACGAAGGGTAGGCATGTAATTTTTTATCTAAAGTAGACAAGTTTTTAAGAAAATACATTTTTATAAAATTTGTATTATAAAATAAGGCCAAAAAGCAATATCAATCAATAAGAATTTAACGTACGGCTCCTCGTCATACTCTTTAATATCCAAACGAATTTGATTGCATATTCTAACCTTTTCCCCTTATCTCCTCCTTCGTTTAAAGTCGACCCCTTTAATTTTTCAGTTTATAACTATGACAAAGCTGTCTGGGATAGTCTTAAGAGTTTAATCTCTAATGTGGATTGGTATGCCAACATGTATGAATGTTCCTCCATTGACGAATGTTGGTACAATTTCTGCTCCATTTTGGACAATTTATTCTCTATGTGTATTCCTAGAAAAACCAAAAAAACTTCAGGTCCTTTACGCAGTAGCATCACCCATTTCAAACCAACTCGCCGTTTAAAAATTTCAAACCAAATTAAGAGAATGATGTGCAAAAAGTTAAGAGCATGGCGTTTATATAAAACGTCTCGCTCCTATATCAATAAGATGAATTTCCGTAAATCTTCACTCGATTTAAAAAAGGCAATCAATAAACGGATAATGCTCTGCTCTATGAAAATAAACTAATTGCAAGTAAATCTCTCAAGACATTTTACAATTATGTCAAACGTAAAACATCTAGCTCTTGCTCTATTCCTCCGTTAACTATACCTAACTCTAATTGCCCTACTGCGTTTAGTGATAGCGATAAATCTTGTATATTAATATAATTACTTTTGCTCGGTTTTTACTAAAGACAATGACGTCATGCCAACGTTCCATTCCATTCAACAACATTCCATTTCCCGAGTGCCCCTAAAGAAGATTTATCCCTTGACCATATTATTATTTCTGAATTCTCTGTACTTAATAGCATCAGTAAATTAAATAATAATGGCTCCCCTGGTGCTGACGGCCTACCTCCTTCTCCCCTAAAAAAGCTTAGGCACGTCATTTCTAAACCTCTTTCCATGCTCTTCAATGTATCCTTAAATCATGGTGAAATTCCTTTGGCTTAGAAACCTCCATTGTTATACCTATTTTTAAAAAATGAAATAAAAATGACCCTAACAATTACCGGCCTATATCACTTACCTCTATCATCTGTAAGCTTTTGGAAAGGATCATTAAAGACCAATTTCTTACTTATCTTGCTACAAATAAGTTACTTTACTCCAAGCAATACGGCTTCTTACCCAAAAGATCTACTAACTCCCAATTATTACAATATTTTAACTCTTTGGCAACAAAATTAAGATACGGCCATCAAGTTGACTCTGTTTATCTTGATTACTCAAAAGCTTTCGACAGTATTGTACATTCTAAGCTTTTATTTAAATTGCATAAATATGGCATAAACGGCAAACTTCTATCTTGGTTTTCCTCTTTTTTAAATGACAGATTTCAAGCGGTTAGAATAAACAATTCCTACTCTAACTGGTCTCCTGTGCTCAGTGGGGTACCCAAGGTAGTGTTTTGGGTCCAATACTTTTCCTGGTGTACATCAATGATTTGCACCTCTGCTGTCCTGAACTCGATACCTTGTTCCTTTTTGCCGATGATGCTAAATTCTTTGTTGATATTAAGTCGCATTCTGATTGTGTTGCTCTCCAAAAATCTCTTAACTCCATTCATGCATGGTCAACGAGATGGCCCTTGAACCTAGCAGTGAACAAGTGCCAAGTATTGTCATTTTGCCTTTGTAAGGATACGTGTATAGAATTTAATTACAAGCTCAATTCTATCAACTTGACCAGGGTCTATGAAATCACTGACTTGGGGTGACTTTTACGCAAGACCTTTCTTTCTCCACTCACTTCAAAATTATGTGTAACAAAGCCAGGAAAAAATCTTCTATTATTCTGAATTTCTTTAAATCAAAAGATAAAACATTAATATTTAAAGCATTTACTGTCTTTGTTCGCCCTATAATTGAATATTGTTCCAATGTATGGTCTCCTTTCGTAAATCTGATATTGATCTTATTGAATCAATTCAGAAGAAATTCACCAAACGTCTTTTTGGATTGAGTGACCTCTGCTATTCTGATAGACTTGAGATACTTAATGCTGAGTCACTTGAACTACGAAGATTAAAATCTGACCTATATGCATATTATAAAATAATAAATAATTTCATTGATTTTCCGCGCAGTGAATTTTTTACTTTTAAATCTGGTAAAACCAGAAACAATGGTGCTGCAATATACATAAATACCTTTAGATATAACGCAGAACGTTATCATTTTAAAAATAGATGTGTTAGTAAATGGAATAACCTTCTTCATATTGTCATTAATGCAAGCTCTCTTCCGTCCTTTAAAAAGGGCCTATGTCAATCTGATATAGGCCTACATAAATCTTTGAAGTATTGCTTTTAATTGGTTTTATATCCATTTGCTTGTATACTGCTTTTGTATATTTATATTGCTTGTATACTGATTTTAGCGTATTTATTTTAGCTCTATGTTTGTGATTACCTTCACCTAAACTTAAATACGGCGTATTTTCGCAGTGGAATGAGAACGATAGATTAATGAATTTTTTAATTAATTGTCACTCTAAATCATCTAATTAAATTCAAGTGATTTTTGGTAGTGATAATCAAGGACCTTTTGATTGTATAACTTAGACTTGAGTTTGTCTTAAACGTATTTTTAACGTCATAGTCTTTAAAACCTTAGAGGCAGATATCCTTCACGATTGTACGTAGTACATTTTAATCCTATTAATTAATCCTTTAATTTTAATTTTCTACTTTTCATGAACTAAATCCGGAATATGTAAGCGCTTCTATAGCCTGTATCCTCCGTTCACACAAACGTTTCAATATTTAGCTTTTATATCTGCTTTACCTGTTTTAAATGTCTGATGTCATAAATAAATAAATCAAAAATAAGGCGACGTCAGGGAAAAATATTTAGCGCTATTTATAGATTGAATTATATCTGAGTAAGTTTTAAGCAATTATTTTCATTGAATTGGATCAAAGTAAATAAGGAGGATATCTATTCGTGCCCAGGAATGCAGTAAAAATTGCGTGAGATTAGATTATAGGATCCTTTTGCTTGTCTTGTTTATGTTTGCCTGAACTGCCTTGCAAATGATACATTATCAAGAGCAATTGATGCGTATTCCTGAGCAACTGATGCATATTCATGAGTGGAAAATTGGCTATAACTGGACTCTGAAACTGAGCTTAACATTAGATTCTTGTCTCGAATAAGTCACTTCAGTGGCTAGGAAGCATTGAGTTTGAACTCTGCACCTGTCGATTAGTAATCAGATACCTCGCCTCTCGTACAACTAAATCAGCGCAATGAATTAAAATACACGGGTATTCACATTTGTAAAAAATATGAGACAAAATATCTGATTATTCTTCATGTTATAATTGCGACAGCTTGATGTACATGGGCTCACGTGAATGCTGACGCTACACGTATCAAATGGTGTCAGTGATGTCAGCGTACAATTTATAGAATTCCAGCTACGTTAATTGTCGTGTAATCTTCTTTATGATTATCATAGAAGCGCAATTGTATAGCATTTTTAACTTTGCTACTCCCTCTCCTCTTTCATCTCAATATTAACGTTCCAGTTACATGTACTAAGAAGTTGATCTCATTAGCTAAGTGTTTATCGTAACTTACTACAGCCTTTACCTTGAAAAATTGTAGCTTCCGACGTAGTTTCCTCTTGCCTTCCTCTGTTCTCCGTTCTCGCTTGGTCGCCGATGAATTGATAAATCAGCATAGTTGGGATGTGAATTGATTTAAATTTGTTCGAATTATCCTAGACTTGATTAAAAAATAATTAAATTTTGTTGAACAGGCAAACAAGCCACTGCTTGAGAAGAGAAGGAGGGCCAGAATCAATTCCTGCTTGAACCAGTTAAAGATTCTCGTTCTGGAAACCGTGAAGCGCGATGTACATGCACACTGAGTATTTTATTTTTTAATAGATTAAAATATTATATTCGATTTCGTAATTTCATAGTAGGTAATATTTTCTTTGAGTTTAGTAAAACAGTGTTGCTAGGCTCAAGGAAAATATGTACAACGATGATTTGTGCAATGGTAATAATATGTGATACGTAAAGGTTTAATTAATATTTTAATTGCATGCTATAGTACTTGAATATCCGTATTGTGCCCGGGCTACTGAATAATATATCTACCGTGAAATGCGCGTGTCGTAAAAGGCGACAAAGCACTAAGATCCCAACCAACTTAGGAAAAGGCATTTGGTTGGTGAGCGCCATGGCTACAGAAATTGCTACAAAATTGTCTAATTCCGACATTAGTTAAACGGCGATTCAAGGGAAAATGACGATGAATATATTATATTACTTGAATATAATGTGCAACGATGATATACACAACTGTACAATTTACTACTTTATAGGCACTAAGACTAATACAATGCATGCTGCAATACTAGAATAATGAAAATATGGTATATACCAGCATTGGTAAAGCTCATCTTACTGCCATCCATTAATTAGACTATAAAACATCTACCGATTAAAAAATTAGCTAATGATTATAAAATGAATAAAAGCAAAATGCACAGTGATATTAACAAAATGAGTAGTAAAATGATATTGTGAATAACATATTTACGATGACACTATATAGGCCTCCTATGAAATCATAGCCAGTTGTAATTTTTGAATTGACAAAAGTTGTGTTGCAAAATAACGAATACAAAATTAGAGTTTCTCACTCTACAATTTTATAATATATAAAGTGACAATAATCATGATCAAATGAATTGAATGCATGAGCATTTACGTAGCAAAATTACAGTATATAAATATATATATATATATACATGTATACTGTATATAGAATAAATGATAATAAATGTTGGAATCCAAATAGTAACATTATAAAGTAGTTTCACAGTTGTGAATTTATTTTAGACGGCCAGATTTTCAAAGTTGGAGAAAGCAGATATATTGGAGATGACAGTTCTACATCTGAAGTCACTGCGCACTCAGCAAAGATCAGGTAACAAGATGACAACAATTCTTCTTCTTTTATAATTTCTAATATAACTTATAATATAGTTCTTTTTCTTAGCGTATGCCGCACTCGTTCAAGTGTCGTTCAGACAGCACTTAGCTGTTGACTCTGTTACTAGTTGCTGCTGAAACGAGTATGGCCGAGATTCTTTAGTTTAGCAGTGAAATTCGGCCAACTGGTAGGTTCTATTCTGTCGAAGTAGGCCTTTTCATGTTTGTGAAGTGAAATATTTAGGTGGAGCACGTCCAGAGGTATGCACGTTCAACCTATGCTCTCGTGGAGTTAGCTAAGAGTTGACTAGCCTGAGCTTCGAACCCAAGCCACTTGCATCCGAGGCGAACACTCTAACCGTTATGCCACATCCCCTCGCCACATAATAATTAAGATGTTATTAATGGTTGTTATTGTAATGTTATTTAAATGTTATTCCTAAGCAGAGAGTGCTAGGTTAAAACTGTAGGCCTATTACAAATAAAATTACTAAGCTTAATATATGAACTAATAAAATAAATAATAATTAAGCTTAATCTATGAACTGCAGTTAAAACCTAATTAAAAGTGGTATTATATCTAGGGTAAAATATAGAGCCTTAATGAAATGAGTCAAGTTTCATAATGTGAACTCCGAAGTGTCGAGTAATTTCCATAATCAAATATCAAATATCATGAACTAAGGTTATTAATTGTAATGAGCCACCAATTAATAGAGGAAAATAACACCTTGCATGTAGGCCTATGGCTAATCTACTACTAGTTTTTATTTATAAGATACTTAATCGCTATGTTCTAAAATAGAGGGGAAAAGATAAAATGTTTAAAAACCTAATGTTAACATTTGTATAATTTGTTGTAAGTAGGTTAGTCGAATATTTAATATATAAAAGTGTCTATTTTCCCAATTTGACTCTCGTTTAGTGTTTAAACTTTTCTTTTAACAAACAATATTTACAGAGGACTGCAACACAAAAATTAAAAAAATTAGAACCGTATAAAAATAACCCGATATTTTCTGTCATTTCAGATGTCACTGAACAGGAATCCAGCAGATATTTTCCGTATCCTCCAGAGCAGCCGTTATTTTCACTCGGGAATTGCGATGATACTTCTGCTAGAGATACTTTTGCCCTCTCTTCGAAAGCTTTAGCTAAAGTACAGAATATTTCAACGCGAAGTGGTGCTTTACAACCTGCAATAGGTGCTGATTCGGCTTTCCTAGGCTACGAAATTTTAGATAAAGATTTAAAGACGGATTCACTTCGGAATATTGATAGAGAAAAATATATTAAACAAAAGGCGTGGTCACAAATTACTCCTACTTCTGACGGAAAAGTATTTCCATCTGGAATCACCTGTTGTATGAAAGTCAACAGTAAATCACTGAACGACGAGAAACGTCTTACAGTGTATCCAGTAATGAATGGTAATATTAGCGTATTGACCTCGGAAGAAACCTCAATTTTTAATAACTTTCGGGTGCAAAACACTTGGCCTAAAAACTTTTCTACTTTTAAGAATTACTGTCCAAAGATGAACCCTTTAAAGGAATTTTACGCATTTTCATCGAATCTCGGAACTTCGCCTTGCAAGGTTAAACCTTCGGGGGTAAGTCAACTAAGACATCAGCAGACTAAACAAGAGCTGATAACCTTTAAGAATTCTTTACACATATTGCAAAGTTGTGCTTATGACGACCTCTCGAATGAATCTCATGACATCTGTAACAAGGGTGAAAACGATAGTAAAATTCAAACCATTACGAAAGTAGATCTAGCAAACCGAGATTACAGCGAATGTAATGTGGATAGTTACAGAGAAGAACCGATGACCGATGTAACGAGCCACGAGTCAATCAGTGTGAATACTACTGCTGCAGGATCTATTAGATTAGCTAGTGGCTGTGGAAGGCCTAATAATTATGATTTAAAATCTCTTCCGCAGACAGGCAATCAGAGGCTCGACTCTCCTGTAGAGAAAAACTGCGGCTTTGTTGAGATTTGGAGACCGTGGGAGTTCAAGTGATAAACCGCTCTAACGGAAAAAATTGAGAGATTATAATAACTACTGGTAAATTGTAAAACACTGCTAAGTCTTAACAAATAAGTATCCTTGCTCTTTGTTTCTCAAGTGTAAGGGACTTGTTTGGACTTATGGTTATACAAAATTACAAATGACAACCACGTGCGTCTATACGTTTGCTTTCTTAGTGGCTGTTCTTCGTTGTTTTCTCCTTCATCTCGATTGTTATTAGTAATTGTTTCCTTTTGCTGATGTTATGCTAAAAATAAAAATTGTTTTATCGTTTATTCCATCAATCGAATGGAATGCAGTTGCTAACGAAAAAAGATCTATATATATTGTGACTATCATAGATTAAAAACTCTAAACGTATTTATCGTAGATTGTACGCATATTAAATAAAAGTTTTTATAAAACATGGCGGGGATGGTGGTGAATCTCAAATACTCAAATATCAGCTAATTGCTGTGTCATTATAATTATATCTAATTGTTGCAGGCCCATTCATCAGGTCAACAAAGACCTTAATAGGATGACGCTTAATTCTAGCGCTGGCCGTTAGTTCTCGTTCATATGAGAAAGTTTTGTCAACATATTAATTATATTTAAGTGGAATTAAACTATTAAATATACTATACTGAAGCTACGGATTGATAGTATAATTAATTAATTAATTTTGTTCGTATCTTATTTCAGATTCACGTAGATATTAGGCCTGCATTAGCCTCAGATTTAATCTGTAACCCTATATTTAATAGTTGATGTAACACAGATACACAGATTTATGATTAAGTTTGTTGTTGTAATATTTACTATAAGAATCTATGTAGCTATTCCAGATGGCTTCATTTTCTATATAGATGTATAAGGAATTATGCTTAGTTAAACGATTAGAGCTGGAATCATTTGAGTCAAATAGCACTGTAGATAGTATTATAGATAGTATTGTAGATACTATTGTAGATAGTATTGTAAATAATTAACCCGACCCTAGTTAAATTAGGATTCAAGGGAAGAAGATGATGATAATATTGTAGATAGTATTGTAAATAATACTGTGGATAGTATTGCAGATAATATTTTAGATAGTGTTAAGTTGATTAAGTCTCAGTGCTGTGTCTGTGTTTCCCGCGTTTTACCCGGAATGTTTGAAGAATAGACCAACCGGTGACTGCACCTATCGTAGAATGCGAATAAAGCACTAAGATCCAAACCAACGTCAGAAAGAGCATTCGGTTGGTGAGCGCTTAGACTCCAGAAATTGCTACACAATTTTTAAAATGAATAGAAGAGATTATAGCAGATTGACTGATGATATGGTATGGGACGGAGAGGAGTTGAGAAGGTCTATTCGTATACCGACCCTGGTTAAACTGAGATTCAAGGGAATATGCTGAGGATGATGATTCAATTGATTAAGTATTTAAATGTTATTTAAATAAAAATAACGCTGATGTGGTCTTCATCATCACTTATGAACGCTTAGAATTTATGACTTAAACCTGTTACTTGTAAGAGTATCAGAGAGAAAATTACGACAAGGAAGTGCCGTTGTAGGCAGTTCGTGACTGGATGGTATTTCGCATTTACAGCTTTTAAGACTAAACATTAAACCAAATTAAGAATTTCGGCTTTATTTGGGTAATTGACTGAATCTAATCATAGAACTATGAGTATTGCCGCTTGTACATTCGCCTACTCATGTCGGATGTCAATCTTGTTCCTGCTTCAGTATTTCAGTATTTCAGTATACATGTGGCTCTGCCAAGTACACCCATCAGTCGCATGTCTGATCATATCACTTCGTTACTAAGCTAAAAATCACGCGTAAAATTTCATAAAACTCACTTTACTATCCCCAGAAAGTATAAATACACATGCATTTTATATTTTTAAATTACTAATTATAAACTATTTACGTACACTTAGTTGGCTCTTAGTATATACACGTAAATTAATAGCAAACTTTTATGCACCGCTTTATGATTTGATTAGCATTTTGGTAACATCATTCACTTGACGACTTATAATTAATTATAAGGTTAATAAACCTCTAACTTCTCTTGATAAATGCATAATGTATATCGCTACTATTGTGTGTACAAATATTTCTGTGCTAAATTTTATAGATTTGTAGCATAGTTATGGTGTGATATGATGTGTTGATATGGTATGGTGTGATATGATGTGTTGATATGGTATGGTGTGATATGATGTGTTGATATGGTGTGGTGTGATATGATGTGATATGATGGATTACAAATGTTCCTGGTTATAATTAAAGTAATGAGGAAATGTAATGACATGTAGGCATTTTGCTACAATAAGTCAATCAATTTTGTTTACAACGACAATTTCTATAGCAGTATCATAGTTTAATCCAATAGACAGGTCTTAAGCTAGCTACCAGTCTTCGAGGCTACTTTGCAGGTCGTTGGCATGTTTTTTTATAATTTCCATGATTAAAAAATCTTTCCTGCTGATAGCGTCAATTGGCAGGATATTCCGATAAATGACTGACCTTCCAGCGGACAAAAGGAATATGCATTTATTGCTGATTAACCTGAGCTTAGAACTCAGGCCACTTGCTACTGAGGCGAACACTCTAACCTCTGCGCGATATACCATTCCCAAGTTTATTTTGTACCGATAACTATCTAATAGTTAGCACAGAAGAAAATCTTTTCTAAATCCGAAATTCTTGCCGGGAAATGTATTGAACTCAATTATAATTACTGAAAATATTAAAAAGGATTAGTTTACTAATGTAGTATTTGAAAAGTATACTAAACTCTGTTAAATTTTCTTTCAGTAATTTTTACAATAGATTGTAAAAGAATACACTTTGTATAGTACTATTAAAAGTTGCATAAATATGACCGGACTGTGTGATTAATCAATCCAGTCTACACCTAGATTGTGGATTAGGAATAATTAGACTAGCTAATTCTTAGAAATATTTATTTATAAAACACTTTTCACAAAT
This sequence comes from Enchytraeus crypticus, assembly GCA_905160935.1. Classification (NCBI taxonomy): domain Eukaryota; kingdom Metazoa; phylum Annelida; class Clitellata; order Enchytraeida; family Enchytraeidae; genus Enchytraeus; species Enchytraeus crypticus. The sequence continues at coordinate 1,145,232 of CAJHZI010000546.1, forward strand.
GAAACTGTATTCTAATTGGATACCGTTGGCCTTCTGTAAGTATATAATATTTCTAATGTACCTGATATTTAATGTTTTCTTTTTTGTGTAAAATATCTTATCTTCTTTTACACACAGAGCATCTACTTTCCATCTCTGCCAAGTATTAAGCATGCAAATGTACTGTATTTAAATAGTGGATGTTGTATACACGACACGTAGTTGCATATATATATATATATATAACATTAATATTTAAAAATAATAATCTCATTTTGGTTATATATGCGGGGTTCAAATCCTGGGCTTGCCGTTACTGATGTCGCTTTCGAGTGAGTAAACAGACGTTAACTGACGCTTTACCAGCTTTATATGAAATTGTGACAATACGGATGAAAGTGAAACTTCTAGTTTCTGTATCGGGGACATAAATATAATAGCGGAAATAAGAGCAAGATTCCATCTTAAAATTTTAAGCCGCAACTGTAAGATTAAACAATAATGCCTTGTACTAATTGTAAAGCTTCAAACATCATGATGAAATCAACCTTTAAACTGGTCTTCAATTATATATTATAGTCCTCAATGTTGGTGTCATTGATGACAGTGGCATGCACTTTAAGTGACATTGTAATAAGAAAATGCTGCTCCTGTCACTTGTTAAATTGAAGACAGTGAACGCCAATATTCTCCACATCTGACAAAGTAATCTAAACATGAAAATATTGACATTTTATAAAAATAATAATAAAGGTTTAACGTCCGTTTCCTCATATAAGACTGATATAAGGGACTTCCCCACATCACACAATTAACGTTCATTTTTTCACCTGGCGGTTTTATCAACTCAACTCAAATGAATTTTACACCAAATCAAACACATTCACAAGACTGATTGACTACAAATCAGCAAATGCTTGCCAATTTTTAGTTTCACTCATTTCTAAATTACTATTTAAAAATAGTTTAGTTTACTAATTTTTTTATTTGATTGTTAAGCTAATTTCTCGTAGTGTGTGTCTAGAGTTAAGAATATCTGCATGTTAGATAGTGAGATCCTCACTTCTAGGGAGTTAAGTTAGTTAGACTAGTGTTAAGCTGCGTCTTATAGCTACAGTCAATTGTAAAGACATTTTCCTGCTCGATAGAATATCAGTGACTTACTAATGATGTGCGTTTAACGTCAAGGTATGAAGCCCGTAGGGTTTCTCTTCCAGACGTGGAGGATTTGCAGTACCAGCTTGAAAGAAACGAGTTCAGATCTGCTGATTATTTTCATCGTAGTTTGACTTCATCCGCTGCCGAACAACTTGTCAACAAGCCGTCGGCTCAGCCCAATGTTTATAGTCAGTAAATTCGAAATAGCATTACGGTCAATACACAGTATATATATATATATATATATATATATATATATATATATACACACACATATATATATATATATATACACATATATATATATAGATATATATAGCTTTATCAAAACTTTTAGTCTCTTTCAAGTTATTTGTCAATATATTTTTTCTTGACTGCAAGCCCTAAAGGAAGTTATCAAATATTGTTAGAAGTTTGGAGTTAATTTAACTGGACTTGACAACAGAATTCTTCAAAAATCCTACCTTATCATATAAACAGGTCGATATTTATTGGTTTTTTTAAACTTAGGCGTATTACTGTGTTGCTGTGATAGATAGGTTGTCGCTCTTGCTCTCCTATTATTGTAATCTGTGGGTGGAGCCACTGAACACAGATGTTGCAGAAGTAGCGGGCAGGGACTTGGGTGATACTCTGGAAGATCTTGAAACTAAAGGTGATTTTCACTAATCTGATTACTCAGGTAGTAGATCATGATTCAGTGGATCATCATGATTCAGTGGATCATCATGATTCAGTAGATCATCATGATTCAGTAGATCATCATGATTCAGTAGATCATCATGATTCAGTAGAACATCATGATTCAGTAGATCATCATGATTCAGTGGATCATCATGATTCAGTAGATCGTCACGATTCAGTAGAACATCATGATTCAGCGGATCATCATGATTCAGTGGATCATCATGATTCAGTGGATCATCATGATTCAGCGGATCATCATGATTCAGTAGATCATCATGATTCAGTAGATCATCATGATTCAGTGGATCATCATGATTCAGTAGATCATCATGATTCAGTAGATCATCATGATTCAGTGGATCATCATGATTCAGTATAACATCATGATTCAGTAGAACATCATAATTCAGTAGAACATCATAATTCAGTAGAACATCATGATTCAGTGGATCACCATTATTCAGTAGATCATCATGATTCAGTGGATCATCATAATTCAGTAGATCATCATGCAGTAGATCATCATGATTCAGTAGATCATCATGATTCAGTGGATCACCATGATTCAGTAGAACATCATGATTCAGTAGATCGTCATGACAAAGTAAATCACGCACTAGGACATCATGATGCAATACAATATCACCACAAACTTTATCATAGCGACACATTTGATCATAAAAAGTCGATCTACTGTAGTTGGAAAATCTTGCAAATGCAGTATATCAATGCGAAAGTTATCTGACTGGTTCTGTTATCTGACTGGTTCAAATGTTATAGACTATCTTTAAATATTTTAAAAACAAATTATATTATGTTTGGATTTAAAAGTGTGTTAGCAAATCTAGGTTATAATAATAGAAACTCTACAGCATGATGATGTATTGTTGTCTAGGGTCGAATCAACGAAATTTCTTGGAGTAATCGTCGACTCAAAATTAAACTGGCACAAACAAATTAATCTAGTATCTTTAAAGATTACCAAAGTATTAAATATTTTATGCAAATTGAAATATAAGCTATCCAAAGATTGTTATTGTCCCTGTACTATACATTAGTTTATCCTCACCTAAATTACTGTATTATTATATGGGGATGTGCCCCCAAAAATTACATGAATAAACTGATCATTTTACAAAAACCTGCTATCCGCATAATAACTAAAGTAAACTTCTACAGATGCCATACTGACCCAATTTTCAAAAGCTCAAAGCTACTGAAAGTCAATGACTTATACTACTTTTCACGCATCCAGTTTTTTTTAGATTCAAGTTCAAGTTGTTGCCAGAGATCTGTAATTCGCTAATATCAATAAAATGTAACACAGACTTATCACACAACCTTAGAGAGACCAATATTTTTGATGTGCCATCCTATAGAACTTCTTTAAGGGAAAAAGCTATAAGAATTAGAGGCCCTAAATTGTGGGACTTGATGCCTAATGAATTAGCAACTACACACTCATTCCCTTTATTAAAAGTTAAGCTTCGTGCTTGGCTTGTTGGTAAATACTAGCTTAATTTAATATCTTCAAATAAACGAATCCCTTTCTTATTCAATAATAATATACAAATAACTATCAATAATTGCCAGATTGTTATTCCTCTCAGCGTTATCTCTTTAGTTTAATATTGCACTATTCATTTTGCATTTTCATGTGATACTATAGCATCCACAATATTTGTGATTATGACTTAAATAATTGATCGATTGATTATAATTAATCTATTAGTACATCATGAAGATTGTGCATGCGCACAGAGTTACTTTACTCTTTTATAGTATCACTTTTTTCTTGAGCTATTTTGTTCGTCGAATTTCCAATATTTTACTTTGGTTCTTTTTTCCTCATATGTGTTATTTCATTCTCTTGTTTATTGTGTTGTATGTTTATATGTTGCTATGTTGTCTGTGTTTGCTGTTTGCCTATTGTGTTGCTATGTCGAGAAAAAAAGCTTGATTACATCGAACTGAGTAATTGTTATAGAGCACTAAAGTATGACGATCTGTTTTAGTCCCGGTTCATCCGTTAGAGATATACCAAAACGTCTTGCCTGTATCTGAACGTATATTTTAGTTAATATGCCTAAGTATTTGTTTGAAAGAGGTTAAATAATTATAATTGTCCCTTGATTGTCTATCAATTGCAATCGGTAGAACTTCCAGGATAGGTGAAAATCCTTTCGTTTTTTGGTAAAGGGTTAATTCAAAACCTGGAAAAGGCTAACGGGTAGCCTATGTGGAGCTTTCTTTATGTTTATCTAAATCTTCATACATGGATCTATCTCAATAATTCCTATAATCTCTATAATAAAGATTATGTTTAGGCTAGCTACTACTCTTGCTTCTGTTCTGTCTGTGATATCTTCATATAGTTCTATTTAAAGATTTGGGTCATAGCAATTTTAAAATGGCACCTTAACCGGAGGTGGCGGAAGGGTAAGTGCAAGACAAAATTAATGTGAACATTCCAAATTCCCTTTTAACTTCTCAATATAACTATAACTGTAATAATATTGCTCCTCCAGACATTCAAAATGGGGGAGGGTTAGTAGATGAATTCTTCTAGTCACAACTGATTCAAAACATATTTAGATCACATATCTTAAAATTACGCAATTTTCGAGCTTTTTATATAAATCTGTGAGTTATTTATTTATTAATTAGTTAGTAGCCTGATGATAGCATGTGTTTAATGTAAGGTAAATAATTTTATTGTAGAATAAGTAAAATTTAAATCGTTACAGCTGACAATGTATTACTATAATTATGATTTGCTCAGTTGATACAGTCAATTTCTTCTGTTCTAAGTAGCAATATGTACATATGATTAGCTTCGATATGAATTTCTTCTTACTATAAGCTATGGGTATGCATGATGCTCTGTCAGAGAGTTATATGGGCATGTTATTTTAAAAGTGGATAATAATTTTTAAAAATTATCAGTAAAAGGCTCTATGCCATTAAGATTATAGTAATTTAATTGCTCTTTGTGAAAACGTTAAAATTCATAATTTAGTTGTTCAGCTACAACACTGTTTAGCTGGCTCTACAGTTTTGCTTTTATTTTAATGTAATTCCAGTGTTGTGTCCGGGACACCTAAGAGTAGATCAACCGTTAAATGCTCATGTCGTAAGACTCGGCAAAAAATAAACAGAGGAATGTAATTGGAAACCACCTCAGAAGCTTTATTTTATCCAAAGCTAAAGGCTACATCATGTATACATGTAGGTAAGGCATAACCTTTTGCGAAGGGATTAACTTTTTGATCTGTGGAATGCTCTCTATTAAGCGTGAAGGAAAACTCGATAATGTGAATAAGTACCATGGACCTGCCGCTTGGCGGAATACTAGAGATAAACTTTTAAACTAAGTTTTCCAATTTATTATGTACTATTTATTTCTATTTATTCACTGCGTTTTATTCTCTATGAACGACTGCTGATGCAGGTTTCCAAGCTCTGGTGTTAGCTGATTATATTTTGGTGCTTGAATCAAACGGCACAGAGACGCAGGTCGTGAATTCGAATCCCCAGGCTGACAATGTCCCGCATGTGTTGATGACTGAACCAGCCAAAACTGCAACACCAATAGGTTAGTTCCACCCAGCTTCCTCTCTAATATTCGAGCCAAATCGATTTACTGGTTAACAAGAATGGGCACCTTGCTTAGATTTAGCATTATTTTTTAACTCTCGTTCTATTCCCGTTTGAAATGATCGGAGAGTTAGGCTGTATCTCAATTATTCACAATAAAGTTAATGGAAAAAGCGGCAAAATAGTTTATTTATTTGTGCTGCTGTAGTTGAGGTGATCATCAAGAAATAGGGACCATAATGAAAAAACATTTCGTTACTACCTTTTGGAAAAGTTCCTTATATCATCTGTAAAAGATTAGACAGATATTAAATTAGGAGAGACGATGATTACAAACATAATCTTTACCTGAACGTCCACGATCTGAAGTTTTCTGGTCACTTCCTGTCGAGTAAATGCCTTATTCAAAAAAAATTCATCATCATCTATGATCTCATTTACGCAACTACACGTGAAACCTCTATAGTCTACATGTATATAATAATATCTTGTTTTTGATAATCTACATGTAACCTAATTCACTACTACTCACTTCTGAGGTTCAAGCCAGTGATCCAAAGTGTTGATTTAAAGCCAGTCTGACAAATGGTAGCCATAGATTATTCAGATGTATTTGGAATTTGGTATTTATTCAGTATAAATAATATCTGTAGCAAAGCAGAAAATAGGTTATGTTTGTTGTACAAATATATTTTAGACAATATCTAAGTAGGCGATAGAACTATTTACTATAATTATCTATTTATATTATATTTCAAGTTACACATATTTGTATATATATGCATGTATATATGTGTATATATATATATATATATATATATATATATATATATACATGTATATATATTTGTTCGTGGGACCGAATCCCAGCCGCACTGATCTGAGAGTAAAATCTCGGACATTCACAGGACTGGTTACACGGAAAATGGAAAACAAAATTGCAAAACGGTTATTGCAAGTGACAGTTAATCAACATAGTTGATCATTTCACTATAATGCCTGCTTACTAAATATATATATATATATATATATATATATATATATATATATATATATATGTATACATATATACATTATTTCAATCTAAAATCACTTCAGATTGCCTTAGCTCAGCATTTGCTAGAAGTGAATGAGTGCATAATTGTCCATACTTACATGCACAATATGTTTATTTTTAGCAACATGAATCTTATTATGTAATGATTTACAGTTGAAATCTTTCTACCGATATCTAGGCTTATTTACTTCAATCAGAAATTGATCACAGTCCAGATTTTATAAAGAAATAAAATGAAATAATACAATTTTTAACTATATAATTTTCTTATGCAAGGATTATGTCGCCGAGGTGGACGAAATCATTATTTTCTATATTAAATTTTTCTTCAATTTAGCAATTTCTTCAACCACCACTAATAAACCAACCACCACAACCAAACCAACCACCACAACCAAACCAACCACCACAACCAAACCAACCACCACAATCAAACCAACCACCACAACCAAACCAACCACCGAAGCCCAAACAATCACTACTATCAAACCAACTACGACAACAAAACTAACTACCACACTCAAACCAACTACAGTAAACAAACCAACCAAAACAGTCAGACCAACTTCCAGAACCCAACCAACCACCGCTGCTAAACCAATCACCACTGATACCACGAATACTGGCGACATAAGCGATTCACCCGAGACTGTACCCTGGTACTGCCATACCGAGACGCCTTGGTTGACTGTGTCGACGTTAACCTCTCCCTGCCAGAGACTGAACGCTCAGCTGATTGCCCTCCTCACCACGTCACTGCTACTCGCAGGATCCCTCTTCTTCAACATCCTGCAATGCGTCAGGTCTAAAAGAAAATCTGCGGCAAAGAGGGAGTCATCAGGTAATAGTGCAACTCAATACAATTAAGTAAAAGAGCTGTAAAGCTAATATATGTAACGGCAGTTTCATCTCCTGAAAGCGGTATCAGTGACGGAGGAGTCTAGGATTTAAATCCACACTTCCCAGTCGGATATCTTATCCCAGTCGGTTAGATATCAGTGGTCAGATGTCTTACCGATAACACCACAGACTCCAGCTTAAACTATTTAATATAGTCAACAGGGGCAGATACAGGAATTTTTAAGGGGGGGGCCCGAAATTTTTTTGGACAGTGTACACATTTTTGCTTACGCCCCGCCTTCTTCGGGACGTGACGCAACCAGAAAAATGCTGTGTGGAGGGGTTCAAAATTTTTCAGCATACTGCTCTCGGTGTGAGTATATCCCCGTATCTTACCCCCCCCCCCCCCCCTCATACCCGTACTAAAGTGAGAGGAAAACCTAAAATGACTAAAATCCTACATTTGTTTAGGAAAAAATAGGTTAATTTTTTCACCTCTGAGGCTCTGAAGAAACTCAGCGGATCTGGACCAATTGCAAAAGTGACCTAATTTTGGCGGAAGATGGGGGGGGGGGGGGCTTAAGCCCCTCGATCCCAGCCAAGGCGGTTTGCACCACTGTTCCGGGAGAGAGTTCACATTTTTTATTTACACCCTTTTCCCTCTTATACAGTGGCTAAAGTGTAAATTGAGAGCTAGTGAAACGGTCTACATTTTTCGGGCCCCCTGCCGTTATATGAGCCCCTAGTGCGGCCCTTATTTGAAAAAATTCCAGGTAGTCGGACTGTTCGAGTTCCCTCTTGTTCCCCCCCTAACCCCCATAACGCCCTTAAAACATATTTACACCTAGAAATTGCATAGAAACAATGAAAATAATAATTATAGTTTAAAAGTTTAAAAGAAAATTATCGTCGGGCCTAAGGGGGACCCGGGCCCCCTGGGCCTCCCCCCTTGGATCTGCCACTGATAGTCAAAACCCGGTGTTAGCGTCAGTTTAATCTCTTGATAGGATAGCAGTGGCATAAGAGTTCAGGATTTGAACTCACACAATAAGCAGTCAGGCATCTATCAAATTATCTCAGACCCTCTTTGTATATTCATTTATTTACAGATTAATATTTACTTCCCACATACACTGTAGATGGATGCTCTTTTAACTTTACAATTAAATACTGTTTGGCTGCATAGTGCAGGCTAATTTATCTTGAACTATTTTCAGTTAGTAACTTAAACTGCACTTTTTAGGCTGCATTGTTCTTAATGTATGCATATGTGATATACGGGCAACTAGGCCTGAGTTAGACTAATAAATAAATGAATAAATTATTACTAAAAATAGAAAGCTATGTAATATAATGCAATATATGGAATGCGCAGTATATTGTATAGGCCTCGTCTTATACACAACCGTAGCGCATTTTCATTTAGCAAATTCGTCAAAACAATAAGATGCCACAAAATTGAGGAAGAGTTTTTCAACGTTTTTTGTTTATTGAAGATTTTTAATTATTTTTGTTCTATGAATATATATATATATATATATATATATATATATATATACATATGTATATATATATATTATATATATATATATATATATATATATATATCTATATACTGTATAAGTTAAACATGAATGACAATGAAAGTGATAGCTAAGTTTATCATTTGGTTTTACGGTTATATATTTTAGTACTCGAAAAGGACGAGTGCATCGAATGCCTAAGTTTCGTTACCCGAGTCGATCAGAGCTAAAGATTAACGAAATATTCCACGCAGTTATCAAGTACAAATTAAAATTTCTCACTGTAAGGCATCATCAGTGAAGGGAGAGCTCTGAAAATTCATGATTATGAAATTGATACACAGAGTGCACTGTAGGCTTACTTGCACGATTTTTATACAATGCATTGCAAATAGCATATCACTGTACATATCATTGTATATATATTACTGTACATATCACTGTACATATCATTGTACATATCACTGTATATATCACTGTACATATCATGGTACATATCACTGTATATATCATTGTACATATCACTGTACATATCACTGTACATATCACTGTACATATCATTGTACATATCACTGTATATATCACTGTACATATCATTGTAAATATCACTGTATATATCACTGTGCATATCACTGTATATATCACTGTACATATCATTGTACATATCATTGTACATATCACTGTACATATCACTGTACATATCACTGTACATATCACTGTACATATCACTGTACATATCATTGTACATATCACTGTACATATCACTGTATATATCACTGTACATATCACTGTACATATCACTGTATATATCACTGTACATATCACTGTATATATCACTGTACATATCATTGTACATATCACTGCTAATTTACTATTTTTAGCGCCAAGTATCGAATGTAACGAGTACATGAGGGTGGTGCGAGAGTCAACCGCATCCTACGAGGGGGAGTCAGCCTACCAGGCCCTCATCAAGAAGCGAGAGAGCAGGCCCGAACACGGAGGCACCGACCTAGGGCTCGGTGAAGAGCAACCGGAAGGTGATTACGACGAAGTCAAGTTGGCTAGGCTAAACTTTAATACTGTCATCGATTCCAAGTCTTAATTTACCACATTGGAGATTCGAACTCCTCGATATCCAAATTCCAGGAGATCTTGAATCAAGGAGATTTAGAATCAAGGAGATTCAGAATCAAGGAGATTCAGAATCAAGGAGATCTAGATTGTGGAACTAGGCGCAGAATTACAGTATACTGGAATTGATGCTTGCTCAAAAACTATTCTTGCTAGTAATTTGAGAATAATTGTCTGCGAATGTTCTGATTTAACAATTTATTTTTATTTTTATCGTATGCATATCTTAAACCAGAAGACTTAGATTATAATAAACGTTAATTCGTAAGGAAAACCCTTACTCCAATGGTCAATTCTGACCAGCAAGAATCCACTTTTAGGGTTCTACATAACGTGATTGATGTACAGAAAGCTCAGCGGAAATTCAGCAAAATGTGCTGCACTGATATTTCTTTTAAATAGCTGAAATTCTTAGTCACTCCTTTCTTTTCCTTTTTCACTTCTTTCTTCTCCTTTTTTACTTTTTCTTTCTTGTCCTTTCTTTTTTTCTTTAACAGTCAAACGATAATTGAATATATTAATTAATATTATTAATATTAACAATATAATCATCATTATCGTCTTCCTTTGAATCCCAGTTCAACCAGGGCCTGGATATGAATAGCCTGTCTCAAATCCTCTCTGTCCCACCTCACATTATCAGTCAATCCCCTTTTTGAGACTTTTCCATTCGTTTACATTTTGTAGAAATTTCTGGAGCCTAGGATCTCACCAACCGAATACCCTTTAAGACGCTAGTATGGATCTTAGTGCTTTAGTCGCCTTCTACGACACGTGCAGTCACCGGTTGATCAATTTTTCAAATAATCCGGACCCAACACGGGGATGAAATTTCTAATCAGATTTATAATATTAATAATATATTATAATTAATTAATACTTATATTAATTACTATATAAATAAGTAGGTTCTTTTATTTGATATTTTTAAAACTGATTTTGCTTTTTTTATTAATTTAGCCTATTGTTAACCAGAGCACATGGTCGCTTGCAAACTTTGTTCGGTGCAAACATCGACATCTTAGTCATGTCGTGCGCTTAACTCCACTATAGTGGTAAAAAGTCGGTATAGCTAATGTTGAAGTCAGTTTCCTCACTCGAATGCGATGTCAGTGACGGGTGAGCCCAGGATTTGAACCCCGCACATACTGATCCGCGGTTGAATAACTTGCCGTCATCGCCACTGGCTCCAGCCAGTGATGATATAATCATGGTTATAATACATGAATAGTTGCTATTAGATCTAATATATGTTCATCGTGAAACTTAACGTAAGTCAATTGAGAGCGACAGTAAGCACATCTCTCTCTCTCTCTCTCTCTCTCTCTCGCTCGCCTTCTCTTTACTGTTCTGCCAAGTGGCAGGTCCAAGGTACATATTCATACTCAGAATCTGCTCTCACGCCGCATAAATGGTACTACATAGATCAACAAATTAAGTCTAAAATTTTTTTCATTCACGAAAGGCTACATGCCTTATCCAAAAATTTTTGTAACGGAATGCTTAGCAAAATATATGGCCTCTCAGGTGGTTTTCCCTTGATATCCTCCTTTTTATTTGACACCTCTAACGATACGTGCAGTTAAACATTGGTCTATTCTTCAAAATCCAGGACACGTAATGAGAAGCTATCTCTATGCTCAATTTCTATCCTTAAGAAAATTTTCGCAGTCAAAGATTGCAGTTGAAATGAAATGATCTGAGTGTACATACGTGTATATTGTACACGTAATGAGAAGCTATCTCTATGCTCAATTTCTATCCTTAAGAAAATTTTCGCAGTCAAAGATTGCAGTTGAAATGAAATGATCTGAGTGTACATACGTGTATATTGTACATGTACATATGCCTTTCACATCAAAAACTTGCATTTGTGCAAGGCCCATCAGGGGTACAACCAAAAAAGGTAAAGCTAATGTTAACGTCAGTTCCCTCACTCGAAAGCGATGTCAGTGACCGGTGCGCCCAGGATTTAAACCTGGCACATACTGATCCACGGTCGAATATCTTACCGACATCGCCACTGGCTCCAGTCGCTTAAACCAGTTTTAATTAACCTTGGGGTTGAGAACCGAGAGTCGCAGATCATGACTTTCGTTTTAGTCATAGTCGTTAATCCGTGATGATCACTAGTTAAATTTTATACAATGTAGAATATGTAGAAACAGGCCTATGTAAAATATTATTTATGCGTTAATTAATTAATTAATTTAATTAATTAAACAATCTATTTATATATATTATGTGTTTATTTATTTATTTTGTCCTCTATATTTTTATTAGTTTATTAATTTCAATATACATGTACATTTGGAACATAGAAATGGTCATTCAACCCTGTAGGCCTACAGTTCACCAACAATTTAACCAATCTAGCACACGCAATTAACAAGTAAATTTAACATGAATAACAAAATTGAACCAAATGTAAACCATGGTGAACTTTAAGTAACATATTAGAGAATTAACTTAAGATAAATAATAAAACAGGTATATTTACGCGTACATTCAAATGAGCAGGCATATATACATTATAATTTAAAAATGAAAGTAATATAAAATGAAATTAAGTTTTTTTTTATCTATTCGAATAAATTAGGATTCGTAAATTTCAGAATCTATATTTAAGATTCGAATTCCGATGGCAGATAGAATTTCATATGGAGCCTTTATGGCCAAAAGTGATTTCTCATAGTTAAGGCATATAAAATTATGTATGCCCAATATGTAGGCCTACTCTGAATGCTTTAATCTACAAGTCTTATTGAACGTTAAACTAGCGATTGTTGCGAAGAGAGCTTTAACATTTTCTAATTGAACCTTGAACTTTTGATAATTTCGGAAGATATTTACATAGTTCCATGAACTGTTTTAACTGCTCTATGTTGTCCTTGTGAAAAGTAACACACAGTTGCTGTTGTTGTTGCGATCATTGAAGCATCATCTGGGCTACACAAATTCAGTCTAACTGGCAACGCTACGTATCAACACGTAAACATGTAAATAAACAATTTTTAAGTTGAGCAAGTTTTTCGTTTTTAAAGAAATTGTAGAAGTTCCCAAATTTTATATATTTTAATTCATTTTCATTAGATTATTGTTGCACCGATCTAGAATTAGGTAGTACAGGCTAAGTGGCATTAACTGCGCCATACGCTAAGTCAGAGCTTCGCTACAAGGATGCGAATAACTCGCCGCTGTATAAAACGAATCTTAATTATTACAGTAATCGTAATGTGTTGCATGCCACTTCTGTTATTCTACCTGGAAAGTGGAAGCGGAGATGGTAAAAGGACGCGTCGAAAGAAGATGACTAAAATAAATTCTCGAAACAATGGACTTAACTTTGAAGATGGGAAGGTATGGCCACCGCATACTTGCTGTTTGAAACTGATCTTTTTGTTCTAGTGTTTGAGTTGTCTACTTATTTGAGTTAATATTAAATGTAGAGGAGCTGCGAGGATCTGCTGCTAATTGATTTCTTTTGTGTAAAATTATTATATTAAGAGATTTTCAGAGCAGCTAAATTTGAATGAATGATAATAATAATAATAATAGTAAGGCGACCTGCTGTACTAGCCTCCGCTAAGAAAATGGACAAATACCGTGATCTGTCCTTAGAGTATGATGTTGTTCCGGTGGCCATAGGAACTATGGGCTCCATGAATCCCGATGGAGCTTACTTCATTAATTGCAGAGCAAACCGGCGTTAAGCGAGAGACCTCTTTTTTGGCAAAGGCTTTCCATCACTTTGCAAAGATTTAATGCAGTCTGCTTTGGCAATTCTTTTAAGCTGATAGATGACTGCGAGTAGCCAGGGGGCGATTTGGCACGCATTGCTTGAATTATTTTTATAAAACCTTAGGTTTGTAAATGGTTGAGGGAAGAAGAGGGCAACCCATATAATAATGAATTACAGTAATAAAGCTTAGAATGAACTTTAGAATTTGCAAGAATTGTGGCTGAATTTATAGTAAAAAATGGACGTATTTGCCTAATGTGACGAATCTTACAGAAAGAAACACGAAAGACAAAAGAGATAAAGAGTTTAAATCAAGGTTTTCATCAAACAAGACTCTAAGGTTTTTGGCTGATCGAGAAGGTGAAAGAACAAGATTTTGAAAATCAACGGAGTTATTATTAAGTTTACTTCTTTGCAGAGTGATATCAATAAAAGATATTCAGTTTTTGGAGGGATTCACAACTGGAAGATTAGCACAAAACCAGGAATACACGTGGTTAAGAATGGATGAGAGATGTGTAAGTTTCTGATTGAAACCATGGTTGGAAAAAGTAACATATAGTTGTGTATAGCACTGCTGGTATGATATATAACAAATAGACATATTTAATTTACTTTTTTGAATTTATCACTGAATGCCATTTAAGCGAAATCTTGCAAATGAGGTACTAATAGATGATTTGCAAAAGTCATTTTCCCATATTGACATTTATCCTGACAGTCCTTGAGTTTTTGCAGTATTAACAATCTAGATTAATTTGTGTAATAAAATGTTAAATTGTTAATATCAGGGCAGTGTAATTCTCGACATTGTATATAAGGATTTATTTTACAATACATTTAGTACATGTATAAGAGAATAATATTTAATCCCTGTGTTGTTTCCGGATTGTTTGAAGAATTGACCAACCATTGACTGCACTTGTCGTAGAAGGTGACTAAAGCACTAAGATCCACACCATCGTCAGAAAAGGCATTGTGTTGGTGAATGCCTAGGCTCGAAAAATTTCTACAAAAATGTAAAAGAATGGGAAAGTGTCAAAGAATTGACTGATGGATATGATATGATGTAGGACAGAGAGGATTTGAGACAGTCTATTCGTATCCCGACCCTAGTTACACTGGGATTCAGGGGAAGATGATGATGATGATGATGATGATAAGAGAAAAATAAATAAATTTTTTAAAAACTTTCTTTTAGCATGCGTTATATCCATGTTCGAGGTCAACCCGGAGGGGACTAGATAGGAATGGAACATTAAGGACGGCTATCGATCGGCCTAACACTACCTAGACTACACGACTAGGTTCTCCCCTTGGAACAGAAAAACCCTCATTGCAAAGCAGTTTCCACCTCGCGACCTCTTGTTCTAGAGGTCGCGAGTTGGAGAGGTCCTCTACCACTGCTCCTCGAGGCGTTCTCAAATATTATCAAATAAAGAAATAGATAAATTTTCATTATAATCAATGTCACTCAAGAAAAGTGTCATGCTATCAATGATCATTATGCTATCAATGATCATCATGCTATCAATGATCATCATGCTATCAATGATCATTATGCTATCAATGATCATCATGCTATCAATGATCATCATGCTATCAATGATCATCATGCTATCAGTGCTTATCATGCTATCAGTGCTTATCATGCTATCAATGCTTATCATGCTACAAATGAGTATCATGCTATCGATGATTATCATGCTAGCCATGATTGTTTACAGATTGGAGTGGACTCTCAAGAACCTGATCTGGGGCCGAAGTCTTTTGGCCCACAGGCTGTATTCAAGAAGGGCATTCTGGGAAATTACGAGCCAACTGTTGTAAAGAAATCAGGCCCAGGAGAAGGTGGCAGAGCCGTTATACTGTCAAAGCGAGAGCAGGATGCTGCACAAAAGTCCATTTCTGAGTATGGTTTCAATATGGTTGTCAGCGATAAGATCGCTATGGACAGAACAATTCCTGATACTCGATTGGACGAGTGTAAATACTGGCACTATCCTGAGGTGTGACAATATTTGGTTGTTTTACCGGGGTTGGTAAAAAACTTTTGTAAAAATGTGATGACTTTTAAAATTGAAATCAGGCTTTTTTCATTTTTTTAAAGTTTAGTTGATTTTTTTCAATAAATAAAATGCAAACCTGCTTAATGATTGCAAAAGATAATAAAATAGGTACTTGTTACAATGTTTTTTTAAATAAATTTTAAGAGTGATGTAGGAACTTCTATGAAATGATCTGAAGAATAACTTTGAAAACACTGAAACGCAGTGACTTTATTACCATGTTTAACATGAAGAATACTGTCAAAAAGCATGCAATATACTCTGTTAAGAACGCACAACAATAATTTCAGTATACTAGTGTGCTAAAATAGGTAGCAAGTCCAGCAATGACTTGTGGGTTTTCTTTATAATGTTTATGAGTCACGGAAATTAGTGTTCTATGACTGATTCACAGTTTAATGACTTTTGTTTCTTTTTTTGGAATAAGATTATACTGTAAATTGAGCTGATAAAGCCAATATGAACATCGATTCTTCACTCAAAAGCAATGTCAGTGACGGGCGAGCCCAGGTTTGAACCCACCGCATACTGATTCACGCTCGAATATCTTAACGACATCGCCACTATCTTCAGCTGTACAACTTATTCCTTTTGTTGACATTGTATTTTAAACAATGAAACAATGACTTTAGGCTTAAAATATTAAAATTAAACAGAATTTAAACTGATAAAGTAAATTGCAAGTAATGCTGTCAGTAACAACTTCCTGTATGATTAAATTGAATTCCTTTATCTAAGTAAATATTTTAGTTAAGCAGTTATTTACTAAAGATAGCAGTTTTAAATCTGTTTGTAGTAGGCCTACGTTATAGTGCATCAAAATCGATTTAAATTAATATTAAATAATCAAAAGCGCTTGTTTTCAGATAAAAAAATGTAAATAAATAAATAACTGGATTTTTTATTTTTATTCTTATACAATTTTTTTTATATTGTGATTTCTGTAATGACTTAAACTAATTGATTTAAATCTTGCCAACTCTGAGTTTGTAATCATATAACTTGTGTCTCTATACTGTTTCTCTTTCACTCTCTAGTGTTCTTCCTAATGGTAGATCTAAGGCTAAGGCCAAGTTTAACGTCAGTTTCCTGCTCGAATAGCCTGTCAGTGATGGGGAGAGCACTGGACTTGAACCCTGCCCCTACTAATACGCTGTCGAACAACTTGCTGTGGTAGTTCTGAGGTACTTATTGTTACTTGCTATCAGCTTGTGTGCTTAATCAGAAGCGTACCTGTGCTTCTACCTAACCTTAGTGTAGCATAAGCTTGGGAAGGTGATTTCCCAGTGCCCTCCGTAGATATTTCATTTCGTACATGAGCACTTTATGGTTGGTCTAATTGATATTCACGAGCATGATTATATGGTTGATTTAATTAATATTCACGAGCACTTTATGGTTGGTCTTCTCCGTGTTGTGTTCGGGTTGTTTGAAGAATAGACCAACCAATGACTGAATGTGTCGTAGAAGGCGACTAATGCACTAATGTCCAAACCATCATCAGAAATAGCGTTCATTAATTAATTTTGTAACTATTTCTTTGTGAATGAGTATGTGTTACATTTTTATTTGATTAAAGTATGCAAAAGGAAAATGTGCTTATTTGAGACGTCCGTGACATTGCCTTATGGCGAGGAACTGGATGCTAAGATCCTTATTGATTGATTATTTGCAGGAATTACCTACAGCCAGTGTTGTCATAGCATTTCACAACGAGGGCTTTTCCACACTCATGAGAACTGTACACAGCGTGATCAATCAGTCGCCGGCTAGACTGCTGCACGAGGTTGTCATGGTCGATGATTTCAGTGACAAGGAAAACTTAAAACACCATCTCAATGAGTACATCGAGCAGTTCAATGGCAAGGTAAGCGCAGTCTCTGTATATAGCATATTGTCTAATATGCATTGTAGTCTAATGTGTGAATCTTTGTCTATAGTATAAATAATATTGTTTAATATACACGATAGTACTAATATATTACTAATATACACTATAGTATGAGGATTAGTCTTTGTGTAGAGTAAAATAAACACGCATTATAGTGAAATGATCAACTATGTTGTTATCTATCACTTTTTAATACCACATGTTTAAACCGTTAGATAATTTATTCCATTTTTCGATTAACCAGTATAGTGAATGTCCGAGATTTTGCTCTCAGATCGGCGTGGCTGGGATATTGTCTAATATACACTGCAGTGTGATGTGTGAGACTTTGTGATAAAGTGTCCTACTGTTTTCAGAACAAATTTAGAAAGACTGTGATGCATAGCTTTTATTTGAACTATTTCAGAAACTTAATATTATTGAATATATTTTTATTAATATTATTTAATCCTATGTATTTGTTTTTATTTTTATTATTTATTTATGTTAATTTATATGCTTATTTCTATTATATTTTATAATTATATAATTATGTGTATATATATATAATTATTTATATTTTTTATTTACTTCAATATTTATTATAATGTACATTATTTGATGTGTTATATTCCTATTAATATACATGTAGTGATACTGATATTTTGAGCTACTATTTGTTATTAACATTGCGTGTTACTGTTATAGACAGATTTGTAAAATTGAAATGCTTGACTTTACTCTAACTCTGTTGTAGAAACATTTATCATTATTTCTTAAATGACATGTCATTGGTTAGTTATATTTTCTGTTGTATCATAATGTAATGAAATAAGCGATATCCTTTCTTCAGATATTGAAATTATTGTTATAAATTAGTATATTAATAAATTATTGATATAAAAAATAAATTATTGATATAAAACATTGTTTGTAGAGAAGTGGATATTGGACACTGATCAATAGCTAATATGATGTATTTTAAATTTGATTATATTTAGTACTCTTAGTTCCCATTATGGCAAAGTAAAGTAGAAGTGAATATACCTCTTTGCAGTGATATGTGACTTACAGAAATATTTTGACTTTTGCTTTTAATTTTACTTAGCAAAAAATAATTAGACTTACTTGTACTTACGATTTTGTAACGAAATCTACATTTATTCAGGCTTTTACTTGCAATCAAATAATTAGACTTACATTTACTTACTCATCCACATGCATGTTTTAAACAACAACACAGTTTCTGGTTTATATCACTAACCGCTCTGTACTATTGCTAATTAATATTACTGTACTAATTTTAATAGAATGTTATACATTTTTAGTATGGCTAGCAAGACACTCGATGTTTCAGCGATGATAGATGTGTTGAGTTTCTATGGTTGAGTTTAGGCAGGCTCTCAATGTAATAGATGCGTTCAATCGTTTACTTCTACCAGACGTCAAAATGCCGCATACTGAAAATATTCTTTCAACATAAGGTCCACAGCAACAGGTCCACAGATAGTCCATCAAACACCGCAGATCCTTCCCTGCAGAACTCCAGACCTGAGTTACTGACTCCACCAATCGTTGAAAGATTCTCAATACTCTTTACATTGTCCTCAATATGACACTGATTTCAGTAGAAGCAGTTGAACTGGAGCGATTATTTTACTGGCAATGAATTTGAAGCCCTGCAGCGAAGGAGTAAGGTTAACAAGGGCTGCAGATGCTTCATTGCTAGTAAGGTTTTGAGTGTCCTTAGAACTATTGCTCAGCTGTAGGAATAAAAAAAGAAATATTATAGGGTCAGCAAAAATCTACAGTTTTTTCAGTTTCGAGCTACTACACAGTCCATAAATAGTCAGACTTGCTCAATGACAATAATTAAAATGATCTATGCATGAATCTGCTTATAAATACGCAACTGTATAATCTTAACAGTCTAGACCCAATATTACAATTTTGTTGCATAAACAATAAAAAATGTTAGGCTTCTAAATTTCTGCCTATGCCATGCAATTGTGTAAATCACCGTCAAAGGAGGTTATGGACGTTAAGAACTCATTCTTTGTACTTCAAAGAAGTATTTCCCCATTATAGGCCTGCACGTTTATCTAACTGAGCAAGAAAAACTTCATAACTCGATGATTTCGATAATGCTAGTAAATTTTTGAATATTAATACTTCTTTACTCATAGTACACTAGGCTCTATATGGTATTATGAATACTATGTAATGTTGTAATATACACGTAGGGCCTAGTAAATATTATCAAAAACAATTTTTAGTTCATCTCCCTTATATCTAGCCTATTAACTGTTTATGCTATATCTGTAATTTGTTATGCTGTGTCTATTGGAATTTCTGTACTGTAACTTTCTGCAGTTGTCAGATTGAGAACAAATAAACGAATATGTTATTACTATTAAAGAATATATAAAACACTCACCTGTTTCAGAATTAATCCGAACTCTCTTCCATTGTATTGACTGCTGGCTCTTTCTATCATTCGAATCTCTTTTCTGATCTGCTTCTTCAATTAATTTGTAGATTTTGAAATGCTTAGCCTTTAAATGTAATTTTAAATTACTTGTCTTTTTCCCTCCTATCTCCTGGCCGCATTGTTCGCCTTTATTATTAGATACTTTACATCTGCTGCGATTTGCACAAGAAATAAATTCAAAATAATCCCAAATTCTGCTCTCTTTCTTTCTCCCTGCTACTAATTTTGCCGTATGCGACATATTAAGCTAGGGATGTATAGATGAATAAAACTGAGTAGAACGTATATCTTTATTCACTGAACTTCAACATTAATAATAACAAACAATGTGTTTGAATGACAATGTCCAAGCTCTTATTCCTTAATATGCGTTTAGAACAAAGAACTCTTTTACAATATCAGTGCTGCCATTGATTTCTTAATTGTTAAAGTCTTAAAAGTAAAATATTTGACTTAACAACATAATAATTTTACTTTCATTTATATTTTTACTTATTAAAATTATTTTGACTTAATTTTTGCTTGAGTAAGTCAAATGATTTGACTTCGTCTTTTATTTTTACTTCAGCAAATTATCAGTGGATATTGGATAGTAGGCCTACTGTATGCTGAAAGTATACACTTGATGGATCGATTGATTTGAGCGATTGATCGATTTATTGTTTGGTTGATTGGTTTATGGGTTTATTGATTGATTGATTGATCGATCGATTGAGCGATGGATTGATTGATCGATCGATTGATTGATGGATTGATCGATTAACTGATTCATTACTTGAACAGGTGAAATTGTTTCGTAATTCTGAGCGCCTAGGGTTGATAATGACTCGCACTATGGGAGCTCGTTACTCTACTGGTGACGTGGTCATATTCCTCGACGCTCACTGTGAATGTGGGCCCAACTGGCTGCCACCTCTTCTTGCTCGCATTGCCTATGATAGAACGATACTGGCCGTACCTGTAATAGACAGCATCGACTGGAATACCTTCAAGTATTGCATTTACTTTTTCTATATTTCACTTTTTTCTGTATTTTCTATATTTTATTCTAAATTTCTCTCCATAGATCATCTGTTTTTTATTTGTATTCTATTTTCTGTTTTATCATGTTTCTTCTGGAGCCCCAATTTATTTCTGTCAAGGGAAAGGTACAGTGTAAAACTAAAAGCTCGCTTTGCGTGTGATAGAACTTGATTTGCCGTAATCGATCTGTCATTACTTTACGTACCTACAGTGCTTCATTACCTTTATCAGCTCTTAATTACCTCTTACTTCCTCTCTATGTTCCTCTTCTGTAATAGATATTGTAATACTCGCACTGTGTATACGTTTAAAGTATGTTTACTTATTAGAATTGTTACATATGTAAAGTTTAGGTTTATAGGTACTAGATAACAAATGATTTTAAAGGAGAACTCTTGTTGATTTTGTACCTCTTTAACTATGACACTTAGAGAGAGATAACTAATCTGTCGTGGAATATTGACAAATAAAATAATTATTTTAGCAAATCCATATTTTGTGTAATAGCAAGTTATAAAATGATTGATTAACTAGTATGATTGCAAATTCTAGCACTTAAAGAGATAGAAGAGCCCGGTTGAAACAAGACTGATTTTGTAAAGATGAGCAAACGTTGTCTAGAGCTTAAGGGACTTTGTAGCTTAACATTCCTATATGCAGTATATTGAAGCTGCTATAATAATTTTGAATGTAAATCTCTATTATTAATTCATAATGAAAAAAGTAAGACAATTTTACAGTGATTTTATTTATACGCGTTATATAGACAATATTTAATATAATAATATTAATAGTTAATATTTATACAGTAATTTTATAGCTAGTAATATTTAACTAGAAAATTTTGTAAGCTTAGTTAATGACAATTATTACCCTTGCTGTGGCCGGGTTGCTCAAGAATAGATCAACCGTGGATTGTACTTGTCGTAAGAAACGTTAAAGCGCCCAGATCCAATCCTGCGTCAGAAAGGGCATTCGGATGGTGAGCGCCTAGGTTCCAGAAATTGCTTCATAGTTAACTAATCTCGACTCTAGTTAAACTGGGATTCAAATGATGATGATGATGATAATGATAATGATGATAATGATGATGCTGTTGATTATGATGATGATGACGAGTTAATGATTAATATAATGTATGTAGTCAAGTCTTTTTAATCGTTTGTTGTACAACGTCTCTGCTATCTATCTTGCAGGTATGACCCAGTGTACGCGTATGGAGAGCACTATCGTGGAATATTCGAGTGGGGATTCCTCTACAAGGAGTCGAAAGTTCCTAAGGACATCCTGGACGAGCGGGACTACGACAGCGAGCCCTATCCCGCCCCCACTCACGCCGGAGGACTCTTCGCTATAGATAGACGCTACTTCTTTGAACTGGGAGCCTACGACCCAGGCCTGCAGATTTGGGGAGGAGAGAACTTCGAGCTGTCATTTAAGATATGGCAGTGCGGCGGAAGCTCCGAGTGGGTCCCTTGCTCACGTGTGGGTCATGTATATCGCAATCATATGCCGTATGGATTCGGTAAGCTCGCTTCGTCCAACATTCCGGTTATATTGCTCAACTACATGCGGGTTATAGCGGTTTGGCTGGATCCAGAACATCAGGAATATTTCTACACGAGAGAACCCACCGTTCGTGGTTATCCGATCGGTAATATATCTGCTCAGCTGGAGTTCAAGCGGATTCATCGGTGCAGAAACTTTGCGTGGTTTCTGGAAAATGTCGCTCCGGAAGTTTTACGGGATTTTCCCGCTCCTCCGCCAAACGTAGCTTGGGGAGAGATAAAATTACGAAATTCGGCGGAAAGGGATTTATGCTGGGACACCCGAGGGGTGCATCCAAATGGTGATCCTATAGGAATATCTCATTGTCATCATTTTGGAGGAAATCAGTTGTTCCGGCTGAATGCAAAGGGGCAGATGGCGACGGGTGAGCGATGCATTGAACCATCTGGAACCTGGAGCAAGTCCATTAGAATGACGTTCTGTTCAGTTCAACCAGTTGGAAACTGGAACTACGATGAAGAAACCGGATGGATAAAGGACAGAAAGTCTGGCCTCTGTGCTACTGCTGTGATATCTAGTCAAGATCTGTCGTTAAAGTCGTGTGATGTGGATGATCACAATCAGCGATTTGATATTAAAGAAATTAAGACTTGGTAGCACTGTTTCAGTTGTCATGATATTTCATTTTATGCAAAAAATGCACTTTAGAAAAGAATTTATTTTTAATTTTGAGGAATAGAATTCTAGCTTAGTGTCTTACTTGCAGGTATGACCCAGTGTACGCGTATGGAGAGCACTATCGTGGAATATTATAAGTTTACCCTGTTAATTCAATGAAACGAAGTGTTTTGCGGTATATAGAAAAGCCTTATGTGAAACTTGATGTAGTGTAGAGGTAGATATATAAAGTAATAACTAAACTAAACTAAGTTATAACTTTTAACTTCAGTATCACTAGGATAATTTCCTAGTTCATATAGCTAGGTTAGTCTGAAGCAAATATGGTTTGGTTTTGGATTGTTAGGTTTGCATGATTGTTTCGCATTAACTAGGTTTTTATAACAGCAGAGGTTGAGGAAACACAGATGCATGTTTGTAAAACTCATATTTTTGTTATTTTCATTATTTAATTTTTTTGATTATTAGTAATTATTGCTTTTTGATGGCGCATAAATTTCAACTGGTACAGATTTAAGAAATATCTTCCAAAACCCCGAAGATTTTATTTTCATTCGAGTGTTCGTGAAAGCTGTGGACACTCGATCTTCCAAGGTGGTCACCCATCCAAGTACTAACTGAGCCAGACGTAACTTAAATTATATTATCGACGTGCTGCTAAACCGTGTGCGCTAAATCCCGCCGCCGTTTCTGTTCAGAAAGATCAGTATTCGAATCCTGATCTTACTCGTCTCTATTTAAGGATGAATCTGATATTTGCGTAGGTTTTAAGATTTCTTTAAGATTTCTTTAGGATTTCTTTCACATCTCTGCAGCTTAATCAATCAATCTTTAATAATGATACAGTTTCTTTGAATATTTGATGGATTAAGCTGTAAGGCTTATTGTATAATCTCTTTGGCCTATTGTAGTTCCTGCTTCTAGTTGACTATTTGTGAATTGGACATTATATTATTGCTGTCAGAGTTAGAACTATATTATATCATATAAGATGCTAGGCCTTTACAATTAAGTATTTGGAAATACAAAGATGGACCAACATAGGAACTCTCGTGTTAATTTAATATTTATTATTGCAACTGGCATTATGTGATTCGTACTTCTGTATAATTTTGCTCAATTATTGCATTTGCTAATTTTAATTTATACAAAATAGACGTGTCCAAGTATTTGCTTTCTACTATCGACAGGAGTTTAAATATGAGGTTTCAACTTTTGTATACCGTAATGATTAGGCTAATGAATCTTATCTGAACTTTTACTGAAGAGTATAATACTAGTAAACAATAATAAATTAACTTCACTTTCCTTATCTTTAGATGATGGCGAGGTTGCAGATGCAACTTCATATCCGGGGTGAGTTACCGGAATATGTTTGAGAGAAAATTGTGATCCTTAACTGTGCAAATCCAGTGAACTTAAAATATTAAAGTGACCAACAATAATACAACAAACAATATAATTGTTATTTTTTAGAGAGAATGTGTTATGTCTGTAACGTAAAGTTGAAACGGGAGAGCGTGATCTAGACGTTATGTGTTTTTCCCATATTTTCCTACATATTAGATTAAACCCATTTGACTAGAGCTTAGATTTGTTTGCTGTTTTAGGGAAGTACCAAAATTACCTTGCTAATACTATACTATACTCTGTAGATAATAAATACTGTATTGATAACTGCTAGGCCATTTTTTATAAACATTTTGTTGAAATGCTATAGATGTGTAATGTGTGATGGGATGAGCTAGTGACATGGTGACAATTTGGTCGCAATAGCAGATCCGCTTATTTTTAATTTCATTTTAATTTACTTTTTTATTTATTAATCAGCCCAAATTGACCAACCGTTAATTGCACATGTCGTAAAAGAAGACTAAGCAATAACTGAACAAGTCAACGAGAAATCCTCTCAAAAGCCATATATTTTCATAAGCTAATGGTTACTTAAGTTGTAGATATGACAGCTTTTTGTGAAGGGGTTACTTGCTCATCTATAGAACTCAATGAAGCGTGTAAGCAGACTTTGAGTATGAACATGTATCCTGAACCTGCCACTTGGCAAAACACTAGAAATATTGCTTGGTATAAGTTAAAATAAGATCGCTGCTGAAGGATTATAATTCACAGAATAAAAATATACTTACATGTATACATTTCATTAATTGTTATTTATAATATAATATTTAACTTGGTGCGTACTTTATTGAAACATTGTATAGTTGCAAAAGATTCTCTCGTTCTTTCGCTCTAGTTTCTGACATATAGCAGACCCTAAGTAAATATAAAATAATATATAAAGTAAACCCAGTTCCTCCCCAGTTTTAATATATGTAAATATATGTAGTTATTATTTATAATAATAGTAATAAAGGTATCACGTCCATTTCCTCATACAAGGATGATGTCAGGGACGTCCATAGCCACATTATAGCCACACTTGTGAATTTATTTAGAGACTTAGTGAGCCTAAAAGCACTCTGTGTTTACGTGTAGACTGCCTACCTGTAAACACAGTCTGCTTTTAATTAAGCAAATAAATCTCTCAATTAATTCACCACATGCTGTGCCATTATCAAACTGCACTTCAATGTTTAACGTAATATATTGCATATAATAACGCACATATTGCAGTGATATCACGTTTTCTTCAGTACCTTCTTAGTCGCCTTGTACAACAAACATTCGTTAATATTCATTTTTCTATTCTTCGGTGATACTCTGCATACTCTGCTATGTACAGTGTAACGTTGTCAGTGTAATATGTAATGGATATATGTAATGCTTATCGCATTTCTAATGATAATTATATATAATTTGATAATTAGATTTTACATTTTCGTTTGATGGTAAAATGTCTACGATTTTATTGTGATTGTTAACTAATATCGACTGATATAATGTGTTACCGATGTGATTATTCTTGTGTATGACTTCTGCGATTAATTTATATTGACTGATTTTGTTTCCACCCTGATTTATTTCATGCACATATTACCCAGAACTTTAAAATATGTCTACGTGGCAACTTTTAATTAAGTAATTTGTATAAAACTAAAACGTGGCGCCGGTTAGCCTATTATGGTCACGAGTAGGCCTCTAAGTAAGCAAGCAAACAGATATAGATATATATACAGATATAGCATAACTGGCTATAACTGTTTCTTTAATGACGCCTCAGACCGTATATCGAATGAGGATATACTGTATAAGTAAATGAAACATATTGAGCAAGTTAAGCAAATTAAGTAAGTTATATAAATTATGTAAGTTATTAATTGACATTAATAAATGCTTCCAAATTTCTTACAGGTTATTTTGTAAACTCTAAAAGGTTAATTATAGAAGGGTCTAAGGGATATCTGGTGAGAAAGAGATGGTGCAATGATAGGACTGTTCAATGTTCATGTAAGGCTACGTCAAAAATGATAACCGACAATACAATAGTAATTAATAATTTCATTTGTAGTCGACCTGAAAGAATGGCCACAATAGTGTTCCAATTATATTTCAAATGGTGCTGCATATAAGGGGCCTTATAGTTAAGTTTAAATGCTAATCGTTAGATATATCGATGTGAAGTGTAATATAACGATTTGCTGTCGATGATTTTTGGTGTTATGTATACGTGCGCCCATGGCGACTAGTCCTGTACGAATGAAATAAACACGTAGATTTGTTCATTCTTTATATTTCTTTTTACATTATCCAATATAATCTTAAATTAGCCATTTATTTTACTCAGTATTGAAATTGTTAAATACTGAGTAACCGAATATTTAATTTAAATTCAATCAATTTTAAAGTAAATTTTTTCTGATTGTATTAAATTTTATAGTCACACACAGGTGTCTTATAGTTCTCAGTGTCATGCTGTCATACAGTTTAACGTCACTTTCGTAACCATGAGATACCGTCAGTCACTGTATTCTACGTGCATACATAAGTTAGATACATACATGTAACCAGGATTGGGTAAACGGGAATATTTTCTCAGGGAATGACGCCCCTGCCCAATAAATGTTAGTCGAAGCTGAGGAAGGCATAGGGGGCCACCTCGTCATGAGCAGAATCTCCCACGAATACTGGTATATAAAAAGAAATGTTATAGATGACTTAATTTAAAGATCGACTCGTATATGAACATGAAGAGGAAAACGGAAGATAGAGAAACGTGAAGGTGTTATGCCATGGACCTGCCAGTAGGCAGCGCACTAAGAGAGAGACATACATGTACATGTAGGCCCACTTATGTATACAACGTTGCCTTTAAAGCTTTACTAATTCTGGGCAAGTCGCCTTCATGTAAAAACTGCGCTATGATTTGTAGTTTGTCTAATCAAAGTTAACTTTAAACTAATTTTTAAAAAGCTTTAGAAAATTATCATTTCCTACTCATCTTTAATATGTAACACAGCTCACTCAACATCCATCTTTACATCTAAAATGCCGCCAAATAAAACAAACTATCACGGAAACATAGCAGGCAATAAGAACATCATACTTCAACTTCCTCACGCGCACATAATATATTAATAACTTAATATTCGTTCAAATTAATGACAAAAACTCATAGTCAAATGAAGACAATAATAGGAAGGTTTGTATGAACATCTTCGTCAAAATGTAATAAATTACTTTGTAATTCATAATAGCATTTGATTAACATTTCAGCACAAACAGAAATACGTTATAGGCGCTGTACGCCATTAACCCGCTCAAGTATTCATTGCTCATACAATTAAAACAGAATATCACCAATAGAGGAGAGTAACAAAACGTTAGATTGCACTTATATGAAAACAGAAACGAAAACGACGTACAAGTTTTAAATAATTTTACAACACTCTGCATTCAGTAACAACGCCGACTAGTCTATGACGCTCATTTTATAAACTGAGTAAAGAATATATAGGGTTAAGTTTCCGCTAGCTAAACATGATAGAAGGGCCTTTAAGTAAACATGATAAAGGCATTTAAATTAACTAAAAACTAATTAAAATTATATCAAATTTTCATTTAATTTAAAATAAATCAAATCTGCTGAAAGTTCCAAATTCACTATGCAGGGTTATTACAACGGACTAAATTTCAAATTTTTTGACAATATTTGAAGCTACGAAACTTCCTTGGATTTGTATTCTGCAGATTGTACAGCAGTAGTTGGTACAAAAGTAAGATTAAAAATATACATTTTCAACTTGAAAGTCAGCTATTTAAAAGCACACACTTTAATGTATGACGGTTAAAAGTGCTCAAGTTTAAAATTATACGGTAAATATCGAATTGCACAAAGCCATTGATATTGAAGCAAACATCTTAAGTATTTAACATAATGTTATACATCACAAGATTAAATAGAGTCTCTACTTTCATTGAAGGTCGGAGATTCTTTGTTCGACTTTCTCCCAAACGCTCTTCCAAATGAACCCTAAAATATAAATAATAATTCAGAGAAAAGTCAACAAATGCATAAATCAATCAATCAGTAAATCAATAAATCAATCAATTACTAAGCCTAATCAAAAACAATTTAACGTTCGGTTCTCGCCAGAAGGCAATGTCAGGGACTTAATAAAATAAGGGGCAGCTTTTGTGATGCCGCCGTTTAAAAATAGTTGTTAGTTACTGTCTCTAAATACAGCAAATTTGATTTTAAAAATTCATCCAATTATTTTCCCAGGCAAAGCGAACTTAGATAAATGATAAAATATAGTCTTGCAGTGTAGTAGTTATTGATTTTAGTTGCTATTAGAGTAGCTATTGACATTACCCGTGCTGTATCCGCGTTGCTTAAGAATAGACCAACCTTGGACAACACTTAACGTAAAAGGAGACAAAGCACTAAGATCCAAACCAACGTAAGAAAGGACATTCGGTTGGTGAGTGCCTAAGCACCAGAAATGGCTACACAATTTTCTGATCTCGACCCTAGTTAAACTGAGATTCAAGGGAAGATTATGAAGATTGCTTTTGAAAGTTTACGAGAGAAATAATCTAGCATAGAAAATGACAATTTCTACAAATGATCATCCATGAAATTATCGTTCATGATGACTCTTGTCGCTAACAATACCAAATGTCTAGTTTACAGTTCATTATCCATTCACCGGTCGAGTGAACGTCTAAGATGGCACTCTCTCATCGTCTCAACCGATAATAAAACTCACCTGACTCGTGATCAATCTAGATGAATGGTACATGTACTTGCAGAAATTTATGGCTGATTTTAAAATTTTATAAGATTTTTAATCGATACTAACGAAAATGACGTTAAATTAGTGATAAGGTAATACAAACTATTCGCGGATAATTAAGATAGCGTTAGATTCGTGTTAAGCTCAAACAAACAAAGAAACAAATAGATATAAATAAATTAGCTAATTCTCAAATTCTCAAATAAACATCCTACCCGTAGACTAGTTCTTTTTGCAGAGCCGGATGACCTTGAGCTATCCTTAATATCTTGTCGGTTTGATGAAGTGACAGCTCGAACAAATCCTGAATTGTTTCTATTTGACGGCGGTCTGAAGGCTTCAAGAGCGGCTCTGAAACAAAACATGAAACATTTTGCGAAGTTAATACAAAGCATCTCTCGGAAGATACAGCTGTGGAAAAGACAGGATTAAGAATGACCATTGTGAGAATGACAGGGTTAACAATGGCTATTGTGGGGAAAACAGGGTTAAGAATGACCATTGTGGGAAATATGGTGATAGTAATGGCCATTGTGGGAATAATAGTGATAATAATGACCATTGTGAGAATGATAGTGATAATAATGACCATTGTGAGAATGATTTAAATAAGCCACTATGATTTATGAAATAGTAAATACAAGCTCAATATCTAATTGAGATAATTATGATTACTGTAACGATTTCCTAATAAAAAACCCAAATAATATTATTTGAAAAATCACAATGAATTCGAAGCCAAGTCAAGGAAACCGGAAAAGAGGAAGACCTAGAAGTACCTGGTTCAACTCTATCAACAAAGACTTGAAAACTTTGAACATTTCATGGTAAGATGCGGTGAAGATTGCTAAAAACAGAAAAGAATGGAGGAATGTTGCCACCCTAAGTTCTCTTCAGTACGCAAGGGACTGATGATGATGATGATGATGATGATGATATCACAATATCCTCATAGTAACTATCCCATAGTAAGAGATAAAACGTGGTACCTCGCAGGCCGAATTATGGCTTCGAGTTCTTCAGTCAAATGACGCCGTACATACGACTTTGAGCTGGCTATACCGAGAATTGAAGCCAGATCATCTGCAGTAAATGTGGAGTCTAAAACAAGAAGTGCACCGTGCACACCGCTCTCCCTGAGGTTTCGAGAATATTCCTACAACAAACCATCGTAATAAAATATAAACAAATAAATGCGAAATATAAATAATAATGTTTAGATTAAGTTAACGAAAATTAATTTTATTATTATTTTAAAGAGGTTTAATATAAATATTGGCATTCTAATGCGCACATGATAGAATGGATATTTTTATATACTATATTTATAATAAAATTTGTTACATGCTAGCCGGCTAATATTAAATGCTACAATAGTATTTACAATATTAAATTAATGATATATTTCTAGTATTCATTACGTGATAGCCGGTTATAAATACAACTATATGCTACAATAGTATAACAAATAATAGTAGTAAATTTAATTTACAAATAGTAATAGTAAATTTATTATATGTTTCTAATATTCATTCAAAAATGTAAAATAGTAAAAGATTAAAAAATTTAATTTGAGTAATTTGTAGTTAAAGCTAAACCAAATGGAAAGTTTTTTTAAAGATAAACGTATACCAAGATATAATAAAAATAAAACTCCGAGCTATTATCGAGAATGTTATCATATCAGACCTATCAGGTGTTCATAATGCGATCAAGCTCTAATATCAAGCATGTTGTCAAATCATAATGCGACCTGGCATGTTATCATAATGCGACCTGGCATGTTATCATAATGCGACCTGGCATGTTATCATAATGCGACCTGGCATGTTATCATAATGCGCCCTGGCATGTTATCATAATGCGACCTGGCATGTTATCATAATGCGACCTGGCATGTTATCATAATGCGACCTGGCATGTTATCATAATGCGACCTGGCATGTTATCATAATGCGCCCTGGCATGTTATCATAATGCGACCTGGCATGTTATCATAATGCGACCTGGCATGTTATCATAATGCGACCTGGCATGTTATCATAATGCGACCTGGCATGTTATCATAATGCGCCCTGGCATGTTATCATAATGCGCCCTGGCATGTTATCATAATGAGACCTGGCATGTTATCATAATGCAACCTGGCATGTTCTGACTGTAATTATTGGCATGACCGTTTTCATTTCTAAACTTTAGAGGAACAAAACTGAGGCTAAACTCAGTCTTAAACTAAGTTTTGTCTTAGACTTAGTCTTAGACTAAGTTTAGTCATAGACTTAGTCTTAGGTTGGACTATAATTGTTTTATAATTATTTTATAATAAGATTATTGTCAAGTATCATTAGGCCTATCACCTGTAGATCGATTCGCTCAGCCCACTGTATCACCTGCTGATTAGACCACAACAACGGATCTCCATTACTCAGTCTACTCTGATTTCGTCGTTCCTGCAGTGCCTATCGTTAATCAACCAATCAATAAAATCAATAGCAGATTCTTTCAGATACAAAAAATGGTAAAGCTAATGTTAACATCAGTTTCCTCACTCGAAAGCGATGTCAGTGACGGGTGAGCCCAGTATTTGAATCCCGCACATACTGATCTGCGGACGAATATCTTACCGAAATAGAACAATCATATACATGTATATATATATATGTATATATATATATATATATATATATATATATATATATATATATATATAGAATATTAGACATAAATATATTATATTTATATAGAACAATCATGGATTGTTGAATCATATCGATAGGAAATAAAATGTTACCGACATCGCCACTGGCTCTAGTATGCTATTATCAAGAGACAACAACGAACAATAATATTATATTCCGCTAATCCGCATTCTCTACTCCTTTACTCAAAATAATCGAAACTCAAATCACTAAACAATAACTAAACCAATTCTTCTTCCACATTAGCGCATTAATAGTCTGTCACGTGTGATACCAACAATGAAATAGAAAAATAAATTAACACCATTCACCTCTTTATCGAACTCCATCATACGAAGCAGTTCGACTCCATACTGAAAGCTCAACTGATGAAACTTCTTACGAATACCCAGATATTTTTCTAGATCTTTCTTAGTGAGAACACGAAGAAGTCTGCCATCAATCAGCTGATCTTCAAACATTGAACTGTACTGCGATAGACCAAGACTATAGATCCATTCGTGACTCACCCAGATATGGTCCATTGCACTGATATAGCGGAATTGTCTGCAATTAAATTTCACTGCTACAAAATAAAGTGTCGAGGCCAGTGCCAATAGGGGGGGGGAGGTACTAAAATAAAGTGTCGTCAAATTTGATCTAGAACTTTAATACCAATACTACATCAGCGACACTGATATCTCACTCGTTTATTTTAATCCATTTCATAAAGTAAACTTATTCTCGATTTTTAACAGGGCAGTTAATAATTACTTTACTATTGCAGCAATTTCTTATACAATGAAACCAGTTGGTCCATTTCATATACATTAAAGATGGTAAAGCTAAGAGACTGATCTCCTCAAAACTAATGCTTCATTGGCAGTGGCGGATCCAGGGGGGCCAGGGGGCCCGTTCCTCCATGCTTAGGCCCGCCGATAAAACTTTTTAAGCTATATTTTCATTGTTTTTATGGCAATTTCTATTTGTAAATATGTATATATGAGCACTGGTTAAAGGAGGGGGGACGCGAGGAAACTCATTTCCACTAGCTCGAATTTTCTCAAATATTGACTACATTAGGGGCTCATGTTTGGTATACTAGGGGCTCTGTATAATGGAAGGGGCCCGAAAAATGTTGACCATTTCATTAGCTCTCAATTTTCACTTTAACCACTGTATAGGAGTAAAAAAGGGTGTAAGTAAAAAAATGTGAACTCTATCACGGAGCAGTGGTGCAACCGGCTTTGGCTGGGAGGGGCATAAGCCAACCTAACGCAAAAATTAGGTCACTTTTTCATTTCGTCCAGATCCGCTAAGTTTCTTAAGAGGCAAAAAAACTACTTAAAAAAAACAAATGTAAGATTTTAGGCAATTTAGGTTTTCACCTGACTTTAGTACGGGTATGAGTGGGATTAGTTAAGATAAGGGGATACACTCACTCTATGATCCGAGAGCAGTAGTGACAAAATGTAGGCCCCCACAACATTTTTGCTGGTTACGTACGTCACATGTCCCGGAGAAGGCGGGGCGGGACTTAAGCAAAAACTGTTTACACTTTCCAAAAAAATTGGGGCCCCCTTGAAAATTTTCTGGATCCGCCACTGTTTATTGGTATCAATCACATAACAACTAAAACAACTCAAGGTTGAAGGTTAAAATGAAGGGTCATATTAAGCTAATTAATTTAATAGGAATATTAAGAAAAATGTTATTTACATGGATGTTGGATCTCTTAGATCTTCGATTGCTAATCTCATCTTACGACGATGCAAAGGGGAGGTTAACTTCAGTGCAGAATCTAACTCAGCGTCGCTCAAACCGAGTAGGATCTGCAGAATTGCATTCAATTAGTAAATTTAATACACGTTTTGTAGTGAATCTCGAGCAATAATATAACTATGAAAATACTAAATAAAATCCAAGAGAAGAGATTTTCTAAATATTCAATAAAATTCGTATACTCAGCTAAACATATCTGTTGTCGCGAAAACATGATTTCAGAAATACATTACAAACCTCAGAGTTAAAACGTAGTTATCTAACTAGTGAAAGAGAAATATATTTAGTTGTCATAGCTTTTGGCTCTATCTTTCGAACTTCAAAGTCAATTCCTCTAAGAAATTACTGCCAAAGCAACGTATTCAATTCGTAGGAAACATAATTCAATTTGCCATTGATTATAACTAACGTGCTTTCATATTCAATTGCAGCACAAATTTATACTATCAGAGTGAACTCAAATATTCATACTCATCATCATCATCATCATCATCATCATCTTCATCACCATCATCATCACCATCATCATCATCATCACCATCACCATCACCATCACCATCACCATCACCATCATCATCATCATCATCACCATAACCATCATCATCATCATCACCGTCATCATCATCTGTCATTGAATTCCAGATTAACTAGGGTTGGGATAATCTTACTCATATATAAAAAATTTGAAATAAAATAAGGACTAAATTTTGATTGAAATTGTCACTATGAAAGTGTGATCATTCCTGCATTATTCTAAATAATTCATTACAACACATTAGTCAGCTGCAGGAATAAAAATTTGGTCCCACCTTGCCGCTTTTTACATTTGCCGAGCATGCAGGCCCAAAGGCAAAGACGTTTATCTCCAGCTCCATCCAGGCTAGAACATGGTGCGCCTTCCACTGGGACACCTGCATCAGCTTAGCCTCTTCCAGAGTCCGCATCTTCTCCTGGATGTTGTCCGGAGATAGAAAGCTCAAGCAAGCTGGAACTGTGACAGAATATATATATATATATATATATATATATATATATATATATATATATATATATTCTGTATTTACATATATATATATATATATATAATTGTATAATTATATATATATATATATATATATATATATATATAGATAT
Source organism: Enchytraeus crypticus (assembly GCA_905160935.1). NCBI lineage: Eukaryota > Metazoa > Annelida > Clitellata > Enchytraeida > Enchytraeidae > Enchytraeus > Enchytraeus crypticus. The sequence goes on from CAJHZI010000546.1 coordinate 1,180,374, forward strand.
ATTGTTGTATACCATGGACCTGTCAGTAGGCAGTGCTCTGAGATATATATATATATATATATATATATATATATATATATACTGTATATATATATATATATATGTATATGTATATGTATGTATGTATATAAATGTATATATATAAATACATGTATATTTATACATGTATATATATATATCCATAGTTTCACTGAATTAAGCATACACTATAGTGAAATAATCATCCTTCATGACAACTATCACTCCCATTACCTCATGTTTAATGCATTATTCATAATTACTAATTTATCGTTAAGTTAATGTCCGAGTTTTACTTTTTTTCAGCTCCGGCCGTAGTCGAACCCACGATAATTTACTGCACCCCAGGATCTTCTTCAATATCATGATGCTACCTGCCACTCTATACACTGAGCTATTTCCACATCATATATTATTTTTTTTATATTTTTGCTGTTGTTGTTGTTGATGTTACTATTATTATTATTATTGTTATTATTATGATTATTATTATTTATTTTTGCTGTTGTTGTTGTTGATGTTAATACTATTATTATTGTTACTATTATGGTTATTATTATTATTATTTTTATTATTATTATTATTTGTTTATTAGCTTATTATTATTACTATTATATACTATATACGTATAGAATAGTCCTTTATTTGGAAATTTACCTGGAGGTAGAGGCGGTGGAGAGAGAGGTGGTGAAAGGAGTGGCGGTGGTGGGGAGTGGGTCTGGGAATCAACCTCGTTGATGGTACTGGATTGAATGGTGAAACCAAGACTTGATCTTTGTCCAGCAGTGTTGGGCAACGACTCTCTTCTAAAACCTGATGAAAGACTTCTCTGCACTAGAAAAATAAATACAAGCAAATGCTACTGGTTAAATTATTACTTTTAACAACGAAAACTTATACAGCAGTGTCACGGCCGTACTCGGTCTTCGTGACTACTTTAGAGAAAGAGTTCAATAATAATAGTAAGCTAAATAACAATCACATTTAATTTAATATCTAAACTAGTAAATAAATGGCCGAAAGAACAGCACGCAAGATATAGAGAAGCAATATTTATGATTCAATGTGAAATTATTAATATTAATATGAAATAAAATATAAAATAATATATAATAATATTAATATGATATAATAATATAATATTATAAATATTATATATTATAATTTTATATGAAACCATTCAAGTAATTATTCAATATGAAAATAATGGAGAAGCAAGAGATCTATCGCATCTCAACCGAACCGACTCTAACAGTGTCCCTTGTGGTAAACAAACGCGTCACAGATCACCAATCATTCATATAGTAATTTCAAAACATTACAATGATATTTGAAATATTTATTTCTTAAATAATTAAATAAGTACAGAGAGAAGGATGATTCATAAGTGCTAATATCTAACTACTAAGATTTCTCCCTGTCCAGTGTTCTTTCAAGAGGAGGGGTCCAAAGTACATTTTTCTACTCGTGGTCCGCTTTTAGGTTCAGTGGGAGCACCGCTGTGACCCAAATTCACTAGTGAATAAATTAATAGTTAAAGTAATAAAAGACAATTATTTCTTGGTTTCCGTCCTTAATGTCAATTAATATTTGTCATTTTCTCAACTGCTATCATTTTGTCAATTAGTCCATTCGACACTAAACAATTTTATGCAGAACCTAGTCAACACACAGTATAAAAATCAACGCAGGCAGTTAACAATTTAAACACTTTTTGAAAATAACTCAATAATTTACACAAAGCAAGGACTCACTAGATGGACTTGGCTCCGGTCGCTTCAACCTCGCCAGCATCCGAGCACTTTCTCTACTCGCCTCCATCTGACCCTCGGTCATGCTCGCCGTTCTCGGCAGAAAACTTGCACTGGAGTCAGCTTGATAGATGTGCTGGTAAGACTCTGCAGCTCTGTGAAAACCATCCGTCGTTCTGGAAAGGCTGTCGTCACAGTGGGAGTAGATGTCTTCGGCGTTCAGCCCACAGGTGCTGTAAGAGCTGCTGCAGCAGAGAGGGGGCTCTCGAGCCAGCAGTGGATCGTACGAGGGACCACGAGTTGGAACTAACTGCCTCATCAGAGAATCCTGAGACTGGCTGCCCCTGACGACGCTGTCTAACGTAGCTGATCTCTGTTGAGACTGAAACGAAATAAAACAATAACGCAGTAATAGAATAGTAGTAAGTGTAATAATAATTGTAATAGTATTAGTAATTGTAAAAGCAATAGTAGTAAGTATAGTAATAGAATAGTATTGTTTATATGTATAGCCAGAATATATATATATATATATATATATATATATATATATATATATATATATATATACTGTATATATATATATATGTATATTATATACATACATATATATATATATATATATATATATATATTTATATATATATATATACAATGTAGGTCCATGGTATATAACGCCTCTGCTCTTCTCTGTCTTCAGCTTTCCTCTTCGTGTCCACGTATGAGTGGATCTTTAAATCATTCAACATTCCTAATCTCAGCCTGCCTCTGCCTCTACTTCCTTCCATTATGCCCTCTATGACCTCTTAGTGCTTTAGTCGCCTTTTACGACACGTGCAGTCACCGGTTGGTCAATTCTTCAAACAACCCGGACACAACACGGGGACAGTTCTTAAAAAATGCATGCACTTTATACTAGCTCATTTAATACAAATCTAATAGCCTATCCTACAGCAGAATTCGCACTTAGTAAAAATGTCAGGATTCCGTCTGTCCAGCCCGACTCTTTATTGAAATAATGCAACTAGATAAATATTAGCTATGCTTGTTGCTCATACTATATTAAATTCGTATATTTAAATATTATATATTTACATATTGCATATTTACATACAATAGGGAATTGACAATGATATAATATAATGGTTAATATGGTGTGGGACAGAGAGGATTGAAGAAGGTTTATTCGTATCCGACCCTAGTTAAACTGAGATTTAAGGGAAGTTGATGATGATGATGGTGATGATGATGATGATGATGGTGATGATGATGATGATAATGATGACGAGATGCTGATGATGATGTCCAGATGATGATGATGACGATTATGATGATGATGATGATCAAGATTGAGTATTATATAGCAGTGATCATTTGTTGCAGAAAGCAGTAGTAGTTGGTCTCACCAGTACTCTGCGGAACTCTTGTTCTAACTTGACAAGTTGACTCTCCTTATGATCAAGCAGAGATCTCAACATGAGATTATTCTCGAATGCTTCTCTTGTTCTTCGAGTCAAATCTTTTTTTTCACTCTCTATTTTGTCCTTTTCTTCAAGTACCTAAAAATAATTAGAAAATAGACGTCTACTATGCAAAAGAGTTTTTCTCTGTCATTTCAATGCGATTTAATTAATGTAAAATTGCTCAATTCAAAATCTGAAAATATTAATGAAGAATATCACTGGTACTCCTTCATTTTATAAATAATAACATTTTGGAATTAATGTAAGATAACAATATGACGTTCAAGAAGAATTTTCATGAGAAATATAACAATAATAATAATATAAATAATAATAATAATAATTATTATTATTATTACTATTATTATTATTGTTATATAATAATTATAATAATAATAATTATTATTATTATTATTATTATTGTTATAATTTATAACAATTTATATTAATAATAATAATATTTGCTAAGTATTTAAAATAATTTATTAAAAAGTAGACTGATAAGTATTTTATTAATGAGCAAGATTGTTTAACAGGTAAACAAGTAAGGTCCATATTAACGTCAATTTCATTTTTCGAACGCGATATCGTTGACGGGCGAGCCCAGGATTTGAACCCATACATACTGATCCGTGGTCGTAAATCTTACCAACATCGCAACACGCTCCAGCCAATAGCAAAGTCGATAAGACATCCGATGTCGGTAATACTAGTTTGTTAAATTTTATAAGTAGATATGCTAGGTTATTTTTTAGATTAATTATCAATCAAACCTTTTTCACAGAATCGGCAAATTCTTGTTTGCGTTGGTCGTAGTTTCTGATAAATTCTCTCAGCTCGGATTCTCGATCACTGAGAGTCACGTAGAGCTGCTTCATCTGCAGGTGAAGATCAAGGTTGTCTGATTTCAGTTTACGACGATCAGCCTTCATTGCTGCAATAACAATCAAATTAAGAATTAGTAATAATTATATTATATTTTACCCGAGTTGAGTCCGTGATGATTAAGAATAACTAACCAACTATAACTAACTAACTCTAACTCGTTCAGTCCAACTGTGGACTGAACGAGTTAGAGTTAGTTAGTTAGTCTCGAAGGTCTACACGTAACTCGTTCAGTCCAACTGTGGACTGAACGAGTCGTAAAAGGCGACAAAGCACTAACGTCCAAACCAAAGTTAGAACGGGCATTCGGTAGGTGAGCGCCTAGCCTCCAGAAATTGCTGTACAATTTTCTAAAAAGAAACGAGAAGTAGCTGCATCAAACGAATAGGGGATTGATAGATGATATGATGTGGGATAGAGAGGAATTGAGAAGGTCTACACGTATCTCGAATGTACCTTAACTGTGATTCAAGGGAAGAAGATGATAAAGTTGATTGATAATTTAAATAAATGAATTAGTATTACAAATTACTTTGAAATTCGTAGGATGATCATAGACTAATAGGACCTAAATTGGGTCATCTGTCGCTCACCTCTCAAGGAGTGTGATGCAATTCACGTCGGGGGGGGGGGGGGGGGGGGGCCGGGGTTCGAGGCACCTACAGCAATTTGAGGCATCTAAAGCAATTTTTAAACATTTTAGGGTACATTTCTTCAGATCGAATGCGTAGTAATTATCAAAACAAACACCATTATTTTCAATTTCAGCAGAATATTTAATGTTTATTACATAGCAAATGATCAATTGACTAACTAAACGCTGGCAAACCTTGTAACGTTTCTTTGCATCTATTTAATTCCTGCGTAGAGCCGTTCTGTATTCCACCCTGACGTGATCCATCCAGCATCCGCTCATTCTGCTCTCTCGTCGATTTGTTCAGCTCTTCTTCCAGTTCTCTGATTTCTTCCAGCAGCTGCTGATTGTCAGCCCGAAGCTTTTCGATCAGATCAGATTGATTAAAATGATCTGAAAGCGAATAAAAACAACACATTACAACAAATCTTAGCTATAATAAAACAATAGTACATTTTATGAACAGTTTCTTAGTAATAAAGCAAAAGTCAATTTTAAAGTCAGTTTCCTGCTCGCTATCAAGTCAGTAATGGGGAGAGCATTAGATCTTAAGTCTGCACCTACTGATCCGCTGTCACACTACTTGCCAACAAACTGTCAACCCAAGTATATAGTAAAGCTGCCGAATTACAAATGGCTAAACTTCAAATTGACATTTTGTTACAACATGATGGGACGTGGCTGTCTCTCGCATAGTGGGCGGGGTTTTATCACGTAGTGATAATCATAAACAGGAGAAATTCTTATATCGGCGCCAGCCAGCTCGAATTACTAGTAACCATTGAGAAGAAGGAAGAAAACAAAAATTCTGGCAAAAACAGAAGCAAAGCAAGGAAACTCCGTAATACAAGACATGTGTCATGCGTGAATAAACATACGAAAACAATTCTGACAATAACACTGGTTCACATCTAAACCAAATACAATATAATAATAAAATTGCTGTAAAATTAATAAATCATTGCAATTCATTAATGCTATACATATTATACTACCACTAATTGTAATTCATCAGTGATCTATACACAATTCTCCAAGAACCGTCGTGCATATAAAGCTTATAAATTCATGAGAAGTGTGTGAGATTTCCTCCATTCTTTAGTCAAAGAACTGAAAACGCATTAAACGAACCTCTTTCAAACTCTGACCCATCTAAAGTTGATCCCGTTCCAGATGTCATAGTGCTAAATCTCTCCCTATCATCCGCACAACCGTCGTCCCTGCTCTTCTTAACGTCAGTGTCGACGGAGCAGATGACCTGTTTGAGTAAGGAAAGGTCAGCCGAGAGAGAGTTATACAGTTTAGAGGTCAAACGTTGTCCCGCATGCTGTCCTAGCTTCTCCACCACAGCATCGAGGAGCTTTACAGCTGTAACACAAACATCGCAGTACATGTGTAAATTTTACAGGAGAAAATGATACCTTTATAAATGATACATGAGTAAATGATACGTGAGTAAATGCTACCTGAATAAATGCATCAATTTTTTGAAGTTTTTGTTTACAAGCAAGTTTCATCCACACAATTTTATATTTATTTAGGTCTGCATGTGGGCTTCAGCACCTTATAAGGCCCAAACACACTGAACGCCTAATTCTTCGGCGAATTATTCTTCTTGGTGAATTATTTTGCTGCTCCATTTTTGTGGGCCATACAGAGTAAGCCCACCGAAAGAGCCTTTATTCGGCGCAAGAATATCTCGTGAGCCAGCTATAGTCAAAATAATGAAAGCTAAAATCTAAAAATGTGGCATTAGGTGTGCCAGCTCCTATAACTTAGACCTCCGCTTAAGTATTTAAACTATTACCACAGTCTTCATATGCATGTACATATATTTACCAGTTAATTAACATAACTACTGAATATATATTATACAGTAATCATGTAAGGTAATAGCATGACTGGACGCCTAGAATAAAGATACGTAGCTCTCTCACTCTATCTTTCCCTCTCTCTCTCTCTCTTAGTACACTGCCAACTGGCAGGTCCATGGTATATAAAGCCTCCACTCTTCTCTGTCTTTCGTTTTCCTCTTTTATCTAGAAGGGTGGATATGAATGGATCTTTAAATCATCTAACTTTCCCAATCTCGGCCTGCCTCTGCTTCTCTTCTGCTATATTCTTTTGTCTATAACTTCTTTAAGTTCTTTTTCACGCTGAGTAGCTATTGAAGGAAAATCGATCTGCAGTGAGTCTAGACTTAATATTGACTAAAGTCACAGCAATACAACAGCTTTGTCGCAGCTATTGCAAGAACCAGACTTCAGGAAACTGTTAAGAACACTCTCAGGCATAGCCACGACTTCATAATTGGCAGGAGGTGGAGGGCAGATTTGAATTATGACTTAAGCTCATATATTCGCATACTTATGAAGATATTATGGGTTTAAACCCCAGTCAAATGCCACATTTGATTAGGACTTAAGCCCACATATTTACATTTTAACCAGCAACCAAGAGACCTTAGATTCAAAGCCCTTTAATTCCTTTCTGATTTAATCCACGTCATAAATGAATGATAAAAACCAAACGTATCTTATATAGTAGGAACAGGTACTAGGCCCCTATTAGAAAATCTACTGTCAACGATGAAGAGGCTTCACAATCTTTTCGCATTGAGGCGAGCATTGTAAGATAAAATTAATTGGTATAATGCTCATTACTAAGACATCCTGTGTTTTCAAGTTTAGAACTTTGGTCCCGCATACAGGCGCCAGTTCTTAATCATTTCATAGTTTCCTGTCGTCAGAACCGGTTTAGATCATAGTATTACAGTATTACCAGCCACTATTAACTATCATAGTATTACAGTATTACCAGCCACTATTAACTATCATAGTACTACAGTTTAACTATTACCTAACGGACTGCTATAATGGTAGATTGACTGATTTGAAATCTTTAGTCTTAAATTTGCCATAGTTCTGACCATAACCTTCTCAACAAAGAAAACATATACGAATATATTTTAGAGAAAGAAAAAACTAAAAACAAAAAATGCCGATTTATCAAAGTAATATGATGAATATATACGCTCAATGTTGTCATTGACTACAGTAGCACTCTAATTGTTATTATTTGAAAAACAAATTCACACAAAGAGTATGCAAACATAGTTATGGACTGAGCCGGTGGCATATTGGCAAGTTGTTCGACAGCGAATCAGTTTGTGCAGGGTTTAAATCCAGAGCTCCCTCATCACTAACATGCTATCTAGTATCTACTAGCATGAAACTGACGTTAAACTTCGCTCCAGCTTTGGCTTTAGCTTTTAGCTTCTTACAAACAAATATACACAAAATGATGTTGCTTGCAACTGTCTAATTTAGCTACTTCTGAATATCAAACCAAGAATATTCGAACGTTACGTAATGCAATCACAGGCTATGCATACGGGTCATGTGAATAACTCAACAAAATACGAACAGACAACAGGAAGGCATGCATTAAACATACATAAATTCTTGTCAAAAGTTAGGAATACGTCTTACTAATGTCTTAATTACGACATCGTAAATTCAGCATTAACTGAGCTCTGTTTAATAAATGTGTAAATCTTTTCGATGTCATAACTGAGATACGAACTTATTAAGGGAGGGTTTAATGTTACATCTGGTATACTAATATAGTATAATATAATCCAATAATATTATATACTAATAATATAAAATAATAATAATATAATTGGTCCAATAATATAATATAACATCTGAACGGAACAGTCGGTAGCATACTGGTCTGATAAACAAAAGCTATACGCTCATATCCCAGCCGGGTCAGTTCCAGACAATAGCCTTGCCTAAATAAACGAAAATTAATATTAGCTTTATAACAGTAGAACATCATCATCTTCCACTGAGTCCCAGTTTATTTAGGGTCGAGAGCTATATGAAAGTAAATGATATGCAAATAACTATAAGCAGTAGATAAAGTGGGAATTGAAAGCGAGAAGAATGATCACAATCTTTTGGGCCCCTGTAACGCAGTAACAGGTCGCCTAGTAGCTAACATGGACCCCAAGCAGGGGAAAACACTTCAGAAAGAAATAGAGCTAGTGGAACGCAGTTCCCTTGTATCCTTCCACTTTAACCACTGACTGTTAACATGGCAAATATTTCAATTTACTTGTAAAGGAAACAGCACTTGGCTACATATGCGTGGGCGTATCTAAAGAAGTTAAGGCGCGACTAACTAGCAATAAGCAAACAATTATAAGTAAGTACTATGGAGGTAGTTAACTATAAATATAATTAAATATACCAATCAATCAATCACTCAATGCATCCATTCATCAATTTCATCAATGAAACAATAATTCGTTCAATCAATCGTTCAAGCATCAAATAATAATTAACAACTTCATTTCTACCTATAGGAATTCGAGCTACAATTTCAAGCACAATGTGCGATTTCTAAATACCACATATTGTATTACTTTAAGAAGAATCAAAATTAAAGAAACATCAGATTAGTCATACTACGAAAATAACCAGGCAAGGTGTCTTCCATTTGAAATTCGAGCAAATTAAACCTGCAAGAAACATTACAATGAGAAGCAATACCAAGTGCGATTAAAATCGAAAAAAGAGACTTCAATGAAAAATGTTCATGTATAAATTATCAAATAGAAGACTACATAAATTAGCAAAGCTGCTGCCGCATAAGGCCTATATGTGAACTCAAGTTAGATGTAGCAGTAAAGATATGTCTAAACAGAGAATAAGTGGACACTTATTTCATGGCTAGAATAATATAGTAATAATATATTTAAATAGATATTGATTTATGTTAACCTTGAACTACTCGAGTAACAGCACGACTTCTTAATGAAAGACCATGAAAAGTTTCAAGTGTCGTACTGAATGTCGATTTATCTAACAATTTAATATCCCAGTCAACGGACGTTTGACTCAAGTTAACTAACGGTATTAAATACGCTAAAATCATCATGAACAGCTATTCTACAATAATAAGTTCCTCTTTAAATTTTATTAGAAAATACCAAAAGCATTTACTGTGACAAGTTAATTTGGCAAATCTGACATTCAGAGTCATAAATAAAAGAAATCTATAATTCACCATGCAATGTCTCGTACATCCACAATAATATCAATGACAAAGGAGCCAATTAGTAACAACAAATAATGGTCACACTGAGAGCTCAAAACTACTGTATTACAGGCCTCAAGCTTCAGATTCTTCTATTTCTCATAAAATAATGGAACCTTTCGTGCCTACAGTAGTCTTACGCTTGAATGCCCCAATAGCGCGCGGTTAGAGGTTTCAGGTAGCGTCATGAAATTTTAACTATTGGATCCAGAAGTGCATTGAACTCTTGCGATTTCGATCTCTTGCCGGACTGATCTAAGAGTAAAATCTCGGACATTAACAGGACTGGTTAGACAGAAAATGGAATAAATTGCCTGAAGATTTTAACATATGTTATCAAACATGAGAGATTTCAACATAGTCGATCATTTCACTATAATGCGTGTTATTTACATTGTCTTGGCTTTAAGGCTCCTGCCATATATTGATAAGAACAGACATCCTAAATCTCTACCGAGTGGCCATTTTATTAATTTTACCTATCTTATTTTTTATCTTGTTTTACCACCTCTATCTCTTTAGCTACATTGTATAATTATTCATAGAGAGTAGACCATCGTTCAAATTAGCAGATTTTTTGGTTGAATCAATGAAAAATTCAAATCACCTCGAGGTGCGTCATTTAAAATTTCACATCCGATATACACTAACAATTCAAACATTAATTGTTAGAATATACTTCAAAATCCCTTTTCATTTAACTTCCCGCTGTAACAAATTACAATTCAGAGATTTGAATTGAGAACATACAAAATTAGAACAAGTGACTTAACCAATGAGTCATCGGCTTCGCTTGAGATGTTCTTAACCATAGCAAAAACCAAAGCATTCCGTTCGGCTCATAATTTTCAACATAACACCTCGTTATAATTTTAATAGCACGGCGCGCACTTACAACACGAGCACTGGGCGTATAATTACGGCATTAACCGATATAGTCGGTTCATTTAAACAGAGCTTTAAAGTTTAAAAATGTTTACAAATGCTTGGAATACCTTGCAACAGACTCAAGTACTTTTCCATAGTCTAGACTGTCTGATTTTTATATCATTTATTTACTTCTAAACTTTTTACCATTTGATATAATTTAGTTTTGATTTGTAATTTGGTGGTTTGATCCATAGATATAAATACTTCGTTACTCTAATACTTCGTTGGTTTGATCTGCATACTAATGAAAAGTCTTGAACTTTACATTATGCCGTTTATGTTAAATTATGACGCAATGACGTTACGTAAGGATAACGACATGATGTTTTAAAAGACAGATCCCGGTGTGAATTGAACTCCCGTGGGTTCGATTCCCAGCCCCGCAGATCTGAGAGTATAATCTCGGACATTTGCAGGACTGATTATACGGAAAATGGTCTAAATTGCCTAACGTTTGAATAAGTGGTACTACAAGTGATAGAAACCAACATAGTTGATCATTTCACTACACTGCGTGTTTACTTTTTTAATCTACGATTTCTGCGGTGGCAGGATTCACACAAGAAACCGCTATATTCTTATCTTCGAAAGGTATCGGTTACTATTAACCACAGAGAGAACGGTGAAAATGAAAAAAACTACAGAAGCAGCAACCAAGCAACAAAACTTTCTAAACACTCATGTGCGTAAGTTATGATAAAAATGTATTACTATTTTTCACGATTTATTCTCAGCAGTGCGAAGAGTAGCAAAATCTAACCAAACTTGTGGATCAATCTACATGTATATGCAATGTACTTCATACGTTAACTGCTAACAATATCTTGCAAGTTCATACACGATTTAGAGTCACGGCAGCTTTTCAACAAGCAAAACCATGTATCAATATTATGCGTGTACAATAAAATTGCATAGTGAACCGAAAGAAGGGTAGTTCACAGCTTTAGACAAAATTGACATTGACTAACCATTAGTCAATGTTAATTTTGTTAATGTTGATTTAATCAATCAATTAATTGATTAAATTAACATTGTTTTCTTATTACCGGGCCGGACCGGCACCATTTAAGATCTTTTTTATTCCTCTTCAGCACATGTTTTACAAATCGTATGGATGAATCGATTTGTTGTGACACTTGATGGGGGACGTCCTTAATTATATGTAAGTACATCAACTTTGTATGAGAAAATGATCGTCAAACATATACCATTACTACTGTTTTGCCGTAGCGATCTAACTTTTGGTTGGTGAACATTTCGATTATACTAAAAGACTAAAATAATGTCTGGACCGATTGCCTCGCATTATTCATTACTACGTTGTAGCCACACTTGTTCATGTATAAACCGCCGCGTGGGCAGAACGGTAATCTTGAGAACTACTGTCTTCGACTTTTATAAGAGTTAGCAGACTCGAGATCAATTAAACTAAATGCAACAGAGGAAGTTCTGTTCAGTGTTTCTAAGTCTTCTCTATTAAGACTGCTCTAACAATTATCAGATACAGCTGTTTACTGAAACCGATATGTTATACTGACAAAAAGAAAGCTAAAGCTAATATTAACGTCAGTTTCCTCACTCAAAGGCGATATCAGTGACGGGCGATTCTAGGATTTGAACTCCGCACATACTGATCCGCGGTCGAATAACTTACCGACATTGCCACTGGCTCCAGCACAAGAACTGTGATACTGAGACAAGAACTGTTATACTGACACAAGAACTGTTATGCTGACACCATAACTGCTATACTGACACAATAACTGTTATACTGACACAATAACTGTTACACTAAGATACGAAGAGGCGATAGTACAACAGTAACAATAACAACAATATAAAAATAGTAGCAAATATAACACAAAATTTAAAAATGCAACAATAAAAAAAAAAATGCAACAATAAAATATCAATAATATCAATATCAGTCTAGAAATCAGCAAACAGTAACAACACGAGCAAATAACTGAATAGCAACGAATAACAACAAGACAACCAGAGTGCTACTAGCAACAACATTTGCATTTTATGTTGATCAGTATATGTGGGCTCAAATTCTTGGCTCGCCATCACTGATGTTCATTCTAGATATAAAACTGACAATAACACCAGCCGTTTCCTCATTTCAAGACAACATGGAGCACTTTGAGGTTCGCCCGATTAGCACACTTATACAGTGGGTAGGAAATGAGGAGCAGCTCATTACAAATTCAGTCTGGTCGACTGGAAAGTGTGCACAGCCTTCAGCGAGCTTATTAAGTTAATAATACTAATAATATGGGCTTCAGCACGTCCGTTTCCGCATCAAATTTGATCGCCAGCAATGCACAAGCCAAAGCTTTTATAATAACTCAAGAAGCGAGTACATATACCACAAATGCAGTAGTAGAATTAGTTTTTAATACATACACCAAAAGCACCCACATATTTCATCAGCAGGACCCAGTAAAGCAGTCTAGAAGACAGGTCGCTGAGTCACTGATAGCGAGAGAGACAGAGAGTGAGTGAGTGAGAGAGTGAGAGAGTAAGAGAGAGAAAGTGAGAGGGATGGAGGAGGAGAGAGAGAGGTAGGGAAAGGGAACTATGTTTATTGAAGGTATACAAACTAGTACATACCGTTCATAATATTCCTATAGAAATGATCGTTTAATGAAATACGAACCTTCCTCCAGAGATTTTTCTACAATAATCTGTGATTTATCTTCCTCTGACATTCTTTCGTCTCTTTCGATTGGATGACTTCTAATATTTCCGTATCTTCCAGGCAGAGCTATATCCGCAGCTTGACCGTGTCAGTACTCTATTATATTCTATTATTTTCAAGAAAGTCGGACTATTTAATTACTGAAGTAGAAACACGTTAGTTAGCTATAAAGAAATTCATATAGAAGTGATGTTATCGATAGATCCAATGTTCAAAAGTCAAAACTAAATACAGTGTGTTTTATTGTGCAACTAATTCACAACAGACCTCTACTTGTTATTCCGTTAGTTTAGTTTTAAAAAAAAGTAAACACACATTATAGTGAAATGATCACCTATGTCGATATCTATCACTTTTAATTCCACATGTTTAAACCGTTATGCAATTTTTGTCCATTTTCCGTATAACAGTCCAGTGAATGTCCGAGATTTTACTCTCAGGTCACAGCGCGGCTGGGATTTGAACCCGCGAGAGTTCAATTCACCTCAGGATCTGTCATTTAAAACTTCATGACGTTACCCCTCCGCTATTGAGACATTCATTCATTTAAATTAGTAAATTAACTCGTTAATTTTAGTAACGTCATCTTTATTTCATAACTATAATATAGAACTTGGCTACTGCCGTAAGTCTAATCCTTTTTCTAACATATATTCTAATTATGGTGTACATAAGCTTACTAGAATTCTACAATAAATTGTAAAGCAACTTAAGCAACCGATATTTAGTAAATTATTATAATATTCAAAACGAAGCATTTTCTCAATTTTTTCAGGCTAATACTGTATATAGAACTTGTGTGAGATCACTTTTCGAAATAAACTCAGTATAGTCTTACCATTTCAAAGTTAGTTATAATACGAACCGATAGCACTAAAACTGTATTAAATTTTTGATAAGAATTTTTATATAGGCCTACACTACAGTATATCACTCGACATAGTTTAGCACTTGATTACATGTGAGTTGACGATAGAATGTTATTAAAGGTAAGGGCAGGCAGTTTTCCTGTCAGACTGCCGATTGTAATGACTGGAACATTGGCGCAGTAGAACACGGGGGCAGCTCGCCCTTCAATTATTTATAATTAATTCTTCATCATCTTCCCTTTAATTCCAGTTTAACTATGGTCAGGATACGAATAGGCTGTCTCAAATCCTCTCTGTCCTACATCATATCATCAGTCAATCCCCAATTTGAAACTTTTCCATTCATTTAAATTTGTGTAGCAATTTGTGGAGCCTAGGCGCTCACTAACCGAATGCCCCTTCTGACATTAGTATGGATCATAGTGCTTTAGTCGCCCTCAATTACTTATAGCTAATTAAAAATATTAATTAATTTAAGTTATTAAAAAAATTTTGAACTGATATCACTCTATGGATCTTAACGATGGTCCATTGATGAATGACTTTGATAGCATGGTTGCTGATTTGCAGGAGGCTAGCGGTTCGAACCCGAGCTAGAGCATATACTACAGTATCTAATACTATTTATTGAGGTGCAAAGTAGAACTGAAATCTAATAAATAATAACTTACGTTCCAATAGTTATTGACTTGACCAACATTGAATTTTGGCTAAGTTAGATAAGACTTTACGCTAGAATTACGGTATCGTACGATCTTCTTATTCTTCTTCTTCTTCTAGTGCACTGCCTAATGGCAGGTCAATGGCGTATAACTCTTCCAATCAATTCTATTCGCAGCTTTTCTTTTCATCTCTATACATGAATTTGTTATTAGATCGTCCTGTATCCCATGTCTCGGTCTTCCTCTAACTCCCTTCCTTGCATTCTATTGTAAGCTCTACATTTTAAAAATACGAAAAACTTAAAGCTCTGCGCATGCAATGAAACTGCACAAATAGATAAACGATGAAAGTGCTATCTGTTAATTCTAACAGTATGAACATCTAATTTCAGTATACATTACTGATAAATTCGTGCAAAAGAGTCACTTAGAATTGACTGAATAAACAACATAATCTGCACACTAGAAAATATTCTTGTATAACTTAGAAACATAAGCAACTAAATAAAGTATATAACTTAGAAACTTATACTCAGAGAAATTGTAAGCACTCGTGTTGCCGATAAAATCATTTATTAATTAAGAGAAGTATATTGTACAAACCCGAGAGCGTCAATTCATTTGAAAAATAGTTCTTATGGAAGATACAGTAATATCAAGGCACAAACGTGGGCCTTAATCCATACATATAATACAATTAAATTAAACTATATAATAATATTGTAAGTTTCCCCGTGTTGTATCCGGGTTGCTTGAAGAAAAAACCTACCGTGTTAATATGCACGTAACGTCCGTGTTAGTATGCGTGTCGTAGAAGGAGACATAAAAACTAGATCCAAACCAACGTCGGCAACGGCATTCGGTTAGTGAGCACCGAGGCTCCAGAAATTGCTACAAAAACTTAAACGAATGGATAAACTGCCTATTCTTATCCCGACCCTGGTTAAACGGAGATTTAAGGGAAGATTATGATGATGATGATGATGATGATGGTGGTGATGGTGATGGTAATAATGATAATGATGATGATAATGATGATGATAATAATAATGATAATGATGATGGTGAATACTGTAAGTAAAGTAAGAATATACAATAAATTATTCTAGATTATTATTCAATTATTTTATTGGCTGGAGCCAGTGGCGAAGTCGGTAAGATACTCGACCGCGGATCAGTTGAAACGGGTTCAAATCCTGGGCTCTCCCGTCACTGACATTGCTTTCGAGTGAGGAAACTGACGTTAACCTTAGCTTTACCAGCTTTTAGTCTTTAACAACAGGTATAACGATTGTAAAGCACAAAAAGATATACGAAAGACAAAATTAGAATATTGCAAGCACTACTTTAAGCTCGTTAAATTATTCACTGATTATACAAAGAAATATTGTAACACAAATTTTTAATATATGCAGTTAATATTTTTAAATGTCATCACTTGTCGTCATTTATTACAGGCGATATCCTCATCCCTAAAATTAATCTCTCGTTGTCATGCAGCAAGTGTTCTCAATGAGTTAAGAAGTGGGCCTAACACAGGCTAGTATACTGCACCATGAGACTTAGACAAGCCGGCAGCCTAATATAGGCCTACTAGCCGCTAGCTACTAAATGATGATCTCAGCTTTAGGCCGAGCCATAATCTCTGCACCCATTCTCTGATATAATAATTTATATTTGTTAATAAATCCATTGTAGTAGATTTATGAACATTATAGGACTGGTAATATAGTTCACCAGTGTTACCTGAACAGATTCATTAACAAATATCTTGCTGTGGAAGGGAAGTGGACAAAAATTGTGAAAAATGTGGCAAATATGGTCGTTATATGCGGAAACCTAAAAAAGCATCAAAATTCGTTAAAGGGGGCTTCGATAATTCTAAGGTCCGTTACGGACCACCGTTAGACCTTTATAGTTATATTGCATTTTCTACTAAATCTAAAACTCAAACTTTCATTTATTCTAAAAAATAAATCGAGAAATTATGAAATAAATCGAGCTGTTTGTTCAATCAACTGAGTATCTACCGTACTATTTAACTCTGAAATGACTTAAACATACATGTAAATAAAAAACAAAACTTACAAATGTAAAAAACAACACTAAATAAAATCTAAACTCAACATGAAATTCTCACGCTCTCTTTCTTTCTCTCTCTCTCTCTCTCTCAATCGCTTTCTCTCTCTCTCTCTCTCTCTCTCTCTCTCTCTCTCTCTTATGGCAGGGTTGTTCACTAGCTTGGAGCCTTGGAAAGCCATCAGACTGGCGAGGCATTTGCTTTTTCATATGTTAATAAATGTACAGAATGTGTCAACTTACCTAAAGATAAGTTTCCATATTTTCTATACCTGCCGTATGTTTCTCAGTTAAATTTCATCAAATTCCTGGTCAAATTCTACGTTATTGCTCCAAAGCTTATGACAGTACATTACGTGCAAGTCTAGTCATACCCCTTTTTACACATTGACCCAGCTTTTCATTACTAAATTCTGATGATGAAGATTATGATCATGATGAAGATGACGATGATGATGATGACACTTATGATGGTGGTGATGATGATGATGATTAGTATCTTAGAATTCCTATTAGAAACTAATCACGTTTACTGGATTGGCAAATCCTCCCCTCCAGGGAAATTGGGCTACCGCTTACCCAGTTGTTATGATAAAGGGAGTTTTGGGTGCAGGTATATTAAAAGTTCGACCGTTATTAAAACATCTAAATAAAGTTCATAATAGAAATAGTGGGTGGGGATATGGAGCATTGGTTTGAGTAAGCAAGTGGTCTGGGTTGGTTCAAAGTTCAGGTCAGCCAACAGAAAATGGATATTCCTTGACGCCCCCTGTTGCTTAATCAAGCATCGCAGCTTGCTGCCCATTGGAGCTTTCAACTACGATGATATAACTAATCCTGGAAAGATTTCTTCAAAATCGAGCCACCATCCTATAAAGTCGTAAAGTATCATGTAAAGTTTACCGTCCATGACACTTCTATAGAAATAGTCGTTTCATAAAGTAAGACATTTTGTATTAATATCCTAAAATCTCGAGCAATATATTGTTTACAATATTAAACATTTAGAATTTCAGCCTATAGGCCTATTTCTGCAACTTGGTCGAGATACAATGGATTTGCTTGTTTGGTTTTATAATATAGCTTTTTAAAACTTGTGTCATGAAATCGGCGTCATCTGTTTAAGTCGTTCAGAAAGATATATCGCTTTGATTAAGTCTCATTCGCACATAACATACCTCTCACTACTCTATGATGTCTGACAATGGATAATAAATTTACGACCCACTACAAAAGGTATGAAAATATAAAGGTTTCTAATTTATAGTGTCAATTTTACACTATAGGCGAGAGAAAGATCTTTTAAATGAATGAACGCATCACTATATAGTTTATAGGTAGGCCTTTCTGGACACACAGTGTTAATATCGACGCAAGTTGCTGCGTTTGGACAAAATGAGATGTGGGGGGGGGGGGGAAGAAATACATAGCTTTTAAAAAGAAAGAGGGGAAGTTGAAAAATTGCCCACTTTGAGTTAGGCAGGGGCAAGCGTGCATGGGTCGATGCTCTAGGGAGGGGTGGAGAGGGGTTAGGATGGACGCCCCTCTGAAAATTAGATTTTTTTCACTCTACCACGCACTGACATATTACGTTGTCATCTAGGCCTAACAATTCAGTATTATTGTGATGATATCGGTCCAGTATTTTATAGGCTGACATCATGCTGAGCTATACATTTAAAGACGCTAGCTATCTGGCACGTTAGTTCTCAGTGTAGAATGCTCTATGAAGACAGATTGACTTACTCTAGACCCGTAGCAGTGTAATGAAATTTCTGTTGAGAAACTCAGTATATTACACGTCGAAATTCAATTACGAATTCAATACAGGTCGAAATGATGTAAACTTTCTTGACATTCGGCTTAAACCCAAAAATTGTCCATAGATTAGCCGAGATAAGAGCTTCTCCAAGATTCAGAGCTAAGCCAGGATTCAGAGCTTCTCTTCAAGATGATTCGATTCACTCGTGCTACCGACACAAATACAATTTCAAGCTGGTTGATAGTACGACAGTAGCAACTAGTCTGTGTAGACATTAGTCATTATACAATGACTGAAAAGTTGAATCCTTTTAAGGTTTAAATAGACACAGCAATTCAGCACTTTGTACACCTACCTGATAATTTAGTTCATATTGTTTTAATAGCCTACTAATATAACAGTGTATTTATATGGGTTGCCTTCTTCTTCTCTCAATCGTTTGCAGCACGTTCAAAATTCTCTTGCACGTGTTGTTTGCATGTCCTATTGACTTCAATCTCGACCTCTTTCTCTACTTCGCAGTCTTCACTGGCTCCCTGATAATCAACGCATAAAATATAAAATAGCTCTATTAACTTTCAAATCTCTGAGATTTGGTAAGCCTTCTTACTTACCTGAAATTCTTCTTCTCTATCGTCCCTCACGTGCACTTCGTTCCACTGATGCCAATCTTCTCCCTGTTCCAAATATTCTCACATCATTGGGCAGACGTTCATTTTCTTATGCAGCACCCACAATCTAGAACTCTTACCTATTTATATTCGCTCTTGTTCTTCTCTTTCAACTTTCTATAGTAAGCTTAAGACTCCCCTTTTCCCACCGTAGATTTAATCGATCTAACCTGACCATTTTTGATCAATGTAATGCTGAAAAACTGAGTACAAAAATATTTCATTTCATATAGACAAACTGTCTTGAACCATAATAATTACATGTAATAGTATATAATCAATCTAACCTGACCATATTTGATCACCGGACCGGCTTTCGTTTAGGACCTTACTTCTCATCAGCACATTTCTTTTGGGGATTGATTTGGGTGAACTGATATGTAGTGATGTGTGCTGTGGGGACATCCCTGATATCACCCTTGGATGAGGAAACGGACGTTAAACCTTATTATTATTATTATTATTGTTACAATTATTATTATTATTATTATTATTATTATTATTATTATTATTACAGAGAAGTCAAGAATCATCAGATAATCAATAAATAAAATAACAAATGAAGTTATTGTGCATCTTCATCTCATTGAACTTTAATTAATTAACTAAAATATGATTAATCAATACTGTTTATAGACTTACAAGTATAAAACACCAGAGATGGCCAATGGCAGTAACTACGGGGTATTCAAATTGACTCCATTGTTTACATTCTGCATTGGCGCTAAACAATTTATTCGTCAAAAATACCAATATAATGCTAAATCTTAACCAAGAATAGCACAGCTATTAGGCCTACATGTAATACTCAACAAAATTGCTGCTACCACTTTTACTGAATCTTCATTTGACAAATAACATAGTTTTACTCAGAGGTGTTACAATATGAACAAAGATTTTGCGCAAATTTTCAAATGCGAATCTTCGTCGATTACCAGCGAGCAAAGCTTTGTAACTTAAAAAGCTTCTTACAACATCGCACTATGTAACTGGCGCAAACACATACGCTGCTACATCTGTAGGTGTGTAGCATTCATTACCAGCAAGAAGGGCGCTAATGTCTACTTTCCACTAAGTATGTTAACTATATCCTGAATTTGGTTGAAGCCTTCTTTTTCTGCAAAACAGCCAAAAGTTTCTGTGCTGCCTTAAATTTGCTCCATTCAGCAGCATTCCCAAGTTCAGTCTGAATTCGTTGAACTACATGTATATCAACTGACTCAGACTTTGTCAGTATCCTCCAGTTGAGAGATAGATGAAGGAAGTCTGCCAAACCATGTTTTGATGTAAGCTAGCTGCCAAAATACAACTTGGTTTGCGAAATTGGATCTTGAATTATATAATGGATGCAGCGTCATTTTCACTTAAGGGTTCCAACACTTCCTTTGCTTTCAGAAAGCAATCAGCATAATAAATAGCCGCATCAAGCCAGGTTCCCCACCTAGTCAGTATGGGATGCGGTGGCAGCGGGACTCCAGGAGGACCTCGATAAAGGCTGGCTATTCTGATTGGTGCTTTGCAAATACTTTCTTTACATTTGCTACTATTCTATCCACTTCCCGATAATACGTCCTAATAGTTTCACCCGATGAAGACCATGTGCTAAACAAGTTACGTGGATCATTTTGAGAAAGAGAAATTTCAATCTAGTGACTGCTTTTTCATGTACGCTGCATTTATCGAAAGAAACAGGAGATTGTTATCAATTTTAATACCAGCTGGCCACAGCAAGGATAGCGCATCATTTAAAAATTTGGCAATTTTGTGATAATTTGTATGTTCTAACATCTTAGTTGTTAGCAGGTTTGGTAATAATAGTTTATTCGGTACCATAGCCCCAACCACAACGTTAGCAATATATCGACCATAAATAGCATCGGTGGTTTCATCAATTGAAACCCACAGTAGTTTATCACTCAGTTCGTTACGAACAGACTCAAAGTCACTCCATAGTTTTCTGGTAGCACACTGATACATAATTCTTCCTTATGGTAGATTCATCTGGAATCGATTGCATTGTGTATTTCTCAAGAAAACCATACAACTCTGGGTTAGTTAACTTCCACAATGGTTTATTTGCTGCTAAGAATGTGCTCATTCTTAGAACTCATTATACTTTAGATTTCATTGAAGGAAAACCTGGAAAATAATAATTATACATTCTGCTATTTGCTTAGGCTAATATTATAGACAATATTAATATAGAAATACACAGCTAATATTATTAGGCTAATATTATAGATTTGACAAAATCCAATATATACCAATTTCTATAGCTTAGAAATAACTGAAAATTCACGGACGGGTCTAATAAAAGACTCACGCTGCACACCACAAAAGACTTCCCCGCTATCATGTATACGAGACATATCTAACGTCATATACATGTACATGTACATGTATGTACATGTACATGTATTGGCAAGGACTTGTATTTTACACAGCGTCAAGTAAAATAAGCTACGTAAGCATTTTCATTTTTACATCTTTTGTCACGAACCTATAAAACTCTCTCCTATAATTAACAAGAAGTTATACTGTACAATAGCCTAAACCACGAATTCCATAACAATTTGATGCAAGAGTTTAACGAGTCAATAATATCGCAATAAGCGTCACAAATAGATTTGTTTGATCAATAGATTACTGTAACGTGCGACATGATAGTACTAAGATATGATACAGAGAGAGAAAGAGAGAGAGAGAGAGACAGAGAGAGAGAGAGAGAGAGAGAGAGAGAGAGAGAGAGAGAGAGAGAGAGAGAGAGAGAGAGAGACAGAGAGAGAGAGATGGAGTAAGAGAGAGACAGAGAGAGAGCGAGACAGAGAGAGTAGAGAGAGAGAAGATCAGAGAGAGAGAATAGAGAGACAGAGAGAGAGGAGAGACAGAGAGAGAGAGAGAGACAAGAGATACAGAGACATACAGAGAGAGAGAGAGACAGAGAGAAGAGGAGGAAGACAGATAGAGAGAGAACAGAGAGAGAGAGAGAGCGATGGAGAGAACAGAGACGAGGAAGAGGAGACAGAGAGAGAGAGAGACAGAGATATAGAGAGGAGACAGAGAGAGAGAGAGAGACAGAGAGAGAGAGAGACAGAGAGAGAGACAGAGAGAGAGACAGAGAGAGAGAGAGAGAGTAAAGCAACTTAAGTATTTGAAAATATCTGTAAATGTACCGAAGGAATGGTAATGTTTTTTAACATTACCATTCCTTGACATAATATGCCAATGTATAATATGTAAAACATTGGCATAATATGCCAATGTTTTTTCAACATTTTGTTCTACTTTCAATTATTAAAGAACTTACATATTTTCGTGTATAGAGTCTTTGACACTGTGTAGTCACTGCAAGGGTTTGATACTATCATCCAAAAAATTGACAAATACTCTTCGCACAACACCGAAAATCACCTCGATTTAATAAAAACTAAATATTCGTTTTATCATGATATTATAGCTTGCAGACATCATGATAACTTTGAGACTGACCGACTGTTCTAGGCGCATACGACAAATTCTTCAGCGTCTTATTCTACAACGAGTACAAGCGAACACAGTCTAAAACAAATTCTACTACTACTAATGATAATCATATTAAAATGAATTAACGTCCGTTACCTCATCTGAGGGTAATGTCAAGGAAGTGAGTGTATAGTAAAACAAAAACTAGAGGTCATTTCAAAAATGAAATCGTAGTTGAGGACTTCCAATCCCTGCACCCGGAGGCAAATTTCCATTTGGTATACTTGATTTGCATCAAGCCTTAAAATATAGATTTACAGGCGACTAGGAAGTTAGGTTATCGTGTTTTCAAACGAACTCTGACATTTGGATTGTTTCAAACTTTTAATGAGTGAAATTTAAAGTTAGCGCCCTAAGCCTAAACTAAAATCTAAAGCCCAAACCATAAACCTAATCCTAAAAGTAACCTTAATCCTAGTCCAAAACCCCAGCCCTACCTCTAAGAGTAAAACATAAAATTTCATCAAAGCCTGAACTCTATAGGCCTACTAAAGTACAAAAAGTAGGCGCACTAAAATACAAGAAAACGAAAAAATCCAAAAATAGTGCGAGTGGGTGTCGAACCTTGCAACTTTTGGTTACCGGTCTAACGTCCGCTGACATCAGTTAACAAGAGTATTATAAACAAACAGCAACGTACGGAAAAACTATTTCACCATTCATATACGTAGAATGTTGGAAGTACTAATCAGGTATAGCAAATAGTAATTAGCCAGCCGGAATACCAGGAATAATATACGTGGAGAAAATATCCAAATCTCAATCCCAGTCAAAAACTGAATCCAAGGATTCTGTATTTTACTCAGAACTACAACTGTGCAATATAAAAAATGTCCTAACAGATCATAAAATTACTAAATAACATTGTCAGTTTTTATTTTAATACAGTAAACAAAATTTAGGTAATTACAATCAAGTCAAAATCAATCAAAACTCAACTAAACCTGATAAAAAATCTCCACATTACAGGTAAAAGAATATTTATTTACCAGGCTCGTCATAAGCTAACACAGTAGCGTGACAAAAAAATTATTCTCAACGTTTACGTAAAGCAATATACACAAACCGTTGTTTCATTTCACAGCCATTGATATATTATAAAACACCTACAATATAGACTATATGCCAGTTTTGTAGAAACGCAGGATATATCGAAAGCTATATCTTCGTTTTTTAAAAACAACTGACAACCGCAGATAGATAACATATGACATACGAAATGGAACATGTGAACATAATTACAGTATACACTATACGAGAAGATAGTATCATAATAATGCAAATACAAGTAATGTAGTTAAATATAGTTTAGATTAGATGTCATTTAGCAGCATCTCTCAGTAGCTTGCGAGTTATAAAGATTTTATCAATAAGGTACTACAAAAAAGCTAAAACTACGTCAGTTTCCCCACTCGAAAGCTATGTCAGTGATGGGCGAGCCCAGGATTTTGACTCATCACATACTGATCCGCGGTCGAATATCTTACCGACATCGCCACTGGCTCCAGCCAGTTACAAGTAACACATACTGATAAATATTTCTGTCACTGAGATTCATTGATTAGAAATTCTACATAGACTAACTTATACTTTCATCATCATCATCATCTTCCTTTGTACACCAGCTTAACTAGGGTCGGATTAGAAAATTTTGTAGCAATTTCTGGAGCCTAGGCGCTCACCAACCGAATGCCTTCTTTTGCGTGGACTAACTTATAACTTTATACAGTAAAATTTTAATACCAGACATTTCAGTTCAATTGAGTTCGAAACACGATTGGAGTCCCATTATAGAACATAAGAGGTGCAAGATTCAAATTCAGTGCTGGATCCGTTACTGACATGCTCTCAAAACAGGAAACTAACGTTAAACTAGGTTCTAGTCTTTTAATAAATATTTTTTAATATTTTGTTGTAGACGCTGTCTGGAGGCTATAACACAGATCTTTCATCTCATTTATCAGACTTTATGTACAGTATCATGTCGTCTTTGTAGAGCATAGAAGAGAGCAAAGTTGTTAAAGTGTGTAAGTGGGCAAAAAGTTATCCCTGTGGTAACTTTTCTGACACTTTTTGCTTAAAACTCGTAAGCCAAAAGGATCATTAAGCCACGCTTTCACAGTCTGTACTAGTACTGAAAATCAAATTCAGGAGAGCTTTTGTCCTTGTTCTTTGCCTACACTGAGAACATTGTCCAGGAAATATATGCCTACACACTGACAAAATATATTTTGTGGCTTGTAATAATAAATTAAACTGAAATCAATTTAATGACTACAGCTGCAATACACTCATGCATAGGCAGTACATCTACAAAGAGAATAAAAAATCTAAAATAAAATAAACAAATTCAACTAATAACTACATCCCAGGTCGAGTGTTGAGATGATCTACAATGTATTGATGATTTGTTTCGATTAAGGCCTGAACGAAAGCTTCAATCTTACTATCATCCATCCACATAATCTTTCTCAACATATCTTCGTTTACTTCCACATAAGATTTAGTATATTTTATCTCCTTTCTCATTCTGTCAAATTCTCCATTGTCAATGATTTCTCTACTGAATAAGCTGCCCAGAAGTCCATTCCCAGGGTCTATGTGTCCAGAGAGATAGTGAAATTCACGTTCTATTATCTGTCCCTTCAGCGTCATTTGCCCTAGATAACATAACAACATATAATAATATATTAGGGGCGGGGTTTAGAGCACTAAGTTTAGTTGCACGTAAATGAACGAAGTTAGGCTACACCGGACCCGGTTGGAACTTGGATGAGTGACAACCTTGGAAGATCATCTTTGAATGAAAAAATTCCCCACGGTGTTAAAAGGTTGTTCTTATCTTCACGCCGGTAGAAATCAGTGCGCAAAATTTAATAAAGATTCAGCGTCCGTTTCTTCACTTGGTAGTAAAAGCAACACTCAATTTCAAGCAGAGCTACAAGGTCAGAAGACACTTGTGAATGTCTAGGGAGAACGGAAAACTCCGTCAACAGGGTAATATTGTAGCCAAGATTGTTCAGGACGTGTCTAAGTAAGAAATAAAGGGTTATATATAATATCATGCGGTAATTGTGCACACCAAAATAGCTTAGAATGTAGATAATAAATAAACAACAGAGAAAATGGCATACAACGGAACAGCATCAGAAACAAATTGTATATAACCCATTGATAAATGTACCTCCTGTGAATGTTTGTTTAACAAATAATATATAAGAAATAACAAATAATATATCTCCCCGTGTTGTGCTCGGGGGTGTTGTGCTCGCAAAACTTAAACGAATGGATAATAGTCTATACGTATCCCGACCCTGTTTAAACTGGGATTTAAGGGAAGATGATGATGATGATGATGTTGTGCTCGGGTGTGGTTGGACCACTGCAGAATAGGGCAACCGCAAACAATCTGCCGAGTGTACGTAAGAGGCGACTAAAGGCAGAAGCTGAGGATGGCAAGAGGGGACCCACCTCACCATGAAATATTTTCAGCCAGGATTAAATGGTAATTAATCCACTTAATTGAGGAAAGCAACGGGAAACCACTTCAGAAGCCATATTTTTTCCCAAGCTATAGGCTACATAAGGTATGGATAAGGCATACACTTTGTGAAAGGATTTGTTGTTCTAAGGAGTGCTCTTATAGAGCGAGAAAACAGACCTTTGAGTATGAATATGTACCATGAACCTGCCACTTTGCAGTGCACTCAAGAAGAAGATATAAACATAATTATTACCAACTGATCTACTCAAAAAAGTAAAAGTAAACACGTTATATAGTGAAATGATCAACTATGTCGATATCTATCAATTTTAATACTGCATGTTTAAACCGTTTGGCAATTTAGTCCATTTTCTGTATAACCAGTCCAGTGAATGTCCGAGATTTTACTCTGAGATCAGTGTGACTGAGATTCCAATCCACGAGAGTTCAATTCATCTCATCTGTCATTTAGAATTGCATGAAGTTACCCCTATGCTATTGAGACATTCAACCAAAAATCATAAGAATATTCATTGCCATATCTGCATCAAAATCAATGTGACTGCTTTCTCTATAAACATTATTATTATTGAGCAAAATCTTAAAATCTGTAAAGTTTTAATTTAATATAGTAATACTAATAAAATATAAACATATATTATAACTGAGATTAAAGGGAAGATGATGCTGATGACTATGCTATTGAGCAAAATCTCAAAGTCGGTCTAGTTTTAATTTAATATATAGTAATCATAATGCAGTCCTAATGAATTAAAACATGATGCTAAGTTTAACATTGACTTTTGTACTACTGAACATAAGATGGTTCAGTGACAGTACAGCAGGGATTTAAAGTGAAGATCTCAAACTTAATGAGCAAGCATGCTATTAATCTGGCTACCCATTCGTTAAAACTATTAAAACATTGAATTCTATATGACTGCCAATCACGTTCAAGTCGAAATTGATCAAATAACCTACTTAAGATGACAGGTGGATTGTTCATTGAAGCTGACCCGGTAGACCTACTGTCTTTCTAGAATATACACAACAATCAAGCCTAAGCAAACACAACTATTCTACGGCATTGTAAATATCATCATCATCATCTTCCCTTGAATCCCAGTTTAACTAGGGTAGGGATATGAATAGACCTTTTATCCATTCGTTTTAGAAAATATTGTAGCAATTTTTTGAGCCTAGGTGCTCACCAAACGAATGCCCCTTCTGACGCTGGTTCAATGTCAAAGTATATCGTGAAAGAAAAATTAAAACATTAATATAATATATCAATAATAATTACTATAAATTATAAAATCATAGTAACATATATTTTGTAGAAGAGATGACCATATTGTGTGAAAGGCAGAGGAGGACGTAGTGAAGAGAGTTTGGAGGGAGGAGATGAAGGTTAAGTTACAGAGAGAGGTAGACCTCAACTGACGTGGGAAACGGTGATTAAGAAGGTTAGGAAAAATTGGAGATTGGCTGATGACATGGTGTGGGACAGAGAGGAATGGTGGTCTATTCGTCTCCCGACCCTGATTAAACTGGGATTCAAGGGAAGAAGATGATGAATAATTTAATTTGCACAGTTAAATTATTAAATTAGATTTTGCACAATATTATTATAACGACTGAAGTCAAGTTTATGCTAGTTTCCTGTCTTAAAAACCTGCTAATAATAGGGATGGCATGGAATTGAACCGCACACCCAAAGATCTATAGTCGGACATTTTACCAATTACCCACTAGTCTCTTACTATGAGAGAAAGCAACTACATTTATGCTTATTCGTTACCATCCTCAACCTAAAAATACTAAAATAAGTATAAAAAATTAACAATAAAATAATAACAGAATAAAAAATTGTAACAATAATAAAATAAGATTTAATCTCCAATTTCTCACCAGAATGAAATGCCAGGAACGTTTCAAGCGGAATATGCAACTACAATAAACCGTTAAAATATAAACCGTTTTACATAAGCTGATCCAACACAATCAAAAACATATGAAAAAATTCAATATTGCAATACAAGTCTAAGAGAAAAAAACTGAAATCTAGTTTATTTACATATATTAATTTTTTCCCATAAAATCTTTCACTAACTGTCAAATATAAATTAATCTTTCATTATTTACTTAAACTATAATCATTTTATTGAGAAAGGTTGCTTTGATGTGTCTCATTTAGATTTATACTAATACTTAATAAAATTGACAATAATTAAATATCTAAAGAAACTGAAGTAATGGCAATGAAACCAACCTGAGCACTACAAAGAGCTCGCAATCTTTCCATTTCCCTACTATTAAAATCTTCCGGAGCAATTAGCTTCACGTCCTCACAAGACCTGAGACTTTTATTGTTAAACAGTCGACTCAGCTTGAAATCAACAAAGTTAGCAAAGAATCCATCTGCGACAATACCTTCACTTTCAGTTATCACTACAACGTCGCACTGCTGAAAAATGCTGTTGATAACAGCCTGCGACCGTGTGAATTTATACCAGAGGTTAGAGGATTTAGATGATGATTGCGAATCTTCGATAGAATGAAGAATAAAGACTCTATGACAACGCTGCAGAGCTAGTTCAATGAGATCAAGTCGCTCAGTTGCTTGTGGATATAGGTCGTCTTCCAAAACAACTCTTAAAGGTCGTTCTTCTAGATGACGGATCCACTGAATCAAAAAGTCACGCAGCTTGTATAGAAGTTCATCGCCTTCTCTTCCAACCAGAAATATATCACAATCTACAGTACACATATATTAACAATATACTCATTCATTTCATCCACGAACCTCCAGCTAATACACATAACATAACAATTAGAGTGCTAATGCCATCAATGACAACAACGAGCACTATTGAGACAAATCCAAGCCAGCGAGTAAAAAGAAGGTCCAAAAGTGGTTGAAATTCCAAAATAAGGAAAATCAGTCCAACATCACAAAATACATAACTAAATAACATTAAATATATAATACAGCAGCCACAATA
The DNA here is from genome assembly GCA_905160935.1 of Enchytraeus crypticus. Taxonomy (NCBI): domain Eukaryota; kingdom Metazoa; phylum Annelida; class Clitellata; order Enchytraeida; family Enchytraeidae; genus Enchytraeus; species Enchytraeus crypticus. The sequence continues at coordinate 1,209,922 of CAJHZI010000546.1, forward strand.
ATATCTAATCTAATAAATCTAAGTTGTTAAACATATCAGGAATTTGCGTTTTGGCACGAGAAGCATAGGTTGAATTCTAAATTTTATAAGTGAGTCAGTAACAGTAATCGAAATTATGATATAGCAGACTTTAACAATTTAAAATTATATTAATTCCAGTTTATATATTTAAAATTAAGTATATACCTTTAGTATCATAAAGTCCATTAGCTTCCACTACTGCAGATTCCTTCAAAAAATATAAATATAAGGAACATTTAATTTGAACAGTATAAATACTAAACTTAATAAATAATTAAAATAATTAATAATTAAAATAATTAATGAGAATATATTAAATAACAGATTATCAAAGATTAATTTACCCATAAAAATAAAAAGGGTGAATTAAACATGCAAAACATGCCTTGGTTATTAGCAAAGAACTACTAATGTTTTGTAAGAAAGTAGCAATGACAGGGATGTGAGAAGTTAATCAGTCGCACTCAATAGGAGCGAGTGTCATTGCTGGTAAGATATCCGAGAGCGGATCAGTATTTGCGCCATAATGTAAGTTCAATTCCTGGGCTCGACCGTCACTGATATCGCTTTTGAAAGATGAAATTAACGTTAACATCGGCAAAGCTTTTTAACATTTAGAAAGATGTTAGAAAACTGAAGTTGTTTAAATATATATGAAAACGAAACGAAGAGCTCAGGAGAATTTCCAAGATTACAACTGAAGAAGCACCTTGAATAAAATGATGCCCAGATTGACAGCTGGCAACAGTCTCAGAGAAAAAACAAATACAAAAAAGAAAAGTCTAGGGAGGATATTTAAACTTAAATAGATGCAACATACTGGAATATGGTTGGAAATATATCAGAGGAAGCATGAGAGGCGAAACATTTGGTAACATATTAATTGGTTGGTAGAGATAAAACAAAAAACAGACCATAAAGTGAAGAAATTATAAGCCCTGAACCTGCCATCATTCAACTCACTGAGACACAGAGACAACAAACAGAGAGAGACTGAGATATATATATATATATATATATATATATATATATATATATATATAGATCGAGAGAGAGAGAGTGAGGGAGAGAGAAAAAAAATTATATGAAAATCAATAAAACTGTCTATAAGTAGTAGTAACAATAATTTTATTTTTATAAACTTTACAATTAAAACAGAAATGTAAAAATTTAAAGGATATATATTAAATAACTGCAACTAGTGAATTCTACGGAGAACACGAAATTGTTGAAATTCAATAATAAAACTGCAATAGTCAACCTTTATAAATATTATTAGCGCACTTAACATTGATTTTTTAAATTACGGGCTTCAATAGTACCCTACTTTATTTTATGAAGCATTTTCATAATTTTGACTTCAATGTCCATTATTAAATATTACATAAATAAAAATTAAATTAACAGACTAACTAAGCTCGATGCCAAATTTTGCAAATCAAGAGTATTTTTTACCAAACTGCTTAAAAGTATAGGAATAATAACAACAATTATGGCTAATAAAGAGTATTTAAATAATATATCCAACAGTAGCTGTAATCAGAACAATTTATATAAATATCTACTACCTGGTTATTAGGAATATGGAAAGGTATTGCACCTGTTTCATCAATCGGCTGATTCACACTCAGTCTAGCCATTCCCTCCGATATGTGATTTCCAGTATCCCGCTGTGTAGCATTGCGATGGCAGGAACAATGGTAGCAATTTTCTGCCATTTTCAAAAATGCCTCTTCCTACCTGATAACTGAATATAACATATAATAAAAAAACATTCATTTATAATAGGCAACTGAGAATAAAGTTCAGCAAAATAAGTACCAGATGGCATCGAAAAACACCATTGATTTAAAAAAAAATAAAGTTGAAGATAGAGAGAGAAAAATAAACTTTACACTAATTATCTTTATTCCTAAAGGAAAGCGTAAATCAATTTTGCTCTTTGTTTCTTTAATACTTATATTAATTATGTTGATTAAATCAAATCATTGAAAATAACCAAACGAAGCTACTATTAAACGATTGTACATAATCTAATCGGGGCATAAATTTAATATACTGGTTTATATATATATTTTAATATTTATTTTCTACATCGCAAAATCACAGACAAGCTATAAACTTTTTGTCAACGCTCTAATAGAACTAATCCGGTAAATAGGTAAACACCGTCAGTCAAGCTAGCACCACTTTCATCACCACATTCATCACCACATGGTTTTTCCCTGTTTATAGGCCATTCCAGAATAAGAAATTTTCAAATACAAAATTTTATCCTGACAACATTAAGCTTGACGGACGTGGTAAATCCTAGACAGTTTAGCAGTGTCAAGCTAGTGGGTGTCGACCGGACAATTCAGAAACTGCCTAAATGTGGTATTAAGTGATAGATATCATCACAGGTGCTTATTTCACTACGATGTGAGTTTTTAACTTTTTAATTTACAGATTATAACCAAAAGTTTAAAAGGATCAAAAAATTAAAGAAAAAGAAAATATACATTGGATTATCCAACCGCGAACTACCCACGGAAATCCCAAGGAGAATACCCAGGGTAACCTACCTTTTTAAAGAAGCAGAACAAGTTAAACTACAAGCGTCATATTCTAAGAGTGCTACTGCGATGTTGTCCACGACAACATCGCAGTGAAGGGCACTAGCTAAACAGTTACAAGTAATAACCAGTTTAATTTAATTGCTTCTTTAATTAGAGCAGAAGTTAACTACTTTTTAGTTAACTTTATCTAATAAGCTTAGTTTGGCGATTTATAGTTGAACAGATTAACTAAAAAAATTGTTGCAGCTAGTTAGATTTGTTTGCATAAGTCTATGCAAAAATTGACTAAGACGTTAAAGCAAAATTTAATCTTATCATTAATTTAGCTGCTTTTGAATGCAAGTCAGTTACAGTAAATTAATAAGAATTCTATATAGATTCAATTCATATGCGAAAGAAAATAGTTAATCGATTGCCATGAAATACTATACCTAATGTCCTAATGTTAGTCTGGTCGATGTTAGGCCTAATGTTAGGCTAGTCGATGCAATTTTAAGCCTAGCAATTTAAAATAATAGCCCGTATCTGATAATGCAAATAATTAATTCATTCGCCGGGCTCTACAGTTGCGATCTAGACATGTGATGAGCACAAATTTGGTGGTTTGATTTTTCCTAATCTGATATATTTATATATAATAATAATCTTTGTATAAGCTTAATTAATTAACGTAATAATCTTAATGGAGGCCTAGCAATCCTAATTAATGTAATAATCTTAATTAATATAATAATCTTAATCAATAATCTTAGCAATATTCAGTGATGTTAACAAGGCCGGAACCTCCAAGGCCAAGGCCAAGACTATATATGATGACCAAGGCCAATGCCAAGGTCAGGACCATAATAACCTAGCCAAGACCAAGGCCGAGACTATGGCCAAGGCCAAGGCCTTTAACGTCTATTGGACTAGAAATTTCACTTTTAAGCAGCACAACTTTCGTTATATTTTTAATCATAAGAGCAGAATTAGAGATTAAAGCGAGATATCTAATGCTGAAAATAACATATTGAATACACCACATTGACGCTATTTTAATGTTCCTATTTTATTTACTTATATATTTAATTCTTTTATCATATCATACATTATACGTGTCAATTCTTGAGTGCAAAATGTCAAGTGTATGCGTGAACGGAAAAAACAAAGGCCAACAATGGCACTTACATGTTCCGACTAAAGTGCATAAAATACAATAGAATTTATAATGCATGATCATTTCGGCACAAAGTATTAGATAGACGACGATAGACGATTTAATTAGTCTAAAAGATTAACAATTTTAAAGCAAAAAGTTTTAGTCAACTAAAACTTCAAGTAATTCATGAAATTATTACTAAAATTTTGCACAAATTTTGGCATCCTAGTCGTATCTGTTCTTTAAATTTAGGATTTAGCATTAACAACTTGATAAGTCAAAGAATTCCAAGGAGCAATACATCGATTTTTGAAATAATATCTTTCAGCGTTGAAACGAAAGGAATTTAAATAAATGATTTTACCATTATTCCTAGTAACACATTGTTTTAAATGGAAAAATTCATTTCAATTTAGATGAACTAAGTTGAAAACTATTTTGTAATACATGCACAAGTCTGCTCTTAATCGGCGTTGTTCCAAAGACTCTGTTTCTAAAACTTTTAGTCTATCTGGATATTGAAGCCCACTCAGACCGTGAATATGTTTAATGAATCTCTTTTGGAGTGATTCGATTAAAGCAATTTCCGATGTCCGAAATGGGAACCAGAGGTTGGAGCAGAAGCATCACTGAAATTTGCTAACTTCATAGCAGAAGTATTACTGAAGAGGCTAATATAATACTAAAATCAGATTAGATATAGACAGAGATCCGATAGGAACTAAGGTACTTAATAGAGTATGAATTTCTTACAAATCACTTACACTTTTGAAACATAAGGGTTCTCAACATTGAATCACACATTCGAGCGCGATGAGGTCTCATTATGAGGCCGCTTTTGTGAAAATATTCTCTCCACTGGAGCATATGTAACACAAAGAATATGTTGAACGAGAGGCTTTAGAGCAGCAAATTTCTCAAGTTCATAAAGAATCTTCATTGAAGTTTCATTACTATCAAAGTCTGGATGATTAATTTTATCAATGCAGTTTGCAAACCTGGGCCTTGGCCTTGATCAAGGCCAGGGTGCAAGGCCAAGACCAAGGCCAGAACTCGCAAGGCCAAGGCCAAGGCTAAGGCCGGAACCCACAAGGCCAAGGCCGGAACCCACAAGGCCGGGGCTTAGTGGCCTTAAGGCTGGCTCAAGGCCAAGGCCAAGGCCAAACATCACTATTAGCCTATTATAGCCATGAAGAAATTGTTTATTCTAATTAATTTAATCTTAAGTTAGGGCCTATTACTATAAATTAATATTTCTGATACAATTGAGTGGGCCTAGCCATTAAATGACATGGTAGACCAAAATAATAATAAAATGAAATATTACGTTTCTTTTACCGTTAAAATTAGTTCCACTACATATAGTTTAACTAATTTTAGTTTAACAAGTTTAACTACTTTTCATTAGTTCAAAATAGTTGAGTTTAATTAGTTTTAGTTTAACAAATTTCATTACTTCAAAATAGTTTAGTTCAACTACTTATTTTAGTTAACAAAATAGTTTGGTTTAACTAGATCAGGGGTGCGCAACATGCGGCCGTACGGCCGCATGCGGCCGTGGGCACGAAAATGTGCGGCCGTGGAAGCCAGTTTAAATTATAATACCCTGCGGCCGTCAAATATTTGCAATTTAGCAAAATATTATATAAAGTTTTAAAAGAATTAGTGAATATTCATTTACAAAACACCCTTTAACAATTACGACTCTGGCAGCTGTAGATTCAGCTGCAAATCACGCAATATGTAACCACCGTGTAACCTTCAAGGTCGCAATATCGGTAACCAATCACAGCTCCTTGACCGAGTTGTTCAGCACGTGGTGCCCTTTCAACCGACCAATCAGCGGCATTTCTTAATAACTTAAAACTAAACAGCTTAAAATCCGGACATGTTGTGATAGCAGTGAATAAACATAACAGCGAAAGAGCGCTTAAACTTTAAAGAAAACGATTACTGTAACATTTGTAAAACTCGTATGCTTAGTTATCGTTTATTCCGTGCCGCCTGTGAACCCATCATGTCGATAAAAAGAAAAAGAACATAGGAAGAAGAGAAGCGGAGCTTTAATGCAAAATGGGAGTTAGATTTCTTTATGACAGAGACAGAGAACCACTTTATGCAGTGTCTAATCTTCGGCGATGTAGTTAAAACTGTCAAAGGCGACAATGCCAAGCAACATTTTCGCCGACACGCATCACACAACTATGCACAGTTACAAGGTGATTCAAGGAAACTTTGCGTGGAAAATCTAAAGAAGAATGTTCGACAACAAACATCGGTTATGTCTGCTTTTGTTAAGACAACGAATAAGCGCAGCGAAGCTTCCTATCGGGTGGCATATCGTCTCGGTATCGCTGGAAAGCCTTATTCCCATGGGGAACTCGTGAAAAGTTGTATCATGGATGTCGTGAAGTGCATTCATCCGGGTAAGGAAACGGATTATTCTTTGATTCCTCTGTCGCGCGATACCGTACAACGCTGTCAGAGTGATATTGCTGAGCAGCTGAAGCTCTCCATGCTGACAAAGATTAACAAAGAGGACAGTCTGTTTGCACTGGTTGTCGATGAATCAACGGACATTTCAGATTCCGCTCAGCTACTCATATTCATTCGCTCCCTATCCCCAACATTTGAACTGTGCGAGGATCTGCTCTCCATGGAGACACTCGTTATTCAAACTCGTGGAGAAGATATATTTATGGCAGTGAAAAAAGCTTGCATCGATTCACACGTTGATTTGAAGAACCTGCGAGGCATCTGTACAGACGGCGCGCCTGCCATGGTTGGTAAGTAAAATGGCTTCGTGACTAGATTTTCAGACTATGTGTTGAAGGAGCACGGTAATGACCAGCTCATAAATCTCCACTGCATTATTCACCAGGAGGCGTTGTGTTCTAAATCTGCTGATTTGAATAACATTCTGAAAGATGTGAATCGCATTATACTTTTCATTCGCGCCAATGCTGTTCACCACCGCCAATTCATACAAATTCTTCACTCAAATGATTCGTCGGCTGAAGATATTCTTTACCATACCAGTGTTCGTTGGTTGTCTCAGGAAGAAACTGCTCGCCGTGTTCTGCTGCTACGAAAAGAAGAACTGGAATTTTATGCCACGAAAAACAAGGACTGCCCACTGCAGAACCAGGCCTTCTTAACATCACTAGCCTTCCTAGTAGATTTGTTAATTCATATCAACTGTCTCAATGAGTCTCTGCGAGGCAAAGGAACAACAGTGTGCCTCATGCACAGAAGAGTACAGGATTTCTGTGACAAATGTCGTCTACGACAAAGTCATATCAAACAGCTCAATCTATACCATTTCCCGCAACTCACCGCTCTAGTTGAGAGCCATGAAATAAGAAGAGATGAAATTCCGGCTACGTCCTTTTCAGACGTTCTCGAAGCCCTATTGCTGGAATTCGCGGAACGTTTTCAGGATTTCGAGAAGATTTCAGAGAAAATGAAACTCGTTGCTTCTCCACATTTGGTTGAGACAGAGAGTGCGCCGTTAGATGGAACTGATCGAACTTAAATATAACGCGCAGCTGGTGAAGAAATTTGAGGACAAAAACGATTTACTGGAGACATGGAAAGTAGCTGTGGAGTATCCTAAGCTTCGCGAAATGGTGAGAAACACTTTAGTACTGTTTGGAAGTACTTATATGTGCGAAGCGGCGTTTTCTCGAATGAAGTATCTCAAGGACAAGTATCGAACCAGACTAGTGGACAGTAATCTGTCGTCAGGAATGCGACTGATGATCTCCAGTGAGTGCCCGGACTTTTGCGCGACTCGCGGCAAACATCCAAGAGCAAGGCAACCACTAATTTCTGTACTCTGGACTACTTAGTTGCATGGACAATGTAAGACTGTAAGTCAAGCAGCTGATCACTTACTGTGGTGTTTTCAGCGCACTTAAAAATATACCTATGCTGTACGTGTATGACTTGATATTAGGCTTATATGACTATGTTCAATAAAGTATAAATATATTTAAGTAAATATGGATGTAAATGTTTTTGTTTGTAAGCAATCCAGTCCTACAATATATTATGATTAGGTCTATGTCAGTATTATCTCGCTTTGACTATTACGACAGGCAAATTTTGATACTGACTGTTTCATTTTCCAGTTAAAAATTTTTTTGCGGCCGTGGCAAAAGTAACTTTTTTTAAAGCGGCCGTCAATAGCCCAAAGGTTGCGCACCCCTGAACTAGATCATACTTTTTAGTTTAGTGAATAGTGTATGCTTAACTACTTTTTAGTTGTATGCCCATAATTGCAACATTGAGCTCTATGGAACAAATAGAGTCGATGAGCAGAGTGGGGGCCAAAATTCCAAAACGATGAGAACCAAAATCCGGGAATTCATTCTAAGAGAGGGTACTATAGCGGAAAGGATGATGGCGTGTTGGACTCAGTTCGTACTGGTGGATATATAGGAGAGGTTGAAGACAAAAGCGCCTATGAAATGTTCATATAAAGGAAAGAAAATCTGATGAAGGGAAGTTGAGGGGATGCACAAAGTGGAAAAAAAGAATTGTGGAAAGTTAAACTAAAGATATTAGGATTATTAAAGAAAACATGGCTAAACTAGAATTGAAAGTTTTATTTTAAATTTCAATTTATAATAGAATTGTTCAACTTATAAACAGGATTTAAAACACAAAAGTGGTTTAATTTAACTTCAAATTATGTCAAAATTTAGAATATAGGTCTACTTTCTTTCTTCTTTCTTTTCCCCGAAGCCGTGGCAACCGTCCATTACTTTCTACTATAACTCGGCTAGAGCCAGTGGCGATGTCGGTTAGATATTCGAACATGGATCAGTATGTACGGGTTCAAATCCTGGGCTCGCCTGTTACTGACATCCCTTTCGAATGAGGAAACTGACGCTAACATTAGCTTTTTTAGCTTTTAATTTTATTGATCGTTACATTAATTTCTATACTGACCCACGCAACTTTTAATTAATAAATTCAGGAATGGTTGACGTACAGACAATTATCAAATACATTCTACCAGTCCATATATAAAAATTAATCCTAAGCCGCAGATATCATTCACGTGAACTCCAATCGAGTTAACTTGTCCGTATCTCTATAAATGCTATTCAGAGCAATATTTACCCCTCCTATTCACCTGAAGACGGCATCGTTGCGCACTACATGTATACAACCCCGATTATTTGGTCGATCGACTATTGAAATAATTCTAAGTTTCAACGTTAGGCAAAATTAATCAATCTGAAGAATTTTATTAGAAATTTGATTCGCGTTTCTGAGTAAACACGATCATGTAGAATGAAATCATGGCAGTGTTAATAAGTAAATTTGTGAAATATTAAAAGACGGCAAAGTTCTATTTTAATGAATTAATTTAATCAAGATGTTTAAGAGTTCGAGTGGACCTCTCAATTATTAATCATCGATCTTTCGATTTGTTTCCATGACTTCATGACTTAGTGATAGGAAAAGTTTCCGATAGCATTGTAACCTGTGATATAGTTTAATTGGCTAAACAGTTTCTGATAAACCGTATGATATATATGTATGCTAGAGTTTGCAACCAAGGAAATTAACATGATGTGCAACACAAAAAAACTGTTTGTATGATATTTAATCCGCTTTTCAAATGCAAATCTATTTGTGCTAACTTTCCGAATTTTGTTCTTGATGGCCATGAGCTTTCATTTGTATCCAGCTTTAGGTATCTCGGTCACATCATACAGAATGATCTTCATGATGATTTGGACATTAATCGCGAGATAAGGAATTTATTCTATCGTACTAATGTTCTTAAAAGAAAATTTGGCTTATGCTCAATTTCTGTTAAATTGAAATTATTTAGAAGTTATTGTTCTTGCTTCTATGATATAGCCTTGTGGAAGGTTTTAAAATTAGCTGCTCTTAGTCGTATGAAGTCCTGCTATATAAAATGCGATATATCATTTTTTAACTTCCCAAAATATAGTAGTGTCACTGAAATGTTTTTATATACTGGGTTACCGGTATTTGACACAGTGTTATGCAACTCTCGGCTTAGTTTGTTAAAACGTATCAAAGAGTCTCGCAATGCTCTTATTTCCTCCATGTCAAGGTTCTGTCTAAGCTGATCATTGTTTTATGTTTAGCTTTTTTATCTTTACATGTGAATTACGTAATTCTCTGTCTTTGTCTCTTGTTTCTGTCATTGTATCGTGCAATGTCTTATGGACTGTTGTCTGAAATAACGAGTGATGATGATGATGATGATAAACGGGATTGACGCGAATTTAATAAATTTCTAGTTCAAATCCGTCGTTATCTCTAACTTTCCTAAAGCAACGGAAACAGTTCAGCCTTTAATATGTACTATTGCAACCAAGATCATCATCATCATCTTCCCTTGAATTCCAGAATAACTAATGTCGGGATTTAACATACAAAGATAATTATTTTTATAATATACAATACATGTAAATTTCTTAAACTAGCCTACAACATATTAAACCTGATCAGTTGAGGAAATTTTCATAACATTCACCATAGACGCAGCTATAAATGACTGATAGTTATTGGTCTAGACAATAGGCCTATAGGCCTATAGCCTAAAACCTACATGCGACAGCTAGACTATACAGTATCGACCACTTGATGTGAAGATTCAAGAAAAGTAGTCCCTATACGAGATTGTCAACTTTATGAGTTGTTCTACACCAGCCTATTGGTATCTACTTATCTCTCTCTCTCTTTCTCTCTCTTTCTCTTTCTCTTTCTCTCTCCCTCTCTCTCTCTTTCTCTCTCTCTCTCTCTCAATTTCTTAATCTCTCTTCCTTAAGCACTTTCATGAAAGTAGTGGGTGAAAGAAGACGATTGAGCGTGAAATCATGATCGCTTGAATTTATTAAATTTTCTTTCGCACAATTTAGTATTGCGTTTCGATGTAGTTCGTCGGTTATCGCAAAACGTAATATTCTGTGTTTTGAAAGCAGTTTTTTGGTAATCTAGCATTTCTATTTTTGACCTGAGTCCAAATATTTTATGTATTTTACTATTAGCCAATTATTATTAAACTATTTGTTATTGAACTAAGCTAGGAGGGTATAGACTTACTTGACCACACTGGACATTCTTCAGATCAATGAGAAATAAGATATATATCGTTTTGAGCCTGTCAACCATTTTTATAAACATGGCGCTGCAATACTGCAAAGTTTTAGAATATCAGACCTGCTTGCATGCTGAATATCCCCCATACAATTATTTGACTTGAAGTAATTTAGTTTTTCATATTATAATAATAAACTATAATTTCGTACTATAATTCAGTTTTTAAGCTATACTGAACGTATTCAAGACAAGCCCTTTGTGCGTCTGACCTTAACTTTAAACCCAAATCATCAGAGAACTAATTTAGTTTTGGTTGCGGATGTAGGCTGTGAATAGAGTGCTGAAACCGGGCCACCCATGAGATCTGTGACAATAGGGCTAAACTTAAAACGTCGAAGGGGCTGTTATTACTGTAAATAAGCTTAAAGGTGATGTTGACGTCAGTTTCATCTTTCATAAGCGATGTCACAGGCGAGCCTAGGATTTGAACCCCGCACATGCTGGTCGGATCTCTTAACGAAATCGCTACTAGCTCCAGCCAGCATAGCAATGTCGATACGACTGCAGCGATTATCATATGTTATCATTTGTTATCATTATAGTATGATGATACCAATAAAACATTTATTGTCTAGTTGTATGCACATTGTAGTAAGTGCATTTAAGAATAACCTTCCATCACTATAGATTTGTTTGTTACTCAGATTTCAACTCATGCAGCACCATTCTGCGACATACTCTCTTCCAATGCGCCAGAAACTAATTACAGTATAATAACAGAAATTTTGATCTAATTCGTGCTATAATTTGTATTAAACAGTCGAACTTAAAACAGTTCTTCTATGCTCAGGTTATTTGATGACATGACGGATAATAATGATGGCGGAAGAGCACCTGGAGAAGTTCATCAAGATGGAATACACATAGACGAAGGTGTAAGAAGTCTGCAGGTTGGTTGAGTATTTTCAGAAGGCAAAATTTAAAATGAATAAAACCAGGTTACAATCTGATTTAATCTCTCTAAAAGATTCTTTCTACTTGAGCTTGTTTTCTTTTTTTGTTTTCATTTCAAAAAATGGTAGTATTTAATAAAAATATTGTAGAAGTCTCCATAATTGTTTGATTACGATTTAAAAAATTTTTTCTTCGTTACATATCACTTGGTTGAGAACTATATATATGTATAAATACAGTATACATGCATATATATTATATATATATATATATTATATATATATATATATACATGTATATATATATATATATATATATATATATATATATATATATATATATATATTTGTTAGACCAGCCTGAAATGACTTGAGTGTGAATGTAAATAAAAATATGTTAATATTTGATAATTATAAAGCTACGAAGCTAAGTTGAACTTCTGTTTTCGTAACCTAAGGAAGGGATACTGTCAGGACGGTCCGTCTAGTACTTGAACCGGTGACCTCTTGCTTTTCACACAAGCTTGCTATCCTTTCGGTCATTAAACCGGCTCAACCGGTATGTTTATGAAGAGTTATTAGATGGTTCAATCATGCGACTATACTGATATCGCCTCCGAAAGAGATAACGGACACTAAGCTGTCATTACATGCTTTATACAATGCAATACACAATTATTGTGTATTGCATTGTATACCATAGTGTGCATGACATTGTACTTTATTGTACATTGCATTGAACTTTACTGTGCATTACTTTAACGTATATTGCATTGTACTTTAATGTACAATGCATTGCCACTTATTGTGCATTCTTTAAATCTTCTCACCGACACTATACTTGTACAGTATACTGAGTCTAATTTTGACCATGAATTCATTATGAGCAAATGTTAAGAATTCATTTCTTTGACCGACTGGCATGTGAATTTGAATTACACGATTACCTGTGGTGTAGATTTACTGGCAAAACGAATTGGTTAATACATGTTCATTGTGTGTCTAGGAGCGAGATAGCGATTGCGCTGATTCCTCTTTCAATAGAAAGTAGAGAGTTATATGTGGACGAGTTGTAGGCCAAGGATCTGCCAATAGGCAGGGTACTATAGAGATATTTTGTATTATTAAGGTCGAAAAGTTACAGCAATCAGCTGATGAATGGGATGATGAATGCGGAGCTGATGCTGTATCTAATCTTGATCTAGAGACAGCTCTCATTCAGCTGCAAACTGAAAAGAAAAAGTTAGTTTCATTCTGTATACCTTATTGAATCCATGAAGAAGTTGAGAAGCCAGGAATTCCATGATTCTAATTTAGCATAAGTTAGCATATAACTTATCTTTAACATAGCTATGAAAATTAGTCCAGGTGTTCGAACCTTTTAACCTCGGGCAATTCTGGAACTGGTTGTAGTGATCGATTTTCCCTCACAATGTAAAAGAGATAGTTCTGCAAATCTGCAGGTTTATCGCTTGATTCATGATTACCGCATGCATTTTCTTACGTAGTTGATTTATTAACAAATAGGTAGGCCTACTAATATTAATAGAACAAATCGGTATTTACTGTGTATTCTTTGTACAAAGCTGAAAAGCTGGTAAAGCTAATGTTAACGTCAGTTTGCGATGCACTGATCCGCGGTCGAGTATTTTATCGACATCGCCACTGGCGTTTCAAGTTTTTAAATATATTGGAAACAGTTTCTTTTACGTTATAGAGAAATTTACAACGTGAAGACTAGTCTGAATAAATACTTAATTCATTTAACCAATAAATTATAATTTTATAAAAAATATATTGCGTGAATTGGTATCTCTCTAGTTCTCTCTCTCTCTCTCTCAATATATATATATATATATATATATATATATATATATATATATATATATATATATGTAGAGAGAATATATTGCGTGAATTGGTATCTCTCTAGTTCTCTCTCTCTCTCTCAATATATATATATATATATATATATTATATATATATATAATATATATATATATATATATGTAGAGAGAGAGAGAGAGAGAGAGAGAGAACTAGAGAGATACCAATTCACGCAATATATTTTTTATAAAATTATAGAAAAGAAAAGCTGAGAATGAAAATATATATATATATATATATATTTCCATCCTCAGCTTTTCATTTCTGACTCAGACAACTTCATTATCACATCATCCGAGTCTTTGTCCTCCCAAACTCTCTCCCGTCCATTCTTCCTTCTACTATCTTCTATTTTACATAGCTTATACTACGAGTTCTTTCCAATGATCACTCAAGTAAACGCTGTAAAAACTCTAAAGCCGATGTTAACGTCAGTTTCATCTCTCGAAAGCGGTATCAGTAACGGGAAAGCCCAAGATTTGAACACCGCAATACTGATCCGAGATCGGATATCTTACCGACAGTGACACTGGCTCCAGCCAGTACAACAGTATAATATCTCAGGAATGCGAGTCTGGTAGGGATCATAGACCTGTTGAGGGAACAGCTGGACACTGCTGCCAGTGCCAATCAGACGTTCTCCTCAGAGCTCCGCCATCTGATGGGAGTCCGGGATGAGTACCAGCAAAGACAGGCAGAGTGGAAGAAAAGAGAAGAGGTAAACCATTGCTGCAGATCTTACCAAATTTCTTAAGTAACAAATATAAAATAATAATAATAATAATAATAACAATAATAATAATAATAATAACAATAATAGTGCTAATGATGATAATACAAATAATAATAATAATAATAATATTTAAAATAAAATAATAATAATAATAATAATCAGACTTTATTAAAGAAATAGGCAGGAGGACCAGCGCCATTACTGGTGATCAACGCGAAAAAGCTTTCCTTTGGCATCGACTGTCTATTGCTCTCTAGCCTTTCAATTCTGTCTGGTTCCGTGGCACTTCGGCTAATGCTGCTTCCCAGAGTGTAGAGGAATTATTTTAATCGCTTTATTTTTTAACTTTATTAAATAAAGTCTCTCATATCTCTTTTTAGCTCAGGGCCCTATACAGCACAGAGCAATAAAAAAGTAATAGTAAAATATTTATAATCATGTAACAATATCCTCCTCAAATTCTTCAAGTTTAATTAGACATGTAGACTACAGTGTGTATTCCATAATGTAGAACAAAAGTATTCGAAGCAATAGTTAAAATTACCATATAAGATTATGGTTACGTATTTATTTTGACCAATTGTCAAATAGAGATCTTTTTTATTTTCTTGAGAAAGTGGATATATTTTTATTCACTGCGAGTTACCTGACATTAATTGATTTAGCTTTGACTTGTAACTTGTTAGTGGTTTAAGCACCATATAGAGTGAGTGAAATCAGATAATTATAATATGCATTTTTGACCTGCCCTTTTAGAAAACCGCTAAATAGAGAATATGAGAGAGAGAGGGAATATTAAACTGATACGATGTTGTTGTTGTTTAACAGTCGTTCTCGCAATATCTGACTACAAATCACTCACGTCTACTGACCCTGTGGAAATCTGTGACTTCCCTGCGGAGACAATTCACTGAAATGAAGTCATCTGCTGCGCGTGACCTGACCCAGATTCGTAAAGAGTTCAACACAGCGTCACGTGATCTCACCAACTCATGTTTCCACTTCATCACCAAAGCACAGAACGTCGATCTAAGACATCAGGCAAGTTTATGTTGTAAAATTCTTTCATGTCACTAAAGTAAAGGGGCAAAGCTCATACCGGAGGCTGAGTCAGTAGTGTGATTGATTGGCTTTTCAACAGTTATAAGCTGTTCGATATTAAATTATTGGTTCGCCCGTTGCTGACATTATCCTTTCGAGAGATAAAGTAACGTTAACATCGACGTTAGTGTTTTAATATTTGTAACTTTACGCTGGTTTACTTCAACTGGTTTACACCAGTTTACACTGGTTTACACTAGTCTATACTGGGTTAGTTGTAATGTGCACCGGGTAAGGCTCCTCGATCTCGAGCGTCCCAACTTCTTCTGTAAATAGTAGCTTCTGTAAACTTCCTCTGCAAACAGTAAACTTCTTAAAACTGTCTCTGTAAACAGTAAACTTCTGTAAACTTCCTCTGCAAACAGTAAACTTCTTAAAACTGTCTCTGTAAACAGTAAACTTCTGCAAACTTCCTCTGCAAACAGTAAACTTCTTAAAACTGTCTCTGTAAACAGTAAACTTCTGCAAACTTCCTCTGCAAACAGTAAACTTCTTAAAACTGTCTCTGTAAACAGTAAACTTCTGTAAACTTCCTCTGCAAACAGTAAACTTCTTAAAACTGTCTCTGTAAACAGTAAATCTCTGTAAATAGTAAACCTCTGTAAATAGTAAACTTCTGTAAGCTTCCTCTGTAAACAGTAAGCGTCTGTAGGCCATCTTCTGTAAACAGTAAACTTCTTTAAACTCCCTCTGTAAACAATAAAACATCTGCATACTTCCTCTGTACACAGTTAACTTCTGAAAACTCTCCCTGTAAACAGTAAACGTCTATAAACTTCCTCTGTAAACAGTAAAATTCTGTAAGCTTCCTCTGTAAACATTCGTGTTCTGTCGACATTCACAACTCCAGACGCTGCAATAGAATGATTTATTATTAGCCGCTCGATGAGACAACTGGACAGGACTCGAAAAACTGAACTACGAGATAGAGACAAAGACAATTTTATTAAAGCCAATACTAAAATTTCTGTCGCACTCTGTTGCAGCACGTAGTGCTTATTTAGTTTTAATTCACATTTCTTATTTATCAATGTTAATTACTTAATAGTCTTCTTCTTAAGTGCACTGCCAAGTGGCAGGTTCAAGGTACATATTTATACTCAAAGTCTGTTTTCTCGCTCCATAAGAACACTCCTTAGATCAACGAGTTAATCCCTTCACAAAGTTTATGCCTTTTCCATACCTTATGTAGCCTATAGCTTGGGAAAAGTATGGCTTCTGAGGTGGTTTCCCGTTGCCTTCCTCAGTTAGGTGGATTAATTAGCATTTAATCCTGGGGAAAAATATTTCATGGTGAGGTGGGTCCTCTTTTGCCATCCTCAGCTCCTGCCTGTAGTCGCTTCTTACGTACACGCTGCAGATTGTTTGCGGTTGCCCAATTCTGCAGTGGTCCAACCACACCCGAGCACAACACGGGGAAATTAATTAATACTAGTTACTTAATAGTAACTAGTAATAATTCAGTTGTCATTACATATATGCTAGTGAATGATTACATTTCATTTCAGTTATATGCTTGTGTGCTATGAAATGTTTGTAAATTGTTAAACAGTCTATGATGGAGAGAGAGAAATCTGAGAAAGCTACACTTGAAGAATGTTTGCGCGAGAAAGCTAATGAACTAACAAATCTGCAAAACAAATACGACGTCCAGGGAAAAGAGTTAAACTCAAAGTTTGTGACTAAGTATTTTGTATTAATTTAGTATCGAAAATTTGTGTAAATACTGTAAATGCTGTTTATAATTCTTTTTTCTGTTTACTGTACTGATTCGTTAACTTTTAAGGTCAAGGACTGGAATCTACTAATTACTGTTAATTTACGAATTAAGAAATTACAAATTTGTGCTTTTACTACGTCTCTAATTAGTATACAGTATGTATTGCTAATTTTCTTATAAATTGATATCTCTTTTTCTCAGTTTTCTTCCTTGTGCCATATCCTCATGATAAATACCGTATATGATTAACATATAATTGTATGCAAACTCATTTACTAGAAATAACTATACAACAAATATTCGCATATTAATTCTGCAAATTCCGGTTATATTATAGGTATGTATAAAAGTTCTAATTTATATTTCAATAACACGCATTATACTCAATAGATAAACTAGATGGATTTCTATCTCTTTTAAAACCGCATATTTAAACCGTTATAAAAAATCTATTACATTTTTGTGTAACCAGTCCTGTGAATGCCCGACATTTTACACTTAGATCATCTCGACCGGGAATCGAACCCAGGAGATTTCAATTTACCTCAGGATCTGTTATTTAAAATTTCGTTACGTTTCCTGACTCCTCTAGCCGCGACTCCATTGAGACATTCTTTGTGAAATTTGGGATATTTAAATTGCAATATTTATATTGCGAAACATCAATATCTGAAACCATCTGCACCATATTATCTAAACACGAGTTCAATTTTTAAAAAATCATGGAACTGCCAAAATTTTCTTGAATATATTTTTAGAATAAAAGAACTGGCGATCAAGAACGAGTATTTAACTAAGTCTCTCAACGATTCTGAGAAGAAGTTGAATGATTCCTTTGGATATGGAAAGACAAATCGTTTTGGAACTCCGGGAATGAAAATCAAAGAAATGGAGGAATTTTGCAGTTCTCTTCAGAATATCGCTAGAGAAGTGTGTATTGAAAATTGCGTAACATAACCTATGGCTATATGAATTTTTTTCTGTAGTAGGTCTAAAACATATAATAGGGTTTTTTCAAATTATTGCAAATTATTTTCTAAAGCTTGCTGATAACTTTCAACAGTCAAAGCACTAATGCAACGGCTAATTGTGAATAGCACCGAACATTATTGGGACTTTATTATTTAGTTAGAACATCAGAAGCAAAAGCAGTGCATCGGGCAGCCCTAAGAATGCACATACAAACAGTATGTACAATTTAGATATTAATTGCTCTCAAATATCTGTCAAAACCTTTAAATGTGGTGATCATTACGAGAAACTGATTTTACAAAGAAATTTACAAGAAATTAACACACATTTTAAAACACATAATTTATATAATCCAAGACGAAATTCAGACAAGATAAGAATTAAATCATTACAGCTCATATCTCGAATTCTTGACAGATATTTATAATAATATTTCAAGATGTGGTTCTAGGCCTAGATCTGGTGGGTTGAATGACCCAAATTTAGATTCCGACTCTTTAATATAGCCGTTATTGAACTGATTTAGATTATTGGGTAGTGCAAAGAGCAAATACTAGTCATTAGATGTCGACCTAATTTGACAACAATAACAACAATCTTGATTAGCTTTAAACACCATTTAGCCTTAACTTTAACTCTAATCGTACTCCTAACTGTAGCCTAAACCTAGAACACGACTTTACTTAAAAAGTATAAAATAAAAAATAAAAAATTGCCATGAAAACAGGTTGGGAAGAATTAGATTTACAATGAGAAATATGCATATACATGTACATGCAAAGTGTAGTCCGAGTCGAAAATGTAAAATACGACCTTAGTGACATTACCTGATGTGTGTTTAAAAATAAAATAAAAAAGTAAACACGCATTATAGTGAAATGATCAACTATGTCGATATCTATCGCTTTTAATACCACATGTTTAAACCGTTAGGCAATTTATACCATTTTCCGTGTAACCAGTCCAGTGAATGTCCGAGATTTTACGCTCAGATCAGCGCGGCTGGGATTCGAATCCACGAGGGTTCAATTCATCTCAGGATCTGTCATTTAAAACTTCATGACGTTACCCATACGCTATTAAGACCTTACAAATATAGGCCTACATTTGTAAGATCTTAATAGGCCACGTTTTGCATTTCGTTTAGAAAATTTGGTAGCAATTTCTGGAGCTTAGGCGCTCGCTCATCAACTGAATTCTCTTTCTGACGTTGACGTTGCATGGTTTGGATCATATTGCTTTACCGCCGTTTACGACACGTGCAGTCCACGATTAATCTATTCATCAGCAACCCTGACACAATTTTTATTGACATACTAGTATAGTATTCAAATTTCAATGTGCAAATTAATATAAGCTTCGTATATATTTCATAACAATTCGGTCTTATAGTTTTATTTTCACAAAATCACACAATTCACTCAGGTAGTAGAAGACTGCCACAGGACAGAGGAACAGAACAGAGGCCTCAGCGACATAGACTCAAGGTCAAGAGCAAGGGTTTTACTACACGAGCGCTCAATGTCACTGGGACGAGGCAGCTCTTCGAGATCAGCTGATCCCAGAGGCACACTGGCCCTCGTGCAGGACTCCTTGCAGCGCCGACAACAGCAGGTTACCTCTTTTTGTCTCCACTAGTTTTCTGCTAATTCTCTGCTAATTCTCCAAGCCTATGTGGCGATAGACATCTGATAAATGTATTAAGAAATAGGAAGAAGAGTCGGATAGGACACATCCTAAGGGGAAGGTCAATTAATAGTGGTCATAGAAGGTAGAATGGAAGGGAAAAGAGGCAGGGCATGCCAAGATTAGATATGTTAGATGATTTAAAGGCCCATGCATATGTGAACATGAAGAGGAAAGCGGAAAGCAGAGAAGAGTGTATGCGTTATATATCATGGACCTGCCAGTAGGCAGTGCATTAAGAGAGAGAGATGTAGCTATATATATATGGCGAAATATATAATATGCAAATTACTGTTGATTTGGTGCAGATAATGTGTTAATTATAATTACAATTAAATTGAACAGATACTAAATGATAAATCTGCATTATTCGGATATCGAATATTAGGGCATGCTGCTTTGAATTTCTTCCTTTTCTAGTATTGATTGTACGTTTATGGTTTTGGAATATTATTTTTTCAGTTGCATTTCAGTTTGCCTGCAAAGGATTATCGGCCTTGCCCACGGTCTCTTAAATAGGAACT
The DNA here is from genome assembly GCA_905160935.1 of Enchytraeus crypticus. Lineage (NCBI taxonomy): Eukaryota > Metazoa > Annelida > Clitellata > Enchytraeida > Enchytraeidae > Enchytraeus > Enchytraeus crypticus. The sequence continues at coordinate 1,230,307 of CAJHZI010000546.1, forward strand.
GAACGCTGTGCTGCTATTTTGATAAAATATTTCATTTTTGCTATTACGTTAAAAAATAAATCTAAAATGTTTATGAGTTTATGATAAATTATAGGTTAGTCCTATTTATTAAAAAATAACCCCTGATTTACCACACAAGATTTACCAGACACAATTTAGCACACAAGATTTACCAGACACAATTTAGCTCACAAGATTTACCAGACACAATTTAGCACACAAGATTTACTAGACACAATTTAGCACACAAGATTTACCAGACACAATTTAGCACACAAGACATATTGAAAAATTAGCTATTTTAGCACTGACGGAGTAGGTAGCCTTTAAGATAAACAATCATCATCACCATCTTCGCTTGAATCCCAGTTTAGCTAGGGACGGAATGAACTCTTCCATTCTTTTCAGGGAAATTTATAGCAATTTTTGGAGCCGAGGCGCTCACCAACCGAATGCCTTTTGTGACGTTAGTTTGTATCTTGATGGATTAACTGCATTTGATCTTGGAAGAAAATATTTCATGGTGAGGTGCATCCCTTCTACCTTCCTCAGCTCCTGCCTTAGTCGCCTCTTAGGTATACGCGTCAGTTTGATTGCGGTTGCCCTATTATGCAGCAGTGGTCCAACCACACTCCGGCTCTACACGGGGTAAAGACAAATAGTAGGCGATGACCCGCCGGGTCTGTTCCTGACCCTACAACCACGGTACAAGAAACAGGCTATAAACTTAGTTGTTTGTGTTTTGAAAAGTGGATTGAGCTTTTACCAATAATTTAGTATACAGATAATAATATTGCGTATATTATTCACGAATTTATTTAGTATAATTAATACGATTTACACAGGTTGCAGACCTTAGATCGAACTTAAGAAAATCACTTAAGCAAGTTGAGGAGTTGAGGAGGGAGAGTGAAGAGGCTCAACACAAGAGTTGTGAGGCAGATAATCTCATCAAAAACTTACGTGACGAGAAAGTTTCATTGTGAGCTTCTAATTAACTAACTTCTAATTAACTTAGTTAAAGCTAATTAACTTAGCTTCTAATTAACTAAGCTAATTCACTAAGTTAATTAACTTAGCTTCTAATTAACCAATCTAATAAACTTAGCTTTTAATTAACTAAGCTAATTAAGGTAGCTTCTAATTGACTTAGTTTCGAATTAATTGTTAACAGTGGCCGCGACCCTGGGGGGCAGAGGGCGATCGCCCCCTCATAATTTCTGCGGGGGACGAACTTATCGTTTGCCCCTTCCCCAAAAATGTTTCTTCTTATAAAGATCGCCCCCCCAATACCTCCTAATTGGACACATGAAAAGACTCTCTGGGTACGTAGTTTTGGACTTGTTAAATTATGAACAATGTCTTACGTTATAGTAGAAATTATTACAAAAATAGCCTTACACTAGCACCTGAAAGAAGACTTTTGTTTTGAATACTATTTACATTTTTTGATTATTTGAGATTTAAGGGTTATATGTCAGTAGGCCTAAATGATATTTATTACTGCGAACACTAATTGCATTTCGGATTAATTGCATTTCAGATTAATTGCATTTCAGATTAATTTTATTTTAGATTAATTGCATTTCAGATTGAAAAAGATCTCAAATGCAGAGAGCACAGTGGACGAGTGTAAAGAAAAACTTCTGCAGGTGGAAACCGAGAGACGAAGACTGGAAGAGCTTAGATCCAGATTGATGGATGAGATGAAAGATTTGACGGATGAGAATCGTAGACTTGTTTCCTCCGGTTATGACGCCCAGAGGAGATTTGATCAGCTGGAAGATGAGAGGGATGAAATTAAGAACGAAAAAGATCGATTGGAAAAAGATTTAGTGATCTGGTAGGCCTATATGTAGCTAGTAGTTGTTTCTTTTCAAGATTAGCTTCATATGCTTTAAGCTTCTAAGATATCAACACATCCGCAGTTTTACGTACTGAACATATATACTTAAAATATATTCAAATGACCAAAACAGTTTCTCTGGCTAAAATAGTATTTTTTCTTGATTGTTATCACTCATACACGTATATGCAGGGAGGACTGACTGATGGTTTGTATCTGTGTCGACTAATCTAGATTTCGAAACTATATCACTTGCGAACATAATTTGTATCATTTAATTATACTATTAAGATACTGAGAATATATTCTTTAAAAAGCGCAGAAAATTTAATATAAGATTCTTTTAAGTTTTTGGAAAATCATTTATGGAATCATGATGGAATCATTGATAGACTCATTGATGGAAGGAATCTCGTTCCCAGAAGTACATATAGTGTTTACAAATCAAGAGAAATTTAAAGAGAGAGAGAGAGAGAGAGAGAGAGAGAGTGAAAATTTATTCGACTCTGATAATTTCACTACGATTGTGAAATATAATTTTAAATTGCCCATATGGTACAATTGTGTAACGGCTGGATGGCCTAACTGATAATAGCGAAATAGATTAACTTAGATTATTTCTTGTGTTTTAGTCGAAAGAATATTTCGCAGTCGGAGACAAAACTTTTAAATCAATTGAACATCAATACAGAGGCTATGGAGGAGCTACATTGTATTCAGCTTGCTGTGGCTAATCTTCAACAAGAGAAAATTGATATTGGTAACTTCATTGGCTATTCTATAGAATTTGGACGATCAGCTTTCAGTGTTTATGCCAGTTATTCTGAAAATTAACGAACATATACTGCTAATTCTCCATTAGCTGAGGCTTCTAATTTCAAGGCCAATCATATTACGACTAAAGCAAACAAGCAAACTTTTTTTATCTTCTATATATATATATATATATATATATATATATATATATATATATTATAAATATAAATATATATATAGTATATATATATATATATAGAAGATATAGATATATAGAGATATATATATATATCTATATCTTATAGAGATTATATATAGATATATATATATATAGAAGATAAATATATATATATATATATATATATATATATATATATATATATATATATATACACACAGTGAAGAATTAATTACAAGAATACGAACAAGAAAGGAATAACTTTCAAAAGTTATTTATCATATATACAATTGGATTGAACGACGAGTGTGCGCCAAAGCCGCGAAAGACGGTCAGGGTACGTGTTCTTTTTAGTAACTTTTTGTGTAATTATTGTCAGAAATTAAGTTATTACATGTTTCAGGCAAAAATTTAGAAAGGGTTGAATCGATCAAGCTGCAACTGGAAGCAGATTTAATTCATTGGAAGACCGAAAATGAAAACCAACAAGACACAATAGAAAATCTACAAAGTTCTTGTGCAGAGGTCGCAGATGAAGCAAAAGAACTAAGACTTCTTGTCAAGCAGGTCGGGTAGATCTCTACTTCACTCAAATAACAGTGAATATCTCAATAAATCAATAAGTATTTAAAGCATTCATCTACAATAATTGATTATTAGTTTTATTAAATTGAATTATTCATATCCCGACCCTGGTTAATTATTTTAATTAATTATTATTATTTTGTTAATTTTTCTAGAGTCGGGATAGGAATAGCCCTTTAAACTTTTCCATTCATTTTGGAATAGTTTATAGCAATTTCATGAGCCTAGGAGTTCACCAGCCGAATGCCTTTTCTGACGTTGATTTGGATCTTAGTGCTTCGTCGCCTTTTACGACACGTGCAGTCCACAGCATGTCTATTCTTCAGGGACGCGGACACAAAGAGGATCAATGCAATATATGCAGTACATACAGAATCTGGCATATATACATGTGTAAACTGTCTCTGTACATAATTAAATTATTATTTACTGAATTGTTCGATATATAATTAGAATATATCATAATAATTAGAATTCAGCAATAAAATATGTAATTACAATAATTATGTAAAGAGTGTAGATCAAGAAAATGTTAATCGTATGTATACAATCATATACATGAACTGTATATGGCCTAGTAACGCCCGATGAATGATCACTGTGGATATTCTGCTGAAAAACAGTTTCACACTGGCAATTTCGTACTTAAATTTTCTTGTAGAAATGCAGAATTGAGAAATGTTCCCTTCGAATGCTTTTCGTATTTCTTAAAGCCTATTATTGTATTCGCAGATCCATAGAGGTTGATATATGGAGTTCCTTTTAGTAAGAGTTATGAAATCAAATTTCTTGTAGTTTTATAGGATAGATTAGTTATTTAAACAAAACCTTGCCCACTGTCGTCTTCTAAATTATCTTAAACTGATAACATTAAAACAAATACATTTCTATCGTCATCCATAACAACTGTAAGCAATATGGAACTAAAAGCCAAGACGACGAGCAAAAATAAGATGGTTTATTAACGGTAAAAAAGTAAACACGCATTACAGTGAAATGATCAACTATGTCGGTAACTATCACTTTTTAACACCACATGTTTAAACCGTTAGGTAATTTAATCCATTTTCCGTATAACCAGTTAAATGAATGTCCGAGATTTTATGATCAGCGCGGCTGGGATTCGAACCCAGGAGGGTTCAATTCACCTCAGGATCTGTCATTTAAAAGTTCATGACCTTATCCATTGCGCTATTGAGACATTCGGTGCATATTCGATATAAAAGAAAACCTTTCAATGACGAGTATATAAAAAATGTAATATAAGTATTGATTTCCAAACTGTTTACTCACTGTACTCTTTTTCTCGCTGCAGTTGAACGATCAGAAGCACCTGATTGAGAATGAAAAAAGTTCTTTAGAACACGAAATTATGGAATTAAAAGAAAGATTACTAAGAATAGAAACTGAAAAGGAATCTGCGGAAACTGAAATTGCAGGTAAATTACTTTTCTCTCATAGGATTTCGGTCCCTGGTAGTATGTACATGCAAGTAACATATATATTATTATAATTAACGTTACATTACTAAATAGCGTTGCAAAAGCCATTATATGGTAAGATTTGTGTATTAACTGTAATTATAATTTATTAAATTATGCTGGTTCACTTCCTCAAAGTTATACTTGCTGATTCTTACTGTCATGGTGTTATAGGTTGGTTGATGAAACAATAATTAAGATACCATCAGTGTGTAGTGCTACTCTGATAACGTTGAATGAAAGCTATGGTTATTTTCTCTTACTGTAACAAAAGCAATCTAAATTTAAGATATCAATTGGCCTATGGCTTAAAATAATGAAATAAAAATGTTGAAGAGTTACTGAAAAATAAACTCTTCTTCAGTGCACTGACAAGTGGCAGGTTCAAGGTACATATTCATACAATAAGTCTGCTTTCTCGCTCCATAAAAGCACTCCTTAGATCAACAAGTGAATCCATTCACAAAGTCTATTCCTTATCGATACCTTATGTAGCCTATAGTTTGGGAAAGTATGGCTTCTGAGGTGGTTTCTCTTTATCTTCCTCAGGAGGAAAGTAAACATGAATGCTAAATTAGGCCTATATCTCATAAATCTTGCACAAATATTTTGTCTGTGAGACAGTTTGCTCACACTAACCTGAATCTGGATTTATATAAGCTCTACTGAACCACACTATGTAATATAAATGACAAAGTCAAACAAAAACTAACTGAAATAAATATTAAGAATAAGCAATGTTATGCATGTCCTTCTTCATAATTTTACATGTAGTATACTATTTTCCAAAAGATCATTCGTTAAAATTTCGAGACAACATTTAATGATATACTTATTTACTGAATAGGTTTAACACACAATCTGAAGCTAACAGTGTTGGGAAGGAGTCAGGTGGAAGATGAACTTAGACAGTCGACACGGACGAAGAATGATTTGATTGGTCAGTTAAATTCCGTAACCATGACAGTAAAGAACGTGGAACAAGAGCTGTCTATTTGCCGTAAAGATCTTCAGAGAAAAAGTGAGGCTATTGTTAAACTGAATGCAGAAAATGAGCAGCTCAAGATTGAGAAAAATGAATTATTAATTAAAATGTCTTCCATCAAAAAGGAAAATGATCAGCAGAAAGAGGTAAGAAAAACTTCTTTAATATTTATTCATGATCATCATGATCATCATGATCAACCCTTGAATCATAATTTAATTAGGGTCGAAATTTGTAAAATTCCCATTCGTTTTAGAAATTTTAAAGCTCTCACTAACCGAATGCCCTTTCTAACATTGGCTTAGATCCTGATGATTTGTCGCCCTTTACGACTGGTGCAGTCCACTGTTGTTCTATCCTTCAGCAACCCGACACCACGCCCGCAAAATAGTTAATTTATTACTGCCAATTTATCAGACAATTTCCTTAGCTAGTCAAATTGCTTTGGATTTGAACTAACCAAGAGAAGAGAACTCATCAACTATCACAAACTATCTGGCTGGAGCCAGTGGCGAAGTCGGTAATATGCTCAACCTGTAAGTACTCGATCACTATGTGCGGGGTTCAAATCCTGGGCTCACCCGTCACTGATATCGCTTCGAGGGAGGAAATCGACGTTAACCTTAGCTTTACCAGCTTTTATCATGGTTCTAAACATCTGAGAGATTGACACCTGTGTGACCGTAAGAAGGATGTCATTGACTAGACCATAATTATTATCTCTATATCTGTAGTAGTTAACTCTTAATTAAGAACGAAACTTATATACTCGATCAATATATTTTCATATTTTCTTAACAAAACATACAAAAACATTTTTAAAATAGTTTTTTACTGCGTAGAGTTTTTCATTCTTCTACAGAATGCGCAATTCTGAGCAACAATCGAGAAACTTTTTAGGAAATGAATGCAGACTTGCAATCTCCCATACTGCAATAATATTAAATGAAATGAAATCGCTGTAAATGATTATAGATTGAATTGTCTGTTAAATGAATATTTGATAAAAATGTTCAGAAAATGGATAATTGATTGAGATGTCCGGTAAATGAACGACTGATTGAAAAATCAATAGTAAATGAATAGCTGATTAACTGCTTCTAGATCTAAGCACGTGGCTATAAAATATTAGATATAATCATGGATGATAGTTTCATTATATTGCTTATTTATTCTTTCACATTTGTATCTTTTACTTTAACATCATTGTTTAATATAATTGTGTTATGTACGTGATATATATATATATATATATATATATATATATATATATATATATATATATATATATATATATAAACTTTATTTCACCAATACATGGTAGTTTCGAACAAAGATATAGAAAAAGGAAAGAAAAATAAACGAAAAGAAAGAACACTTTGCATACAAATACAGCTAAGCAATGCAAACCTAGTAGTTTACAAGTGACAAACAGAATCAAATCAGCTCAATTATTCGTTAGAATATTCAATATGTAGCATTTTGTCAACATAGATCCAAAATTTTAATCGTACCTTAGCAACAGAATCAACAAACGAAATATTACATTTCCTTTGTAAACCTTTAAATTCTAAATAATCTGGATGATCTAATTCAATCCCTTTAATAATTTTGACATCCAATACTAATTTGTTTAAAAAATTATATCTATGGTATTCATATAAGATACTCAAAGGCCAAAAACAAAATAATATTGGCACCACATAATTACTTCCTTGTCAGTTGTGTGAAAGATCTTCGAAAAGATACTGTCATATGCTCTACTCATACTCTTTAAGTTTGAATCTCGCAAGGTGGCAGCAGCAGTGCCATAAAGCAATGCTGATACACCATTACTATCAATCAGTTTAAGAATGACAGCTTCAGATGCTTTTGTTCCCAGCCTTCCTAAAATGGTGTTAGCAGCTCTAAAAATTTCCCCTTAGATTCTTCCCATTGGCATTTTAAATTTTTTGCCTTACAAATAGTGACTCCTAAGTATTTAATAGATTCCACCCAATTAATTGCAACTCCTTGAATACTTGTAGGTGAGCATGAATAGCTACACCTTGGACCTATCCTTATACAGTGACATTTTGACACATTTATTGGCAAATGTAACTCATTGAAAGCATTATCACATATCAAACATAAGCTGTAAATCAGTAACCGATGCACTAATCAAAATTAAATCATCAGCATACATGAAGCTGTTAAAACATTTATAATTACAAAGCATCCTAAATTAGATTGCTCTAATACACTCAATATATTATCCACAAATAATGTAACTAAAATAGGCGATAGAACTCCTCCTTGTTTAACACCAGACTTGACTTTATGACTTTATCATCACTTCTTTTAATTCATTACCCAACGCACAATGTATTGCTAAATCCATAAACATGTTACCTCAATGTTAATGTGCTTAGCCTCAGCCTCGTAGATCGGCTAGGATTTTTCGTACAGTTATTATACATGTATAACACTTTATGGATTTCCTTCGACGTACACTGGCATTAAACGACAGTTATTTTAGATAGCTTTAAAAATAATAAGTCATAAATAATGAAAAGTGTTTATTTTTTAATATCCAATCATCATCATCCTCCCTTGAATCCCAGTTTAACCAGGGTCGCGATACAAATAGGCTGCTTTAGTCGCCTTCTACGACACGTGCAGTCACCGGTTGGTCAATTCTTCAAACAAACCGGACACAACATGAGGAATTTTAAATATCAAATATTGAAAAATTATCAATTGGATGTGGACTATTAAATTGATTTTGCCATTTGCGTATTTCATGAAGGCCCTGGTTAAAATACGAAGAGAACACGAAGCAATACGATTGGAGCTGAAGGAGCTTGAAGAGTCGTACTCTCTACAACTGCAATCAAGCGATGAGCTTGAGAATTCTATGAGAGAGGAGAGAAACAAAAACATCGAACTATCTGGTAAGATAATTCGCTGTATTTAATTAAAGTTTAATTTAATTAAAATTTAATTAAATTATAATTAAACATTGATTTTATTTTCACTGCTTATTTAATCAGTAGTCCTTTTCCATTTAAACGAATGGAAAAGTCTCAAATAGGGGATTTACTGATGATGTGATGTATGACAGATAGGATTTGAGACAGTCTATTCGTATAAGGGAAGACGATGATGATGACGATTTAATCAGTAGTCCAGCAGTTTTAAATAGTATATATATTAAATTATTCAATAAATTCATCCATATACACTTAGTGGTTTTTTCTAAGTTTTGCCATGTTCTGTTACACAATTACGCAACTCGTTTGTCCTCTCATTGAATTTAACTGTTGAAGTTTAGAGATACGGCAAACAAAGTGTCTCACCTGTAACTTTTATTACATTATTACTAATTACAATTACTGAGATCCTTCCTATCGGAAACATACGTTATTGGGGGAATAATTAAAAATGTATTTTCACTTTTTAGGTTGCAACCTAAAATCCGAAAATTGAATTCTATTTCGACTGCAGAACAAGAAAAGAAATATTAAAACATTTGAACTTTTATTTTACATGCTCGGCGTAAAGCATATCATAAATGGTTGTTTTATTGCTCTTAATTAACATAAACAGAAGTATCAAGACTAGAGTAGTTATAAATATCGAAATACTTAACCATATCGGCAGATTTCGATGCATGATTAAATGAAGGGTTAATTCAAGAAGTTCTGAAGGCAACGTTTACTGTGTTAAAGAACCTAGCATTTTTATTTTATTTATTTGTTAATCTTCCTTCGATTATTAGCGACAACATCAAACACAATAAGCTAAAAAAACTTTGGCGTTCTTGAAAACATTTTGCATCTTGAAACAAAACACAAGCCAATGAATCTTAAAAACCATTTCTAGGATGAGTTACTAACATGAATAAGGCTAAGATCGTTATTCTGGACTGTGGATGGAAAATTAGTAAATTATTGGACACTTTAATTTGACGTATTTTTGTAGAACAACTGAAGAGATCAGAGCAAAAGTTTCAGAAGGTTGAGCTAGAGAGAGAACAACAACAAATGCGCTACAGCGAGCTGGAAACAGAACTTCGCCATTCTATTGAACAGCAGCGAGTTGCCCATAAAGAAGAAGTTGAAATATTGTGCCTTGAAAGGGTTTACTAAAGGCTGCTTAAAATAACAAATTCAATGTTAATTAATTAATTCATCATCAACTTCCTTTGAATCTCATTTTAACTAGGGTTGAGATAACTTTTGGAAATTAATTAAATAATATTAATTGAAATATATTTACCGTAATAACTGCTATGTTTTTATTATAATATTATAGTTTATTACGAATTAGTAATATCGTTTGGCACAATGCTGAAAATTTAAATTTTTCATCAAATAGTAGTAAATTTGTACTTAGTACATGTATAAGAAAGTCCAATTCAACAGTGATACGAGTCAGTATTTAGAAACATATTCATAATTAGATCTGCAGCTTAACTGGAACTACTTATAAACCAAGTGTGTTACATTTGTCTATTAATTAGAAACTTTAATCAATTCCAAATGGTATGTATGATTGAGTTTTAAGTGACTAAATGATTATAAACGCATTTTTGCTTAATTTGCATCCCTATTTCACACACGCGAGTATCATAGTTAGATATAGTTAGTGAAGATAACTATACAACAAGATAATATACAATATATATTAAATTAACAAAATTCGTGCAAATTTTATCTGTGAGAAATGAGTTTAGGCAATTGAATTACTAACATAGACTGTACAGCTGAAAATGGACAATTGTAGAGTTACTAGCGATTGTAGAGTATTTAGTCGTGCAATAAAATTTCTATTTATTATTTTAATAAAATCTTTGTAATTCATGCTTAAGCAGACTGTTGCAAGTAATTATTTATCATATTGCCGGACAGAGCTTAGGCTCTTTGTTGTAACCACTTCCAAATTGCTTGTATGTTTACCTAATTATCGCTATATTTATGTTTCTATTACTTGTAAAAATTGTGTGCCCAGATATACAAATAAACGACAAAGACAGCAAAAAGATTTTACTTATATCTGTTGAGCAGGAGCAGAAGATTAGAGAACTTACAACTCAAAGCGAGGATCAGATCGTGAAGTTTGAGGCAGAAAGGTCAGAGCAAGAATTGAAACACAAGACAGACATGGAGCAAGTTCTAGAAGCTTCCAGAGTTAGTGTGGAACGATTGCAGGATCTACTCAGAGTGGCTGAGAATGAAAAGAGAGAAGTATGCTAAATACCTTGTTACTGCATTCACTGTAGGTATACATTTTATGTATAGTTTTCTTTTACAGTTTGCACTTCATTTGTAGATGTTCAGTCATAGTCTCTCAAATTTTCTTTCTACCCCACGGTGCACGGTACAAAACTGCGGCGTGCTTTGTGGAACGAAAGCATTAGTCTGATCTTGACTTTTATATACTAAATACTGAACTCATGATCCTCGTACTTCATTATCATCATCATTTTTTTCTTGATTTCCGGTTTAACCAGGGTCAGGAAGTTTTTTCTGTTTATATTAAATGGAGTCGAAATATTCATTTCAGAGCTGAACAATAGCACACATTGGCACACTTGATGCTTATACGTCAACGGTGGAAAATAAAAAAAATCTAAGATTATCTTCAGTTTGTTTATTTAATGCCATTAATTACAATTCAGGCTTATTCGTAACATTTTCACCTCTCAGAATACGAATATTGTGTCGACACAAAAGCCTTACTTAAAATGAAAGCGATTATGAAAAATGATACAGAAAGGCAGCTGCTTTCAGGTGGTTTGTATTAACGGATGAAGTTGTTACGGGGTTTGCAGCAACTAATAATAATCAACTATTAATAGCTAATAAATAATTTACAACGATTAATAAATATTGCAATGTATTCTTTTATCCAATTGAAGATATCTTTTCGTCACTCAGAACCGATTACGGAAAAAATAAAACAAATCTCTTAACTTTATAGAACCAACTATTTTGCATTGTGGATTTTTAGACGATATCCATTTTGGAGCAAGAAAAAGCTGAACTTTCAGTTAAATTGCTTGAACTGAAAAATGAACTTCAGAATGTGGAGAAAATACGTGAAAAAGTAAAACGAGAAAATCAAGAACAACTGGAGAAATTACACTCTGATATTAGGATTTTACGAGAAGATTTACAGAAACACAAAGAGCAAATTGCAGCTTCGCAGTGAGTTACCCCACTCTGTATTTTATTAATGTGGAATTTTGTTTTTATAGATTATTATCGTCATCATCGGTCTCATGTGTGTTTGGCAGAACATAGGGCGGTAAAATCGTTTAAAATACACTCGATTGATATCTTTAGAAGAGAGATGGGTTAGAGGAGATTTAATAGAATTTTATAAGATTGATTCAGTAAAGTAAATTATAACAATTGGTTCCAATTAGCAATAATAGCAGAATTAGAGGACACAAATAGGCCTACAAGTTAATTAAATGTAGAAGTAGGCTTGAGATACGTAAGAATTTCTTCATTCAGAGAGTTGTTGGTGTTTGGAACGGGCTGCCAGATGAGGTGGTGGAGGCCGAATTTGTCAATAAATTTAAGAATAGATATGATCAGTATATATGTCTTGTAAGGTGTTCTTTAAATCTGTATAGGCTATTTGAATTGTAGAGTTGCTTTACCCCTGTCATAATAAAATGTATAAACTTTGATAGATACGTAGAGTTTATACAGCTTTTTATGTGAAATAACTATCGTAGTACTTGATGTGAAAGAGGCGGTTGTGGGAAACTGACCTATCGCGATATTTAGTCTGTGTATTTTGAAAAATGTGTAGGCCTAGTTCTGTTGTAGATTGCAATTATGTTAGTACAAGTTTGTTGTAAGTCTGTGAGTGGGAGTGGATCTTATTGCAGCAGAGATAGTTTTCTCTGGAATTAATTAAGTTATTATGATTCTTTACATTTACTGAAGAGTTCTGTATCTATGGCATGTTTGTATCTATTTAACGTATCTATAACAAGCTAACATAACATGCAGCATGTCGCACTATTAGATTTTATCAGATCATGCATAATTATTAAATAATTAATTCGATATTTCAATTACGTTGTGAATGGGCTTCGCGACAAATGATAAGACAGCAACAATACAATTGTATTAAAATATAACCAAAGATTCTATTTAAATAATTCAATTCATTGCATATAAGAACTACTAATATTAAGACCAACTGTTGCTACAAGTGCTTACTATTTACTTTAGCGTCAATTAACTTTAATACTTTTTACTTATTAAGTAATTCCTATTGAAATATCTTAATAGAACACCCTAAAACTGCAATGATATTTTAACTAATTAATAATATTAACAACTATTGGGAATTGTCACAACCTTCAACCAAACATTAAACGTAATAAAGTAAATACCTTAAATTATACAATCATAATTTAATAGTCATTTTAACTTAGTAAGTAATTCCCATTGAAACATCTTATTAAAAACACCAAAAAACTGCAATGATATTTTAACTAATTAATAATATTAACAACTATTGGAAATAGCCACAGCCTTCACTAAAATTTCTATCTTACATAACGGTAGCATCTACATTAAAATAATCTTTTCCAGAGATGATCATGCTGGAAACATTAGACTGAAGGAATCGGAGATGAAGGTTGTTGCTCTTCAGAGGGACTCACTGTTGCTCCAAGTGGATCAGCTCAAACATCTCCTGAGGAATCAGCAGAATGAAAATATTGGACTCAGTGATAGCCTGAAGCAGTCCAACCAGGAATTAAGATATGGTAGTTCATAAATTTATAATAATAAAGGTTTAACGTCCGTTTCCTCATACAAGGATGATGTCAGGGACGTCTTTATGTCGTAAAGCAACGAAAACCACCATAGAAGCTTTATGTATCATTAAACTTTATGCTACAAAGGTACATTCAAAGGTACTGGAAAGGTTGCAGTTTTATATGAAATAAATTAACTAAACAATTTGATATATTTCGAGTCTAAATGTTACCTGCAATTTTACAGATCACTTGAGAGAGATAACATTAATATTTTATTTGATAGTTATTGTACACTTACTATAAAGTGTTTTTATTTGTGTATAATATATATGATTTAATTTTCATATTTGATAATCGTATGCAGTTTTATATCATCAGTCCACTTCATGTATTACACATGCTACATAATAAATTGTTAGACATCTGTCAGAGATTGATAATTGTACAATAGTTTTACAGTCAAAAGCTACCCAAGCTTTCAGTCATTTTAAATTAAAGTATTCACAAAGCCCAAAACAATTCAGAAGGATTCATGATGTATGAATTCCTTACAGTATAACTTTTTAAACATTTTTTCTTATTCACTTATCTTATTTATTTGTAGTTATGCATAAATTTCTTAATCGTAGTAGTAGTAGTAGTAGTAGTAGTAGTAGTAGTAGTAGTAGCAGTAGCAGTAGCAGTAGCAGCAGTAGCAGCAGCAGCAGCAGTAGTAGTAGCAGCAGCAGTAGCAGCAGCAGCAGCAGCAGCAGTAGCAGCAGCAGCAGCAGCAGCAGCAGCAGCAGCAGCAGCAGCAGCAGCAGCAGCAGCAGCAGTAGTTTACATTTTACTTCATTGATATGAACTGAATGACAATCAGCAATAATGTATTGATAATGAGTTAAATAATCGATAAGAAGCATAGATACATCTAAGAAATAGCGTAAAATAATTATTGTAAACTATTGTGAGATTTCATTCAATGCAAATATTTCTGCTTTATTTGTTACCAATAATTATTAAAAAAATATTATATTTGTTTTTAAATATTATATAATTTATATTTTCCAAATACAGCTTTAGAGCAGAGTGAAAAGGGCGTTGGAGAAAATGAAGACCTAAGGAGAGATCTTGCACTGGAATCTTTTGAGAAGGAAACTCTGAAGAAATCTGGAGACGAATTGAGAGAGAAGGTGAGAATAACAGAAGCTGAAAGAAATGAACTTGTGACAAGCACGAAAACGCTTACATCTAGAATAAGCGGTTAGTTGTCATTTTGCCTGTTGATAAATCAATAAGTATTACATTAATTTACTCAATAAAAGATATACTCTAAACTCAAATTGTTTCATTAGCTTGGATTTTGTGTTTCTTGATAATCAGGGCTCGATTAGTTAACTGATTAACGAATGGGGTATTACCCAAGGTCATTGTGTATTAATCCTTCAAATGGCCTATTATGATTACTTTTTTATTTTAGAGTTACTTAAATGCGTAAAGTCTGACATCAGGTTTACTATCAACCACTTCTCTCTCTCTCTCTCTCTCTCTCTCTCTCTCTCTGTGTCTTTCTTTCTCTCTCTGTCTCTCTCTCTTCTCTCTCTCTCTTTCTCTCTCTCTGTCTCTTTCTCACTCTTTTCTGTCTTCCGCTTTCCACTTCATGTCCACATAAGAGTGGGTCTTTAAATCATCTAACATACCTAATCTCGGCCTGCCTCAGCTTCTATTTTCTTCCATTCTACCTTCTATGACCTCTTTTAATAGACTTTCCCCCCGTATGTTCTCTATATCTCTATATGCTGTAAAATATGAATCCTCTATGTATGATACTATGTATTCATGCACACAATAGAACTGGAAGAAAAAAATACAAATCTTTGCGGTGAGACATCTCGGTTAAGTGGTTTGTGCGGTGAAGCGGAGCGAAGTTTAGTGGAAGCAAGGGAAAACATGGAAGAGATGCAGCATCTCCTCCATCAGTCTCTCCGAGACAACAAGAAATTGAGCAAACAGCTTCACGAGTTACAAGAAACGCATGCCAGTGATGGTTGTAAAGAAGAGGAAATTTTAAAGAAAAACTATTCTCTGAAACAAAAGGTAAAATTGCAAAATTAATAAGTTTCATGTACATGCAGACGTTTTATGTTTTCCTTAAACTTTAAATTATATTAGCTCATTATATTAAATATAGCTCACCATATTAAGTTTATCTGTGAAAATTAGGAAAAAATTATTTTGTATGTTTTTTATTCACGAAATGAATATAATTATTAATGAAATTAATTATTAAACATTTTCATGAATGATATTTAATAATAAATATGTGCAATCTGTACTAATTCTATGTATGTTCAATAGGTAATATTGAATTTTAGATGAAGTTAACAGTAATTTTTAATAAAATTTAGTCTGGGATACTAAACTTTAATTATTTTCCCGTAATAACCTTGATTATTAACCTTAATTTAACCTTTGATTTTTTACAAATTGATTCTTGTGCAAGTACGGAAAAATATAAATATTTTCATACATTTACATTATCTCTCCAATTAGCTCCACCAAGAATCACAGTCCATCATCTTATCCTTCTATTCAATACATTTGCAATCCCATTATGCAAAGTACAAAAATATATCACCGGACTGGCACCATTTTGGATCCCTTTCTTTCTTCAAGATATGTTTTTCGATAGCTTTGGGTGAATCGAGTTTTATCGACATGTGATGCACTGACGTTCCTAACTTCATCTTTGGATGAAGAAACGGATTTTAAACCTTTATGATTGATTGTTAAGATGTCGTTAACTTTTAATGCCTTAGGCTATAATATACCTTAAACTAAAAATATATTATTTAATTTCAAAGGATCTACATTCTCTGGTGTCGTATTTAAAATCTGCATTACGAATTATGTTTTCACCATCATAATCATACTTATCATCAACAACATTATCATCATTATTACCATCATCATTCGTTTTACAGACGTGATGTACTTCAAATAACAATATTTACGAACAAAGAGAGCTTAGTCTTAAGTTCTCTAGTTGACTACATTCTCATTCATAATTGGTTTTGATGACCTACTTTTAATTAGGCTATAATGGCGGAGGCTGGATTGGAGGCGATGCGTAAGGAATTATGCTACACGCAGCGTAAGCTCTCTGAACTTGAGGATGAATTTAAGATAAGAGAAAAATTCCACCATATGACGTTAGCTGAGAGTCATCAAAACGGACGTAGACTTGAAGACGAGCGGCACACTTTAGAACTTCAGCTGAGGAGCTGCGAAACCGATTTGTCTTCTTTAGGATCGCGGTTCAAAGCTTCTGAAGGAAGGCTTATATCCTTAACTGAAAGCCTCAGCAAGATTGAAAAAGAAAAACAGGAAGCCGAATACCGACTGTCGAACATTGTGAATCTGATTGAATCGACTCTTTCCTTAAAAAATAAAAGTTTGTGTTTGAAGGGAACTCATCGATTCCGGAGTCCAAGTCGCAACCGAGTCAGATTCTCGTTTTTAAATCCAGGTTCAGAAATTCATACGCTATATTTTTATGATTATAATTATAAATATTTGTTTAGATATTACATAGTTATTTGTTTTCTATTAATTGGTATAGATGTTAATTTATGTCTACAAGCAATAGCCAGCAAATGTCCATTTTGATAGTCAATATCAATACTGTTGTAACTGCGGATGTAGCTATCGTCAAATCGAGGGGCACATACTCCATCTGTTTTAGTGGGCTGAGCCGGTGGCATGTTGCCATGTTACTTAACACCGGAACAGTAGCTACAAGATTCAAATCCAGTGCTCTTCTCGCCACTGACACGGTCTTAAGTAGGAAACTGACGTTAAACTTGTCTTTTGTTTTGGATTTGATCAGTTGTTTTAGTCTGAAGGACCATACTCCTTGTGCCACTTCAGCGTTCTTTCTTAGCTGTGATATAATATGCTACAGCTTCTATGAATTGGTAATGAAGATGGAGGCATCTTGTTTGTATGAACTCGTTTGGGTAATACGCATTTCAGGATTCTATCAGAAATTACTTTTTATTGAGCTTTGTCGATTACCAATGACTTAAAATGACTACAATTGAATGACTACATTTGAAAAGGAATGGATATGCGCGGTAACCATGGCTTTAGGTAATTTTTCTTATGCTACCGATTAGCTTCTTCTTCCATTTAACGTCCTTCGATAATTTACAGATTTATTGCCTACTATATTATGATTAATTGGCAATTTACCTTATAATTTATTATAAACGTGGGCGTATTTCGTGTTTGGGTTGGCTTACTAGCAAGTGCATATGAGAATCAGCGTTGTTCGATTTTATTGTATTTTATTTTGACTTTGCTCCAATTTTCAGATTTGAGTAAGGACGGCAAGGTTACAACTCGAAGTCGATCAGCGTCGCCTTCCAAAGATGTTTCATTGCTTGATGTTGACTTGGACGCTATACGATCCTCGCTTAGACAGTTCATGCAGGAAATAATGACCAGTGATAGGGAAAAGGTTTGCACTAAGTTTTGTATACTTCTTTTAATCTGATCCATGAGAAGGGAGTGAAATTATAATCAGTTAAGAAGTAAACCAGATTAAACTTTTCTAGACCTAGTTATGACCCCGCACTTTCCTTTCATTCCGCGTGCTTTTTCCTTGTAGCTCTAGTCTACCGGTGCGTCATGGTAACTCTCGCAGTATGGTTTTTACGTGTTGCAGACCATGCGAATAAGATAAGAGAGTAAAAAAGATATAAATAAGTGAAATATATAATAAATTATATAAATTTACATCTAGTTGAAATATAGCTGCCATTAGTTAATATCGGTCATTGAACTTCCGTGTTTGATCCTGCTTCAATTTGTCATAATCATATGTTTAGTCATAATGACCTTACATTTAGTCGTAGTAGCCGTATATTTAATCATAATGACCATAATATATTTGGCCATTATGACAATGTTATAGTTGCGAATTAGAATTGTTGAAGATGTGTGTCTATTTCCATTCCAATCAGATTTGTTTAAAATAATTTTCATTTCATAAAGTTGAGCGTATGTAGTCCAAAAGCGAAGATAAATATTAATCGTGTTGTAGACATCGATGGGTCTCTGCTTAATTCTTCTGTCGGTGGCAAGCACGCAGTAATGTGTCTACAATTTTGAGATCAGTTCATAGCTAAAAATGTGACTCTTTCGTCGAAATAGAATTATTTACAGTTGTAATGGTTTTTTATTCTTTGAAATTCTAAAATACTGAACTACGTACAAGGACTCTAATTTTTGGAAAATATCGTTTATGGATAATGCTAATTTAGGAAATATTTTAGTTTAATTTATATTGCTTACTAGAGTGAAATCCAGCAGAGTGCACACACTTTGACGGAGCAGCTTGCAGGGGCTCAGAGAGAGAAAGCGAGTGAAGAACAAAGCACCGCACTATTAAAGAAGACCTTGAGCGATGCCATGCAAGGTTAATCTGTGCTTATCAGTTCTATGAGACGTGCAAACATACAAACTCTGAATTTCCTTAAACTTTATACATAGCGTTTGAACATCTTTTTTGTCAAGAATTTTAGTTTTTAAAGTATATAAATATATAATATTTAACTATGTAACTATAGAATTCGGTTTAAATTCTAAAATTAGTTCAACTTAATTTTAGTCATGACTGCTCCACTTAAACATCTTTTTCAATCATTAATTCACACTAATTTGTGTTATAAAAATAATAATAATAATAATACTAATAATGATAATAATAGTAATAATAATAAACTTAAACTTAAACGAATGGATAAAAGAAAGTCTATTCGTATCCTGACCCTGGTTAAACTGAGATTTAAGGGAAGATGAATAATAATAATAATAATAATAATAATAATAATAATAATAATAATTACTATTATTATTAAAACGCACTCCTTCTGACCTTCAGACGATATTCATCCAGTAGGATTAGTTGTTACCGATTGTTGAATTTACTACATGTATATATCTCTTTCACTCCATTTTCTGCCAAATGACTGGTCCAATGTACATATTATAATCCTACTATATTCTGCTTTCGCGCTCCATAAAAAAGACTATCGATTAACTGTTTAAACCGTTCATAAAAGGCTATACATTTTTCACATCTTAGTGCTTATTGTGGCGCATAGATTGGAAATAATATGGCTTCTGGTGTGGTTTCTCACTTAATTCATCAGTTCTTGCTCACTCGCCTCCTACGATATAAGCAGCTTAAAGTTGGCCTAATTTTCGCTGGCCCGTACAAAACACTGGTAATGTAGAGGAATCCAAGCCGCCATTTTTACTTAATTATACATTTACTGTTAATAGCATTAGTATATTCTCTGCATAAAACTCTTTCGTTAGAATTATAAACAATAAGTTACACAACGCACTAGTTGTTGTTATCCACATTTCATTAACTGCTTAGATAAATGCAAGTCGGATGAGTCTTTACGAAACCTGAAGACGCAGTTGGAGAAAACTGAGAGCAAGCGAGCAGAGCTGGAAAAAGAGAACATTCATAAAACGAAAGATATATCCAGTCTACAAAGTCTTCTCTCTCAAACTAAAGATCATTATTGTAAATTACAGGTTAGTCGACTAACTATAAACGCATCCATAGCGTACGTTGATGCAAATGTCTGTTTAATGTAAAATGTATTGTGGTCACCAATAAATAATGCATCGCCATGTGAAACCTACTAATCTGACGCGTGAGCGATGTTTTCGATGTAATACTAATTATAATAATAATATACGAATTATATTATTATTATATCGCATACTTCCCTGTAACTATACTATGCGAGATTTTTCTTTGCAATTATCATTTTAATTGCTCATATACATGTGCATTGTATTTCTTTACATCATAAAACTAAAGCAACGTTAGACCATTTTGTGCATATATTCTGCGTATTGGATAATTGCAGGACGATGTCAAGAAACTGAAAGATGTTGTGAAGAAGTCTGATGAAGAGAAAGAAGAGCAGAGAAGACTGTTGACGGAAGCTCAGGGCAGACTGGCTGAGGCAGAACAAATCACGGGAAAACTTGAAAGAGAGCTACATGAAGCCAGGCTTTGTTTGAAAGAGAAGGAAGAGAACATTCAGCAAGAGGTAAATGTTTTTATACCACGCCGTCAATGTAGAGAGAGAGAGAATGAGTGAGTGAGTGAGTTAGTGACCGAGTGAGTGAGAGAATGAGTAAGTGAGTGAATGAGTGAGTGAGTGAGTGAGTGAGTGAGAGTATGAGAGTATGCGTATATAGCATTGTGTTGCCTAAAATATATTTTGGACAACTAAATAAACATCGGCTCAATTAATTAATTAATAAAATAGTGATAGCCGAAAAATATTTAGTACAGAAATTAACGTAATAGCAAAACTAATATTGAAGAATTATCAATTATAAAGATATATTGCTGTATTTGCTTCTGCAGAAACTCAAGAACGAGAAGATTAACGAACAACTACGGGACTTTGAATTAAAGACTCAAACACGAAACTCTGAAATGGAACGACTCAGTGAATCGCTGGTCAAAGCTTTAGACGTTCAGAGGATGCAGAAAATAAAGGTCTTGCAAAAATCTAAGCATAAAATTCGCTTTTAAGGTACTGAAAACCTCTAATAATATAAGTATAGCTGTATTAACCACAACATCGCAGTTAAGTATTACTGCTCTCTATGAACCCAAATATTTGAAGCTAAAGCCAATCCGATGATCAAATAATGAACGATTCATTTAATCTTGTTAATGCAGAAACCAAAATTAAGCACAATGATTTGTTTGCAAGCAAGTTTTGTGACATTATTTCACTAAAATTATATACATGTGTGTATAAGATTATACACATATATTACTTTTCTCGGGTCGTGACCGAAATACTGAAGAATAAACCAACCGTTAATTGCACGTGGCGTAAGAGGCGACTAAGCAAGAATTGTGTCAGGTAATATGAAACCATCTCAGAAACCCTATTTTCCACTACTATAGGCTAAATAAGCTAGGGATAAGGCATAGCCTTTTTGAATGAATTCACTTGCTGATCAGAGGAGTGTTCTTGATGGAGCTTGAATGTAAACTCTGAGAATGAATATATGCCTTGAACCAGTCGCTTGCCAGAACACTATAGAGATTTAGAGAGAATCCTAGATTTCTGATTGACAGCTAACAAAATAAAGAATTTAAAGTAAGGGACTATAAATTTTATTTAATTTCTTTAATCCACTTTACAATTGCGTGAAGCACTAAATCTCACTTTCCTTTGATTTAGTTGATTATTTTCGTACATTTTAGCTTGATCAGATGAATAAGCAGATATCCGATGATCAGTTAACAATGTCAGAGCAGGAGGATCGCATTTCTAGATCGCAGAAGGCTCTTACAGACGAGGAACTAAAAACTAAATCTGTGCAAGAAAGATATGGAGCAACTCGGTATTATGCATTGAGCTTCTTGCATTGATCATGTCGTTTTAATTTTTCATTTTTGAAAAGGCGTTGTTTTGTAAAAGTGACATGGCCGATAAACGAACTTTGAAGCTGTTTTTTTCCGTGAGTAATCGATGCTGTGCTGCTGACAGCGCAAATTGGGAGAAATCTCCGATACATGATTAACCTTCCAGGGTATATCAATTTGTTGTTGACTGATCAGTGTTTTAAACAAAGACCACTTGCTTCCAAGACAAACAGTCAAACCTTTGCACTATCACCCCTTCCCAATAAAATTATTACTAAATTTGATAGAATATATCGCGATTACGTAAACTAAATTGGACGCGACTCCTCGCATTTGCAATTGATCTCTAAACTTAAAATATAGAAGTAAAAAGTGTCAATAATTTGATGTTTTATGAACATGTATTTTGATAACTAAAAACGCGCCAAGATGCGCAACAAGAGCCAAAATTGACCGTGTAAATAAGAAAGGTTAAGTAAAATCTTAGTGCTTTGTAACGTATCTAATTAATGAACTTTATTTTTTTACACTTACCAATTATTTTCATTAACAATGTTCAATATTTCTGAGTTAGTTTCTACTCGGTGTGAACCACATCAGCTGTTTTGAAGTTACTGACATCACTGATAGGCGAGGAAACGAGCGTCAGGACGTTGAATCAAAGACTGGTTTAATTCTATTTCCGAAAAAGTCCGGAAAGCTTCATATTGACATTATCCAAAGAATATTGCAAATCTGGACTTTTGCTAATGAACCAATAATGGATTTGCATCATATTTTGTTTCTATATTATATATCTAGAATTATATTTGTATTTGTATATAATTTGCATTATATTTGTTTAGTATCTCCCATTCTATTTGTTCATTGCATACGCAGATTTCTTTGTGTGAAATGACAATGATTCTAATGTGATATAATAATGCCTTTAATTGATTTGATAATGTTTCTAATGTAATATGGTTATGTGCTATGTGCTAAGTACATGTATCTCGGAGACGTACATGTAACTTCTGAGAGGGCTATAAATTAGGAACTGGAAGCTAAATCTTAATTTTGAACGATTTATAAATTGATAATGGCACAGAGAAGCTCTAGAGAAGAGTCGAAACCTCAATCATGAAATTCTGGAGCAAAATCAGAAACTCCAGAGCTCGCTTGACGACTTGGAAGCTGATAAAAGAGCACAGGTTCAAGAACAAAAATTGTTACTTCAGGTAAATTATGATTTATTAAATGCATAAAGGTTTTATTTGTTATATTCAGTATTTGCACCCAGAACCTTATATAAAATATGTTACATCTAGTAGTTCATATCCAGTACTTTATTTAAAGCTGAATTTCACAAAATTATGGCCAGTATACTCAATGCTCTGGTGTCTAAATCATCGATGTTCATGTATGTGTACAGCTGAACTACTTTTTACGAATTCAGTCTATGGTAGGTAACCTGGTAACTGAAATTTGTATTACTTTGCTGAAGAAGTTATTTCTGAAATATACTCTTTTAACGTTGAGGATAATTTTTTGTAGAAACATACCTTGGCGTGTATATTGACGATGACAATTTTATAAAATCAGAAAAACTTCCTTCGCGAAACAAGCATTATAGAATTTATGGGTAGCCAACCTAAATTTGTATACAAGACAATGATTAATCCTTATTAAATAATTAATGAAACCAATGCTGTGAATTTTAAGATAACAGTATAACAAAGTGACATTATAATTACAATAACCGTATATATCGACAGTTGCTATTTTTATTCTTTTTTGCAGAATTTGTATCAAGTAAAGGATTCTGAGGAAAACTTAAAACAGAAATTAGAAAGCGCCCTTTCGGAAAGACAGAATCTTTTGGAAACCGTGTCAGTTTTACAACAAAATATCAAAACACTGGATGAACGAAGGGCTAAGTTTGAGAAAGAGGCGGTCAAATCTGACAATGATCAGAGGAGGCTTTTAGAGTCCCTAGAAAAGGTCGGAGTTTATAACTTAATTAATCTTATATTCTTCTCTCTGTCTATTCTTAGGCTAATTGATTGAACAAATGTACATATTCCTACTCAAAGTAAGACTAGATCTTCCTGCTGCTCGATGGACTGACCTTAAATAGATTATAACAGAATAGTAATTATGCTACACGCAGACTGTTAGTAGGAATGTATGTCATGGTTCCATGGATCTGGTAATTGTAGAAGAGTAGTAAAAGTGATTTTGGCATTTAAACCGATGACGTTTGTTTGACTCATTAATGTATTCCCATTAAACTTGGATATTTAGACTAATATTACATACATTTTGCAATTATGTGAATCACTGATTAAAGGGTTTGAATCAGAAAGTAATTAAAATGACTAGATGTGTTATATTGATAATTTTCTTTTTCTAAAAGCTTAGTTTAGAATTCATTATTGAACTGGACACACTTTCCCAAGGGGAAGAGTTATCGTTATGGATTATTATTTATTGTTATATAGACCGAGGAAAGATTGAAGGCTGAGATAGTCAAATCAAAAGATCAAGAGTCACTCATGAGGAGCCTTCAAACACTGAGGCAGGAGAATGTTGACCTTCAGAGAAAGGTCAAGGACGTACAGTCTGAACTACAGGGCGCCCAATCCGCTCATGAACAGAGGTATGCGTGAATTTTGTCATTTTCAAAAAGTATAATTCTTTCTAGACCGAAAACTGACATAAAAAGGACTGCTAAAGTCAAGTTTGAGGTCAATTTCCTGTCTCGAAAGCTTTTCAGTGAAAGGAGGAGCACTGAATTTGAAACTGCACCTACTGATCCGCCATCAGACAACTTATCGATATGCTAAGAGCTCAAAAAATATGTATTATTATGATTACTACTATATTACCCATAATGTTCTAATTTTTGCCAAATAGTTACTAATTCACTTTCTAAAAGTGATATTTTGTTTCTATTTTCAAATTATTTCAGTGACTAAAATAGCTAGTTGCTATTCCAGTTCATCTATGCTATGTTAATCTTTGATTTCTTTGTGCACTGGCAGACTTGTTGAATTAACCAACGGACTGCTGAAGCAAACGAATGAAGAGATTGATAAACTGAAGGGAAGCCTTGCTGAGAGAGATAAACTTCTGGAGTCAAAGGAGCGAGTAAACAGACACCGGCTTAAGAATATGGACGATCAGGTATAGCGAATTAATTGTGAAATAAACAAGCTTTACTCCTTATGCTGTGAACCTACACATCAAAAGACGCATAGATTTAGCGCTGGCATCTAATACTGGATCGCATCAATTTTTGTTTAAGATCAGCTAAAGACTCAATACACTTTACATGTACACTTGAGACAGTTGCATTACCATGAATAGTTCGGTCCAGTATAATGGATTGTGTCGGAAAAATTATCATTAATTCAAATTACTCTCCTTTGAAATCTGTTAGTCTCGACATTTTGAATGAATATTCGAAACTGGCACGGGATGTCTTACTGATTGACTTAACAATGTTATCTCATCAAGGGATCATATTGGAGCTCATGCGCTTTTTCAATAAATATGCTTAAGTGTCCAATTCATCTTGCTGTGTTCTTGTAATTAATAATTGAGTGGCAGACCAATAATTAATTAATTGTTGATCTGCAGTCATCTATACTGTAGAGATGTTTGTCGTCTACTCGATAACTCATGATAATATAGCTTTGTACCTTTCAAAAATTTGCATTATAATTAATATTGTAATGAGCAGATATTTCTTATCAACAAAAGTCAATTAATTGATGCAATAATTATAAAGTCGTAAAAGATCCATTGCCATTATTGATGACTCAAAGACTCATCAGTTGTTGATAAAAACTAATTACTAGCATGCGTTATTAATTCATTTTTATTTTATTTTAAAATTCAGGTGAAGATGCTGAAGGAAGAGTTAGAAATAGAAATAAGAAAGCGTCAACAGTTTCTCTTACGCAGTGATCAGCTGATGACGGGAAATTCTGTGGAATTTCGTCAATATTTAGTAGATGCAGCTGCTGTCAACAATCCGGGTCCAGTGGATCTTTTGTCTATGAACCACTCACTGAGAAATTCGTCCAGAAAGCATTTATCTGAAGGAATGGGAACTGGTACTGCTCTAGTTGGTTCGCTGATTAATGGAGCTTCGCCGACCAGAAGCAAAGTCTCTCTTTAGTTTCTCAGTGAAATTCCTTATTAAAAAGCTGTTAAAGCTAAGGTTAACGTCAGTTTCCTCACTCGAAAGCGATGTCAGTGATGGGCGGCCCAGGATTTGAACCCCACACATACTGATCCGCGGTCGAGTGTCTTACCGACTTCGCCACTGGCTCTAGCAAGTTAATTATAATAATTAGTTATTAATTACAATAGGCCCATATTTATCTATTCCTATGGAAATCATATGAAGAAGAATTGTTTATTAGTTTCAAAATAGAAATAAGCGAAAGAAATCACATCAAAAAGACATATCGTGCAAACATCATATCAATCAAATTAGAATGCCTATGTAGCTCAGTGTATAAATGCATTAGGTACAGTCGTGAAAATGTGAATGGCTGTTCGCGAGGCCCTGGGATTAATTCCCAGAAGATCTGATCAGATAGTAAAGTGTAGAACATTCACTAGACCGAATAGTTGAACAAACTACCGAATGGTTTTAGACATGTGATATTAGGAGTGATAGATATCATCGCATATGATCATTTCATTATAATATGTGTTTAACTTAAACGATCCTTAGAAGCTCTTATTGAGCAATTCACTGCACATACGTTGGTCAATGATCATATCTCAATAAAATACCTTGATCGCGTCTTAATTTCTCCATTCGCAATGAAATAGTTTAGCTTCTGGTATGGTTTTGCACCGTTTTCCAAGTACGTGTATCTGCGTTAGGTTTTAGGAAAAAGTGCGGTTGTCTGTTGAACTACTCTAGTGCATCTCGTATGATGTAGAGCTGTGAATTTATTTTGTCTACTAGATCTTAATGCTACATTGAGAAAATGATTTAAATCAAAGAAGAAGATAAGTAATAGTAGATTACGTTACATTCTACTAGTCTGTCTTATGTCTTGCAGATTTATAACATCTATTGAACGATGAACATGCTTTTTTGCTATTTGCTTTTTAGAACTTGTTCGTTTGCCTATTATTGTGCTGCAGTTGAATGAAAACTCAATTTATTTAATACATGATTTTATATTGTAGTCAACAATGGCTCTTATCGTTTATACGTCATTTTCAACGTAAGCTAGACATCAATTAAAATGATCACAAATCAGAAATGTGCCATCCTTAGTCTATACAAACTTCTAATTTATAGAAAAAAATTGGAAAGAGTGTGAGTTTAGCAAGATGTAGATGAAATATCCTTCATCCATTCAAGCATCGCTTTTGGCTCTTCAAGATCAGTTATTAAGTTATTAGTTAAGTTATTATATGTTAAGATATAAGTTATTAAGTTATCAGATATCAAGTTAAGATATCAAATGTTAAGATATCAGTTGTTATACAGCGTTTAAGTTAACCTTATATTTACTTTGCCATTTTGTCTTCGCCAAGTTACACACATGGACACCGTAGGTCATTATCATTGCTAAAGGTTTCTTCATGTTTAGTTATTTTCATTCCTTTCTTCATGAATATTAATAACTATAATCTTTGCCTTGTGACAACGCAAATTGCAGCTAGCTCGGAAATATGAACAGTCTTTCATCTGGGATATTAGTACTCGGTTTCTCAACATGTCAATCAACTAAGTACTAACTAAACCCGATGTTACTTACTTTCGCATTATGACCAGCACGCTCTACAAATGCGCTAAAACCCACCGCAGCTATTAATATGTCGCCATACTAATTTCGTAAAAAATGGTAGTTCCAATATCTACATTTCTAAGCAAAATCCGTTGCTAGAATTACTAGTGGCAATAATTTTATATCGTTAGGTTTAGTACCATTAAATTTGGAAATATAGGGCTTTCATATGATTTTCTTTGCCTAGCTCTCTATCCACCCACCATTCTACATTTAAAACGTTTACAAATTTTATTAGAAATTCTCAATTGTTCCGAATCAAACACGTGATTGTTTTGTTAATTACATCCTCAGAGTTCAGCCTCTACTGTTTTTAACTTATGAATTAACACATTTCTAAATTTATCATGACACACATTAGCATGAAGTCGTAAAATAGCTTGTAGAATAATGATGACATTTGCAGCTCAAATATACAATAAAAAACACCAACTACGCCATTTTAAATAACAAACAATTTTATTCTCTCATACTATGGAGTAATATTGAAATACCGCAACTAATAAAAGTATTATGCTATTTTAAAACGAAATGTAATATATTTTATAGTATCCTAATAATTAAAATTTAACTTACTTTTAATAATCTTCTGCATTTCATACAAATCAATGGCATCGAATTCAAACCTAAGATATTGGTTTAATTGAAATTTCACAAATATGAGAGAGTTTAATTTAATTTACACTAATATGAGACTGATTTGAGTAAAAGATACTGATTTAACTAAAATTATACAAACGGTTTACGGTTTTTGTTTGTCAGTTTCGTTAAATAAATGGATTTCTTACTAATATAAACTTTTGAGAATATAAACTTCTCTTCTATGATAAAGTTAATTAGCCTATTAGTTAAATAATTAGTCTATTAGTTAAATAATTAGTCTATTAGTTAACTAATTAGTCTGTTGGTTAACTAATTAGTCTTTTATTTAAATAATTAGCCTAGTTGTAAAATAATTAGCATACTAGTTAACAGGAGCTACCCGGATCTTCATTTGACTAAAGAAAGCTTAGCTAATTCTCTGTGTACATCCGTACATGTACGTGGCTAAATACTATGCTAGACAATCCTTAGAATAGCAACATTCAGTATAATTATAATTAATAGAAAAATTAATTGTCAATTATAGAATATCTATATTATTATAACTTTAATGAGATAATTACTGCAGCACATATTCCTATTCATCTATAGAAGATGAACTAACATAAATTGTTACATTCCATCTAGACCTCATTTGATTCCGAACAGAGCGGATCTAGCAATTAGAGCTAGAGTAAATTATAGAAGAGAAAAATGTGACGAACCACTTTTCAATCATTAACTGTATTACCCTCTAAACTTCATCCTGGAGATCACTTTTCGTTAGACGCCATTGATCCAGAACTTCTTCCATTACATACTATTCACTCATTTCACTAGATCCAGTAGGCTTCAACTGTACAATTATCGCCTTACGATTGCTAATAAGGAAAATTTTTTATAAAGTCTCTACGCAGCAGTAGATTGTGAACTCCTGGCCTCTACTTGTTCTTGTTCTTTCTCTTTTTCCTCTTCCACTTCCAGCCGCTCCTGGTGACGCTTTAATTCTTTCTCTAGTTCCTGCAAATATGATTTTAAAATGGTAAACATTTCCAAATGATACAAAAGTAATAAGTATTATTTTATGTGTTAAACTTACTCAGACGTAGCTTAGGCTTATATGTATACGCATAATATTCATGTAATAATTTCAACTATTTCCTTATCAGTTGTTATATTTTCTTTACGTTTTGCCTGAAGTTTCAACGAAGAGTGTAAACTTTACAGACTCCTTTAGATAGAATCACGCATTTTAGAGTGACTAGGAGATATTTAGAAATCTGATGGCAAGATTTTTAATAATTCTTATCCTAGTCACTTCCAGATAAACCTTGCTTGTTGAAAGAAATAAAAAATGACTGTTTATTGTCTACATAGAAAATGTGGAAAATCAATTAAAACTAATCCATTTCTGTATTAGTAATTTAGTGTAAAATTGTGATACCGTATACAAATCTAGTTATATCATCATCATTATCATCATCATCATCATCATCATCATCATCATCATCATCATCTTCTTCTTCTTCATCTCTTGAATCCTAGTTTAGCTAGGACAGAGATACTAATAGAACTTAATTTTAAATCTAGTCATATAAAAGCAAAAAAAAATTAAACAAAGTTTTATGTCTGTTTCTTGCTCGATAGCATGTCAATGACGGTAAGAGCAATGTACATGTATTTGAACCCTGCGCCTACTAATCCGCTGTCCAACAAATAGCCAGCAAACCATCGGATAAGTCAAATATAGGACTACAACGATCAGCAGCTCAAAAGCAGCAGCAACAACTGTAACAACTAGAGAGCTGCAGTCTTCAACAACGAACAGAAAGAAATAAGAACCAACCCAATGAGAAGAAAACAAAAGGTTAATAAGGGTGCCAATCCAATTTCCAGAAAACCATTCCCACGAACTTCATAACTACAGTTGTGTATTTGCAATCTGATGATCTTTAGTTAAGAGGCTCATAGATAAAGTACCTGGTTTCAAAGTCTATGAGAATCTAATTAACACACTGCGGTTAATAGCATAGTAGATATCTCAGAAATTTCAAGCTCCCCACATATTTCAATTATACTTAATTTTGCAGTCTTTATAAACTAATTATGTTTTAAAATTTTAATCTTACGATTAACATCAAATTTAAAAAAAAACAGAAACAAAATAAACAGCCATATAAACAGCTTATCAACAGAAATATTTTTCTTTATATATGTTTTTCTTTTATAAAGATGGACCTGCCACTAGACAGAGCACTGAAAGGATATCCTTTTACTCATTATAAAACTCAAATTACGATAAATGTTTCAAGTACCTGTATTTTATGGCGCATTTGATCGAATTGATTAACTAATTCACAGGCAGCTCCCAGTAGCTCATCATCTGACAGTAGTTTATCTTCTGACAGTTGTTTATCTTCTGACAATAGTTTATCTTCTGACAGTAGTTTATCTTCTGCTGCAGCTTTTTGACCTTTGAGCAGAGGTTTATCGGCAAACGTCAACTGTGTAATCAGCCCTCGCACTCTTTCGAACTGTCAATCATCGAAACAGAAAACTAGGAATAACTGTAGCGTCAGTTTCGAGACTTCAATCACTTTATCACTCCTATCACTTTCTGTCGATAATCTGGAAATAAAACTGCTGATTTTATTATTGAACTCGATCGAGAAGCGAAATAGATAAAAAATACAAGAGTTATAAGATTAGGTTTTCCAGGAATTCGAACTCGTCCTATTATGCTTCTCAGGTACATGTCAACACAGCCGTTCAAGCAATACACAGAATTGATCAGATTGTCAGAATTGATCTGACTTTTTAGTCAGATCAATTCTGTTAGCTTTGTCAATTTTATCAATTTTTTCAGTTTTGTAAGTTTTGTAGTTTTGATAGTTTTGCATTCCTGCCAATATATCTGAGACGACTATTGCATATTTAAATGAGTTCAAAGATTTTTAAGTGAGCTAAAAGACTTCCACACTACGGTAAGAAATCTGAACAAATAGGAAAGGCAAGTAGTCGACTTCCTGCTAATCTATTTACTGATTACTCGTCTTGTAATAAAAAAGATTAATGGCATAAATTTGTTTCCGAGTGATTTTTGACGCAAGTTGTATTATAAACAATGACAGAATGTAATAATAAATATATTTTCAAATGTAACACGAATGTAGTAATTAATATTTGACGTTCATTAAGCAAATGGAGACAGATACGAAAACATAAATGCTCAGAGCAACTGTGGACGACATATGGATGGACATGATCAGGACAGCCCAAGTTTGGAGCAGGCACGGCACTTGAAGAAGAAGAATAATAATATAGGCATACAGAAATGTTCGTCTTTGACTTAATGCAGTAAGCTATTGTTCTCATGAAAGCTCGTAGTAAGAATGAAGAATTATCACTCTGTCAAGTAAACTATCTTATGCGATCTCAACGCTTTTGATATTCTATTGAATACAAAAAACTCACTCGTGAGCGGAGCTGCTCCAAATCAACTCTCACAAACTTCTCACAGCGCTCCAAATCTTCTACTTGAGTCTTCAGGCAGCTAACCTCGGCTTGCTTCTGAAGCAGCTCCTGATTCACAGCAAAAATACGATTATTCTTTTCGTTTGATTTAGATCAAATGAGAAAAGATCAGCTAGAAAGCGTGCATTTTGACAAACGGTGACTAAAAGAGATGCTGCAGTTCTGATTCCTGTTGTCTACTATATCACGAACTTCAAGTCAACCGGAAGGCTGACAAATGTGTCGATTGAGTGAAGCAAGAATCGTGTTTATAGAGCTTATCGCGTCCTAGGTTCGCCATGCAAACACATTTTCGCACATGCAAACATAATTCTCAGTGAAGAATTGGTTGATTTATGGAGTTCTGCAATCGCTTACGACAATATTAAGTACTATCAGAACTCTGACGAAAACATTCACTTTTAAACGGCTAAAGCTTTAAGTTTGGAAACTGCTGAAGTAACTTTCAGTGCCAACAAAAATATTGTCGGAGACTGCCAGATTGAAATTTAAACCGCCACCCTCCTGCTTATCAGACAAGCACCCTCTTAACTCGGTCCTTCATGAGTCACATTCCGCTATTCAATCGAATAACTTAATGTCTTAACTTTAATTATTATGAGTTTTTCTCTAAAAGAATTATATAGGGCCTAAACTAGCAGCTACAGAAGATGCTTCAAAAAATAAATTGATGATGTAAGATTCGAAATAAATATTAGAAACACCTGCAAGTAATAGCAAGAGTATCTATACTTAAAATGTAGTTATTAAATTAAGTCTGTGCTTTATTTAGGAATAATACTTCGCACGAGAATGCGTTTTCATAATGTTTCTTTGCTGTTATTTAAACATTGCCGTATATAACAAAATATATGACAAATATAACCCGGTCAAATTATGTACATAATTTCCATGAATCACGTTTTATTACGTTTTATATTCTATCTCTCTTGCTCTTTCATATATATCACGTATAGCTGTAAGTTCAATATACAACTTCTTCACATTACTATATTTTCTAATTCGTATTCTATAAGAAGATACAAATATCAAATCTTGCCACATAACATCATCCTACAAAAGTAATTATATTACGCCTGCATTGCTTCTCCTACCAATGTAATTTCTAGGGCATTTCATCAACCTAACTTTATTATAATATATTTTATCAACCTAACCTTAACAATATTATATATTTTTCTATTCATCTATTTTATCTATTTTCATAGTGTTAAATTCATCTATTTATCATTCAGCATCATTCAACATTCATCAGTTTTTATTGTTTTTGATTTATCCTACTTATCGATAATAGTTGATAGATTCAACTAATATATTCCATTGTTTTATATTAAGTCTAAATAATAATAATTATAATGTCATGAAATCAAGTATCATTATTATTAGGCTGAACTACCTTGGACTGCTGTTGACACAGTAAATTGAGCTGTTCGCACTCTTTGTCGAGAAGTTCTATATGTCTAGATAAATCTTCCTCAGTTGACTGGAAGGTTGTAGATCTCTAACAAAGAAATAAATAAATATTAAAGCCAAAGCCGAAAGCTAAAGACAAGGTTAGCATCAGTTTTATACTCCATAGCATGTTAGTGACGGGTAGAGGACTGGATTTGAACCCTACCCCTAACGATCATTGTCGAAAAACATGCCAATTACCGACCGGTTAGTCCATTAATTCAATTAAGCCATATGAAGTTAGGTAGTGATAATGTAATAATTATTGAACAGTGACATTACTATTATCACTATAACAACAGCCGATATGTTTTAACATATAAAAACTAAAGTAGCAAATATATATCTTTCTAGTGTTCTGCCAAATGGTAAAATCAAGGTGCATATTCCTATTCACATGAGCTTTCACGCTTCGTATAGAGCATGCCATCAATTAACCAGATATAATTGTATATAATTGTTTCACAAAAGACTATACCTTACTTATTCACATCTTTTGTGCATGGACGTGTAGCATATAGCTTGCGAAAAGTATGGTTTCAGAGGTTTCCCGCTGCCTTCATCAGTTCTTGTTCTGTCGACTCTTAAGGTACGTGCAGTTTACGGTTGATCTATTATTTACTGCCACGGATACCACAGGGGAAACACAAGTATAGGGATATAATGTATAATAATCAACTAGCAATAACTGACAATGAAATAGTAATATACTGTATATAGTATTCAACCAACCCTTCTAAGATCAATCAATTCTTTCTGCTCGTCGATCAGCTCTTGAAACTTCTGCGCATAATCTCCCGTGTAACCCTTGCATGCGCATGCGTAGCGCAACTGTCGAAATGTTAGTTAAACAAGATTCATGAGAGATTTCAATCCATGATTTTTTATTTTTTTATTTATTCCGTATATTTGCGCACATGACATACCGCACGTGCTACATAGTTTCCATTCTTAGTTTGGTTTTTGTAGTTTTCGTTATTTCCGCCATTTCTTTCCATGGTTACTATTAATCGTTTCCTTTTGTTGGCACTCCAATAGCAGTCGGCGCGGATTTAAGAATAGCCTCCAACACCCTGAGGATTATTTACATACAAAGCTGTCGACACTCGGTCTTCCAAAGTGGTTGCCCACAATTTACAAACCGCGTGCAACGTGGCTTTACTTGGTTCAATTGACGCCCAGCTTAACTGAGTGCGCTAAATTCCTTCCCCGTATTGCTGGTAGTATTGCCATTGTTAGTAATATTACTAAGCTACAGATTTAATTGAGCTTTAACTTTCAATTTCACTATAGTATACTAATAGCATATTAATACTATTAATATACTATTACCACTATTTATAGTCGTACTAATTTAACACTATAAATTCCCAACATATTACTGTAAGTTTGTTTTAAAACAAGCGAAATTTAAAATTATCTGCAAATTAACGTTTACTACCCTAAGCTTGCTAATGAAGAATTTGTGTTTAACGAAACTAAGTTTTGTCTTAATTTAATGCTCACTAATCAACAGAGAAAATTCCGTGAAGACTTTAAGTCCGGTTTCTAAACCGAAGGGATGTCCAGGTCGATCACTAGACTTCAAACTTACTGAACAATACGCAATAACTATTTTTAGTGGTCTTCGAAGTGGCAGGTTCAAGGTACATATTCCTACTAACGTTCTTTTATCAGGATCCCCAAAATGCACTCCTTTTTCAAAATGAGCCATATAACGATCCAATATTTATGCAATATTTTTCATACTGAACTTTGAAAAGAGAACATCGCAAGTAGAAAGTTAAGATATTACAACAAAGGAATATAAAACAAATGAGAAAATTAGTAGAAGAAAGTTGTACACTGTGAGTGAGAGCTCTTATGGTACAGTCACGGTCCAGTAGCTGCTGCTTGGTGATATAGAGTTCTCTGGAAAGCTTGCAAATTGTGGCATCCTGTGACACAATATAAATAGTATACCGACAATCAAAGAATATTTATTCTCTCTTTCTCAGTATGTGCGGGGTTAAAATCCTGGGCTCGCCCATCACTGACATCGCTTTCGAGTGAGGAAACTGATGTTGACCTTAGTTTTTTATTTTATTTCCCTCTAAGGCCGTATGGTTCAAGATATATTCCTTACCAAATGTGTTTGCTATCATTCGTATTGCAGTCCACAACTATACCAACTAACAAACAGACCACAAAACGTTAATATCATTTTCATACCACGACTCTTTACCACGCAAAAGAATTAATTATTGGAGGTTATATTATGCTACCTTCTCAATATCTATTAACCTTTCTTATGAAATCAGTGCAATTTTTAACTTCAGCATATATTTCAATCAATGTTAAACAAAATCAGCTATTTAGCTAATTGGGAAAAATAAGAAAAACCTTGCTTAGAGAATTCAGTTTATACCGTTCTTTCAGAGTACATCGTGATAAATCTGACTGCACCACACGAATAAGACAAAGTCAATGAACTCTGCTTCTACTAATCCGCAGTATGGCAACTAACCGACTGTAATATCGGCTTATCCCAATATTTAAATTAAGGAATTATTGATTAATATTTATTAATCAATCAATAAATTAATCAATAATAATTTAACATAATATGGTCCCTCGCAATAAGACAATGTCAAGGACATCTCTTGCAGACTGTGTACAAAGAGACGCCAAAACACGACACGATGACGACTGAGTACACAGGTACAATTATCTTAAATTCCTATTTTTAATTACTTGTTTCAATGAACTAACCTTATTCGTCATGTCGTGTTTCATATCTGCCACTAGAGTTTGTAAAGTTAAAGTTCTGCCATTTGCGCTCTTTACTGTGGCTTCACCTCCAGATTCCTGGTTATCCTGAAATGTAGATATTGCAACTCATCCGTTTTTCAGCTACTATAAAACAATGGTTTATTTAAACCTCTACTTATGTCATTAATGTTATCACAGAGGTCAGAGAAGGAATCATGACTATATTTTCTCATTACCTCCCTTAGGTTTATAGCAACCACAATTGTTTTAACGATTATGTAAACATAGTTTATATAGAGTAAATAAACTTTTCCGCCGGTGGATTCATTTCTGTTAAAGAGGTCTTAAACATGACCATTTGGTTGCCCAGTGAGTTATGCGATGATTCGTTAATCTCTTAGTTTTAGTACATAGATTTCAATGTATTAAGGTATGCTCTTATGCTAAAGTGCAGGCCTTTAATGTGCAGGCACTACAGGGGTATTGTTAAGAATGTAGCAATATGCTGGATTGAATGAATTGACTTGCTGCAAGCCTTTAACTACTTTTTATGGTTTATTTTGGCTATGTTTGTTTAGGGCACATGTCAGTGCTTTCGCGGCCATTGTGTCCTACTTCACTTTATCTCATGTATTCCTTGCGTATGATGTAACCTAAAGTGAAATAAATATGATTCAATTCAATTCAAGTTGCACAATCCACTTGTACACTCCTCAATTTGCGAAGTTTCTTTTGTTTTGTCTTCTCGTTTGGTTTGATTCTACCAGACACATGAAGGCACTGGCTACGATGTTGTGCAGCAGTGCATGATACCAGCGATATCGTGATATGCTGTGCGTGTTTAGCTAGTAATTTTCATAAAATAAAAATTATTGCTAAAACACTAAAATCTGACGCTCAGCTGACGCATTGCCTATTGTGTATTTAAGCGGTTGATTATTGAATAAACATGTATGTGAGCAAACCTTTCTTCGGTTTTAGAAGTCTGGCCCGTGTGCATTGCTAGTAGGAAATGGTGCCATGTGTGTATAGATGTAATCTTGAGGTTAAATTTTACTTGCATATATAAGTAGATGAAAATAGTTTTCTTTAATTAAAGTTTTTCTCGCATAATGTGAATGGATATTAAGAAATAATTAGTTTAATTTAGAATTGTAGATGCTGCTGCATTTGAAGTCAAGAAGCCAAAAACAAGTTTAACATCAGTTTTCTTCGCGATAGTATGCCAGTACATGGGGAGATAGCAGGATTTGATCCCTGCACTTACTGAACCTCTGACTAATAACAATCCAACAAGCCATCGGCTCAGACCTGATAATATGTGGATCCGGAGCAACGCGTACCACAAGGATAGCACTTATCCAGTTGAGTTATGCTCTGCTCTCCCTCCACACACACAGGTACACAACACCCTGTGTCAATCTGACGTAATCTATAAGTGAACATACAAGCAATACAACTGTGGTATGCAGCGCAATTGGCTTAGTGGCTCGTCAAAAAGCGAAGTTAAGTTACACTGGCCTCGGTTAGTACATGGTTTGGTGACCGATTTAGAAGACCGAGTTTTGACAACTTCGAATGAAAAAATCCTTAGAATGTTGGAAGATTGTTCTTAATATGCGCGCCTGCTAAAATCGATGTGCTATATAAAGGCAATGATTACGAATAACCATGGAGAGGAAGGAGGAAAGAACACAGTCAACAAACATGTGAATTCTATAATGGTGCTACTCGCTCTCATTACAAAGATCTGCTGTAAATAAGTATAGAATTTAATTCTAGTTATTAACATGTCTGCTAAAATATCCATTTTTTCCATTTTTCATTTATTGAATGCTATATGCAATATGCATCATATGTACTAAATGTGCCATATATGATATTAGAGAAACCAATAATATACAATTTTATACATATATTACGTAGATATTTGTTATCATTTATTCGACTTATTAGCCGTTCGATTTTGTTTAATGATTAGATAAAGAGATAGGCTTATCATTGCACAATTTGATGCTAAAATTTATTAATATCTATAAATAGGTAACAAGATAATCAACAGCATAAAAAACATTAATGAATATAGCATTTGTGAAGTGAAATATTACAATAGTAAGCTTAGTTGAAACAGAGCAACTTAAAGCACTATAAGATAGCACTTACATTTCAATTTGTTTTCATTGTTTATAATGTTTTACTGTATCATAATTCCTGAATCATGCAGTTAAACTGAGATCCAGGGAAGATGATGATGAGTGTATCATAGTAACAAAGATTCTTTTTGAAATGAATAAGACTGATGGATAACCAGATAAGCCATAACTTTAATCAATAAAAGCAGTCATATTAAAAGCAGACAGACCTATTTTGCAGAAAGGTGACTTCGTCCCTAAGCTGTGTGATAACATCACAGTGCAGCATGGAGTCGCTCTCAACATGGTTCAGTCTACCCAGCTCTTCATGAATCAACCTTTTCTGTAAATTAGACATAAAAAGCCCGTATATTTATTTTATAGTAGACAGTTGATAAATGCATAAAGAAATATGATGAAGAGTTGCATAGGACACATTCTAAGGGGAATACTCTAACAAAAGAGGTCATAGAAGGTAGAATGGAAGGAACGAGACGCAGAAGCAAGCCGAGATTAGGAATGTTAGATTATTTAATGAACCTCTCGTATGTTGACATGGAGAGAAAAACGGAAGACAGAGAATAGTGAAGGCGATATATACCATGGATCTGACAGTGGGGCTGCGCACTAAGAGAGAAAGAGAGAGAGAGATAATTACTTCACAATTACTTTCATAATTAATTACTTCATAGTTACTGGTTCGAGCCAGTGGCGATGTCGGTAAGATATTCGACCGCGGATCAGTATGTGCAGGGTTCAAATCCTGGACTCGCCCGCAACTGAAATTGCTTTCGAGTGAGAAAACTAACGTTAGCATTAGCTTTACCAGCGTTTTACTTCAAGGAGTTATTTAATTGCTATCTAAACTACTGCGTAAAAGTAGGCATGTAGACTAGACAAGTAAAGTTTCGATTTACAGAGAAAGTATATTATTTTACATTTGGAGTCACAAATCGAAATCTCCATAATTTCAAAGGTTGAGCAAGTTTAAATAGTAACTAACCAATTCAGCAGAAATGCTGTTGTTCTGAAGAAGCTTCATAATGTTTGCCTGACGCTCTACATTGGCTTTAGGTCCTATAACCCATCTGGCTTTGTCTGTAGACAAACAGTTGTGAAAATATTAATATTTACTCTGACAATAACTTAAATGCCACTTTAATTCCATTGCTGTCTATTTTTAAATTTAATTTAAATTTATACTTGTAATTTTTATATTTGTATTCAATTATAATCTTATTCTCCATCTTATTGTTCAATGCCGCTTGATATTTGATTGTTTTAAGTATTACCGATAAAAAATGACTTACTATCAAAGTGGATAAAATCTTTGGAAGTCGTCCATTCTACTGCAACCTATTTTATATTATATTTTAAAAGAATCTACTAGTATAAAAACTTTTTAGCTCTATTGATTACAACTACTGCAATAGACTAATTAGTCTATCAAATGATAACTACAATAACTACTCCAATAGACTAATTAGTCTATCAAATGAATAATCAATTCAATATTAGACAACTTATTCTTTCAAGTAATAACTACTTCAATAGGCTAATTAATATATCAAATATAATGCCTGTAATAACTATATCTAAGATTACCAGCAAGTTTAATAATCTAAATAACCAGAGTGACCATGAGAAGTTGTTGCACTACTCGGGCTGTCGCCGATGGGGAATTCGCCCCGAGAATCTGTTCCTGTCGCAAAAGAACGAAGCTGTGGTAGGCCGTTACAACAAACAATGGTTTCCTCTCTGTCTCCGTTACAATGACTCTGTAAACATTGCTAATTTCATGGACAATAAATCAAACAAAAAGTTTTTATATCATACAATGAGGATTCAGATAGTAGAGAAATGGCTTATCAAACAGTTGGATTTAGACCATAGAGAAGTGATCAAATTATAACTGTCTAAGACTATCTATAACTATCTAAGTTTTAGAATCTACGAGATA
The DNA here is from genome assembly GCA_905160935.1 of Enchytraeus crypticus. Taxonomy (NCBI): domain Eukaryota; kingdom Metazoa; phylum Annelida; class Clitellata; order Enchytraeida; family Enchytraeidae; genus Enchytraeus; species Enchytraeus crypticus. The sequence goes on from CAJHZI010000546.1 coordinate 1,270,588, forward strand.
ATAACTTAAACGAGATAATAACGGTTAAATTGAAGCAACGTGTAGTTTTCGAGTCACTCAAACGGCAAAAATGTCTTAGAAGGCGACTAAGCAAGAACAGGAAGACAACTAGAATCCACTGCAGAGGCCCTATGTTTCCAAGCTACAGACGTCGTAAGTGGTGAATAACCATAACAATTTGTGAAGAGAACTCCATAGATCACTTTTTGATTGTTGAAGTACTCTAAATGAATCGTGATAGCGAATTTGAGTAGGAGTATGCACCTTGGACCAGCCATTTGAGGCTAGAGTGAGTGAGAGAATGTAGTACCTGCGAGATTATTGCAATAAGTAGCAGTATAAATTATGCATTAATTAATCACTTTAAAATTAATCAATAATTCAGAGCAACGCTAATTTAAGCTTTAAATATCTGGGAAACTTAAAGACAAACTTAAGCCAAACCAGAAAACATACTAGTCTCAAACTAATGACTTTGAACACTCGAGAGAGAAATAGATAGAGAAAGTGAGATAAAGAGAGAGAGAGAGATTGATAGAGAGAGAGAGAGAGAGAGAAAGAAAGAGAGATTGCAATTTAAAGGTCAAAATAATTTGTAAATCTGAATTTGTACAAAAGAAAGCTGAGAGTTTTGACCAAAGCAGGCTATTTACTAACCTGACACTAAGTAAAAACAACAACACCAACGGAAATTTTTGCCTGTCGTCAATACAAGACGGCACCAAAGTTAGATCAGTACACAAAAAATATATTACAAGAAACGGTTCAAACCCTCAATCTCCAGAAAACAGACCTCAAAATAGATCCCATATTGCGACAAACCGTATTGGTGATGTCGGGTTGCTCCACCGCCTCGAATTGGAACAGCCTGCCGCTGCGACCAAAGCGAATTAGGTCCCCGCAGTGAAGCGGCACTACAGCCGATACTACCTCGCAATCGTTGACGTAGGTAGCTGAGCCAGAACTCGATGTAGTCGTGGACAGATTCTGGAGGTAGAATCTACAGTCTCTCGGCTCGTATTCAATGCGAGCATGATCGTCGAGAGATTGTTGATCTGCGACCATCTGATAGCGAGAAACAAATCTCTCAATTCTCTTCGATTAGTAACTGCAAGTCTTTTAATAAATAGAGTTTGACGTCTGTTACCGTACTGTAGTGTGTAATATCTCAGCTGGTGCGGCTGAGAATCGAATGATGGCTATTTGCAGATCAGGCAAACTTGTTGTATCAGATTGATATTATGATTCTATCGGTATTGATATTTAAATAATATTGTAGTGGAAAATGAGACTTAAAAATGTTTGCAATTGACAGCCATATTTTCCAGAGAAATCCAGAGAAATGAATATAGGCAGAATTTTATAATGTGTCCTCTACTGGTCCTTTCATACTCACATGACAAGGCATAGGCTTTACACATCATACTACATGATATTAAGAACTTAAATCATGATATTTACTGTCACATCGCTGTATACACCTACCCACACATCTACCACTCATATTTCAACCTTGTGACACATAATATCAGTATCGTGACAAATGATATCAATATCGTGACACATGAGGTCAATATCGTGACATATGATATCAATATCGTGACACATATTGTCAATGACGTGACACAGGCTATCAAAATCGTGACACATGATATCAATATCGTGACATATGATATCAATATCGTGACACATGCTATCAATATCGTGACATATGATATCAATATCGTGACATATGATATCAATATCGTAAAATATGATATCAGTATCGTGACATATGATATCAATATCGTGACATATGATATCAGTATCGTGACATATGATATCAATATCGTGACATATGATATCAATATCGTGACATATGATATCAATATCGTTACACAGACTATCAATATCGCGACACATGATATCAATACAGCTACATATGATGTCCACTTTGGGACCCTGATAAAATGAATTAATAAACTGGAGAATCTTCGAGCTGTTTTGTTAGACAAGGAAGCCAGTGAATAATGCTCGACAAGTGCCTTTCTCCGAAGTATCTACTGCAAATAATGTACAGGATCGTTCTTTTAGAGAAAATATCAAAATCAAACAGTGCGCACATGAGTGCGCACTGTGCGCACACACTCATTCTACTCATTTGAGTCGAATATTGATGAACAAGCTTGCTAACACTAAAATTGTTCTCTTTAGTTGATAGGAAGGCTGAGGATGGAATTGGTAAGAAGAGTTATATGCTATATGGACCTGCGTTAGGCAGTGCACTTGAAGAGGAAGAAGAAGAAGAAAGAAAAAGAAGTAGTGGTAGTAGTAGTAGAAGGACAAGGCCTTGTATAAGCATTTCTCAGTTTAACTTTTTCGTTTCTCTTAATTTTTAAGAGATATCTCTTAAGATATGCGCTGTTTACAGCTGGTTAATTTTTCAATGATACTGACTCAAACCGGGAAGTTGATTACATCAATCTCTAATCATTCGGGATGTAATTCGGATATATTATCCTGGTATGTTATCCGGGTAAGCTATCAGGCTATGTTAGAATGTTAGCCGTAAAATAGCGTAGGGGTAACGTCATGAAGATTTAAATGACAGATCCTGTGGTGAATTGAACCCTTGTGGGTTCGAATCCCAGCCGCGCTGATCTGAGAGTAAAATATCGGACATGCACTGGACTGGTTATACGGAAAATGCTCTAAATTGCCTAACGGATATAATATGTGGTATTAAAAGTGATAGATATCAACATTGTTGACCATTTCAATATAATGCTTGATTAGTTTTAGCTGTTTACGTTACCCGGGAATGTTATTGTGTCTACAATACTGAACCATCAACAACACATGATGCTACTTACGTCGAGCACTAGATCGGCCTTGCTGGAGTATCCAATGTGAGTGATGACCTCGTCCAAAAGAAAGACTCCGTCACAGCATTTCAAAAAACCTCTCCATTGTTTGGGCATCTTGAAAACAATCCTTAATAATATTTCAACTGGGAAATGTTACAGTAAATAGACAATGAATGCAGGGATAAGACTCTTTCACTCTCTCTCTCTCTCTCTCTCTCTCTCTCTTAGTGCACTGCCTACTGACAGGTCCATGGTATATAGTCTTCCTCCACTCTTCTCTGTCCGCTTCCTCCGCTTTCCTCTTCAAGTCCACATATGAATGGGTCTTTAAATCATTTAACATTCCTAGTCTCAGCCTGCCTCCGGCTATTTTTCCTTCCAGTCTACCTTCTATGATATCCTTTAAAAGACTTTTCCCCTTTAGAATGTGTCCTATCCAACTCTTCTTCCTATTTTTTAATACATTTGTGATAGTACGGTCACGAAATAGAGGGGCTAATTGGATAAGCTAAATAATAGGGGGAGCTTGATTCTAGACCAAATATATTTATATGGATAAGGGGGTTAAAAGTTGGGAGGGGGGGCTGAGCATCGATTTAAGGGGGCTTAGCTTCCTAGCCTCCCCTTTGTCTCCACCCTGAGTTAATATGATCTTTATTTCACCAAAATACATGGCAGTATAAACAGAACAAGAAATGAAAAATAATGCACGAAGAACAACATAAACCAATGTAACGTTACCCCTGTAACAAGATTGTCTTAATAGCATAGTGGTTAGAGGTGTAGATGATTTGAAGCTTTAAATGACAATCCTGAATTGAACAACGAATAGTCGTCATGTTGTGTATCAAATAATACGATATAAACGGATTAATAGCACAATATTTACAAACTAAACTTATTTTGAATGACGCTATTACATAGAAGATACTGCAATGTATGTGATACTTCATTCTGTTCATCACTTTGAAATTGTGCAAAGTATAAGCTATATAATTGTGCATATTAAGATGCGATTTACTTTTTTGCTTAGCTCTGATACCTGTTAATTAATCACGTCTGTAGAATCTCAAAACAATTTCATCAAACTCTCATGTAGGTTGCAAAGAACAAGAACCAGGAGTGCGAGTTGCAAAAAATTTTAGAACTAAGCAACCTAGAATCTGCTTAAGTAGATTTTTAGTAACAGTTTTAAACTGATATCATGTAAACAACGGGAATCTAATGTGATGTAGAACATTCATTTTCTTAGATGACAGAGTCATGATAGCTAAAGTTAGGAATACATGTATGGGCTACATCTGTGATGCGACTCATTTTATGGATAGTAAATTATTTGTTATCGAGACACTAGGATAGGAGGAAGAATGGGTACTTTGAATGTTTTCTTTGGCCGCACATTAGTGAGTCGTGAAAAGTTATATCAAAATGTTTAATACAACACATATTTCTTAATACTTTGACTCGCTATGAGTCTTATTTTGAAAATGAAGTAAATCGAACTCTCTTCTTCTTTTCTCTGCGTGACGTCACTTTGTGGACACCAGAGCAGCCTCTTTCACCTTTTGTCTCCACTGATACCGGTCCTGGGCAAGATCATAGACATCACTCTGTGCTAGGTTATATTTAGTATCTAGTTGTTATATATCTTTATTATATTGTTTAATTAAAGTATATTTATTTCCCATACCTAGTTTCATTTTATTATTTGTTATTCTATAATTTAGAGCTTTCTTACTGGAGTATTTTCTTTCATCCAATCTTAGCATATGTCCTATCCAACTGAGTCCTTTGAATTTTATTAATTCACTCCATGGTTTTTCTTGTGTTCTGTCATATAGGTCCGTGTTGCTAATTATGTGTGGGTATTTTATGTTTAATATGATTCTCAATAGTTTTCTTTGAAATATATATATATATATATATATATATATATATATATATATATATATATATATATATATTACTTTTCATGCTTTTAGTTATTATCCATAGTTCACTATTGTATATAAAGATAGGTTTGATATATATATTAAATATTTTAATTCTTATTTTCAAGCTTAACTTTTTATTTCTTAGTTTAGATATACAATTATTAAATGACATCACTGTTATTTTTTTCCTTTGATTTAAATCTCTCTCTGATTCAAGCATACTACCTAAGTATTTAGTATTTTGCCATTGCGTATCATCTATTGTGTTTGGTATAATTATTTTCTCTGTTTTATCTTTATTTATCTGCAAATCTCTCCGTTTTAATCTATTTTCTACATATTCTATTAGTTCATCAGATTTGTTATTTCCAAAAATAATCCAGCCTATATCATCGGCAAACTGCTGATCTATTGATTCTATATTTATTTTCTCATTTCTGTTTTTATTTCAATAACATTTTTATTATATAAAGTTCATCTTTCTCTAAAATCTGTTTTAAATCTTCAATTAGTATCTTTCTGCTTACACAATCAAAGGCTTTACTCATATCTAATAAAAGTATTTCAATATTTACATTTTGATTTATTATTGCCTTTTCTATTATTAGTTTTAATGAACATACATTTTCTGTGGTGCTTCTCCCTCTTCTATATGCGGCCTGACTTAATGGAATTTGATTATCTATTTTATTATTTATTCTGTTGAACATTATTATACATAATATTTTCCTTAGGGTGTTTAATAGAATTATTGGTATTAGATTTTCTACTTTCCCTTTTGGTTTGCCTGGCTTCTGCAAAGGAATCAATATTCCCTCCGCTATTTCTTCTAAACTTTCTTTTCCTTCTGCAAGGTTATTGAATATCTCTGCTATTATTTTAAATATTACATTTGGACATTTTTTTAATTCTTCAGCAAATACTTCATCAAATCGAACTCTACAACATCAATAACAGTCATTTCCGCTCTTTTGAAAGAAGTAGCGTTTTCATTATCATTTTTAGTAATGTTTACCCAACTTATGCGACTGAAAGATTTTGAAAAAGAACTTTAATCTATAAATCTAGCATGTACCAGTTGCATATTTCAATAAATATCGCATTGGTTAAACTTTCATTTCAAGTTTTAATTGTGCTCGGTTCGAATCATAGAAGAAACTTCTATTATAAAGTTTCTGACGAGAAACTCTCACTCTCTTAGTGCACTTGCCTACTGGCAGGTACATAACGTAGTATATACCATGGTATATAACACCTTTTCTTGGGGGGAATGCTTTTGTCGTTTTGGACCCCCTATGCCTTCCTCAGCTTCGAATTACATTTACTGGGCCGGGGCGTCATCCCCTGAGAAAACTATCCTGTTTACCCATCGACAAACTAATTACTAAGCTGCTGTGGTATTATTGTCATAATTAATGATTAACAATTAATAGTAGTGCTATTATATAATATTCACCATAGTAGCGATCACTCATTACATAACAAGTCGTAAAGTGTATTTAATTAAAATTCACACATATGATAGTCACTCAAGAAATAATTACAATTACAATTAATTAAAATACTAAACAGATCAAAACTGAAGATGGCCGATAAATTATCTTTTGATATACATGTACAGATAAATCTTTATGATATCGACCGTAGATTATTCACACTCATCAAATATAAAAATAAGTACTCTGGAATTTCATTTATACAAAATTATATATAATTAATTATCCGAGTAATGAGCTAGATGTAAATAAAGGAATTTTTCATAATTAGGAATTTTTCTCTATAGCATTTCCAAGCATAATCTTTGAAGCTGGTTAAAAAATTTACTCTGATTCTGGTCAAGCTATATCTTCAATCATATACATGCGTGTATACCTGCATGTATTTTCAATTATACACATATAAATCTTCAATCACATACATACATATACGTACATGTATCTATCTATCTATACATATATCATCAATAATATATATATACACATGTATCTATACATGTATCGTCAATCAATGCAGCTTCAATTTCGTTTTGGTCGTGTATAGCTGACTGCAGAAGCATTTAGGTGCGAGAAGAAACATTTGTTAAATCTTCATTGAATATTGTATTGTATTCAGTTAAGGTTTGGTCAACTAATATTATTGTAATATCTTCGTATTACAATAATATTGCAATAATAATGATTGTATTTCTCAAAATATAACGAGTTGTAAGGCATGCGTATCAGAAGAATTGACGATCTTAAACATGCATCTAACTTGATGTTTTCGATTCTTTGCTATTGAGTATTTTTGTTGCACTACAATAATCGAGAACAAAAAAAACTCTTGCCGCGAACAATCGCAATTTTAACATTTAGGTACCATTATAGAATCATTTAATTTGTCAGTCTTAAGCGGATTTTAATAATTACGTTATAATAATTACTTTGCGCATTTACTGTGATAACAAGCAGTAAAAATTTGCTAACTAGGAAAGAGTGTAAGTCTTTTAAATCGTAAAGCCCGAGCTAACGAAGTTTTTAAATTACACTGTTTCAACTGAAAAATATATATGTATTGAGGCAGTGTCAAGTCGGCGATAATGAGTAAATGCTTCGGCTCGAGATGTATCGGTTTTTAAAGGATGTCAACAAATAGATAAATAAAATACTAATTAATAATAACAAAAAAAAAAAAAAAAAATACTAATATAAATTACTCAACTCACGAAGAGAAAGAGGTTTAGTCGACTAACTGCACATCTGAGATTTTACGAAAAAATTAATAAAATGACAAATTCGAACCAGACCCTTCTGCATAAAATTACAAGTATAACGAAATTATTGATTTTTGGCCATTGACTTGGCGTTCGATTTATATAGTTCGATGATGTCATTGACAATTGTAGCACGCAAAATTGCCCTAATGTGGCTAAAAGAGTCACCTTTAAGAAATAGAAGCACATGATGTACATGATATATACACAAATTTGACCATGCACATGATAAAATACCAATATTCAGTGCATACCAAATTATTTGACTCAAAGTCAATGTTACACATCTCAAGGAGTGTAAATCAAAACATACAGTTTTTATTAACGTTGAGTCAATTTAAACTTTATATAGAATCTAAGTCTACAAGTTTTTATTCACTTTGAGTCTAATAATTAATTTGGGTAGGCATATATATATATATATATATATATATATATATATATATATATATATATATATATATATTCTCAAATACAAGTTTTTATTCACTTTGAGTCTGATAATTAATTTGGGTAGGCATATATATATATATATATATATATATATATATATATATATATATATATATATATATATATATATTCTCAAATATACTGTATATATTTTCAATTATTAGTTACGCATATTCATATTTGATAAAGTTTATCCAGTACGATAGTACGATACCGCCATACTTCCTCTAATTCAAGGGTGAGATAAAATTAGACCCGTATCATATTCGGAAGCACTATTTACAAATAGACAACATCTTTCAGATCACTTATTGTTACATTAGAACTACTTCTGGAATGACCTGTGCCGGCCATACCTATACCGGAATGACCATGATCATACGCAGTACTACTTATTCCAAACTGTTGCTGTTGCTGCTGTTGTTGCTGTTGTTGCTGTTGATGCTGTTGTTGCTGTTGTAGTTGATATTGTTGTTGCTGCATTGCTATTGAAGATGGAAATGACGTCAGCTGACCTATATTCTCTTTCACATTCGTGCTGTGATTGGTTGCTGCCGATGCAGATTTAGGTCGCTGTCGTTCAGCTAATTTCATAGGCAGCAGGTTACCGCTGCTGGCAGTGCTATACAGTTTCGGTCTGTTCGATGGATTGTCACAATTCTGTAACGCTCTATTGCTCGCCTGATATTCCATAACTTGCGATGATCTATTCGACAAATTATTCGGTACCGAGGGAGCCGATGTTCTACTATAGAAATCTGAGTTTTGAGTGGACTCCTCACCATGTCTGGGACTAAACACGTTGGACTGATGTTGGAGTGAACTCACCACATTGCCCGATGAACCACCACCTCGAAATCCAGATGATGATTGATGTGCATGGGGGTTTCTTCTATCGAAGATCAGTTCCTGTTTGGAATTGGGACCTAACGAAGACGACGGTGTGGAAGATGGAGACGTCATCTGAGGACTAGTAGGAAGCGATAGAGGTTGAGACGAATACCCGGCGCCATCATTCCCAGATCTGCTTCCTCCTGCGAGGCGATGCCAAAAGCGAGCGTCGTGATTTCCAGCGGAAGTGGAATACTGGACTCCACGTTGGATCTCACTACCGGAGTTGCCATCGCTATTCCTATTAACACTATTACTCGCCAGTTTTAGGGGAATCTGTTGAGGGATCTGACCAACCCTCTGTTCATTGGCGGCGCTTAGTAACTGAACGGGTAACTGACATCCGTCGCTACGTCGAACAATTCCAATGCTCCCAGGACCTCCGCTAATCACGGCGGACATCGAGTGAATGCGAGATATTGGCCTTCCGTCAGGTCTATAGATCGACGCTGACGAGCCATTTCTTCCAAGTGGAAAACTACTTGAGTCCAATCCGGATGGAAACCCGCCGCTAGGTGTGGAGCGCCTATGAGCACTTACAGCTTCACTGGTAGTCCATTTCTGAAGTAGATCATCCGACGATGAGCGCTGATGAGACGTCGAGTCGATGAGGGTTCGATGTGGACCTTCTGGTCTGGTAGGAGTCCCGCCCTGAGGTGGTGTGCCTGATCGACCGGTGACGTCATCTGACGTCATCCAATTCGGTGGAGATGACGTCATGTAATTGTGCGATCTATACGATTTCTGTTTTTGTTCCTCAAAGAAATCAATCTGACACTGCAGAGCTTCTTTCTGCCGCTGAAGTTCCTCCTTCTCGGCTCGTATTTCAGCCTGAAATAATTTATAAAAGTTTACCACTAGATCGATATTTTAATTAATTGATAAAATGTAGCATTTTTCTTTATCCATTCAATTTTTAAATTGAAATCATTGACAATTGTAGTATGTATATATGTATTCCGTTCAGAACTTATAAAATATACGAATGTTTATATTGGACGAAGCATTGAGAGAGTTTTTAAATTGCTGTGCTGATGAAATTCGAACTAAAAATATAAGTCTGTACAAAACAGTTCAAGACAAAAAACTCTCCTTATTGGATACGAATTGTACAATTAGAACAGGGGCGAAGGAGTGAAACATTACTGAAATTAATTGACTATATTACTTCATTGCTGTCAGACATGAATTGATATATATATATATATATATATATATATATATATATATATCCGTCCTAGAGAGAGTGTGCTGGGGTGGGTGCATTCTAATCGTTATTTTATTATTTCACCAACCGAATGGAACTCAAATGTTTACATTTACAAAGAATTCTAGTCAAATTTAGCTGAGCCGGTGGCTTGTAGGGAAGTTGTTCGACAGCGGATCAGCAGGTGTAGGTTTCAAATCCAGCGCCATCCCAGTCAGAGACATGGTATTCAAGTAAGGAACTGAATTTAAACCAGACTGTTGTAAATTACAATTAAATAATAAAATTTACATGTATGCAGTCACGAAGCTGATATATTAACAAATTAAATGATATATAAACAGGGAAGAACATTCTTTAGTCATAAAATGTCTTTAAGCAAGCATCTTATCCATGCGCCACTGGCTGTGCCAGTGGAGAAGTCGCTACGCTATCCTACCACCGATTAATAGGTGCGGGGTTCAAAGTCTGGCTCACCTGTCACTGATAATGCTTTCGAGAGATGAAACTGACTTTAACATCGACTTCATAGCTTTAAAACAACGTAGGCAACCTTCAGAAATTACTAAATAAAACAAAAGCAAACCCTTTGCTTTTGCAATCCATCTTCCAATATTTGAAGCTCGTCTCTTTTTATATTAATACTCATTGCTTGTTCTTCCTTTAATCTCTCTAAATCGGCTTTCTGTTGTTGTATGGAACTCTGCAATATATAATTCAATATAATTCAAATAAATCCATAGATAATTAATAATACTTCATAATAAATTTAGAAAAAATACATTATAGGATTTATATTAATTGCATTAATTGATTACATGAAATACACTGAAATATTTTTATTACTCTAAATTCTATAAGGCCATAACGAAAAGAAGCATTAGATGTCATCATCATCATCACCCTCCATTGAACCCCAGTTTAACTAGGGTCGGAATACAAATAAACTGTCTCAAATCCTCTCTGCATCAAACCACCAGCTAATCCCATTTTGAGACTTTTCCATTCGTTTAATTTTTGTAGAAATTTCTGGAGCCTAGGCGCGCACCAACCGATTGCCCTTTCTGACGTTGGTATGCATCTTAGTGCTTTAGTCGCCCTCTACGAAACGTGCAGTCACCGGTTGGTCAATTCTTCTAACAACCCGGACACAACACGAGAAGCATTAGATGTAAAATGCGTAAAATAAACTACGTGCCTGTAAACTACGGAGTTCCTCGAGTTGTTTATCCGGATGATATCCTGAGGACTTCCGGTCCAGAGAGAGTCTCTCATTGACAGCCTGGATCCGTGATAACTTGTTAGTTGTCTCCGCTAAGTGAGCTTTCACGCTAATCAATCAATTATGATAATTATAATCAAAAATTATAATCGATTATGCAACATCAATGAGTTAATCAAATAATGTTTAATGTTTGATGGAGTATATCATACTAAGGCATCTCTATACTTTACAACAGTTACGGTAAAAGTAAATGTAATCAATCAATTAGCTAATAAGGCTAATTAATCAGTCAATCATTCAATTATTCAATATGAAAGTCGGTCAGTCACCCAGTCACTCTGTTGTTAATCAATAAATCGATCAATCAATCAATATTTAAATAAATAAATCTTAAAACAGTCATCGATTAATCGAACAATTATTCATTTAAGCCATACACCAATCAGTCAGTCAACCAATTTTTTTTCTGTATCCATCAAACAACAAACGTATACTGTAAGGGATCAGTTACTTCATAAATGCTGATATCAATTCAAATATGACAAAGGCATTATACTTATGATCTCAGTTAAATAAAATTAAAATTTCAAATAAGATTATTCATGTAATAAAAAATTCAATAGATTATTGACTGATTAAATAGCGATCTATTTTCAGAAGTCCCACTAGCTTATACGTTTTCTTTTTTATAATAATTATTTTTTGTAATTTTTATAACTTATTTTGAAGCAACTAACAACGCAGAGCACATTGAGAGCGCAGCAAAATACTTGAATGTTCAGAAATAATCATTGGAAAATTACGTATTACAAATTAGTAGTAATAATAGTAGTATTGATTTAAATTTTGTAGTGCGTACACATTGTACAGGCAATTAAAAGGAGTTCGTTTACAGCAAACTAATATAATAAAGAATTGTTACTGCGAGGCAGCAGCTATTTGCATTTACGGTCTCTCTGTGGGCCAAATTTTTTAATAAAAATTATATTTAAAATCATAAATTATTCAATACCTTTCTGTTTCTGTATTTTGACGAGCAGTAAGGCACTGTAAATAACACAAAGTAACACAATTCTATGCAAGAAACGTAGAGAGAAAATTGTCATCGTTTAAAAGCATTTTCAGTAGTACTGGAAAGAGAGTATTTATTAAACATATTACGACTTAGACTTCCTAATACACATGTAAATAAATATTTCAAAAATAAGACAATTTGTAATCTTCTTCTTTAAACAAATAAGTTAATTACGATTCTTATTTCCTGTTTCTTAAGAAATTGATAATATCGGGTTTAATCGATTTGAACTAATCTGCTGTTGTGCATATAACTACAGATTAAAGATTAAACTTAGATTAAACTGCAGATTAAATCTGCTCAACTGTTAACAAAATATTGTCAAATACCTATAATATTTTGACTTACCATGATTTTATGAACACATTGAATGATCCTTGTAATACAAATACACTGATCCTTGGACAGAGCTAATCCGTACACTGGCTTTTCCAATTCTCTGGAACCCCCGTCATCATCCGTATATTCCATCTTATCAACGCCAACGTCATTGAAGTTTTCTGTGGAGTTTTGTTGATTTTCAGAAACAGAAATTTCCGACTGTTCCTTTGGATTTCCATTCAGATCTGACGTCTGATGATCCTGCCAATAACCAAGACATTAATGTCTTAAATCATGCAGCAATATGTTTCATAACACTTCTATAGAAACGGTTGTTTCCAAAAATCTCTAATGCGACAGACCTCTAAACAGATAGAGATAGATGGATAGAGAGAGAAAGAGAGAGAGAGAGAGAGAGAGAGAGAGATAGATAGAGAGAGAGAGAGAAAGAGGGAGAGAGAGATAAAAAGAGAAAAAAGAGAGATAGAGGTAGAAGGACAGAGAGAGAGAGAGACAGAGAGACAGAGAGAGACAGAGAGAGACAGAGAGAGATTGAAAATTATTTTGAATGTATTTTGTTTAGAAATGTAAATACACAGTGTATATTTAATATTATTTGATATCAGCCATAGGCACTAACCAACAATGTAGATACGTTTGCATCATTGGAGTGTTTCGTCAACGAATGCTGTGTACGGTTCGTTGTTATTGCTTTGCTTGAATCATCTAGTTCCAGCACTGTTCTAGATTGGCACGGTAAAACTGAAGTTGAAATCTGCCTCTCTGGCAATGAACTTGCGTTAGTTACATTAGGTATACCTGAATTATAAAAGGATAAAAGATGACACTTATCAGTTGACGTCTCTCAGACATAATAGCTAACACTCAATAATCTACGTTAGAAAAACAACGTTATATTAACATTAGTGACGTTAATTGACATCACTTAATTATAATAACTAACATTTAAACTTAATGTTAACAATACAACTAATATCATTCAGATTTAATGACTAAAATCAATTACAGGCTATACGCTACAGTTTATGTCGATCGGATAAAACAACTCAACATTAATAATTGGCAAGGAATAGAGTTTTGTGTAGGAACATCATAGAGAAATCTTTGGCTGAACCAGCCCCAGGATGATCACATGACAAGATATTAACAATTAGCACATCATGACAATAATTACTATCCGGATATTAAACCTTTAATTAACCTTAACAATGCAACTAATATCACACATATGACAATTTTGTGGACCTATGGTTACACTCATGCCACTTGTGACAACCTTATGTGCTAAAAATGTTTACAAATATAATCACTAACAACTACTTAATAATTAACTAGATTAACTGGGATTAAAGGGAAGAAGAAGAAGTAGAAGAAGATGAAGATGATGATGATGACGACGACGATGACGGCGACGATGACGACGATGATGATAATGATGATGATGATGATGGTGATGACGATGATGACGACGACGACGATGATGATGATGACGAAGATGATAATGATGATGATGATGATGATAACGACGATGATGATGATGACGATGATGATGATGATGACTTAGAACTAACCAGTATCACTACTCCTACGGCGACGACTTTCAAATCCGCTAAACGTCTCCGCTCGCTTAGGGAGCTGAAGACCCGTGTGACCATTTTCTGAATTTTCAAAATCTTCCAGCGTGGTAACGCTGTTGAGACTTCCGGTTTCATGCTCTCCTGCGCTACTGAAGCTTCTTATTACATTGATCGTCCGTGTTGCTGGCTGCATGAGGGAAAACAACCTGGTAACTGAAACAGGCAATTTTAATTTAATTGACTACTATTATTTAGAAGTGCTTTGTTTAGTTTCTATTTTGAGCATGCAGTTTTAGAGATGGAATCTTCTTCTATTTACCGTCAAATGGCAGGTATACGGTACATTTTAAATTGCAGAGTATGCTTTCACGCTTCATATAGAGCACTCAATAGATAAACAAATACATTAATATATTCACATGAGGATAGGCTTTATTCATATATTATTTAGCCTATAGCTTGGAAAAATATTATGGCTTGTGCGGAGATTTCCCATTGCCTCCTCAGTTCTTGTTTAGACGTCTCTTACGACAATTGCAGGTAACTGTTGGTTTATTTTTCAGTGTCTCGGACACAACAGATGAAATATCCGATATAAATTGAATATTTACAATTTAGAGTCGATATATTTCTACGTGCAAGTAAGCATAGTTATTTACACAGGTTTGAGTCGGTTTTTACACCATAGAATTAGTTTAGTTTATTTGAATAAATCGCCTGATTCTCTACCTTCGTTTAATAGCATCGGAAATAATTCCGCTGGTTTGCTAACAATGAGAGGGCTGTTGTCCGCAGCTTGTAGCTAAAACACACATAAATCAATAGATAAACTATATTTAACTGTTGCAAGCATGGTTACTGATATTTTTCAATATTGATTAACTTTTATAAAGAGATCTCATTAAAAGCACTAAGATTCATAGCAAAGACAACAAGGGCAATCGGTTAAAGAGCGCCTAGACTCCAGAAATTGCTACAAAATTTTCTAAAACGAATGGAAAATTTCAATTCGTATCCAGACCCTAGTTAAACTGGGATTCAAGAGATGATTTTGATGAAGCTGATGATGGTGATGATGCTGATGATGATGATGTATTGTATAGCATTTTATCGTGTTGTATTTCGTATTCCGTCTGAGTTGATATATAGCATTGAGAAGTTTCTGGTAGTTCACTTACTATTTCTTTACAGTACTTTACTCTATTTTAATTAAATAAATACTTATTAGTCATACAGAAAGTGATATGTCATCTTTGGAGAATATCTCCATGATTTCCAGAGCTACACTCATCTTGTCTTCACACAGCAGATGGATTGCGTGATCTTTCTGATGTAGATGATCTGAACCAAAATGAGAAAAGATTATATATCAAAAATTTTAATTTATCAACAGGAGTTATTTTTATAACTTTTAATCAATTCCAGTTGTAGTTTTTCTGCTAAAATTGACAGAATATAGAACCTGTAAAGCCGTTAGGCACTTTGGAATTGGTTTGTATTAAAATACTGTAGCTCTGCTAGAATATTTATCAGTCAGAGCAAAAATTCGACTGGTTTAAATTAGAGATCCGCTTAAGAAGTAAACGATTTCATTTTAGTCTAGGAGCGTTAAAATAGTATATCCAATGCAAATTTATATTTTAAACTATAAACCGAATCTTGGTGTTTGAATCTTGGTGTTCTTAGTATTTACTTGTTTATTTTATGTAATTTGGTTAAATTTAAATTTATTAAGATTATAAATTAAGAAGTATCTAAGTCAATTAATATGCAAAATACATTCAGTGCAAATAAAAAATTAAATACTGCTTAATTCGTATGTTTGAACTGAGCCAGTAGCTAGTCGGTAAGCTGTCCGATTGTGATTAGTAGGCGCAGGGTTCAAATCCAGTGTTCTTCCAACACTGACAAGCTTTCGAGATAGGAAACAGACTTTAAATTTAGGTTCTATATTTCTACACATACCGATTAATTGTCGCAGACGGGAACCAATCGCTTCTAGCAGTTTCCTTTCTTCTTCACTCTCCGACGGTTCACCTGCAAAATATTATATAAAACAAAAAGACTTGGTGTTGAATCTCGAAGTATTCTACTGGAGTTCAAGTAAAGTGTAAAATGTTAAGATTTGTAGCCTTTCTTCCAATCGTATGTAGCACTCGTTCAATAGTTGCTTTGAATTTAGACATAACTTGACTGTTGACTGTGTTACAAGTTGCTGTTGAAACGGGTATGGTCGAGATTCATATGTGAAAATCGGCTTACTGATAGGTTCTATTCTGCCGACAATATTCATGTTTGTTAAGCGAAATATTTCGGCTGAGTACGTCCTGAGTTATGTAAGTTGAACATGTGCTTACGAGGAGTGGATTGAGCTTTGACTGACCTAGGCTTTGAACACAGGCCACTTGAATCCGAGGCTAACACTGTAACCGTTACACCATATCACCTCACAACTGTTACCATTCAGTTATTAGGACGCATCATAGATATAATTAACTTATACAATTAATTGACTAATTAATTGATTAATTAACTCATAAAATTAAAGTACTAGTAGAATGAAAGTTTTGTATATTGTCTTCATTTTAACTGTGCTAGTTTATTCAATTTTCTGCAATGAATATCAAATTTCAATTATTTCTATTATTAAAATTATTTTTCAATAATTTCAAATTACAGTAATTTTGTCAATTTGTTGCAGTAAGTCGTCAAACCTTACTAAAATAAATCATTTAATAAAATATATGTTCCAACAACCTACATTTTTCGTATTGTGTCCCGGACGCTGAAGAATAGATCAACCGTAAACCGCACGTGTCGTAAGAAGCAACTGAGCAAGAACTAATGAAGGCATCGGAAAACCACCTGATAAGCCACATTTTTCCAAAGCTATAAGCTACATTAAGGTGTGAATAAGGCATAGCTTATTGTGAAGGAATCAACTAGTTCATCGATGAATTGTTCTTTATGAAACGTGAAATGGAGCATGCAAGTAGGAATATGTGCCATGGAGCTGCTATTTAGCAGAACACTAGAGAGATAGACATAGAGAGAGAGAGAGAGAGGAAAAGAGAGAGAGAAAGAAAGAGAGATGCTCTAACAAACCTTCCTCAGGACATTTGGCAATGGCTTCCCGGATGGTTTTGATCCAGAGTTTTCTATCTTCAGCGGACTTGCAGACAAACTCGTACATCTCGGGCTCAGTTTTGCTCTGGAGGATGAGATACAGTCCCTTGCTGTCCCGCGTGTCGCCCTTCTCTCTTATCAGCAGCTTCATCAGTGGAACGACACTCGACTAACAGAAAACAAATAAAAATCAATAAATCAATAAAGAATTCTTCCAGTGCACTGCCCAACGGCAGATCCATGGTATATAACACATCCACATACATGCACACGTATTCTTATCATCAGCCTTTCTCGTCTTATCAACGAATATATTTTAAAACCATCATGTCAAGTTAATTTCCTCTTTTAGTCTTTATCTACTTGGATTTAATAAACATTTTTGGTAGTAATTCTTTCCTCCTACCGAAGGCCCCTTTTTGCGCAAATCTACTTTTATGTTTCACGTCTCCCTTCTTCTATTATCGTGTGTTATAAATATCGGTAGCTCTTTTATCTTTTTTATCTTTTTCTAAAGAAAGAATAAATAAACCATATAAATGAATAATGAACGTATTCATAATTTGTGCATATCGTGTTTTGCAAAGTAACATATCCATTATCAGGGCACTTATTCCTTGTCTTCTAGCAGCCTGCCTTCAATTTCAATAAAAACATTCCATTGACCAACATGTTGATCCAATCGCACTCTATGAAGATTATTGCTTGAGATGTGTCTGTTATCGATAACTTTGATTTATTACACATCTTTATTTGTTTGTGTTTGTGATTAGACACGCTTAAACGTATTATTTTTGAGTATACGTGATATAATACTTAGTACTAGGTGTATTATGTATTATGTACCATGGACCTGCCAGTAGGTAGTGCACTAAGAGAGAGAGAGAGACAGACAGACAAGGTGTATATTAAATTATTTGCGTATGTTTATATGTGTATGCTTGTGAATTTGTATTAAATAAGCATGTACGTGCATGCGTATGTATATAAGCATGTACGTGCATGTACATGTATATGCTTGTGTATATGTATACTGTCTATGTGTACATTGTGTGAATTTTTTAAGTCGATATATAAGCAATATAATTTGCTTTTTTCCATTTGTAGTTTTGGTTGCTTTTAGTTTGCATTTTTTGTATGTATGATGTGAAGTCAAATAGATAGGATTTTATAACCTATTTGACGGTCTAGTGTGTGTTATTGCATATTTGAGTGTTGTTTTTAAATAAACATAGCTTTCTCTGCTATTTAATAGCATAGAAGAAATTTAGTCATGCAGACCTTTTGCTTTCACTAGATGTTGTATATTGTATTGTCTCACAGTGTCCATGATCTTCTGAGATTTATTTACGTTCGTATGATTACAAATAAAGTGACTATCACTTTTATATTGTTCACTAGTTTATTGGGCTACAAAGTATGTTAATACATGTGTTGATACATGGGACAAAATAAAACTACAATATACTACAATATACTACAAAATATAATATAATAAACTACAATATACTACAAAACAAAAAACTACGAAAAACTACAAACAAACACTACAAGCTATACTATAAACTACAATATACTGTATGTATTAACAGGGACAGCACTGTATTCGAACACTGTATCTACTAATCCGCTATCGAACAACATGCCAACCAACTACCGGCTCAGTTTTAATACATTTGAGTGTATTCATTATGATAAATAATATATTATTATATACTATAGAATATATATATATATATATATATATATATATATATATATATATATATATAGTTAATAATATATATTTGTATAGGTCTACACATCACACACTAATAAAAGAAAAAGTCATAGTATTTTCTCATAGCAAACTGTATCACCTTATTGTCTTGAGAGTAGAATGTTGTCTTCTGGTTGTTTTCAGCGAGAAAAAATAAAACATCCGACAGCAGCACAGCGAGGACTTCTGTAGATAATAAACACAAACACACATTTTAGTAGTGAATAATTATCCATGACATGATGCTTAAATAGTTATAGATAGATAGATATTTTATTTTCACAAAAATTACAATGACACTATACACCATGCATAGAACGACCTGCAAAATGAACATACAGGCCCGAAGGCACTGACGCATGCTCACAAATTAGCCAATTTAATCCGCTATTCATTTACCAGTCCTGAGAA
Organism: Enchytraeus crypticus; assembly: GCA_905160935.1. Lineage (NCBI taxonomy): Eukaryota > Metazoa > Annelida > Clitellata > Enchytraeida > Enchytraeidae > Enchytraeus > Enchytraeus crypticus. The sequence goes on from CAJHZI010000546.1 coordinate 1,290,186, forward strand.
TGTCGGATATTCTAGTGTACTATCAACGCTCTAGAGAATCGCATTTAAATTCTTTAGGCCATCATAGGCTTGGTTATTTATAATTTCATTACGCTACCTGACTTTCTACACACTGAGCTATTTATACATTATAGCAATCAACTAGAAGCGATCAATCAGAGGTCATTACCCTATATAATGCAGAGCTAGCTAGAGTTTACAAGAATATTTACAGTTATAGCATCTGAGCACACGCGCACTTAATTATTACAAAAAACGTTAAATAGTAATTTAATGTTAATCATATATTCTACAGTGCAATGCTAAAAACGAAAAAGATTTGCCTTAAAATTATAAATCTTAATATGCATGTAGTTAGAAAATTTTACATTTTATAAAAGAATACGGGAGGTAGTGCCTCTATATTCGTATTGCTAGCATTTTCATTAGATAAATTATATCCCAATTTGGTTAAGAAATAACATAAACGTAGGCCTACCCTTTGTTGTCTACAGTAGTATGAATTCAAGAAATTAAACCGGTTTGCAATTGCAAAATACTACAACTCAAAATCAGTATTATCAGAATGTCACAATATGAAAAAATAAATAATTGTCCCTACACCTTTCGTTCGTTAGCATAACTTTTGTATCTAGTCTATTTCGACTATGAAATGTAAGAAGACTCAGAGCATATCCAGCGCAATATAAAGCTATGTTATCAAGATTGCATTATAATTATCAAAAAGAAATTTTGTTTCCAATTTGAAGGTAAATAATAGTTACCGAAGGGTTTGCCTCTGGCAGACATCCACTTTATGTGACCTTCAAATAGAAGCTTTCTTTTGTTTGATAGAACATCCGATTTCTAAATAACACAATTTATCAATTAATTAAGATTCAACATGAAGCTACGTTGCATTATAGCTACGATATACTGCTTTTATACAGAATATGTTATGCTTCAATGTAATACTAATGCTGCTGCTGCCGATACCGCTACCACTACCATTACACTACCACTACCACTATTACCACCACTACCATTACCATTACTACTATTACTACCACTACCACTACAACTACAACTACCACTACCACTATCACTACCGCAACCAGTATCAGTACCGCTACCATTACCAATAACACTACCGCTACCGCTACCGCTACTACTACCACTACCACTGCTATAATTATTACTACTATTACTACCACTACTATTAATACAACAACAACAACTACTTCTACTACCATTATTAACTACTACTTCAATTAACCTTGAATTAACTACTTCTACTACTATTATTAACTACTACTTCAATTAACCTTGAATTGACTACTTCTACTACTATTATTAACTACTATTTCAATTAACCTTGAATTAACTACTTCTACTATTACTAACAATAATAATAATTAAAATAATAATTAAAATTATTATTACTATTAATAATATTACTATTATTTTATATTACTTTTATTTTTTAATACTATTATTATTAAAAATAATAACAAATGGCAATAAAGATTTAATGTCAGTTTCTTCATACAGGGATAAAGTCAGGGACGTCCGTCTATCACTTAACACTACAATCGATCAGCCAAGCAATCAAAAATTAACCTTGAATTTCTTGCCATTCAGCGTTGCACATGATCGAGCATCGATTCTGTTGTAGATATCGAATAACCGTTGTTCTTTCTCGTGGGCGTCCACTTCTTGATCAATGTGGCTGAGGATGTCGCGTGTCGACGTGAGGCATTGCATCAACAGCGCTCTATCTCGACTGTTTTCTACAATATACAATGTAAAATATGTTATAATAATTAATACATAATAATAATAACTATAATAAAATAAAATAAATAAAAAAAAAAAAAAAAAACTATAATAATAATAGTAAAAATAATTAAGATTATTTTAATGTCATTATTATTATTATTATTAAATGTTGCTGGTCGCAGCAGCGGGTGACATTGCCCTGAATCCAAAATATTAAAATATAAAATGCATCAAACAACAACAATATGTGTAGCATATGCTGTATGTTATGTGTGTATTTGATATATGTGTTTCAATATGATCAAAAACAAAATAGTAAAAATAATAATTTTCTTCCTTACATCACCGATGTCCTCTATGGATATGAAACTGACTTTAACGCACGGCTTAGGGGAGCGTTGAAATCAGGTTAAGTCTGATTAAAGTCAGGTAAGCCTTTATTAAGCCCCTTTTTAGATTTAACCTTTAGCATTTACTGTATTACTGAAGGAAAGCAAACTATTAGATTTTGCAGGTCCACAACAGTGCAGGCCCATAAAAATGCAAGCACACAAAAGTGCGGGCCCATTTCTCTGCTGAAAATTCTTTCGAGGCAGAACAATGAGAACTATATGAAGCAAAAGAAGCGATATCGATCAGGAAAGTAGCAATGCATCAAACAACAACAATATTTGTAGGATATGCTGTATGTTATGTGTGTATTTGATATATGTGTTTCAATATGATCAAAAACAACAAAAAACATACATTTTAAGTGTTGCTGTCAAATCAAGTGAGACTCTGTTGTGATGAAAACTAGCAATTAGTATCTGAGACATCTAATTATAGAGGAGAGAAGAATTTACAGCTAAAATCTAACAAATAATCTCACTAAAATTAAAGATCATATTGAAGTTGGCTCAATGTTTACAATGTAATAAAGTACCTCATTAAAGAATATAAGGAGGAGTCTACATTGTTAAATTCTCTATAATGTCACAGCAGGATGTTTAAGATTCCAGTTTATACCTGAGGTGGTTTTTATCACAGGTTCTATGAGGAGGGGATACTTGGTCATTCTTTGTGTCACTAAGAGGATGCACTCTGGAATGCCGAGCCTTTTGCACAAATTATTTCTGCTGCATTTCTGTAAGTAAATGAATACACGACTGCATTCAAAGCATTGCACGATTCAATAGTCAATAGCACAGAATGATTCAATAGCGCAAAATGATTCAATAGCTAATATCACAGAACGATTCAATGCATTATTAGAAAAAATAATAATCCAGTAATTTAATTTGAGCGAATATTTTTCAATGATTTTTTTTAAGTTACTGAGTTACAAATTAACTATTCACAAATGATTTTATATTTAAAGTCTTTTAATCAGTGAAGGAATAAGTTTTAAGTCAATGACACAAATTATCTTACTAGGAAACGAAATTCACTTTTTACTAGTAGGAGAGTTTTAAACACAGTTTTAAACTAAATTACATCCTTTAAACTACGCAAGAGAATTAAAACATTCAACTAATTATAATTTATTTTGCGAGAATTTTAAATAAATGTGTGCTAAGGTATGAAAAGTTGACAAAGTTCTGCGCCATTGACATTCCAGGGACCCAGTTTAATTAATTGCTTAACTGAAAAGTTTAAAGAATCTTAATTAGAAAGATCCTAGCATATGAGTGTGTTAAAGTTTCTGCACACTTTAGTTATATAATCATACGATCATGTTTTAAAAAACCCGTAATTAAAGCTCGAGTACCGGTACTAGAATCCTAAATACAGTATCATTGCGCGGGTTTTCTAGGTTCCGGATTTTGATTTGTACTCTACCGCTTTGGACCACTTTGTTTTTGCTCGTCGATTTGGATTTACTTTCAATATTTGCTAATTTGCTCAACAGATATTTGGTACAATAGATTAATGGTTTTTATTGCTGTTTTGAATAACTTAGCAGAATTTCAGAATGAAATCTAATTAATTCTACCAAAGCAGTCTAACCTTGATGAAGGCTTGGAAGGCCATATCTGATTTCAGTAAGTCTTTGTATAGTTGCATGGCTTCATTGTGCTTTGAGCAAAACTCTCCATAAGCTATCTTCATCTGTTGAGCCATCCTTCCTTCGAACTGAAAACGGCAGCAACGATGAAAATCATTTAGAAGAAACTCCTTTTAAAAAAGATTAATTACATAATAGCGGCTAAACCTATCACGATCACATAATTAAACTTCAATTAAAAATAAGACAAAATATAAATGCTAGCGATTGTTTCAACAATTTACACTAAGATATATATATTTTTCTTAAAAATACATATGCAATAAAATGTTTAATTGGAAATTTGCATAAAGAATAGATGATTTAATGCATAGATATCCAGCATTACATGGAAAAATCTAGAATAAATTAATATGAATTGGTTTTACTATTAATTGTAATAGAGAGGGTATAATACAAAGCTAGATTGAGGGCATACTACAATTACATGAAATTTGTTGTAATTTTAACACAAAAGATAATTTAATTTAATATAAATATAAAAAATGTTGCCCTACTCGAACAAATATTTAGGATCGGTATCTGATCCACAACTAACATGTTAGTTCGAGTGGATTCTTCACTGGTCATTGACCTCACATCGCCTGTGGGAGAGAAACTGAACATTACATCTTCATTGTATTGATCTTCAATTCTTCATAAATATAATATAATCATAAAATCCTAGCTCACCTGTTGAATCAGAATTGGTCCAATCTCTTCAATACTTTTATCATGTGCTCTCTTTTGAGCCGACACGAGGTTGCGTAAAAAAGTAACGTGTATTTCAAGTAGATCATCCAACTTTGGGAATATTCGATCTACCATTTCCTTCGTCATGCTCAGCTCGTGTATCATGCCGTGTGCGAATATCTAAAATATTTTTAAAAATAAATAAAAGATCAATAAATAAGTGCACAGGGTAACATATCATACGGGATTAAATTGCCCTGAAACATTAATAGAACCAAGTATTACGGCGGGATTTAGCGCACTTGATTTAGTAGCGCGTCAATAATTATATAATCGAAGTTAAGCTACATTGGCCTTGGTTTTTATACGGCTGGGTGACCACCTCGGAAAACCAAGTGTTGACTGCTTTGATTGAAAAGATCCCAGGTTTTGGAAGGTTATTCTGAATCGGCGCCGGCTGCAATTAAGGCACCATCAAAAGGCAAAGATTACTAATAACCATAGAGATGATGGAGGAAATGGGCCCTCAACAAGCATCTTGCTTCCTGACCCAGTGTGCCGTTATTTATGTAAGTACATCGAAGAACAATGAATCAATGCAGTATATCATATCACGGCACAACCTCACAACACCATGCTTTACGACGCAACGTCACGATAATATTATAAAATAAATAGAATGCGCTTCCAGTTAGGTTGGGAATTAGTTGCAGAAACAGAGATTGTTTGTAAGATTCTTGTAAAATTTTATTAGCACCTACCATCCACTCCAAGTGTTTGTAATTGGTAAAAGTCGAGGCAATTATACAATTCTATCATCTAATATTCATCTAACGCTTCTAGATATTAGCTAGTAAGTGCAGAGACGTTAAATACTAAATTTAGATGTAGATTCGTAGCTCTGGAACCATTCAAATTCCTGGGTACCTACCGAGCGGATTACAATATCTAGAACACAAAATGAGAACACTGATTAATCAATTTCAGTAGTTATTAATTATACTGCTATTATACAGCTGAAACTCTATTCGTATCGCGACTCTGGTTAAACTGGGATTTAAGAGAAGATGATGATTAATTATACTGCTAAATTGAGTGCCTAGCGATTCAGCAGAATATGAAACTTTAAAGTTTGTAAAAGTTTCTTACCCTTTGCATGATTTTCAGCGTTCGGTAATGACTCTTTTCGGTCTGTATAAATTCTAAAAAATGAAAATGTAATAAAGAATTAAATGTAAGTAGTAAAAAATTATGTCGCAATGACTGTCAGAATTGCCAGCTTTTTGGTATAATTTCAAAATCACGAACCTCGGTAGCCCTTGAATGTCATGAGTATCATTCACGTATCATGACTGTCATATTATTATGACTGTCATGACTATCATGACCGTCATATTACTATGGTAACTACAGATATCATATCACCAACACGACTAACTTATCATTGAAATGGTTATCATGTAATAATCGTCACAATCAGATCACTATGTCAGTAACGAGACAGTATTCTATCAGTTCATTACCGCGACTATGACAGAGCTAAAAAGACTATGACATAGGTAAATATAATGATTCTCATGCGACTACCATGACTATTATCATATTGTTTTCTATCACATGTAAACTAAAATTAGCATTTTTAATGACTTAAAGAGATCACCCGCTAATACTAATGCAATTTAAAAAAATACTGGTTATATAAGTTGCTCTAATTTTCTAATTTTATATAATTATAAGATAGTTAATATAATAGTTTCAATTTAATGATGCTAAATATTTGATCTTGGGATTTGATATACTTTGTATTAATTTAACCTCCAAGAAAAGAAATGATAAAAAATATATAACAAAACTCTAACGTAAGCTCTAAAAAATCCAAAAGAAATATAAAAACCTACAAAAATTACAATACAATCCCAGAAGCACCTCTTATTAGCTAATTAATTAGTATACAGTTAATTAATTACTTAATTAAGAGATTACCCCAGATGTGATCTTGACGCTTGATATTCTTCGCAGTCATTTTTTTTAGAGTTTTCTTGTCGACGGTGACGCTCCAGGCCTCAGGCTCATGCTCACCCAGGAGCAGCTCAGGGTCGTCGTCAACCAGCTCAGCTGACGTCACCTCAGAGTCCTCCAGGGACTCCATAGAGGCGGATAGGGCGTCCAGGATACTAGAGAGATCGATAAATCAATACATCATCATCTTCCCTTGAATCCCAGTTTAACTAGGGTCGGGATACGAATAGACTGTCTCAAATTCTCTCTGTCTTACATCAATCAATCAATGTACTAAATCAATTACAAAATAACTACTGGCAGCTTCTTATCAGTGTCTCGATAATTTCATCGAATATCAGCTTCAATTAACTATCAGTTTCACAATCATCCTGATCAATCACTCAATCAATCAATAAAGCAGTTAATTAATTATTTAATTCATCAATCAAAATTAAACCAATCTAACAATTGATAACACTTCTTAAAGCAGCGCAATCACTGACATTTGTTTAACTTCGTACCTCATTATGCAATCTGCATTGCATAATTTTATTCAAGTAACCTAGAGTACAGGTATAATTATTATACTCTTAATAACTTAATAATGCAACTGATACATTTGCTATATCTGCATAGACCAGCCGATGCTAGAAATATGTATAGACATCAAATAGTGAGTAATAGGGGATTGTCTGATTATATGGCATGTGATCGGAAGGCGTGGACAAGGTCAGCAATTCGTATCCTGATCACAGTTAAACTGGGATTCAAATGAAGATGATGATGATCGTCGTGATTAAATAGTGAGTAATGAGCGGAAGCCGCAGAAAATGAAATATTTTGAAGTAATGAGCAGGCCGCAGAAAATAAAGTAGAAGAATAAGAGATATACACAATATCAGAGTATGAAAGTCATAGACTCTCTTCGCATGTTAACTGGGAGGGGGCTGGTGACTCAATCTCTACAGATTACCTTCTCACCAGTAAACTCGTTTTGTCAATAGTGAAAAAGTGTAAGCAAATCTAAGCTAGAAAGTATATTGTTTACCCAGAGTTGTCCACAAATACGGTACTATTTGTAGAATCATCCATCACAGTATTTTGTTCCTTGGACCTCGACTCGCTGATAACTCGACTGTTGAGCAGAACAATAAAGTAATAAAAGTATGATTTCAATGCCACGCAGTGTGCATTGTATCCATGCTCATCAGTGCAATATATCATCTAAGTTGTCACAAAACTAAAGATGTTTTCTGAAGTACAGCTCAGGTAACTGGTGGTGCAACAGCCTCTGCCATGTGATGTAGTATTTATTCTATGAGAACGTACACGAACTAATTGGAAGCAATATTTTTTCTTGCATTTTCTTTTATTTACTGCCAATTAGAACAGTTGAGGTCACTCACTTGCGGTCACAATCCGTAAAGACAATCTCTATTTACTAGTGTCCTGCTAAGTGGCAGGATCAATGAGCACATTCCAACTCACATTCTGCTTTTAATGTTCATAAAGAGAACTCCATCGATTAACTAGTTAATCGCTTCGAAAAATACTAAGCCGAATCCACACCTTCATTGCAACCGATAACTAGCGATTAATATGGTTTCTAAAGTGGTTCCTCTTTGCTTTCTGTACTTATTGCTCAGTCGTCCTTACGACACGTGCAGTTGGTCTATTCTTCAATAACCCGGACACAAAGTATTTTTCGAAGCGATTAACTAGTTAATCGCTTCGAAAAATACTAAGCCGAATCCACACCTTCATTGCAACCGATAACTAGCGATTAATATGGTTTCTAAAGTGGTTCCTCTTTGCTTTCTGTACTTATTGCTCAGTCGTCCTTACGACACGTGCAGTTGGTCTATTCTTCAATAACCCGGACACAAAACGGAATAAAGACAATAATAAAAAATTACTACAAATCTTATTCCAATACTAGCCAAACACCAATGGACCAATACTAGCGCGAAAGAAAGTAATGTTTTTTCTTCGACTCAATTTTTTTGTAATTGTTCCATGAAATGATTAGAAATAAGCGAAAGTCATCAAATAAGTCGTAATAGCATCAAAACTAAAGTAAATTTAAGGTTACAATCATTAATCGATCGGAAACGTTGGCGATCAACTCATCTTGCCAGCAGTTACATAAACCATATCAAACCTAAAATAAAGTGTAATCGTTACTTTAGAAGATAGTAAATAGACACAATCTAGGTAATCAAAAGCAATAAAATAATTTTAAAACAAGCACTTGCCTTAGGTGGCACAATATCTTATAAATTTAAATCCACTTTCAAGATAATAATTTTTTTTAATTTAGCATACTTTATAGTGTATTAAAAAGTTGCTACTACGAAAACATTTCTTTCAAAAAATAATAAAATAATATATATTATTAAAAACAATAAAATAATAATAAATAAATAATTGCTATATAATACAAAATATTAGAAATTCGATAGCATGAGGAATTTTGAAATAAATTCCTAGGAATGCAACAAATGCCTTATTATTACAGAATTATTCTGTTAATCACAGCTTTAATCAAATCCTTTTTTAACTTTATATCAAAAATATAGCTAAATAAGTATAATGTAATAAAAGAACTCATCTTGAATGTCTCAATAGCATAGGGGTAACGTCATGAAGTTTTAAATGACAGATCCTGATGTGAATTGAAACCTCGTGGGTTCTAATCCCAGCCGCGCTGATCTGAGAGTAAAATCTCGAACATTCACTGGACTGGTTATACGGAAAATGGTCTGAATTGCTTAACGGTTTAAACATGTGGTATTAAAAAGTGATAGATCTCAACATAGTTGATCATTTCACTATAATGCGTGTTTACTTTTTTTTAGAACGATACATTTATAACATTTGTCAGAGTGACACGACTAAACTTAACTTTACCGGAAATTATACGTCACTTTACTCGTGAATATTTCAATTCACAACTATAGTTGTAAAAATTAATTAACGGACGTTGAATTTTGTTAGTTGGCGTGCGTGATTTATTTAAGTTCTGTAGGCTTTGCTATACTTGGTAGTGTATTAGAATTTCTTTGTATTCTATACTTATGTAGACTTTGCTATAGCTGCTAATTATGGAATTATGGTAATACCGCACAGAGCTCTGGCTCTTTTATAGTAGCCTCTTTCGTGGTTGATTTTTTCTAACTACATGCACGTTTTTATTTTTTTGTATAATCTGTGCTGAGATGAACAAATAAACGATATGAAACAGAAAAAAGTAACACTCATTAATCTAAAATTACAAATAACATGATATCAATATAAAATTAATATTCCTAACAATAGTAACAAATTTGTACAAAGTAAAAATACAGCCTAATTGAGCATAATCGAGATCATTTTGATATGGATTAAGTAATCAAATAAATTGCATTATTACTCCTTACAAAAATTTAGCTGGTTGAAAACTATTTAATAATTAATAATTGTAAGCAATTTATGTATGTATGTATATATATATATATATATATATATATATATATATATATATGTAATAATATACAATTTGCTTTAGCAACTAGAAGTTGCCAGCTTGAAATTAATTTTAAGTCATTACTGAAAAGTTGCATATGGACAGAGGAGGGTGGAATGTGGACTGTTATACCTGAAAAGTTAGAGTGCGGAATGTTATACCAGCAAAGTAGGAGATGGAGTGTGGAATGTTATGTCTGAAAAGTTGAAAATTAGCTTCAAAGAGCTTAAATTCAACAAATAAATAAAATATAATAAAGTTGCTTAATATCAACGAATTACTAGATATACGCTACTATATAATATGAAATTTTGACACAGGAAAACACGAGCAAGTTTAATTAAGATAAGTTAGTATCAAACACAGACAACAAGTAAATGTTAAAATCTATATTAAAAAGGAAGACATAACAAAACAAAAAAGTACACTTTAGTAACAACCTAAGAAAATAAAACTTGAACCACGACAGTGAAGTGTCAGAAAATAAATATTAATTTTGCACAAAGAGGAGCTACCATCAAACCGGGAGCACTTACTCAATGCCAAGTTTAGTGGCCACACGCCTCCACTGGAAATATCCCGTGTTAATTGCAGAGCTACGAGACGAAGAGCTGAACGTATTGAATTAAATAGTAAAATTAGTTCTTATCTCTGTACTTCAGTAGGCCTACTCCCGGTAGGCCTACTTCAGTAGGCCTACCGGGAGTGCTAGAAAAATCCGGATGATGGCCGAGTTGGTAGCACGCTCGTCTGATAAACAGGAGTTCGAAACTCGGCCGGAATCTCTTTGACAGTACATTTGGGGCCCCGAAGCGTAAGTTAACTTGCAAAGGTAAATAAAGACAATTCATATAATTACTTATTATACATTTAAGATCTCGACCCAAGTCAATCTAGGATTCAAAGTAAGATGATGATGTATTTAAAGCAAAAGGAGCAATTTACAGCATGAGCTGTACTAGATTATATGCAATACTGTAACTAGCATAACTTGTATTAATAAATCAAGTTTAAAAAAAGTAATAAGCAGTTAGAAAATACTGTTCAAGCTTTGATCAATCGTACGTTGTGCCATAACAACACTAGTGGTTATAATGTTATCTTGCTTAAAATTGCAGATTTCTGTAAATTACAAAAATTATATTAAAATTGTGTTGAACTGTTACAATTGCTAAAATTGTGGTTTTCGTTATGTCCTTCTCTCATAAAAGATTACCACTAATCGTTGCTTTATAAAAGCGCACATTGCAGCTAGCGCGAATTTAAGCCTAATCTTCCATCACACCCTGATCTTCATTCAACGCTGTCAGCGCTCGGTCTTTCGAGATTGTCGTCAATCCAAATTGATTCATATACTAACCGGTTCAGACTTAGCTTAACCTCATTTATGACGCCAACATTCTGTTAATGCGCTAAACTCCGCCTCAGGCCCCGCCCACAAAACAATGTAACAGTAGAGGTAGAAGAGTAGCTGAGAATAAAGTATTAAATCAACGAAAGGACGCAGACAGTCAAATAGTTGGATCAATGTAAGATCAACTTAAAAATCAACTGCCAATCATACAACACTGAAGTCATAGTTTTAATCTGTTCAAAATCAAACCTGCTTCCGTTGGGTCTAAATATATATAGTATCCCACATTTTAATTAATATTTTACAGTATTGTTTGTATTAATGTGACAATATTAACAGAGATTGCAGAAATAGCTGGAATATGAAGAGAACAGGAGGTTTTAGAAAGTAGTAGAATAAAAACTAAATAAGAGGAAAAATTAGAGTACCAGAAGCTGTAGATTTACGGTTTTCAGAAACAGTTGAAGGCCTATCAGTATTTTTAATCAATTCTAATCCAGAAAATTCTAAATTAAAGTTGCGGTTATATAATAAGCAATAAAAGGATGATGCTATAATACGGTTCAATTTATTATAAACCAACTTCTACTTCATTGCTACTTCATATTTTAATTTCTTCATTTATTATTTATTTTTTTAACTTCGTTTTAAATTTTTATTTTCTTCCATTTTCACTTCCGCTTTCATTTTCCTAAGACAGTATAAGCAGTCTTACCTGGGGCTTATGTTTCCCTGAATCGGGGCTGATTGTGCAGGCGACGATATATTGATTGTCTGCAAGCAAAACAATAAATATTAGATTAGAATGTATTTAAATAACGAAACAATGCATTAAAATGCAAATAATATGCTAATATATATAAATTATATAAATTATACGGATTGCCTAGTTTTGATACTATCTTTTCTAATTACAGATTAAAGTTTAGAAGTTGCTTGCTTGATAATACTAATAATTATGCCAGTTAAATGTTTTGATGTTCTGCGCTTATTATAGCTTTTTATGCCTAATTCTATAAGTAATTGTCTTGTAGCTCAATTTATGCACAGCCTCTTTGCGTTTCTGGTTTTAGTTGCATTGTTGTATGCACAAGATTCATGTATGGTCTATTACGCCTGAAATAAAGCAATAAATGAAAAATAACAATAAATAAATATTTAAAACTTTAAATGTAAATTTAATACTATTCTACTTTACCTATATAAATGTCAAACTATTTTGTGAATGCCTTACAGTCCTAAAACTTTAAATCATAAAATGGATAAGTAAATGTAACGAATAAATCATAAATAGAATTATCTCAATTTACATTACCTTTAATGGATTTAGTCTAATGATGCGATTTTTATTAAATAAACGTTTTTAAGTACGTAATACAAACTTCGCCTTTAATAGTCTTCAATACAATAAATAAACCTTTCGTCTAAAGTTTTCGTTGCCCTTATATATTATAGGCCTATATATACACACACACACACACACACACATATATATATATATATATATATATATATATATATAGTATATATATATATATATATATATATATATATATATATACATGTATATATATATTAGATAAATGAAACAAACTTAAACAGCATTTATCTTACATAAAAAAACGAATATAAATTTAAATATCATCTTCCTATCCTGCAGACCACTTCAGCGTTGTCATAAACTTCTTTTTTATTTTACTTACTTTATTCCTTTGTTTCTGGTATAAAAATCACTAAATTTAAACCTTCAGTCCTATCAGTAGTAAATAGCTACATAGAATGTGTATGCCAATATTGGTATATTGATTGATTGATTGGATAATTGAAACCTGTTGGGCTCGTGGCGGAACGGATAGCGCTCTCTTCTCTTTGTCCTTTGATCCAGAGGTTACCGGCTTCAAATTTAACCCTGGACCTCCTGATATAAAACAAACACTTTTAGAAAAAAGAGCATAGCGCTCATGATTATTAATTAATTATATATGAAATATGGCTTAGGATTAATACAGCGAATAATGGCCCTCACATCAGTCGTTTCATGATAGTTGTAAATTGAGTTTTTCTATTTATTTTACTTTATCTCTTAAATTTACCGAAGAAACACTGAATAGATCCCTGTTTATGATGCGACAATATACAACTTTTAAGTCGCAAACTTTTAGACGTTTACTTAAGTTAATCTGCTTCAATTGCAGAAAATATTTATTTAAAAAAAATTTATTTACATTTTGTTATCGAGTAACTAACCTGGCAAACTACTAGATTTCTCTCTGAATGACTCACCATTGGAACTCTGCGATAAAATAGAAAGTAAATTAAGAAATTTAAATATTGCTTAAAAGTTAGTCATTGCAAAATGTTCTTACACGTGATTTATAAGTTTCGAAATAGGTGCAGAAGCTGAGTAGAACTTATTTTGACGAGGATAGTTTGTTAAAACATGTAATAGAAGAAAGAATGGAGGGTTGCATAATTACATTACGACAAAAAAGCTAGACAATTTGATTACGCATTCGTTTGTGTGACAAGACTAAATAGGAGAGAATGTAGAGACCCAGGTAATGTTTTGATTTTTAAATGGCTGATCTTGTGATCGTGGATTCGATACCAGGGCGAGGCAGTAAAATTTTGTACACCGACAGGACCGCTAACGAGGACCCTTGATTATGCAGAATTAAATGACTAATGTTAATAGAAGAAATAGATACCGGTAACATTGATGACTTGACAAACTAATTATGTGTTTATAGCTTTAGGTTTCTGTACAAATTAAATTCAATACAGTGGAAAGGGACAATTGAAGGAGCAGCATGCCTTGGATATACCGTTAGGCAAGTACACTGAATGTGTGTGTGTGCGTGTGAGAGGGAGAAAGAGAGAGAGGGAAACTCTGGGTCTAATATGTATCCGATTTTAAAAAATCTTACCTGTTGATTGCTATGACGGTGATTTCGCAGACAAGCAAAAGTCTGATCTTTACAGGAATTCTCATGAACATTCAAACAGCAATCTACACGTATACATAACAAAATAGAATATATATATATATATATATATATATATATAACATAGATTTATTTAGAGAACACAAAATACCAAAAATATGCGAAATACTGACAATAAAGGTTAACGGGTAGTATAAAAGTCATAATTATGTAGGCCTATCATTAAGAAAGAGTTCGTTATGATTTCACTACAGTATGTTTACTGCGTTATATATCAAAGTGGCATTACTTACTTTCACACTTCAGTGCAGGTTTGTTAGCCATCGACTTTCCACAGACATCGCACGTCGTAGAGTTGCTGCATGACACTAGAACAAACTGATGGTTGTTCCGACTCACTTTTCCTACATCACGAGTTATCTGTGATAGCGAACAAGTAACAAGTAGTAAGCATCAATATTAATTACGCTAATGACAAATCATATTAATGACAATATAAATCATAATAACAGTAAAATTATTATTTATTTACTCAATTTACTTAGTTCTCCAACGAAACCACTTTATCGCAAGTCTTATCCGGTTTGCTGTCACTAGTGACGTAAAAAGTAAAAATAACTAAAGTAAAAGTAAAGATGCTTGAATACAACAAGAGAAGATCTTTAAACATGTGCGATTTATCATAGGTAAGTTAGGTAACTAGACAAATATAGAAAAACCATCATCAGGACGTTAAGCAATATTTGTGTTATCATTCTAATGTAGTTATGTTACTTACTAGCATTAATATATTTTAATTGTTATATATTGAATAACAAGTGTATAGGTAAAAGGATTGTTTTCTAAGGGAATGACTCCCCTGTCCAGTAAATGTTAGTCGAAGCTGAGGATGGCATAGTTGGCCCATCTCTTCATAAGCACAATCCCCCAAGAATAATGGTATATCATGTTAGGTGATTTAAAGATACACTGGTTTGTGGACACGAAGAAAAGGAAATTGTTAAGCTTACTACAGAAAGTTGAATGACAAGAACAAGAGCGAAAATAAATGCGTAAAGAGTTCCAGATTGTGGGTACTGCATAAGACAATGAACGTCTGCCCAATGATGTGAGAATATTTGGAACAGAGAGAAGATTGGCATCGCTGGAGCGAAGTGCACGTGAGGAACGATATCGGGAAGAAGAATTTCAGATAAGTAAGAAGGCTTGGCAAATCGCAGAGTTTTGAAAGTTAATAGAGCTATTTTATATCTTATGCGTTGATTAACAGGAGAGAGGGAGCGAGATTGAAGTCTAGAGGGATTGCAAATAACACGTGCAAGAGAATTTTGAACGTTATATATATATATATATATATATATATATATATGTATATATATATTACATTATATAATGTTATATTATATATATTATATATATATATACATGTATATATTATATTATGTTATATTATATACATATATATATATATATATATATATATATATATATATAGAATATTTGCTTATAACATATACATATATATATATGTATATATATATATATATTATATTATATAATGTTATATTATATATATATATATATATATTATATTATGTTATATATATATATATATATATATATATATATATATATATATATATACAATATTTGCTTATAACATACGTGAAGAAGAAAATTACTTTATTTGTATTGGTAAAGCTGATACAGCTAATGTTAACGTCAGTTTCCTCACTCGAAAGCGATGTCAGTGACGGGCGATCCCAGGATTTGAACCCCGCACATACTGATCCGTGATCGAATATCTTACCGACATCACCACTGTCTCCAGCCAGTGGCGATATTGTCTACAGGAGCACAAGGAATAGAAATATGTGCAGGAGTTATATGCCATAGACCTGCCAATATAGGCAGTTCACTACTGGAGAGAGTGCATGGAATGTGTATTTAAAGCCTAGTTTATCGACAGATTCCTGTCTTGAAAGCATGTCGATGATGCGGAAGGCCGTGAATATGAACCCAGCACTTACAGAGTTACAGTCGGGCACCTTACCGAATTGCTACGAACTCATCCTATTCTCAAAGTTGTCAACATCATATAGCAAAACGTATAAGGTTATTCCATATCTTAACATTGCAAAAGGTTTGAAAATATTTGTCTTAAACTTATGCCATAAGGTAGGTTTATTTTCAAAGTTCCACTAGATTACAGTGCATCCAGTTTATAATAAAACTGCTCCTATAACTAAAGATCAATCACTTCAATTCTCAATGAAATTTTCATAGAAATGGATTCAAAAAATCTCTAGAATGGATGGTTTTCAAACCATCGTACACAGTCATCGCCTAAAAGAAAACACTGCAAGTGTTTACGTTATACTACATCGATCGGTCATTGATTGCGCAAACGTATAATGTGTCGCTATTTAGAAACTGGTAGGCCAGTCGGTCGTATAGAAAGACATCTGCACTGTGAATCAGCCCGGCAAACTCAAAACTCTAATATTCTGCATAAGCAGGCTCGACCTACACCACTGAAAATGCTCCGATTTAAGTAAAACGCAAAAGAATTCGGAAACAACTCTTAAGATAGGTTGCTTCAAAAGCATAATTTTTGCCACGTTTTGGTAGATCTAAACATTGTGACTAAAATCTGATTTTTAACCGTTCATGGCAAGAAAACACTACATCAACTATAGCACCATTGGAGGGAAAACAACCTAAATACGAAGGCCTCTATCCATAATCGAAACACGACTGTCACGGACCTGCCAATGGGCAATTTAATAAAGGAAATAGCATAGATTACAAAGGTCAACAAAATGAAACTTTTTTCTCATCAAAGATTAAAATACAGTTTTCTGAAGTACTTTTTGACGCTGATTACAAATCTGTAACCATAATTTTTCTAGCACGTATAGTTTTTGAGTAAGGACCGATTAATTTTAACAATGCAAAGCTTAGAATAAATGCAAAATCATAAGTTTGCAGTTCATTTTCTCGCAAGACCTTTCAGTCAATAAAAATAAATATATGCGAAACTGATCTCATTTGTTACTCACCACATCTTCTATTGTTATGGAGTGACTAGTATTTAATTATAACCGTTGCGCGTACGATTTTCTCCTGTGTTATTCGTTCGGATTATCTCGGTGCAACATCCAGCAATAGTCTGCCATAATACTATTATTCCAGAAGCCTTGATAACGATTTTCCACTCCTTTAATATCTTGGTGAAACCGCTCACCTTGTTCATCACTGGCTGCGCCAAGGTTTTCTGGGAAGAAATCTAGGTTTAAATGCAAAAAATGAATCTCTAAAGACATCCTACAATCCATCTCTTTGCAAGCTACAAGAAAATTCTGGATTCCTTGTCTGTAGTCCGGAGACTTATTGTTTCCTAAGGAGTTTTCACAAATCCATCTGAAGGCTTCCCATGCTTTTCGTTCTGAGGTATTGAGACTTTTATCGAAGTTGTCATCTCTCAAAATCTCCTTAATCTGAGGTCCTACAAGGATAAACTCCTTCAATTTTGTGGAGCTAACTCTAGGGAATTTCTCAACAAGATATTGATATCCTCTGGAATTCGACTTTCCTATCACTCTCATGAAGTTTTTCAGGAAGCCAAGTTTAATAAGGAGAGGTGGAAGGAAAATCTTGTTGAAATCAACTAACGTCTTTGCTTGGACACTTTCTTTTCCTGGCACGTATGCGATTCTGCGCGGCCACTCACGTGTGTGGCAGTGATCATCAGTAGCGAGGCTGTCCCACAGGCACAGGAAGCAGCAATGTTTTGTGAAACCACCTTGCATTCCCATCAACATACCAATTACCTTGAGATCGCCGCAGATATGTCACTGATGGCTTTTGTACTGGATGGCCTCGAGAACTATATGCATAGAATCTCCTCTTTTTCTTTCGATAGAGCCAAGTCTCTGACGAGATCATTCAACTCATCTTGGTTGAGCGTCTGTGGTTCCAGACTGTCTTCGAGTAAATATTCAGGATCAGTTGAAGACGACGGGTTGTGTGCTGCTGCATCGTCATCCGCTTCCGCTTCGCTGTCAATAGAATCAAGTCCCTCTTGTGGAGGTATGAGAACCGGCAACGAATCATCATGAGGTACTGGTCGGCGTGCAGAGTCAAAGAAATTATGTTGTGCTTGTTCTTTACAGAAACTCAATTACATTGACGCTATAAAAATAGCAATCAGCACGATGATCTTTTTATTCTCTCCGTATCATAGGTATAGCGAAAGGCATGGAAAGCTTCCTTTTGTTTATGCAGTCGCGTAAGCCATTTGAACAAGCAGTGCATATGATATGTGGCGCCCAAATCTAATATTGGTCTCCAAGAGGACAGCTGAAGTACGCTCTGTAAAGTTTTCGAACATCCTTCGTAATAGTTCTCTTTTGTGACTTGGGAGTGAATGAACCACCCACATAGCAAAATGTATCCGGATGGTTTCTACATTCTCGAGGCATATTGGTTGATTTTACTTATGAAGATAAACTCAAGATGGTTGTTTTGTTAACATAATGACGTCATGTGGAAGTTCCCACTTTCAAAGAATAAGAAGACAAATTTTAACCGAGGTCCGTATAAGTCAATGCGTACGCAATATGCATGAGAAAATTGCGAATATTGTTAAAATATAATCTGCCTCAATCTATCGTTCTCATTCCACTGCGAAAATACGCCGTATTTAAGTTTTTCTGAAATCTTCTATGTGATATCGGCTGATCTGCACTCAGATCTCCCTCCCGTCTCGCTCTTCACCAACTCCGATATCATAGAAAATTGCTCCCCACCAATCAGCTGACTGCTGCGCTCCCGCCTCATTCCAGCAGCATGAGGCTGCTGTTGATGTAGCAGTGGCAGACCAAACAGCTGCTGATCAGATCTCGTGGGAGCAGACTGAGCTCTACCAAGAGGCTGTATCAGAGCATTGATCTCCAGACTGAACGGATGGTTGACGTAGAACGGAGAGAGCAGGTCAGCCGTGGGTTGAACGTAACCATCTTGCGGCGGCTGAGAGGTGTCAGTGTCAGGACGCAGAAGAACCTGAGGGGTCAACCCAGCCGGTGAGCTGATCGGGTTCTGCGGCTGGTGTCCCCTGAACTTGGGGCACCTCACTGGGGAGTCAACACTCGCAGTGGCCAGGCTCGAGAGCTGAGGCCCTGCCCCTCGCAGAGGTTTGTGGGTCGAGGAGTGTGTTGGAGGCAGGGAGCCAGATGATCCTGGTGAGCTCACAGAAAACCCGATATGCTGTCGATCAAAGCTCTGATGTTGTTGTTGCTTCTGGAGATTGAAATGAAGCACCCGCTGAATCTGAGGCCTCCACGACTGCATCTTCTTCTTCTGTTTCATATGAAGTGTCTGACGGCCGTGATGTGATGGAAGTGCAATGTGATGGAAGTTCTGCACTGAGGCAAAACTACAGTTCAATACTGGCGAAACACTACCACTACACAGAACTCTCGAGGTCAGCATCAGCAAATCCACGTCGTAGCTGACTTCGTAAGCGATAGCTGAAGGTTTGTACAGCGACATATTCCCTATTGATGATGTAGAACATCGAGGTAATGCAATGTCATCGATGTTGAGGGGCTCAAAGAGTTTAGGGACTTCAGGCGACAACACGCGACGTTTGAAATTTGTTTGTGATTTGCCACCCAAGACACAAATTTCAGCAGAACGCGGACATATAGCCGTACCTATAAGTACTTCTACTTTCTTCTTCTTCAGCCCCGCCACCCAACTCACTCCATTAGCAATCTGATGATTGTGGGAAGCAGAACAATGCAAAGGTTTACCGGGTGTGTCGAGAGTAGAAAACAATCTGCCTCATCACAAAAACTAGACGTGATAGAGAAAAACTGCTTGCATATTTAGAATCAGCGTCAAAAATCCTATATAGATGACCCAATAATTTGCTTGATGAAAAATCACTGTTGACCAGTGTTATTATTGACTAAAATATTTGTAATATAGAATTATTATTAATTATAGTATAAAATTATTAAGTCATATTATTTTTAAGCAATGGGCTACATTAAGGTGTGGATAAGGCATAGCCATTGCGAAGGAATTAACTAGTTGCTGAATTGTGTGCTCCTTATGGAACGAGAATATGAGTAGCAGCATATGAGTAGGAATATGTACCTTGAAACTACCACTTGGCAGAACATCAGAGTGAGATACAATTATTATTAATTGTAACTATTAATAATATAGAACTATTTAACATTAGTTTTCAGACACGAAGATGACGATGCAGGTCTATATATATTGAGGGTATCTCAATCAGAATCACTATGCGACCCTTTCGATGAAGTACATTAGCATATTTGCTTTATCTCGGTGTTCTGAATAACATCATTTCCTTATCAGCCATCGCCGGCCGTAATGTGATGACAAGAACATAACTTCATAATAATAAACTCAAAACCAATAATAATCTCATAGTTAAAAATAATCTCAATATTTTTTGTAAAATGGTAATGTAAGATTCAGATATCAACTCTATTATTATTTCTCATTAGATTAATGTCTTTCTATAGTTTAGTCACCTTCCGCGTCCGCAATTGTCCGCGTCTTGTAGTGCAATGCCTAACGGCAGGTCCTTAGCATATAACTCTTCCAACCAATACTATAATCAATCAGCCTTTTCATCTCTACATATGAATTTGTTATAAAATCATCCAACATCCCATATATACCTTGGTCTTCCACTAAATCTTTCCCCTTACATTCTTCCTCTTATTACATCCTTTAGAAAACCAATCCCCTTATACTATGTCTTATCAAGCTTTCTTTTCTTTCTTTTTCTTATCGCATTTATTAACTATCTGTCTTTACCGATTATTTTCAGCACTTCTTCATTTGTAATCTTGTCAGTTTAACTAATCTTTTCCATCGTTCTCCATAACCACATTTCCAATGCCTTTAGTTTCCAGATATCTTCTTTCTTTAATGTCCTCGTTTCACATCCGTACAGAAGTGTCGACCACATCAATGTTTTCATAATCTTCATCTTAATCTTGTTTTCCTAATGCCTTTTGTTAGTAGTTTTTTTCCGAAAGCCTCTTTCGCCTGTGTAATTCTATATTTCATTTCAATTTTACACTTCCCATCAGTCTGTGATGGTATGGAGCAAATATGTGAAGCTTCTAACCTGTTCCAATTGCGCTATATACAACCAATGTCCCACAAAGTAGCAAATGTAATTCATAATGCAATGTAACTTTTATTTACTTATTTTAAAGTAATTTCTTTTTTCGCATTTAATGCCATTATTCATTAAATGTAAAAAATCGTTAATCAAAATAATTAATGGTTATCTCATTAAAAATCTCTGAAAGAAATTTTAACGGTATTTCGTGCCGTCTTCCTGATTGTAGATTAAATTTAATTTAGCTTCACAGCGTTTCTTATAGATATACCAGATTGGATTGTTGCGTTTTTATAAAGAAAATATTTTATTTCTAAAATAATAGCGTTCCATTAATCCGAGTTGAAAGCGTCTAGCTATTCCATCAATCAACTTCTAACGACAAATGGCGCAGAACAACCAGGTTGTCTTCAACGACAGAAAGTTGGCAATAATCGGCAAATCAGCGATAAAATTTCATACGTCCGAATTAAATGTAAGTTTATCAAATTCTATTTGCTAATTTATAAATAAAAACAGTGCGATACAGTCCGACCGTCAGATATAAAATCTGAACGCATAGAAAGTAATTATAACTTGCAAAAATTATTTTTCGTCTCAGCCATTTCCTTTACGGAATGAACAGCAATAAACATACACGTGCTTATTAGAATATATATATATATATATATATATATATATATATATATATATATATATTCGTTTATTACTTGAAATCTGACATACCGCAGAAAACGTACAAACATACATGGAACAAAAAGCAAATATAAAGTTCCATAATACCAAGATACCAATAGTCCAAGATAATGTTTCATAACAGTCATTATACGATATTCTAATGATAAAATCTAACTACGGAAGGAATGGGTTTAAATGCTATTTAAATTGGATGGGCTCTCCACTAAGCTTGATATTAAAATATAATAAATCTTGCTTTTATTTCAAAATAATCTAACAGCCGCAGATAGGTTTCATACGAACATGATTAGCCTACATTATACGAGCAGATAATGTCACAGTCACACAAAATACTAACAATGCATTTTAAACCAAGATTAAATTAGCTATGGTTTTAGAGCATCATATAGTATCAAGCGGGTTATGAAGTTTTTATCATTCAAAGAGCTACGCTTAGTTGGTATGGCGTAACTTCTTTTTGCAACGTTTCTTCGGGTTTGATATGAGTGTTGGTTTAGTGAGGGCATAAGCGGAGCCAAACAGTGGTTAGGATTATTACAGACTGAGCTATATAGCTTACTGTCAGCTGACATGCAAAGATTCTCAAAAGTTTGCTCTTTGTTTTAAAAATCAGCCCTTTTTGCACGTCTTAAAAATGCTTCTAGGCGGTTTCTATCGTCAGCAGAAGTAAACCCCCACCAAAATTGTGAGTCGTAGAGTAATTTACTTAGAGTAGAAGCCTGAAACACTATCTGCAGGAGTTCATTTAATAGACCTTTTGTGCGCAAGGAGTATAAAGCACAAATATTACTCGAACATGAGGATATAAGATTGGATATGTGAGAAGACAATGAAAAATTACACGAAATCGTGACTCCCAAACACTTGAGATTTGAGACTCGTTCTATTCCATCTAAATAGGGCAATTCAGTTGTTTGACGCTTAAAGCTAGGTGACTTAAAGATTATTTCCTTAGATTTACTTCTGTTTAGCTGTATATTGTTTACTGAAGCCCATCTTTCTAAGTTCATTAATTCTACTTCAGTTAGATGGAAATGTGATGATGGGACTACGAGATATGTATCATCAGCAAATTTTTGTAAAGAATTTGCTGAATGGATTGTCCTTAGATCAGAGGAAACAACAATAAATACGTGAGGACCAATGGCAGAGCCTTGGACAACACTTACATTTATTGTTTTAGGAGAGGAAAATTGACCTTCGAAGATGGTCGTATGAGAACGGTCAGATAAGTAGCTAGCAATCCACCCATTAACAGAATCAGGGACATTCAGCTTGCAAAGCTTTGAAATTATCTTTGAATGTTTGACGGTATAAAAAGCCTTACTGAAATCAAGAGCTATTACTCTAACAAACGTTTGATTTTCAAGGATTGAGGACATGTTGTGAAAGAGAGTGATAAGGGCGGCAGTGGGAGAACCTGTTGGTCGAAAAGCAAACTGGTTAGCAAAGTCAAGATCTGGAGGTGAAGACAAGAGCGCCGGGTAGATGTATCATGAGGTGATGATACGTTCAGTTATGCATGAAAGCACAGACGTTATTGAAATGAGACGGTAGTCTGATGGGGCATTAGGATGAGAAACTTTACGTACAGGTTTAATCACTGAGGCTTTCCATTGTGTGGGAACACATGAGTTGGTAAAAGAAAGATTAATAAGTTTGGCAAGCGGTGCACAAAATACTGGTGCAGATAGCCTGGGAAACCACGATGGAAGACCGTCAGGTCCTGTAGCGGTAGGTTTCAGTGTATCCAGTATGTTGAAGATGGTGATTTCGGAAATAGGAGATAGTGGCGCACTATTAGATTGACTTACGACTGGCTCAATGTATTGATTGTCCGTTGAGACATGAGCATAATGGTAATTAAGCGTTTCGGCTGTTATATTGGAATTCAGTGGCATCCGTTGAAATTGCTTTTTACCTGAGACCTTTTTACAGCAGCCCGGAGGTCATAGGAATTGGTTGCTAAATTGAGTTTGGTAAGCTTTCTAGAGTTGTATTTATTGAGAATATAAATACATGAATTAAATAATTAGTAATATAACTTGTTGTGGAATTTGTAGTATTTGGCTAGATCCGTGTACTTATGAAAAGTGAAAGAGAGACAAAGAAAATGAGTAGGACAGAAGAAAGAAAAGAAGAATAAAAGAAAGAAGACAAAAATATAAAAAACTAGAAAAGACACTCGAAAGGCGAAAAAACTGAAAAGCTTATGTTAACGTCAGTTTCATTTCTCAAAAGCGATAGCAAAGATTGGCGAGTCCAGGATTAGAACCTCACATATACTGATCTGGAGGCGGATATCCTACCTGCATCGCCATTGGCTTAACTAAAAATAGTAAGGAATAACATATTTAATCTAATATTGCCTTAGAGAGAAATGTATATTTATGAATTTCAACATTTAGATAAACCACCCTACTAAGCATTATATTAACCACCTAGTAGGTGCTCAAATGTATTCCTCGCCCAGTCACTGACATGCTATCGAGCAGGAAAAGGACGCTAAACTAGGCGTTTATTAGCTTTAAAATCACCTTCAGCGATTAATTATTAACATAAACAACTGAAAATGCAAGTGACGCTTAATTCTTAAGCGAATTTTATTCGCAATGATAACTATAACTTAATTCTAATGCTCTAAAGACGTAAATTTACTATCGGTTCTATAGAAAATCAGTCTAAGACTCATAGCGAGAGGACCTAAAATTCGATACAATCACAAAGTCTTTGCATTATCCTCATTATGTCTTTGGAGTCATGCAGTTTCTGATATTGTTTTCTATGTCCCTATCTAGTCGTATACTAAGTCATGCGCGATCTACTGCAATTAAATTATGCCTTTCGTTAATTGTCATATATTTCTAAATTAAATTTGCAAAATATTAAATTAAGCCTGATGAAAATATTAACGGTATAAATTAAAGATCTCTCAAAATGGCATTCCGTAAGCGCCGAGGCTCCAGAAATTGCTACAAAATTTCTAATCCCGCTCCTAGTTAAACTGGGATTCAAGGGATGATGATGATGAGGATGAAAAAACATCTTACTCAAATTATAGTCAAATATACCAAAGTGCTAATCAGATTGAAAAGTGGAAAATATTGAGCCAGACTCCACTCGACGTGAAAATTTACATAAAATTTAAAATATTGTCAAGGCTTACACTTTGAGGTGTTTCGTACTGCTGGCTGTTTCTAATCCTCAATCAATGTTTATGTGATAATGGAAGAACTCTGAAGTATTCCAAAGCTCTATTATGTATAGGATTCCAGATCTAAAAACTTCAATATAGCTTAATAATTCTCAATCCCACAAATCAATCACCTTCACAAGCATAATCAAGCGGCGCAGTTTGGCAGATTAGGCAATCCTGGCGGTATCATGATGTCATTGACAATATTGTTGCATCTTGGCATGGTAACATAGCAATATGGTCGCTTGTAACTCAACAGACTCGAGTTCAATATTTGCACAATAAATTGTAAATTTATTGAGTTAGAATTGAGTCAAATTTAGAACATTTTACTCTCTCGCTTTGTACTGCCTACCGGCAGGTCCATGCTTTGTCTTCCGTTTTCTTCTTCATGTCCATATATGAATGAAACTTTAAATCATCTAGCATTCCTTATCTCGGTTTGTCTCTGCTTCTCTTCGTTCCATTCTCCATTCTATGACCTCTTTTAGTAAACCACCGCCCCTCTTTAGAATATGTCCTATCAATTCTTCTTATTAATTTATTTGTGCAATCATTAACTGCCTCTATGTACCAACACTCTCCAAAACTTCTTCATTTGCAACGTTTGGGTCCACTTGATATTTTTTATTCTCCTCTATATCCATATTTCCAGCGCTTCAAGTTTCCTGACATCTTCCTTCCTTAATGTCCATGTTTCACATCCATGAAGATTGTTCACTCAGGACCCGCATTACCCCTATTTTAGGCTATAACTCTTCTTCTTTCCTCTGCGAAACGTCACTTTGTGGACACTACAGCAGCCTCTTTTACCTTCTGTCTCCACTGATACCGGTCCTGGGCAAGATCATACACATCACTCTTTGCTAGGTTATACTTAGTGTCTATTTGTTTTATATCTTTATTATATTGTTTTATTAAAGTATATTTATTTCCCATACCTAGTTTCATTTTATTATTTGTTATTCTATAATTTAGAGCTTTTCTTACTGGGGTATTTAGGTATTTAGGCTATACTAGCCCTATTATAGGTTATACTAGCCCTATTTTAGGCTATACTAGCCCTATTGCTTCTCTTGCTCCGCAGCCTTTCCTTAACTTGAATTTAACTCTCCAGCCAAACATTGTGACTTGGACCCTATCTCAACCTCTCTTTCAAAGAAGTGTATTCACATACTTGCTCCAGTATTAACATTGATTGTTAACCTCTCTCTCTCTCTCTACTGGCATATTTCCTCGCGCTTTTAAGCGTGCAGTTATTACTCCATTGCTTAAAAAGCCCACAATGAATAAGGAATCATAGTTGAATTACAGGCCTATATCTAATCTGTCATACATATCTAAGCTCACAATTGTCAGAAAGAATTGTTCTTCAGAGGCTTTCTACTCATCTCTCTTACAATGACCTATTTAATAAGCATCAGGCTGCTTATACTAAGCATCGTTCAACTGAAACGGTGCTTCTATCTGTGTGCAATTCTATTGTTAATGCCATGTGCACGCAACGCTTAACTGGATTATGTATGCTTGATCTTTCGGCCGCTTTTGATACCATTGATCACAATATTCTTCTCGAACGTCTTTCTTCCTGATTTGGTGTTCGTGGAATTGTTCTTGATTGGTTTTGTTCCTATCTGACGGATCATTCTTTTAGTGTGAAAGTGATCGAGTACATCTCTTCGCCTTCTCACTAAAAGTATGGTGTGCCTCAAGGCTCCGTTCTTGGTCCTATCCTCTTTAACCTCTATACACCACCCTTAAGCTCTCTAATCTCTTCTCATTCTCTTGATCATGAACTATGTGCTGATGACACTCAAATGTACACTTGTTTCACCCCTAACTCCTATTCTAATGCTGAAACCCTCCTGCAACAAAGTTTTCAGTCTATATTCTCTTGGATGTCTGCTAATTTCTTGGCACTTAATCCTTCTAAGACTGAATTCTTGTTGGTCGGGACACCTCAACAGTTTCTGAAGCTGAATGGGAAAACTCTTTCGTTATCTTCGGGTATTAAAATATCACCTGTTTCTTCTGTGAGAAATCTCGATGTTATCCTTGATAAACACCTAACCTTCCACGAACACATAACTAAAACTTCACAAGCATGTTTCTTCCATATCCGTGATCTTCGTCGAATACGTCCATATTTGTCACGTGAGACGGCTGCTACAATTGGTGCTGCTCTTGTGCAATCGAAGTTGGACTACTGCAATTCCCTGCTTTTAAATCTCCCTGGCTGTGAGATTGATCGGTTGCAGTTTGTTCAGAATTCTCTTGCGCTTGCAATTTTTTGTAGTTCCAAGTACTCACATGTTACGCCTATTTTGAAGTCTTTGCACTGGCTAAAGATTAAAGAGCGTATAATTTACAAAACAGCTTCGTTAACCTATAAGTCCATCACCATCCCTGGACAAACTTGTATGTCTCACTTGATTAAAGTGATGCAGCCTGCTGTTACTCGGTCTACTAAGTCAATTACTCTTGTGAGACCTAGCTTACCTTCACGCTCTAAGCTATCTAATCGTTCTTTCCAGCATGCTGCACCTCAGCTCTGGAATTCTCTTCCATCCAATCTTCGGAAATCTTCATTTGAATCACATCAGCCTTTGCTTTCCTATGAGCAGTTCCATAGTGTGTTATAGAACATAAGGTTATAGTTATATGTGTTTTTCCTATAGCAGTTCCATATTATGTTTTCGACTGATTTTCTAGATTTTGAAATTTGCACCGTTTTTGGACCTTCTTTTTTGCTCGCCGGCTTGATTTTGTCTCAGTAGTGCTCGATGTTGTCATTGATGACTGTAGCCCTTTTTTGTTGTTGTTATTATTATTGTTATTATTATTAACTGAATGTTGAAATATACGTAGCTTTAAAATTTTAATTTTAATAATTCTAATTTAATTTAAATTTAGTATAAGCAGCGTTATAATTTGAACTACATACTTGTAGATATCCATCGAAATACTAATTTATTTACTTAAGAAGTTCGGAAACATAAGAGAGTGTGGGTACTATATAGATGCATGTAAGCTACAATAGTTACACTAATATATAATAATACATTTTTGATAATTTTACTCCTGTTGTTAAGCAGAAATTACTATTTAATATTTAGCTAATTGTACAAGACTACTGCCATAGTATAGTAGTTGTGCATACCGATGACTACATATTTATTTAGGGTAATTAACTAATTATGTAGCACGAGATTATAGCTAGTGTTATTACTGTAGTCTATAGCTGCTATTTCGATATATTTAAAACACGGTTATCATACAAGTAGGTAAGGCAGGTCCAAACACTCATAACAGACAAGTCGATTGCCAAAAACTAACAAGGGAGGCTACAAGACAGGGGCTAGCTAGCTGACTGGAGTGGAGATAACGAAGTTGTTGTGCTCATCCCATGATCTGCACACCGCTCCATTCATAAATTCGAATGAATTGTTAATAGCGAAACTGAGTCGTACTTTTAATTTAGATATAGCCACAAAAATAAAGCTAGAATACGATAATAATGCTGCATACTGAAAGTGTTTAGAGTGGCAGATTTCGCAAGTGCATTGTATGAGATTGTGATTGTGTGAGATTCGAATTCAAAACCAAAGTCAAACAGCAAAAAGATTAAATGTCTGACAGTTACAAGGTTGATCGTGCATCAGCATTTGTTCCATTGTGCGCTATCATAGATAGAAATTACGATTAACAGTTGGGAAAACAATATCAAAGCACAAACAACAAAACAAAGAATAAAGTCTATATATGTTAGTTATGTTACAAATAAAAAACATTCGGTAACATGGGATACCAGACGAATAATAAAAACAATTGGCAATATTTCTTATACCAGATAGCTGATTTGCAGCGTCGTCCCAGAGAGTCTTAGCAAATTTAAGAGCAATTGCTTTTACATTTACCTGCTTTGACACATACTATTACTGTGCCACTGAGCATCGATGTAGAAAGGTTGAGAGCGCTACAAAATTGTCTAATCAATTTCAAAACATCTGTTGATAAACCTACGTGCAAACTCAGAAGTGAGACAATGCTATCTCTCGTGATTTAGTTATTGTGATTAAAGTGCGAAACCTTTTAGATATCTTAGATAATTAAAGTTTTGGTTCTAATTAAATCGATTTCTTAGAAATTACGATTCAACTTTACTAACGTTCAGGTCAACAGCTTAGGAAAGCAGCAAAGCAAGTTTAAATTCAAAGCATTTAGGATCAGATATCAAAAGATTCAAGTTTAAATCCCAAAAATTTATTAATTTTCAAAAGATGCAGGGAAATATTTTAGAAATTTCTTGATTTGGCTGATCATTGTGCAGCCAATGCCAAATGCACACATGTTGCTTTGGCTGCAAAGCCAAGTTAACATCAGTTTCATTTCTCGAAAGCGCCATCAGAGAAGGGAGAGCCCGAAATTTGAACCCACACATGCTAATCAGTTCCTAATCTATGCATTGCCTCAACTCCTACCTCATATATCGCAGAATCAATCAATAAAATAACATAATTTATTATATAATCTCTTAGAAACATTCCATGCACGATACTAAACCACAGAAACCTCAAATGACCCCAGAAATCAACCTGTCTGGTTTAGTACCAGCAATCTTTTGTCTTCAAGGCATGCGTGTTACTCAACTGTACGTTCAGGCTTCAATTTGTTACCACAGGTTAAGATACACTGTTCCAGAATTCAACCAATAATTGTTCGAATGAGCTGCAGAACCGGTGAGATCATAACAAAGAATACTAGTTGGCTAAGGAGCAATTTTTGACGGAGAAAATTTACGCGACATCAATTAATCACAAATTATCATAGATCACTGAAATTTAAAATCTCCTAAGATATAAAGAGAGCAATAATTTATGCAACTTTTGAGTTTGATAATGGAGATAAAGTATCCTGACCCACCTTTTTCTGGCGATAACTGCCCAACTTTGAAAACACACTTCCTCGTCGTTTTACTTTTGGTTTTTCTTTCTTGGTGAATTCATCTTCATCTTCTTCTCCGGTTGACATGCTGTTTCAGTAACGAAAAATATGATATAATGATAACATATCCTAAATTGATTTTAAAAATAAGCAAAGCGTGCAATAGGTACGTAAAAATTAAAATAAATCACAATTACCCCGACAAGCATCAAAGTTATTTTATATCGCCGCCTCCAACCTCACCACCTCGTCTCAAAGAGTTTACATTTTTATTTGTATAGACCACCTGAAGTCAAATCTTTTCTCATATTCCCCTGAGCTGTCCCTCTTACTTTTTATTTAGTCATTATACTATCATTTACAGTTCACCTGAGAAAATGTATCATATTTAACATTTGAAGTAGGTTATGAAAATCACAAATGAAGAAGTTCTTGAAAGAGTCAGTACAGATAGACAGCTAATAAATGTGATAAGAAATAGAAGGAAAAGCTGGATAGGACATGTTATAAGTGGATGGTTTGCTAAAGGATGTAATAGAAGGAAGAATGCACGGGAAAAAGTTAGAGGAAGACCGAGACATTGGATGCGGGATGATCTGATAATAAATTCATATGTAGAGATGAAAAGGAAGCTGAGGATAGAATTGTTTGAAAGAGTTATATGCCATGGACCTGCCGTTAGGAAGGTTTAGGATAGAGTTGGTTGGAAGAGTTATATGCCATGAACCTGCCATTAGGCAGTGCACTTGAAGAAGAAGTACGTTAGGGTCAGATGAGCTTAATGTTCATATAGACTAAAATACTACAATGCACTGTGTAATTGTAATGCTACAATGCACTGTGTAATTGTAATGCTACAATGCACTGTGTAATTGTAATGCTACAATGCACTGTGTAATTGTAATGCTACAATGCACTGTGTAATTGTAATGCTACAATGCACTGTGTAATTGTAATGCTACAATGCACTGTGTAATTGTAATGCTACAATGCACTGTGTAATTGTAATGCTACAATGCACTGTGTAATTGTAATGCTACAATGCACTGTGTAATTGTAATGCTACAATGCACTGTGTAATTGTAATGCTACAATGCACTGTGTAATTGTAATGCTACAATGCACTGTGTAATTGTAATGCTACAATGCACTGTGTAATTGTAATGCTACAATGCACTGTGTAATTGTAATGCTACAATGCACTGTGTAATTGTAATGCTACAATGCACTGTGTAATTGTAATACTACAATGCACTGTATAATTGTAATGCTACAATGCACTGTGAAATTGTAATGCTACAATGCACTGTGTAATTGTATATTACGCTGAATTCGATAATGATTAGCTTAATTAATTGTTAATCTTCATTTGATGAATTTTCGAAACTTGAGTAATTATGATCCTCACTCATTTTAATTTCGGTGAGCAGGAACTTCTACATGTTTATTGAACACTATCCATGTAGTCCATATTGCTTAGACTCTGTTTAATCTTTACAGAATGAAATGATGAAGCTAACTCAAATAGCTTACGTACTAGAAAATTAATTCTTTTAAAGTAACTGTGTATGTCTAATAAAATGACATATTATTTTTAACACACATAGCCTATAGAACAAAACTTAGCGCTCTTTAAATAACCTACTTAGAATTTATGAAGTTTGAAAATGAATTATTCGTGCTCTCGAGCAGTTTTTTGCTGTTTACTTTAGCATCGGTGGTTGTGTCCTCACTATGTATGTCTTCCTCCAGCAACAACTCGGCTGTTCTAAAACATAATTAAACAAAATATGACGTCCCTGACATCATCCTTGTATGAGGAAACGGACTTTAAACCTTTATTATTATTATTATTATTATTATATGTCAATCTTCTCGCAGTAACTTAAAGTTAGTTCGTAACGCAGTAACTTCTTTCTTCTAATGCCAGCCGGCTCAAAACTCCAAATATTCTCACCACTTCAAGCAAATGCTCATTTTCTTTTCAGCTCCTACGGTTCGGAACTCTCTGTCTCCTGATTTTCTAGGTAGGCTAAAAACACATCTCTTCAAAAAGAGAGATTTATATCATCTTGCCTGTTTTTTTTATCACCGGACCCGCAACGATTATGTTCATTTTTCTTCTTTTTTTTCAAAGCGTCTGGGTGAATTGATTTGTAGTGAGGAGTAATGGGGAGACGTCCCGGATATTATCCTTGTATGAGGAAACGGACGTTCGACCTATATTATTTATTGTTACTATAACTCCTACCCCTAATGGCTATTACAATAAATTCGTAACGAGCTAGCTGACCTATGCTCTTGAAATTTACAGTACTTGACCAGCTGTCACTTCTCCCAAACACAGAGAAGTTTCGTTTGAAAGTTCCTATTAACCAGAAATTAAATACTTGCGAATTTGAGTATGGTCAAATAAGAAATTTCCAGTATATATGTACGCATACCCCATGTCTAAACATTAGGCAGTTTGATCAATTATTCATGTTCTCACCGCGTAGGGGTCCTTTTATAACATATCTCACAGTACGGTATCCATTCCTCTGAATCATTTCTGATATAGCTTGTGTAAAACGAGATCGTTCATGTTACCATTTTTCATGAAATACTAGTAATTAGATAGGAAATTTAATGAAAAGGAAATTTGTTAAAAGCAAAGAGATCATTTAGCCATTAAGGGACTTTAGTCCGCCTTGCTTAGAGCAGTGCCATTCTCCAAGGCATTTAGCTGCAGCCAGTGACACTGTCGGCAAGACATTCGATCTCGGATTAGTATGTGCGGGGTTCAAATCCTGGGCTCGCCCAACACTAACATCGCTTTCGAGTGAGGACACTTACGTTAACATTGGTTTTATTAGCTATTTTACTTTTCCAGGTATTGTTAAAGCTCTTAGGCTATATAGTTTATTTAAAAGTTAATTAAGAAAAATTGGGAAGCAAACTGATCATTAAATTCAATGATGTATCCAGAAATTTGAAGGCGGGGCCGAAAATAATTTTGACCGTGTCCACATTTTTTTACTTACGCCTACGTCTTCTCAGGGACATAGTTCAAATACTTTTACAATTTCATTTACTCTTATAGTATACATATAATATATATATATATATATATATATATATATATATATATATATATATATATATATACACACATCTATGAACGCATGGAAATTAAAGATAAAGAAAAAATAAAAATTGCATTCAAATAGAATGCAATTTCTATTATCGGAGGGGCTAAGGGAGGCCAGGCCCCTGACTCCCCAACTCTTCTGGACCCGTCACCGATTTCAATGAGTTGAGCCTTATATATATATATATAATTTATATATATATATATATATATATATATCTGTATATATATATATATATATATATATATATATATATATATATATATATATATATATATACATGCATAGAATAGAGGTATCGATGGTTGAGCTAACGTATCAAATCTAGAAGGTATCATGGAGTCAGCAATTTACATGTATAAGAAATTAAGTATTTGAGGAATTAATTTGAAAAATGATCGCGTAAGAATTTTAGAGTCTACTGCGTATCCAAAGCACACTAAAAAACAATTTTTCTATTTTGTTCTTCGCAATATTACAATTTTTATTATATTGGATCATATTTCCTTTAGGAAAGTATTTTAAATATTTTAAAGTATTTTAAATATTGGAAAGTATTTTAAATATTGGAAAGTATTTTAAATATCTGACTATATTATTTGCTGTCTTACACTACGTTAGAGAAGAAAAGATTGACGACTTAACTATTCAAAAATTAATATTGAAGAAATTGATATTATAGAAATCAATATAGAATAAAGAGTAACAGTGGAAATAAACTTTAAATAAGAATAAATCTAAGAACAATTAGAGAGCCCTTAATTAGATTAGAGTCATACACACTGCATATTTAACATATCAAGTGAGAGGGATTACATTCCAGCTGGAGGGTTAACCCCTCCCCCCTCTCCTCCTCAGAGAACTCCAATATCTCACCCAACAATTCGGTGGTGCAGACATGAAAATAAAAAATCCTACAAAATATGCTAATACGTTGGATTCTTTAGCCACAATTCATCGATCATTTTTTCTACGAAAATAATTCGTGTGACAATGAGATATCGAAGAATCTATACTTTCAAAAAAGAGTACGGAAGTATAGAAATATTGTAATTAATCATTATTTAAAATTAATTGTAAATAAAGTATAGGAGTCGGAGGAGTGCAGCTGTACAGGTGTAGGCCTACTGTATTTACCACACAGGAGTTCGCAAGTCTTTTATAAGTTTTGCGCAATCTTGGAGATTTGCTATCGGACAAAGAATTTCCCAAATCATACTTCCCACAAATAATTTCATTTTATTGAAATAGCCCATGCCTTTTTCTTCCAAAATTGAAGTATAACACAGAGAATTCAACAGCTATGACGTTAAAAGGTCTATCAGGTATATATAAGGTCATTGGTTTTAGGCCTCCATATGACGTTCTGCATTGTACATCACTTCCGTTCAATCCTAGGAATTCCAGCCTAAAGTGTAAATTCTTCTTGATCACTCGCATTCTTTTCACTTTTGTTGTTTCAGAGTAGCATCCCATTTATTTTGTTGTACAGGTCAGCCATAGTTTTAGTAAAAATCTTGCAGTTTCTCTAATAATCAGAACAGTAATATTTGTATACATTTTAGCTTAAGGAACTGCAATTTTTTTACACTTTAGTATAAAGATTTCTCTTATTTGTTTACATTTATTTTAAGATTGTACCTCTCTAAAATCTACTTTATATTATATATTGGCAAATATGAATAGTAAAATATTTAGGATCTAATTACGTAGTACGATAATAGATAAATTGGCACATTTTATAATTTGGTGGCCGAGTTTCTAGCAAGCTTGTCGCATAAGCAAAAGGCTGCGAGTTCGAAACGCCGTCTAACCGTCTCCGACAATACTGTTATGCTTGTGATACTAACAGACTCTTAACATATATATCATTAATTATTCTATATTTATAAACGGAAATACTATTTATTTATTTATCTTTTTACGCCAATATTTATAATTTACCAATTCAATTGATTACTATTGTTCTATATGCATCGTATTAAATGTTTCACAGAAATTCTTCGAGAACAGGAAGCGGATATCTGACGTTGGAATCACTGCAAGCATACTCGGATCCTATCGTGTTATAGAAACAAACACGCGTAGCACATGTTTAGTGTAAATCAGCTGATAGGCGCTGCTGTTGAAAAGTCAGTCGAATTAATTAGAGCCACCACGGAAGTGGATTCAAGCTCAATCCTCATGCTGACCTGAGAAACTTTCCATCCGCCATGATGGTATTATTTGACTCTGAATATCAAAGACTTTGAAATAATACCATAATGAAGTTATTGCACTTGTATTTTATAGTTTACACTGTTTCATTGAAAGACACTAGTTGTATTTGTTTAGCTGTCCTATTGAGAAATAAAGATCATCATTATTGAATGCGGGTTGCGTCGGAATAATGTTGGCAATTTTTTAAACTATGGATCAGTAGGTGCAGGGTTTAAACCCCGATATCATTTAGATAATTCTTCAGATATTATCGGCAAAGCCTTGGTCTGAGAAATTAATTTTTGCTTTGGTTTTTTTAATTTAGTGCTTAATATACTGTTCAATATTTAAAAACATAGTGGTTTCCTTTGTTGTTTCCAACCATTTAAGAATATAACCACCGTACTGTACGTATCGTAAGAGGCGACTAAGCAATAATTGAAGAAAGCTTTATCAATTCTATCTGTTGAGACACACAACTTCACCCAGAGCTAGTGATAGACTAGTATGTTAACGATGTCGTTTTGTAAATGATACTCTCTTTGATCTTAACCAGTGAAAAGACTTCAAAACAGGTGTGATTATATATATTTAAATATAGGTGAATATAATTATATAATTAAACAATATAATTTGACTTTAACCAAAATATGGGTTTTGATAATTCCACCAACTTGTTTAGAAATTGACTATATTAATTTAAACTTTGACATCTTAAACTACGTAAAATGGATTCTATAAACCGAGCTCTGAACACGAAAAGGTGGAGAGTTCGGTTCGGTTCCGGTTTGATCAGAATTAGGATTCGGGTTCGATTCGGGTTCGACAGAGTCAGGATTGGAGTTCAGTTTGCTTCGCACTAAATTCCAAATTTCTGGGTGCGGTTAGGTTCTATTCCCATCACTACTATATTACATATATATATATATATATATATATATATATATATATATATACAGTATATATATATACAGTATATATATAATGTTATATATACATATATAATTTTTATTAATTTCACTATTCAACTAAGCCTATACTATACAAATTTTAACCGGAAAGCAAATCAGTTTTAAGATATTAAGCCAACTTAAAATACTTCCAGGTTGGCAGTTATTTGCAAAAAACCTTTTACACTAATGCGAGAAAGGTTGTTAGTAGCAGAAGCACGACATTACAACATTAATATTAAAGAATGTATTATAATTGAAAGGTGCTCTACAAATTTAATGTAAACCAGCAAGATTTATCATTGAATTAAAGACCTAAACACCTAAATAGATCAGAATAAGTGAAAATCTCTGTTGCGATTTCCTTTTTCCCTACAGGCAGTATCCTCACATCAAGCTATGTACATGATTCAGAATTTCAGATGATATTCCCTGCTAACTCTGCTGCTGAAGCAGCCGCAAACAGGAAACGCTTGAAGTGCAATGCAGCTTATTACCATGTAATTAATAGCTATATAGTTTGTCTCAATAGCCCTTTATATCTTGGGCCCCACCAACTCTGAAGGCATAGATTTCATTGACGTCTTAGGAACCCTTGCTGCCGTGTCTACCCTTATCTATGGCTCTACATCGAGGGTTGACTCCGAATTACTTTAAAAAATAAATTCATTGATCTGAGTCGGTGGCCAGTACTTATGTCGATCGACAGCAGATCAGTAGGTGCAGGGTTCAAGCCAAGTGCTGTCTCCGTTATTGACACGTTATCGACCAGGAAACTGACGTTAAACTTGGCTTTAGCCTTTTTAATGACACGACAATCCAGAGTGAAGAGCAGCAGTAACAAGAGAATCCCTTGTTCGGAGGTTAATAAGATACACACATCTTTACTAGGAATAACAAGAGCAAAAGTATGTGCTATGCACAACATGATATACAAGTATACACACGGCTCACCTCTGGTTATAGAAGAGATTTTTGTGTTCTGCACAACAACCTGAATGAATTCAAATAATAAAATTACACAAATATGTGCGAAAAGTTTGATTTATTATCAAGAACCGAATACTTATGCTTAGTATAAAAAATAAATGACACTAAAGGAATAACAAATGAAACTTTTTTTATAGATTTCTTTAAATTTAAGTGATACGTCCATTTGTATAGATTTCTAAAATGAAATGGGCATTGTAATTGGGCCTATAAAAATTGGTGAGACATATTAATCGTACGGAATCGTTGACACAATAGGAACGTTGGCTTTTACATGGCCATCTCTGCTACCATAGGAACATGGGTAGGAAACGCGATGTTTTTCTTTAGATCGTGTCATTCGATAGTATTCGTGGAAATAGTCGAATCCTAATACAGTGAGTGGTACGTAATATAATATAATATAATATAATCAATATAATATCAATTAATTTATTACATTGATTTGTGGTTGTTCAATCGAAGTGAAAACATTATAAGATAGTTTATGAAACCTGACCTTGATGCAGGGGTAGAGCTGCTTGACCTAGATGCAGGGGTGACGATGTAGATAAGTTGAGTAGGTTTTCACAGAAAGAAAGCGATGACATCACCCGACGATCAACAAAACAAAGCGACCACTCGACCTAAATGCACAACATCCAGACAAAATAGTATAAGCCTAACTTTGTTTACGTGTATCCTATCAAGTCGATGGAAGACCGGATTTCCGCTCTAGACTACGTCACCAGGGACTCATGGATTCCGAGGTTATCCTGCTAGTTAGCAGCCATCATGAACCAGGTTTTAAGTAATAATAATAAAGGTTTAACGTCCGTTTCCTCATGTAAGGACGATGTCAGGGACGTCCCCCTCACATGTCACTACCAATCGATTCACCCCAAACTATCTGAAAAAACATGTGCAGAAGAGAAAGAAAAAGATCCTAAACGGTACCGGTCCGGTGATCAAAAAACAGTCAGGCAAGATGAAAAAAGTTTATGGTGGGAAGGGATGTGTTTTCAACCTATAACGGAAAGGGGAAGTAGTAGAACATGAGCGAAGAAGAAGATAGTGAAGTTAATGGAATGTACCCAAAGATCTTTATGATGTTTTCTTTTTCTATTTTTTCTTTTTTCGTTATTCTATGAATGCTCCATATAGTAAGTAGTTCGTTATTTCAACTTTTTCATTATTCCAGAAATGTGGAGAAATGATCCTAGATTAAACTATTTAAATATGTCGAAGAATTATAGATAATAATACTATGTTTTGCAGCAGTTTTTCATTGCATATTGTAATTAACAATAGCTATATAGCCTGCTGTAACTTTTGCTTCATTTCAATGCACGTTATACTTAAGCATCACTCTTAACCTGGTAAAAGTAAAAATATAAACAGCTCGTGTGTGCTTTAATCCACAACGCACAAAACATAGGATAGCGCCTATCTTATAATTAGATGAAAGTAATTGGAGGTTAAATATTAACCAAAGTAATTGTGATTTTGTCTTAAATTTGGAATTTGGAATAGTATATGTAGTTGCTCATGACAAGATATTGATATATGTGGAAGCAGCATAGTGGCGTGAGATAAGTGAGATAATATAAGTGGCGTGAGATAAGTGAGATAATATAAGCGGCGTGAAGTAATTGAGATAAGATACGTGGGATTAGATAAAAGATTTTCAGCTTTAATTCTCACACCTCACCACTTCCAACATCTCTACCACCTCCACATCACCACTACCTCCACCAGCTCTATCAGCTCTATCAGATATTTCTAATAAATATGATTTATTATCCTATATGTCATTTTAGAATTTAGTCACATCAATAATTTCACAATTCATGGAGTATTATATAGAAATGTGACACTATAGGCCAATATAATAGTACAATAGTACAAGAGAGTTGAAGAGACTTACATCGCGGATTTTGAATAGTCACCTGAATAGAAAACGGTCTTGAGAGGGTTGAAACTTTCTATAGTCCAGACAGTAGGTCTTAAACACACCAACTTTATAAACTAAATGTAGTATAATTGTGTGCTATTAATCCTTTCGCTAATCACTAAATCATGTCGGAGTAAAATATTAACATCCGACTTCGCTCTAATTGCTCATATATTAAACTCATTTAATATTCTATTTCTATATACCATCTATAGCCAAAGAGACTTTCTAATTCTATCTTTTATCACTTTCCAAGTTACATATCTTATCCTAAGACAACCACTTAATTAAGACGCCCAATTAATAAAAACTCTTATTTAAGTTCATTAACAACAGGTCTGCTTCTCATTTCTACAGGACCACTGGAATAAAGTCAACAAAACAAATTGGATCAAAAGTTTTCGCTGGCAGCTGAGTTTCTTAATCTTCACGGGCCGGCAGGTAGGCAGGGGGGGGGGAGGGGCAGCACTTGAGAAGTTCAAATTTCACAGTGCAGACTTCAGCAGCTGCGTGATGATAGATAGCAAGGCTGATCACTGGGGATGTACTTGTAACATGGAAAACAACCCACGAGAAATGTATCCGTGGAAGAAATTTCATCGTTACGGTAAATTTTGTAACAAAAACATAATTTAATTAGATTGCTTATTAGAGTGAGTGTTTAATTTGTTGTGCCGTCCATGACAACACAACATTGAGCACTATGATAGATCCTGAGGTGAATTTAACCCTCGTGGGTTCTAATCTCATCCGCGCTAATATGAGAGTAAAATCTCGGACATTCACTGGAGTGCTGATACGAAAAATGAGTTAAATTGCCTAACGGTTTAAACATGTGATATTAAAAGTCATAGATATCGACATAGTTGATCGTTTCACTACTGATATACAAGACAAGTGTTCTTATTTTGACATTTCAGTAGGCCCTGAAACTGTCTTGTTAGCTGGCGTAATTCAATATCTCATTGTCTTTTTCTATGACAATTGATAAAACTCTTGTAATGATATTTGTTCCCAAGAATAGAAATCGGATTTTACGGAAGAAATTTCTCAAACTTAGAATTAGATAATTTCTTCATTAAAAATGTAGCGCAGTTAAGGTACTTAGATCATATTGTTTGTTACTAATAATAATAATGATGGTCATGATCGGGCGCGGATCCAGGGGGAGGGGACAAGAGGGCCTGCTCCCCCTCTTAGGCCCGCTGATAAAAATTTGTAAATTTGATGAATTGAAAAATATATATATTTTCATTGCTTTTTATGGCAATTTGTACGTGCAATGTATGTAAGAGCAGTGGTTCAAGGGGAGAGGAATGCGAAGGAAAGTCAATTCTACTTGCTCAAATTTTTTTATACAAATATTTGGTATAATTTGGTATGCTAGGGGCCCTGTATACTGGAAAGGCAACATTCAACATGCCACAGTGGCGCTTGTTTCTGGAAGTCAACAAGGGCCTCGACTGTGGCAAACTGACAGGAAAATTGTCCAGTTGGTTGAGCCGGAGATGCTGAAGACACACGTATTTAGAAGGTAGTTTAACTTTTAGGTAGCTTTAGCTTTAAAAATTATGTAAATTTTTGACGTAACCTTTTTAGTAGTTAAGCTTCTATTTACAACTAAGAAAGCTAAGTTTTGCCCATCATTGAGTATATTGACGGATAAGTGGATATTAGTAAAAACCCCTCAGTATCATATAGGCCTATGTCGGAGGGTTTTTGTAGGAACCTAATGTAAGGTGGAGAGGTATTGTAGGAACATGGAAAGTTTGTTTATCAAGCAGCTACATCGCACGGACACTTTGCAATTGGTAGAACATATCGGCATCATTGGCGCCGTTTTAAGTGCTACATAAGAAATTGAGAAAAATAATTACACGTATGCAAGACTATCGTCGACTGATATAACATGTATACCAATATTGTATATGCGCAACTGAAAAATAAGTCAATGGTTTGTTGTTCATGTTGTAGGAACTGATTGAACAAAAACTGAGGAAGGCAAGGGGAAATCAGTTAAAAAACTACAATTATTATGCCCAAACTGAAATTTAATAAATAAATAGCCTTTGTGTTAAAGGCTACTATTGTGCAAGGCACCAGAGAAGTAGATGTTATTCAGACCTAAGAGTGAGAATATGAGACCTAATATCACAACAATTAGAGTGCTAATGGCGCACATAACAACAATATTGAGACGAATCCAAGCCGGTGAGCTAAAGAAGGAACAAAACGGTACAAATTCCAGAAACCAGTCCAAAGTTAAAGGGAATTTTAAAAAGGAAGTTTAGATGCAAAGTACATAAATTGACAGTGCGTTACTAAACTGCGGCATAAGACAACAAGTCTATAATGTACTGAACTATAATAATTAATAACCTTAATAAGAACATCAATCACTGATCAAGAGGTTATTTCATACAGCTGTGTACCTATTCAGTCTCATATTATCAGTTTCCTAAACCTCCTTTTGCGCCTAAACCTCCTTTTCTTTAATTCCCTTTACTTTGGACTGATTATCTGGATTTTGGAATTTGCACCGTTTTTGAACCTTCTTTTTGCTCGCCGGCTTGATTTTGTCTCAAAAGTGCTCGATGTTGTTATTAATGACTGCAGCACTCTAATTATTATTATTATTATTGTTATTTCCAAAACGTTGGATACACATAACTCATAATTATTAGCAAATAAAGGCTCATTATGCTCAATTTTGAATTAAATATTTTCATTTTTAATAGTTCAATGTTCACAAATTAATCAAAAAATTATCTTTTTGGCGGTTAGTTTTAGCATTTTGTTGTTTATAATTAATTTACAACTAGACTATTCAAAATTATGATTGGATTTATTAAAATAAAACTTTATATCACACCATTATTTCACCTATAATACTTTATGGAACATTTAAAATCGCATTTCAGAAGTGTATTACAAGAATATAGATTACGTTCCTACACTGATTAACCTGACCACAATACAACCACAGCTGTACACAAGAAAACTATCAGCTGTGCAGCTGCTCTCTACAACTGCTTAGCTGCACTAGTCCAGTAACTTAGACCACAGCCACAGCTGTCATAGCTGCTAGCTCAAGTGTGGGCTGAGCAACATCTTCGAGTGAGGGCGCAACGAGGCCAGAATTTGAGAAAGGTCCGAAATTTGGGCCATGAAATGATATAAGTTAACGTAAAATTGAAAGTAATATAAAAATCTTAAACATTTACCATTCTAATCGTAGATAAAGAAATATTCTACAAGAAAGAGGCTGATAGGGAAGATGAAACAAAGGAAGGGATAAAATGACTTTACCTTTGCGACCGGTTGAAAACTCAGTTAGGAAAAATTCAATGTGGTGGAGGCCTGTACTATATGATAGAGTGAAAATGTTGGTTTATTCTGTGCTCGTAGAAATAAGCTAGCTCGTAATAATGGATATACCATCAGACAATAGACTGATATACCATCAGACAATAGACTGATATACCATCAGACAATAGACTGATATACCATCAGACAATAGACTGATATACCATCAGACAATAGACTGATATACCATCAGACAATAGACTATTATACCATCAGACAATAGACTGATATACCATCAGTGGGACATACATGAGCGGAGAAAGTCTATTCGTATCCCGAACCTAGTTAAACTGAGATTAAACGGAAGTAGAAGAAGAAGAAGAGAAGAAGAAGAAGATGATGATGATGATGATGATTCTGTGCTCGTAGCTAAATCTGGAAACATACAGACGGCTCGAACTGCTGTTCATTTCTCTGAACATTAAGATATGTGTATATCAATCTATCAATAAGAATTTAATGTCCGGTTCCTCGTCATAAGGCACTGTCATTGCATTGTGAAGATGATGAAACACTTTATTTCCTGAAGTTTGAGTAGGAATTGTTATACTGGACCTACTATTTAGTAGAACAAGAGTAGAGATCTACCCGTAAATAGACTTGCTAGTAAACTAACCCGCTCAGACAGCTGATCAGAGTTCTCAACGTTATGATATTGGTAAAGATGACGAAAAGCTGCATTTCCTACACCTGCAATTTGTTTTTCTGAAATCAAAACAGATTAATATATTTGGTACCAAATTTGATGTCCACTTAATAAAGAACGTAGATGAAAATTAGTCTAACCTTATTCCGCTTTTTTATAGATAATCCGATAATGGAGCGAAACATTTCCTCACCACCGCATACACGGTCCTACATGATTATACTATGTTGTCACACTGATCTATAGTTTTGCAAAGATCTTGTTTTGCAGTTAGTGTCTGTCGAATTAGATGATTAGGCCTATATAAATGATCTTATCACCTAAGATCTTACCATCTCATAATCAAACTCTAAACATCTAGGCTAGTCATTAAGCCAACCAAACATCTAATTATCTAAGAATCTATCTCTCCATCTATCACGCAACCAACTAATAGTCTAGCAATCCAAACAATCATCCAATTATCTAGTCATCCAAACTAAAGCATAAACTTAATTTTAGCAGTTTGCCAGTTGCCGCTAGGAATGATTGCATCGTTTTCAATATTCACTTTCAAGGATCAGATATAAAAATGACCAACTTAAATATTCGTTAAATATCTTTTATTTTATAATTTTTAGAGAAATTTCTTGACCAACCTCCTGAAAGCCTTCTCGTGGCAGAAGCTGATCCTGTAGGAAGCAGTTTATTTGAAGCTTCCGGCCTCAGGATCACATGATCCTCCGAGTCTTCTCCATCTCCATCGCCTTCCAGGCTGGTCAAACTCTGGCTGCTGTAAACATGTGCGTGAGTTGATATTTGACTATAAACTGGAAATGTTTTATATTCTTTTTACATAAAATAAAATAAACATCAACACATTGACTTCAGTGGAGTAGCCAGGATTTTATAAAAGGGGAAAAGGGAGGATTGAGAGTCTCATAAATTTTTGGAA
Organism: Enchytraeus crypticus; assembly: GCA_905160935.1. Classification (NCBI taxonomy): domain Eukaryota; kingdom Metazoa; phylum Annelida; class Clitellata; order Enchytraeida; family Enchytraeidae; genus Enchytraeus; species Enchytraeus crypticus. The sequence continues at coordinate 1,334,630 of CAJHZI010000546.1, forward strand.
TGTTTCTTATTTGGTGACGCATTGGCGTAGAAGATGTCCCCAGACATATCCAAAATATATAGCCGTAGAAGATAATACACATTTCCAATGCCTCTAGTTTCCTGAGTGCTTCCTTCCTTAAGGTCCACATAGGGCCTACTAGCGTGGTCCAAACCAGGGTTTGCACTATATTTATCTCTGTGTCTTCTCTAGCCTTTTTGTTAAATGTTCTTTCCTATTACCGAAAGCCTCTTTTGCTTGTGCAACAATCCTACTGCAAATTTCAGTCTCAAATTTCTCATGAACGGTTGTAGTGTAACCCAAATACTTGAAACTCCTTACCAGTTCAAATTTCGTACTATTTACTATGATATTGATTTAATCTTTATGATAGCACACTCTCATCAATTTTGTCTTTTTGATGTTAATCTTCATTCCATATTTCAATGACGTATCATTCAGATTATCTATTATCTTCTGCAATCCAGACTCGCAGCCGGCTACCATTCCTTGATACTGTGCAAATCTTACATCTTGTAACAATTTTCCTCTTACTTTAATTTTTTCTTCCATGTCTACCATGTCTTCCTCAATCATTGCCTCAGCGTATATGTTAAACGGCAGAGGCGAATTGCTACAACCTTGTCTTACTCCACGTCAGACAAAGTTGTAGACAACTATCTAGCAATGTATAATTTTTATTATTTAAAAAATTATGAGTAATTTTGCGTTTTAGTCAAAAATTACAACTTTCTTGTAAATTTCTAATTAAAAACTTTTTAATTTTACTTAAACTTTAGTAAGCAATCTAATTCAACTTTTACTTAGTAGCCTGTTGAGTACTTACTACTTCATCGTTTTTCTTTCCACATCGCCATCCAGCCAGTGGCGATATCGGTAAGATATCCAACGGCAGAATGTTTTCTGAACTCTCACGTCACTGATATCGTTTTTGAGGAATGGAACTAACGTTAACGTCGGCTTTACTTTTACAATGCTGCTTATATGTATTGTTGTCAATGCTAATGCAGAAAAGAATCCCTAAATAGACTTTTCTTTAATTCTTACTTTCTTATGCTGTTCAAATTTCGTTAAGCAAACCACTGGAATAAGCTATTTCAGTCCTTCTGCTTGTTTTAAACCGTATAATTCTTTAAGTCATAACGAGAATTTACTTGTTGATGATACTTCATATTTATATTCGAAACTATTTGGCTATTACATTTTGTCCAATTAATGTTTTTTACTTAATATGTACTTAGATTGTACTAAATTATTTCCTTAAATATATTGTTTAAGTAGTAAGGCGCAAGTAAGATTTTTAAGAACTTTTTAAATTAGCAACAATTTCAAATCTTTTCTAAACTGCAGCTAATACCATATTTTTATTTGTTTAATTTCCTGCTTTCTTTCTTTCTCTTCTAGGAACTAAAATCAAACAGAAATTTAACGAGACCACAAAGCTTAAAATGTCTCCAATGTAAAAGATATATTGGTCCAGCCATAGAATTAAAGGCTTGCTTCATAGAATGCAACCTTTTGCTTACTTCGATATATGTAAATTATTTTTAAGGTATTCTCAAATCTATTTATCTATGTCCGACCTCTCGGCATAGCTTCAGTCTATCATTACTTCAGGGAGCGTAATGCGGATATGTCATTGCGGATGATACATTAGTGGCATTAGCTGACGCTCTGTGATTTCTTTGAAACTGCCGTAGGAAATTTAATTGACATCCAGGCCATTAATGCAATCCTGACGTAGTTTGCTGTGATGAATAAGTAATAGTAACATGACAATTAAGAGAAGAGTGACGGAAAGGGGTAGAGACGATGTCGAGCTGTTTTGAAGATACATGAATATATTGAAGATACAATTCACGAGGGAGTGTCTCATAAAATACTTCTACATGTAGATAAATAGGGCCTAAGCATCCATATGCTATTTTATAGAAATTTAATAAGCATCGAGATTCTATTATCTAGTATATAAGCATATAGATTCTAATATCTACTGAAGATATGGTTCGTTAAAATCCGTCCACACTAAAGCAACAGTGTTAACTGAATAACCATGAATGCTTAGACGAATAACCGCATTCACATTAGAGCAGCTAGTTCCCTACAATCACTGTGACGCTGAAGACATTGTGCGTTAAAATCATAGCAACAATAAAGCAACTATGGGCCATAACGATAGGCTAATACTTTTGGATTACAGGAAAGAAAACCAATTTACAATATATTACATGTAGATTCTAAAATGTTGTGCTCTGCCTAACGGCGGGTTCATGATGTTTTCACAATCTTTAACATTGTATTTCGCATGTAGATTTCCTAAATTCTAATGGTAACTCTTCATTTTTTACGATCTAGTGACTTAACTTGAATTTCAGTTTTATTTTGACTAATATTGTTATCCAGTGCACAGAACATATCTTTCAGGACCCAGCCCGAAACTGCACTAGCCTCTTCAAGGGTAGGCCTAATATACATATTTTCATAACAAATGTTGCAAAATATATCTGTACACATTAGGTAAATTAATGGTGTTTTACTGAAACGCTATAATTTATTAACTATATTCATTATTTTTCTACGATCCTATGTTGCTATGTTACTAGGTTTCCTTGATTCCGGTAGTCAGCTTGATAGAGTTCAATTGTGCTCTTTCTGACGGCCGTTTTTATCTGTCTTCTGTCTCGTTGTATGCGCTTTTGTGTAAAGGTCAATTCTGATCCAGTTACAACTAAATAATCATGGTTCTCTCTCTCTCTCTCGCTCCTATTATATTGACATAGCACATTAATAAGGATTTTTTATTATTACTACATATTGTACATTAAAATATGCACATTATGGGAGTACAGAAAGAAGAAAACGAATGAACATCGAGTAACTGCCAAAGAATAGAGTTTTTGTGGAGGAACATTATAGAGATATATTTGGATGAAACCAGCCCTAGGATGATCACATGACATGACTTGACACTACAAAAGCAGACATTTCAAACCTTTTGCCAACTACAGCTAACACCATCTTATGCATTTCATATTTTTCTTCTTTCTTTCTTTCCTCCCCTGGACACCAACTGGAACGACGCCAAGGACGCTTAGCTTGTTCCAGTTCTCCGGAAGTCCCTGTATCACCAGCCTCCGAGTTGTTCTCGTATTTGATGCGTGGGTTCCTGTTGGAAAGGTTCGCCTTTATAGTTTCCTTTATTGTGGAATCATCATCCAATTTAAGAGATATATCGTTGACGCAGATTTCTACATCAATATCCTTTAGAAGCGGGATTGCATAAGGGATAGGCCTGTGTCCAATTGATGGATTGCCTTGAAACAGAGTTGAACTGATTCCATCGTTTCCATGTCGCGTGGGGTCTTCCACAGTCATGGAATGGGAGTCAAAGATCATTGGGCACTGAGTGGATGAAGGTTGATCATTTGAAGCCGAATGGATGAAGATTGATCCAGTTGCACCGGGGACATGTTGATCTGTGGATGCCCGATCTGATGAACCGGTTCACTGTGACTAAATATCTAGCTTAAGATATTTGAAAATATTCTGAAATTTGATTTAAGGTAAGATATTTTATAATATTCTACAATATATTTGCATTTCACTGTAAATATACCAGCACAAGATGCGCGAAATATATCGCGAAATGTAATACATAGTAAATCAATATTTAATTTCCTGTCATTTCGAAGATGAATATTTGAGTAGGCCTGCCTGATCATGTCGATTACGATTAGATACTTTGATCTAATGAAATAACGAGTAATCGTAATTTAGTAATGAGCGAGTAGACGTGAGTAAGATAATTGATCATTATGCGCAGCAGATTTTATTTTGAATTGAGGTCGATAACAAATTCCGTCATTTTTATCTGCGTAAAATTCAAATTACTCTTACTTACACTCAAAGTCTCAAATAGCATAAAATGCAATAATTTAGCTACAACTGAAGAAATTGCATCAAGTTCAAACGCTTACTTAACAATTTTCCTGCTATTTAATCGTTTACATTTCAGCATAAAGTTTGATGAAACTGTCAGTGTAACAAGCCATTCACATATAATATAGCATTAAATGTTTCAAGTTTAATTATGTTTGGAAAGCGACTCTTAATTAGATCACAACAATTTTACAATTAGATTTATTCACCTTAATCAACTAAACAGTTTAACTACAGTGTAGACAATTTAATTAAATTACATTAATAAAATAATTAAATTGCATCTCTCTTTTCACCATAGTTACACGTACATGTTGCAGCATCATCGTAAGGAGTGCTGCTATGCATGAAGCTGCGTATTCTGCAGTGACAGACTGAATGCTTAGCGGCAGAGAAGCTTTTTCGCTCTTGTCGCTTCAGTGCTTCAAGCTATTTAAGTAATCTCGCGTAATTTCACACACGATGTAACGCACATGTTGACATTTCTATGTTTTCTGTTAATTGCACATTTCAGTTATTGCGATGATTGTAGAGGATTAGATTTAATCTAAATGGTTGATTTCATTTATATAATTTTTAGTATTGAAATATTTGTATTATTTCTATTTCAAATAGTTATAAAATAGGCCTGTACAGTAGGCCTATATTTGCTGCTTATATCTGCATGCGTATTATGTCGTTTGAAGATTTACATTTTTGGTTATCAATATTCAACTGATATTAGAGAATATGCTTTATGAATAAAATTAACGTTTAACTTATATAATAGTAATATTAATATGTAATGCTAATATATACTTATACTGTATATTCTGCATGTTATGCATTTAAAATGTATATCTATGATTTAAATTGGGTCAATAGTTTATTTATTCCAGAAGCATCGTGAAACTATCGTTCATGACACTGCATGGCCCAAACATCTATTTATACTTCTTCTACTAGATTAACGTCTAACTTTCAGGATAAACCATTAAGACAATTGGCTGGATAGAGCATGCAGTGTTTAAAGATTAAACTTCGTATTATCTATTATTATTACTATATCCCCACAAACTTAGAAGTTCAGAAACTGTTTCACTCATATGCTGACACTGTTAGATGCAGATTTCAATTTAAATGTAATTTTTATCTAGGTTGTTATTGAATCTTTCTGTAAAGTAGTCTAGAAAACAGATTTCTGTCATGAAACACCTTTTCGTTGTTAATAATAATAATAATAATAATAATAATAATAATAATAACATGACTTAGCAAAGATTTAATGCAGTCTGCTTCAATAATTCTTTTAAGCCGATTGATGACCTCGAGTAGCCGGGCGGCTATTCAGCACGTATTGCTTGAATCGTTTTTATCAAACCCCAGGTTCTTTACACCGGGGTAAAAATTTAAATTAAAAAAATATAATAATAATAATAATAATTTCATCCTTCTTTTAATTAAATAAAGTCTTTTTTATCTTATATTTTAGCCCAGGACCTTATACAGCCCAGGGAAATTACAAAAAGATAATAATAATAAATGAAAACATAAAGTGGTATTGTTTTCGTGAGAATGAAAGCAGTAAATATATCATATACACATGCTCGAAGATTAAATGCCCATATGAAGTGCAGATAATATTACACAAACTACACTTAAATTTAGCGAATTTTATCTCATTTAATAAATAATGTAAAATAAGCCGGCAATTATGTCGAATGTAGTATGAACAATAAATAAAACTAAATAGATGACAACAGAGACCATGAAACAATACCTAATGACGAGCCAATAATGAGCTCTCAGTGATACAGCTATCCTCAATCCAATGCATCGTCTCTCTCTCTCTCTCTTGCTCTCTCTCTCTAGTTCTCTCTCTTTCTCTTTTAGATGGCATGAATTCATTTTTGCCAGATGGTTAGAACAGATGAAGTTAACGGTTTTGAGGGTCTTAAATCTTACTTTTGCAAATGAAATCTGTCATCTCAATATACAATAACAAAATCGATATATAAATATTTGTTACAACAGATATTTATATATCTATATCTTGAAATTAGATTACACCATATTATATATATATATATATATATATATATATATATATATATATATATATATATATATTCATGTATATATATATATATATATCATACATCACATATCTATGATATGTAAAAATGTGACTACTCAACCTGGTTGTCATTGTGTAGCCGCGGTTTTCAGGAACTCCTACTGATAGAGAAAATTGAAAGTTGAAATTGAGAAATACAGTCATGGATGTCAAATGTTAAGATGACTGACAGAATGGGTGTCATTCACGCATCTTCAAAAAAAATCACTAAATATAATAGTACTCTAACCGCCTAGAAGCATTTTTAAGACGAGCAAAAAGGACTGATTTTTATAACAAAGAGCAAACTTTCGAGAATCTCTGCATGTAAGCTGACAGTAAGCTATTTAGGTCAGTCTGTAATAATTCTGACCAATTGCTGGCTCCGCTTATGCCCTCACTAAACTAACATTTATATCAAACCCGAAGAAACGTTGCAAAAAGAACTTACGCCATACCAACAAAGCGTAGCTCTTTGAAAGATAAAAACTTCATAACCCGCATGACATTAAGTGATGCTATAAAACTATAGCTAATTTAATCTTGGTTTATGCAAGATTAAATTAAAATGCATTGCTACTATTTAGCGTGACTGTGTCGTTATCTTCTCGTATAATGTATGTTCGAATGAAACTTATCTGCGGTTATTAGATTGCTTTTAAATAAACGTAAGTTTTATTTATTATATTTTAAGCTCAGTGGGAGGGTTAATCCATTTTAAATATCATTTAAACGCACTCCCTTCGTGGTTAAGAATTTATCATTAGAATATCGTATAATGACTGTTATGAAACATTATCTTGGACTATTGGTATCTAGTTATTATTGAACTTTCTATTTGCTTTTTGTTCCATGTATGTTTGTACGTTTTCTGCGGTATGTCAGATTTCAAGTAATAAACGAATATAGTCTTCTATAATCTTCTCTATTAATAATGTTGCCGTTGATGGGCTCGTTAATTCACATCTCAACTAGAAATCCACTACACGTATATATTGAAAGATATGTATAATTTAAATTTTTTGCTGAATACATATAAGTCTCCAGTCCAAGCCATAAAACGTCATTTAAATTCGTAAACTTCACAGAAGAGAGAAACATCTAAGAAATAAAAGTTGCTCAAGAACAGATCAAAATTATGACAAAGCAAAGATTCAAAGCAAACAGTGCACAAGCATAGTTAATATAACGTCATCAAGTACATTACTGCACCACATTATACTGTAAGCCTATGTATTCCATATCATATACTAAGAAAAAAGAGCACACACAGAATTTTGAGTATAGTTGCACATAATCTTTTACACTTAAAATTATTATAATTAACAAAATTTAGCAGAGCTGTAGGTCGTTGAAGGTTTGGTTAAGGTAACAGAAATGTTAACGCAAGTTAACAGAGCTCACTGGTTCAATAAGACCATCTCTGAGGTAGAATGAAAGGAAAACGAGGCAGGAGTAGGCCGAAATTTGGTATGTTAGATGATTTAAAGATCCACTCATATGAGGAAATGAAGAGGAAGGCGGAAGACAGTGACAGTGCACTAAGAGAAAGAGAGAGAGAGAGAGAGAGAGAGAGAGAGAGAGTGCCATTTAGAATAAACAGGGCATTGCAAGCGACAAAATATCACCAAATGTTCGATCGAAGGCAAGCTCAATGATTAAGGTAAAAGTAAAAGAAGTTCAGTAAAGGAGAAAGTCATAAATTAATCTTCAAGACAAGTATATATGTATATATATATGCTTGTGTATATATATATATATATATATATATATATATATATATATATATATATATATATAACAGGTATAAGTTAGTTTTAGATTATTTTTGCAGGTAACTGTATTTGTTAAATATGTAATATATTTACAAAAGTATATTTTAATGCTCTCTCTCTCTCCTTCTTAGTGTACCGCACATTGGCAGATCAAGGTATATAATGCCTCCAGTCATCTCCGTCTTCCATTGTCTAATCCTTCTTCACAACTCCTTCTTTAAAATATTATGCTTTTCAATATTTGAATGTATTATGTACTCAATAATAAATTAGGACTATATATATATTACGGTTTAGATAAGGCGTAGCCTTTTGTGAATTAATTAAAATGTTGGAAAAGCAGCATATGAATAGGAATGAAATTATGATGTGGTAAAATTGACAGAACGGAAGCAAGAAAGCGAAAACTAATTGTTCATTCTACACTAATATTATTTTAGATCTCATGAGTTACTATAGAATTACTAAAATGTCTTGATATAAATATAGGAATAAAGAAACAAAATACAAAAAATTAATAGAATCTTCTAATAAACAAAATCACAAGCAAGCTTACATGTATATATATATATATATATATATATATATATATATATATATATATATATATATATATATATATATAAACTATATATTGGGGGGGATTTAGCGCAATCAGTTAAGCTGCAGTTAAGCGTCAGTTGAACGAAGTAAAGCCACGCTGCACGCGGTTAGTAAATTGTGGGCGACCACTTTGGAAGACCGCGTGTAGACAGCTTTGAAAGTAAACAATCCCCATAGTGTTGGAGGTTATTCTTAAATCCGCGCCGGCTGCTATTGGAGCGCCAACAAAAGGCAACGATTACTAATAACCATGGAAAGGAATGGAGGAAATAACGAAAACTACAAAAACAGAAACTTAAGAAAGGAAAACATTGTAAACACATGCGGTATGTCATGTGTTTAACTATAAGGAATAAAAAAAATAATATAAACTACTACAAATGCGCATACCCGATATGATTGCTAAAAATAGATGTACATAATATGAAAAATTCCAGTCAAACATAAATATTTCACCCATAAGTTTGCACTTCATTAATCAATTTCATACAAAACATTAGCGTCATTTTCTAGTGACAGAAAGACATATCGAAAGTACAACTCCTTTTGTAACAACTGCCAAATGTAAATCATCTTGGCCAATAACTAAGCAACTTAAACTCAAATGTTTGATAAATGAATGCGATTGTATGTCATTTAGTACAATACGATGATATTAAGTAAATGACAATAATAAACTATAAGGTAAAATTATTTACCTAATCAGCATGTGTAAGAGCAGTTCTCTTTCTCGGTTTATGCAGTCGTATAAAAAAATTCAACACCGTTAGCATTAGGTAGGCTAACACTTCTTCGAACTTAACGTCGTCAATAGTGAGTTCAGAGGCAGGATTTGATATGGTGAGTGAAATTATAAATATTTAAGTGCTGAACCTTATTCAGCCACGAAGTAGATTAGAGACGTTACCAAGTCAAAAGTTAATAACAGGCAGCTTACAAATGATCAGAAAAGATACCGAGTTATTTCATGTTTCTGCTATATTTTCTTATCTAAAGACAGCAAAGAGATTTGAAGGCACCACGACCTTTAAGCTACAATGTGATTAAACAGCTTGTCTATAAGTTCTTTTTAATGAGAGACTACGAGTGATCTAAGAATATAGGACCCGCATGAGGTAGATAGCTATTCCCATGGAATGAAAATCAAATTCACCAGGCAGAACATACCCGTCAGTATAGGATACTTTAAATAATTACTTTGACAATATTAATATACATGTGGATGTTAAAGTTAGACAATTCCACAATAAGTATGGAGTATTAATGAATGCTCCAGCCATTCATTAATACGTATGGAGTATTAACGAATGCTCCAGACATTCATGAGCCTTTATTGTCTCATTCTTGTTCTTAGACTATCACACAAGCACAAAAACCACGTTCGGAAATGAAAAATATAAAGTGCAATTGTACATAACGAATTCAAACTACGTTAAGTGTAATGATTGCGAACGAAGTGAACTCCTTTAGGAGATCAAAACATTCAAAACTTTAATAATATTGCAGAATATAACGTAAAGGTATTGCCCTGAAAGCTTAACTGAAATACCAACATGCACAACTAAAGCAATTAAAATTTTATTATTTCAAACACTGGTTAGTTAGCAGTACTAATAAATCTGTAGTTACTACAGATTTTATTAAAATTCTAGTTTTACGCCAGACAATTTCGTTTTAGTAAAAGAAGTCAAAACTAAGGTTTATGAAAGATTTCTGCACGACAGCATGTCACTGACGGGGAGAACACTGGATTTGAACCATGTATCTACAGATCCGCTTAACAATATGCCAACAGGCCACCGGCAACAAACCAATTATGACAACAGTATGCCTTCTAAACTCGATCATTTTCCTTAATCGAAGGATGATCGGGTTGGAAGTAGCACTACCTGTTAGGCAAGAGGTTCAAAACCCCATCCGCCTGTCACTGACTTGCTAAACTGAAATTATTCATAGCTTTTTATTCGTAAACTATGTATAAATTAGCGAGAGCAAATGTTACACTGGACTATAACTGCATATAACTTATGAAAAGTTTATTAATTAAAGTAAGATATGACTTAAAACATGCAATTTTGATGCCTATAGTATTGTTGCCATAGAACATTAATAGATATCAAAATAATGCGCCGCACATTATCTCTACATTATATCGAGGTGCGCTTACAGTATATATACAAAAAAATCTTATTAATATTTAAAACGAAGCTTGAACAAAGAACTTTTACTAAATAGTCGTCTGGATACTTTATCTCTGCTTATAGAGCCTATAGTACTAAGTTACGATGTTTCAAAAGTTATTGAAAACTGATAAATAATATGAAATTCTCATGTATGTGTGAAAACATTTACAAACACAAACAGATGACAGACAAAACAAGCCAGTAAAACATCAGTGTTGGTATTAACTAAACAATACATAACTTCAGCTACAAGAACAAGGCGCTGAATCATCAGCATACTGTCTCTTAGTATCCATCGATTCTAGTCCTCTGGAGTTTGCTTCATCTCCTGATGTACCATCCCCACGAGAAGATCCTTGCTCTTCAGATCTATCATCGACTGCTCGGGCAGGACTGTTCCATTAGCCAGGGCTCCCACAGCACGATTACGTCCCATGGCTAGCGCCATGTAGAATGCTACGCGGCCTGTGGGCAGAAATGACATGAATCATTGTACTACGAATATATTAGAGTACGGGATATTACAGTAATAGTTTGATACTACATGTATGTGTTAATATGTAGTGCTCAATGTTGTCATGGACAACGGTAGCTATCTAATTGCATTGTATTGTTGTTATAGCAGGAAGGGCTTGCAATATCCCATCGAATTAATTAATGTGATTAGATGAATTACTCGACTTTTACTTGTGTATTTCAATGAAATTTGAGGAACATGCGCATATCTTGATCAGGAAATATCGTTGAAATTTACATGACAAAGAGTCATCAGGTACTGAAGGAATGAAAAATTTTCTTTACGGGGGGGATCATTTTTTATTACGCGGTCTGTATATGAAACTTTATGGCAAAAATGGCCTCAGTGACACAGCAGCCAGAAGTAGTTAATTTGTTCGTAAAACTCAGCATGAAAGGACATGCTTAAAAATATTTTTTTACTAACTTTAAATCTTAAATTAAGACAAGCCAAAATTTAATCGGAAATTAACAGTTTGTTAAATAAACATGGAAAACATCGCAAATACTTCAAGTAATAGTAATCGCGCAAATATTTTATACAATTAAAATGAAGAATTAAATTACTAAATTGCAACCCATACCATTATCCCAGGGGGTCAAAGGTTTGTTTTCTAGAAAAGCGGCCAGATTCTCAGAGAGGTACTTGGCTTCTTCTTTTGCAATGAAAGCGACTTTAGCAAGCTTGAGATTGTTACAGTCTCCTATTGCGAAGATGTTCTGATGTCCCTCAACTTGTAGATACTGATTAACTTTTAGAGCACCATTTGCTTCCAGTGCAGATCCTGTATTTAGCAATGACGAATAGACGAAATTATTACTACTTCATTTTGCAATTTTTACTTAATATGAAACATAAGCTCCATCTTCCGGTGGAAGTATTCAGTGAATTACAAAGAATAATAGTGTCACAACGAACAGAATTCTGATACAGTCACCTAAAATAACAAATGCAGCAATTTTTCATTTTTATTTCTACACTTATCTAAAGAACACGTCAGCTACATATCATTAATAACTCCGTCATTTAATTTAGAAAAACTCTTAAGAAGTAGTGCGCAGATCCACTGTTCCTTTATCACCAATCATACAAGGAATTCATCAGTCAATACATAATATTAGTTTCCACTAAATTTGTGCTCAATTGAAATTTAATAAAGTAAACTTATATTATATAGTAGTAGCCAATAAGCTACATAAAATAGGAGCTTTCAGCAAACTTCTCAATAATTATTATGAAATTACTAACTTTGTCATTAATTTGTCTTCTAAAGATGAGTAATTATTTAACAGTGTTCACCGCACTAGGCAAATGAAATTATCAATGAAGCTAATGTCACCTGCTCAATTTGAAGACCTGCTTAGACCTGCTCAATTTGAATTTAATTTTACAAGTATTTGTAATGTTTACTGAATAATAGACCAACCGTGGACTGCAAGTCGTAAAAGGCGACAAAGAACTAAGACGCCCGTTCCGATCCACGTCAGAAAGGGCATTTGGTTGGTGTCGAGGTTCCAGATATCGTTAATAAATGTCTGAAACGAATGGAAGAGCTGGTATTCGTATCCGGAGGACCCTAGTTAAATTGCGATACAAGGGAAGAGAATGATGATAAAAATGCATACGCAATTTCATATACCCAATGTTTCATTAAATGTTAACAACAACAGCAAGTTCCATGCATACCTAGGCTTCCGGCATAAGCGTCCTTGTTTATGGAAAGACCCGTCGTCTTGAACACAATGTCTGCCTTGATCTTTCTTCCCTTGTTTGTTACCACTTCATATGATCCTGGAACTCCGCTCTTGATCTTATCTAGGTTTTCAGCCAGCTCACCTGTAAATATATTTAATAATATTTATACAAGTACAATATTTTTTGTATTAAACATAGAATTACCGTGTTATGTTTACCTTTATATGTAGCACCCCGATGCTATATTATAATGTATATACATGTATCTTGAAGTCCATGGACTTAAGAATTTGAGAATAGACCAACCGAGCACTGCAGATTTCGTAAGAGAAGGCTTGGGCTGAGAATGGAAAGAGGCACCACTTCAGAAGCCATACTTTTCTCAAGCCATGAGCTACATAATAGTGGGATATGGCACAGTCCTGTATGATGTGATTAACTTATGGAGTGATTTTTACGGAGCGTAAAAGCAGACTGTGAATAAGAATGTGAACTGTGGACCCGCCACTCAGCAGAATACTAAATAGAGGGAGACAGAGAGATAGAGAGTGGTACAGAGAGAGAGAGGGAAATAAAGAGAGAGAGAGAGAAAAAGAGAGAGAGAGAGGGAGAGAGAGAGAGGGATAGAGAGAGAGAAAGGGAGAGAGAGAAGGAGAGAGAGAGATAGAGTATACAAAATGCACAAACAAAAATGTCCCTGAAGTTCAGTAATTTTAGATTTTACATCCCCGAAGATAAATTATTTAGATTATTAGTTTAGAAACAGAAGTAAATTTAATTAAACTATACATGCAAAATATTCAAATATTTTGATGGTCATTCAAATATAAATTAATAAAAGAGAGAGTGCAGCATTATAAAGAAACAAAGCAAACGACTAAAGGCACTCATACCATAAATAACGTTGATTTTGAGCAGTTCAATAATTTCCTTCACATTTTTTATGAAGTCAGCTGGAGCATCTTTGGCAACAAGCGTATCAAAAGCATGGATGATGGTAACAGTCTTGTCAGGAAAGTCAGTGGCTACTTCACAAGCAGCCTCTACACCGACTGGTCCACCACCGATGAACAACACTGAATTACTGGACTTCACCTTCATAGGAACAATCAAATTACATAATTCTACAATGCAGAGGAATATATAAATAAAGAAAAGTAGAAATATAGGAATTCTGATAGAAATTGGACTTATACTTATCAGATAAGAATCTACTCAGTTAACTTTTATTTAGTTCAACAAATAAATTCTGCAACAGTGAATAAATTCTGCACAGTGAAAACTTTGAATTCAATTAAAAATTCTTCCTCATTATTATTTAAAAAAATTCAATAGCTTACAATACCATTGTTATAAAACATTCGCAAAGAATCAATTGAAGACATCATATTTTTAGCTCCGACAATATAGAACTCTCTGCCACGAGATCTTCGATCTTGTAACTGTATTGGTACTTCCCTTGGCAAGCTAAAAACTTATCTCTTCCCGCCATAGGTATAAATTTTGATCCGTTTGCCTTGGATCTTGGACCTGCACTGATCTCGATTTCTCTTGTGGTCTCTGTGTACTTAGCCGTCATCGTGTGGTGCCTTAGCGCCTGTTTGTGTAGAGTCTGCAAGAGACGTCCCTGACATTGCTTTATGACGAGAAACCGGGCGTTAAATTCTTGTCGATTGATTGATCCATTGTTTTAATATTTAAGTTCATTAATTCAACAATAATTCCAGCCAGTTTTCACCCGCAAGTTGTTGAAAAGAGCATATTTGAATGTTTCTGCAGGTTACTATAATTATAAATAATAGTGCAGATAATTGCAGACATGCCCAATTTCTTCAATAATTAAAATATTGCATACCTATTGAAGAAAATGCCTTAAAATCAAATATAAATTCCGCATATGTTTATACTTTATATTATACATCTCGATGTCTATGATTACACAATAAGCACACTGTGTACTGATTATTAAATAACTTGTCGAAGTCTATATTTTTGCAAAAATTATTTAGATTATTCTTTAAAGATATTACCTTAAGCTAAAATAAGTTTAAAATTATCAGGTATAAGGTGAGAATTAACAAGGATCGCAAACAGAGATCTAAGGCAAAGAAATAAACTAAATAAAAGATTTATGGTCTCTCTCTCTCTCTCTTTCTCTCTCACTCCTAATAAATCCACGATACCTTTTCCTACTTAGAGTTCGTTTTCACGCTTCATAAAATGCATTTCGCAATTCAACAATTTAATCCATTCCCAAAAGACAATGATCCATTATTTACACCTTAAAGTTGCCTACATGTATAGCTTAGGAAAACGTGGCTCATAAAGTGATTTCCCTTTTCCTTCTTCAGTTACTATTTAGTTGCCTCTTACGAAATATGAAGTTAACGGTTAATTTATTCTTCAGTCGCCCGGCTACAAAGTAAATTACTTTATACAATAGCATTTAACTTTTTTCAGCGATATACGGGTAAGAATTTAGAAAATCTAGTCTTACAAACAATTAATTAATCAATTTTAGAATAGATATTTCAACATTTGCAACCTTTGCATAGCCATTGTATAGCTACAGCTATAGCATAGCATATCATAGTATAGCATATTAAATAGCATAGATACTTCAAACTTAAAGCTTTTGAATAGCCGTTGAATAGCTGCGGCTATAGCATAGCATAGCATGGTATGGCATATTAAAAAGCATAGATACTTCAATACTTACAGCCTTTGCATATCCATTGTACAGTGCAATGGAATCTGTTCGTTTTGGTGCGGACTCTTTGAATGGACCCAGTGAACCAGTAGCAAGAACAAGCGCATCGTATTTGATCGTCTTCCCGTCCTTCAGAGTGATTGAATTTGCTTTAGGATCAATCTTAGTCACGGTCCCTTGAACAAACTTGTCTCCAAATGTCGGTGCATATGGAACAAACATTTTCCTAGCATAACCTGGAAAATAACACATTTAAGAAATGTTACGGACACACAACATGGCTTGAAAAAGCATCTTCAAAATCAATCAGTTTCATGGCTACTTAAAAAGTTAGCCGAAGTATAGTAGTGAAGCATTTAAATGTAATTTTTGATCCAGGAAAACAATTTTTTAATATAAGTAAGTATATGTAAATATATTATATAGGTAGTTCTATTTAACAACATACGCAGATATTCTAAAATACATTTATGATGGTTTTGTATAAGATAAGATAATAGTATGGTCGAACAATTTCTTATAGTGATAAGTCATTTTTGTAGCAGGTCCAAAAATGTGGAATGAATTTCCACATGACGTTTTGATTCATCTCATAGCTTTAAAAGAAATCTGAAAAAGCATCATTTTGCATGATCCTTCCTTCAAAATCTGTTCGATCTATTTTAAATCTCTCAAATATTGATATTTTAGCAACATTAATGTATGATAGTGTTTTGACTATGCTCTGCTTGTTATTATCCTTATTTTTTACACTGTTTTTTAACCCTATGTTATACAGTAAAACAAACTACATGTATATGTAATACTGATACTCGACCGCGGATCAGCATGTGCGGGTTTCAAATCCTGCCCCCCCCCCCCCCCGTCACTGACATCGCTTTCGAGTGAGGAAACTGAAGTTAACATTAGCTTTACCAGCTTGTAATTGTAGTAAAGTATACTTGGTATAGAGATGCCTTTATATAGTTCACTCCAATAAACATTACACTACATTACTTACATTACATAACTTACTTCATATAATCATAATCATATTCAATTATATGCTTTGCAATCTCAGTGATACCAACATCAGTAAAAATATTATGTACTGTGCACCACGAAGCCAAGTCAACAGTTAAAATAATTGAATTAGATTATTTTTATTGAAAAATGCCTACTAAATTGAACGATTCACAATTTATATAACTTCACAATTTAACATCAACTCATATAAGTACTAACTTTCATCGACCACGGTTCTAACCCCAGCCACATTGTGATGGAAGCTGTCCTTGGTGTCAACGAGGGTCACATTAGCGTTCAGCTCCACGAGATCATGAGCCAGCTGCTTGCCCCCATACCCGCCTCCAACGATCACGATCTTCTTGTTGGCGGGATACGTTACTTTATCAGCCATTATTTATCGAATCTATAAAGTAATCATAATAAAATGATATCTATCTTCTTGTTGGCAAGATACTTTACTGATAGAACAGCAGACGACTAGAACTGGTAAGAAACTTAAAGTATTTGGACCACACCATCACAGATGATAGAAAGTGTGAGACAGAAATAAATTGTAGAATTACACAGGCAAGAGATTTTATGAAACAGGAAATGACTCCTAAAAAAGGCATTAAAGGACAGTAAGATAAAGATTGTGGAAAAATATTTATGCGGACGACACTCCTATACGAAGGTGAAAACCAAGGCTGGACGTAAAGAGAATATCAGGATACTAGAGTCACACGATTAATTTCTTCATTTTACTTTACTAAATCCAATTAATTGGACTCAATTGGCAAATTAGCAAATTAACTGGACTCAATAAATTAAAATTAAGAAGTTCTTGAGGGAGTAGACCGGTACAGATAGACTGTTAATAAATGTGATAAGAAGCAGAAAGATAATTTGGATAGGATTTATAAATTATAGTTAGGATAGAGAGAGTCTATAGTTAGTGGGAGGAAGGGGTTGCCATGATTAAGTGCAATTGATTCTGCATGCACATCAGTATAAACAAAGTTAAGCAATGTTGGACCAGTTAGTACTTATATGGGTGACCACCATGAAAGACCGAGTGTTGACAGCTTTGAATGAACAAAACCCCGGGGTATTGAAAGGTTGTTCTTAAATCAGCGCTGGCTGCCATCGGTGCGCTATCAAAAGACAACGATTATTATTATTCACCACAGAGGGGGAAATAACGATACATGCAATACAAGATCAGAAGCGAGTCAAGGAGACCATGTAATGTATGTCGTGTGTATAATATTTCAATAAAACAGTTTAATACGGCTATTGATAATATTGATCAAAATATAAAAGCTTAGCTTAATAATAATATAGTAACATATAGCTTTGTGAAAGCAAAATTTACAGTAAGTAAAGTACCTACAATAGGTCCTATGCTGTATACGGGGTTTTTAGCAAAGTCTAGACATGGACGAAGAAATTTTTAACTGAAATCTCTAATTAATGGTTTCCTAGTTATAAGGTTTGATAGACAGGTTAGTTTTCTTAGGGAATGACGCCCCTGCCCAGTGATTGTTAGTCGAAGCTGAGGAAGACATACTGAGGAAGACAGCCCACTACTTTATAAGCTGAATCCCCCATGAAAGATTGTATTTCATGTAGATGATTTAAAGATATTCTCGTATGTGGACATGATGCGAAAAAAATGAGTGGAGGAGTTATATACCATGGACCTGCCAGCGGGCAGTGCACTAAGACACAGAGAGAGAGAGAGAGAGAGAGAGAGAGAGAGAGAGAGAGACAGACAGACAGACAGACAGACAGACAGACAGACAGACAGACAGACAGACAGACAGAGACAGAGAGCCAGACAGAGATATATATATATATAGAGAGAGAGAGAGAGAGAGAAATGAGAGAGAGGGTTATAAGGTTAAAAATAACTAAAAAATATGCACGGCTTCATTTAACATAAAGCACCGAAATAACTTATAATGCGACATGTAAAATGACGAACCTGTTTGTCAAGGTGTTCTGTCAGTTGATTACTGCAGAGTATTCTCTCAATATTACGATTGGGTCCTCGCTGAAGTCCTCGTTATTTCTATTTTATAACCACTGGGCTCGCACTTGAAATAATCTGAGGTTTTAGACAACAAGCTTTTATATAGTACAAGCAGTTGCTGAGTCACTGTGAAGTAAAATAGCAGCGCGGCCTACAAATGACATTTCACCGACAGCCTCAATGTAGAACATAAAAATAAACACAAGAAGTAGTTGTGAGTTTAATATGTTTAATTGTAATCTGCTAAAAGAAAAAAAATTCCACACAAATATCATCATTTTTCACATAAAATTTAACTAAAAATATGTACTTAGTATAAGCAACGGCTGACTATTAAATTATATCATTAGTTGCATGTATTTACTTGATATTTAAGTAACTGTACCACTCTACTAGTAAGAGCCAACCTACAAACGTGGAACATATATAATGTATATATATATATATATATATATATATATATATATATATATATATATATATATATATATATATATATATATATAATAATATATATATATAGGCCTATATATATATATATATATATATATATATATATATATATATATATATATATACACACACATATCAAGATTGCCCTACTAAATAAAAAAATTATTTGTATCTAATATTCGTTCACGATTTTGAAAAATATTTTTAATATCAATGAGTTATTAATTAATCAATAAGAATAAAAACGTTCGGTTCCTCGCTATAAGGAAATGTCAGGGACGCACTATAAATATCATTTAAATATACTTAATTTTATTGATAGAGTCTAAAGAAAGACACACAGATAAAGATAGTGAAAACCTTATTTTGGGCTACGCAATTGTATTGATGTGAAACATGGACCTTAAAGAAGGAAGATATAAGAAAACTTGAGGCGTATAGGAAATGTGGATATGGAGAAGAATGGAGAGGATTAGCTGGACTCAAACGATTACAAATGAGGAAGTTCTGGAGAGAGTTACAGATAGACAGTTGATAAATGTATTAAGAAATAGGAATAAGAGTTGGATAGGACATATTCTAAGGGGGAAAGTCTATTAATACTATTAATATACTAAATTCTACCTTCTATAACCCCTATTAATTTAATAGGGATTATAGAAGGTAGAATTAAGGAAATAGAAGCAGAGGCAGGCCGAGATTAGGCATGTTAGATAATTTAAAGACCCACTCATATGTAGACATGAAGAAGAAAGCGGAAGACAGAGAAGAGTGGAGGCGTTATATACAATGGACCTGCCAGTAGGCAGTGAACTAAGAGAGAGAGAGATATTTATAGAAAAACAAGGAGGATACTAGCAGTGTCGTTATGCTTGAGTTAATAAAAGTGAAGTTAGTTATAAGTTTTGTTAGAGTTTCAAAAACTGTTTAAATTTAGTTGCAACGAAAACAGAATGAGTGACCAAATCCCAGGTGTACTCTATATTGCAACGCCAAGGTCAAAACATTTATCAGCCGAGGGCTTCCATTAACCGAAGTAATTCAGCTAAGGCTCCATTAATATCTTTCGTTAACGACCACTGTAGAAATAGCCTGTAGTCGTTGTTAATATCAATGTCCTAGATACTGAACGAGATTACACTTCGCCAAGCATTTCTCGGTCATTTCAATTGGGCTTCCGTTTAAAAAGTTGCCACCAATGGATTAATCAGTAATAGGGCTAGGGTTAACTTAAAAAATTACTAGATTACATTAACTTTATTTGAGCTCTTGGCAGAGTATATTTATTATAAGTATTGTCAGTTCTTGAGAACAATTCTAAGAAATATTTGAATGGCTTTAGAATTTTGGAAATTTCCAAAAATTTATAAAAACTAAGCTAAAATTGTATCACCTACATTCCACATAGGCAATTTTGTGGAATGCAAACTCAACTCTACTTTGTTTTTACTACTACTACAATAATTATCCTTATAGTTAATTACTTAGAATGCCTTAATAGCGTTGGGTTTACGTCAGGAAGTTTTAAATGACAGATCCTTAGGTGAATTGAACTCTCGTTGGTTCGAATCCCAGCCACGCTTATCTGAGAGTAAAATCTCGGATATTCACTGGACTGGTTAATGGTATAAATTGCCTAACGGTTTAAACATGTGGCATTAAAAGTGATAGATATCAACATAGATGATCATTTCACTATAATGCTTGCTTACATATTACTTTTACTATTAACTTTAGAATTTCATTACAAATCTAAATAAAGCAGGCAAATAATTATTACAGTAGAGTCCATTATTCCAGTCACAGAGTAGAGATCGGAACTATATAATAATAATAATAATAATAATAATTATTATTATTATTATATTATTATTATTTGATTATTATGATTATGATTATGATGATGATGATGATGATGATGATGAAGATGGTAATGAAGTTGTTGATGATGATGATACTAATTGTAGTAGTAATAAAAATAATAAAAATAAAAATAATCAAGATTTAACGTCCGTTTCCCCATACAATATTGATGATGTCAGGGATGTAAAATAATAATATGAAGAAGAACGCCAAATTGTAAAATAAGACTAGACAAATAATTAATTAATTCTGACTTTTGAGGAAGTTAATTAAGGGGGCTAAATTAAATTAGTGAAAAGATTAATTTAAATCGCGTTTCTGAGCAATTGTTTATATTTATTTAAAGGTAACAAGAATAGGTTTGGATTGTTTTACGCTTATTTCTGTTTTGCATGCATAGGCTACCTCAAGAGATCACAGCTTTTATATAAAAGTGATTTTGATTCATATTAATGGCTTCAACAATCATTATTTGCACTATTGACATATAAACAGCCATAGAAAAATGTATAGCTATCGACATCTGAATCTTATAAAGAGACTAAATTGCATCAAAGTATTGAGCATTTGCCTCACTCGCTCACTCGCTCGCTCGCTCGCTCACTCATTCACTCACTCACTCTTTCTTTTTTCTCTCCTGTTCGCAAATAGGGACAGTAAAATAGAGGTCATATTAGCTTACTTCTAGCTACCCGTCTGCAATCACGCTCTCAAATTGCGCTTTACCAACAAATCCGCTAACGAAGTTCATAAAGGGCACCAGTGCATTTGCTGAACTTAACCTCATTAAGCATAGGCAAAGAGTCCCTTTTGGAGGCTTAATTACTGCATAGACGCCGTTTACGACAATTTAACGTGCATGCCTGATGACTGATCTACATATTCTCTAATAAGTGGTAACTCAAGACTGTAATTGACATTTAATTTACGGCACGCAAATTTAAATATTTTCGATTTTAAGGAAGATTGCTTGCTTGAGTTCAGTAGCTAGCATTTAAAATCAGAACTTTGGCCTCCAGTAAACACAGGTAGTAATAAATGTAGCTTGCACGCTGCGTCAAGCATGACGTCTTTTATAACATTCCACTGCGGTCATTACATGTCGTCTCAACGATAAATTACCAAATACCAAAATTACTGTAAGATTTTATTTACAGCAACAATATTTAATATTTTACCTGTTCAATGTAGCTATGCCGGTGCAGCTAGCTAAGCATGCCAAATTTTGACTTGTTGGGACCGGTTTTCCAAGTACTTGCCAAGCAAGTTACGAAAAATGAGCTTTCTTTAAGAAATGCATACATAGAGGAGCGTATATTATACAACTAAAACTATACATAGCTCCGGGTTATAAAAGTAAAGCTGGTAAAGCTAAAGTTAGCGTCAGATTCCTCACTCGAAAGCGATGTCAGTGACGAGCGAGCCCAGATTGAAACCCGCACTTACTGATCCGCAGTCGAATATCTTACCGATGTCGCCACTGGTTCCAGCCAAAGGAATAATGACTTTACTGATTGTCCTCTCAGTATCATCATCATCATCATCTTCCATTGAATCCCAGTTTAACTAGGGTCGGAAATACTAACACTGATTTACTGACAGTCCTCTAAGAAACTTAATTCTGAGAAAAGACAGCGTTGGATTAAATCCGTTCAGTGTCTATCAAATAGGCCTATAAAATAGACTGAACCAGTGGCTTATCGTGCAGGCTTCTCAATTCATATCAGCTTACGTTCGGCACGGGCGAGTTTTTATGACATGAACTGAAGTTAAACTTGTCTTCAGCCCTTTTCTATTTAGCCTTAGTATTGCAGTAAATTTTTAGAGCTTCAAAACGAATAACAGGAGTACGTGGAGATAAGGGCTAAAATAAATAAAAAACTCGGCGATTGTTTTGCAAGAACTCCAGAGCACGGCTCTCCGAATCCATCCCTAACTATATCTTCAGGCAGTGATAAATGAAGATCTTGTTAAATGATTCCGTCAAAAATATAACCATTCTCAGCTGCGTGTAATTCTAAGACAACATTCTATATTTATTACAAAAGTTCAAGATTTTGAAAGACTATTCATCGTGATTGTCTGTGCTCTGCTGCGAACTATACAACACCATGTCAAAGCTCGATGTGGTTTGACTCGTCCACACGCTGCTGATGAGGTTGCTAAGCGAAGGTTGAACGGTGCGACATAAGCTAAGAAGATCAGCATCCTTTGAGCGTCTTGTAATGAGCTAATTGCGCATACTAATGTCGCTATCGAATATATATCAGACAGTTACCAGAGTCAAAACTAAACCAATCAGCCACTTTTATTTTTGATTAAAGCAAATAATAATTTCTAACTTGCTGCAGATAGAACAATACATGTTCATATTTATAACTTTTCCACACAAACTAGATTAGTAACACTTAATAGGAGAGGTTCTTACTTTAAAAGGATATTTTCCACGTACAACCATAAGCTAATACAATCCTAAATAACACGACAACGGAGAGATTCAAGTAAAGTCAAGCTGTAATGTTACAAATATGAAATGGCAAGATGTCCAGTTGTATATTCAGTAAAAGTAATACTGGCAGTTGATTAAAGAGTTCAGAAGTCTTATCACAGGATGATGAACGTATATGTGTCAGCCATAGGCCATAGGTAAGATTGCTATACCAATAGTATCACACATCAGAAACAATAAAAGATACCAATAGCATCACACATCAGGTACAATAGAAGATATCAATAGTATCACACATCAGGAACAATAGAAGATTACAATAGATCCGAGTATTCAACTACTACGAAAACAACAGCCAAACCGGTTCAGACAGAATGCTTAGTTACAGGAAAACAGACACTAAACTTTATGGCTTCATTTTACTTGACAAGTATTGCACTTTTTATACATAAATGAATATTAAACATTATGTCATATTTTCCTTTGGCAGGTGGAGCACTTTTACACATGTGTATATTAAACATTATGGTTATTTCACTTAACAAGTGTCACACTTTTTATACATAGGCCTACATGCATATTACACTTTACGATTTATTTTACTGTAATAAGTGTCGAACTGTTTATAGACATTCCACTAAGGACAGGTTAAACAGAGATAATAAAACAGGAAATAATTAAAATTCTAATTTGATTGTATTACCCAAGTTGTATTATCAAAGAACTTTTAGCAAAAAGTCTAAAGAAAGACAAAGATAAAGATAGCGAAAACCTTGGTTTGGACTTTGGACCATGATGTTTTATGGATGTGAAACATGGACCATAAGGAAGGAAGATATTAGGATACCAGAGGCATTGGAACTGTGGTTATGGAAAAGAAAGGATAGGATTAGCTGGACACAAAGGTTACAAATGAGGTAGTTCAGGAGAGAGTTGGTACAGATAGATAGTTGATAAATGTATTAAGAAATAGGAGATAAGTTGGATAGGACACATTCTAAGGGGGGAAAGTCTACTAAGGTGGAATGGAAGGAAATCGAGGCACAGTCAGGCCCAGATTAGGTATATTAGATGATTTAAAGATCCACTCATAAGTGGACACGATGAGGAAAAATATATGTAGGAAAGCGGATGACAGAGAGTGGAGGCGTTATATACCATGGACCTGCCAGTAGACAGTGCAGTAGGAGAGAGAGATCCAAGTTGTGTCAACAAGGAGACGGCAAAATCTTCAAGATTTTACTCTGAAGCCCCACCACGATACAGAAAATGTTTAAATAATTGGACAGAGACATTTTGTGAAAAAAACCTCATTTCAAGAACCGAAGCCACAAACAACCAACGTATAAACTGTTATAACAATACACTTAACACACAGAAAGGCAACTGATTTAAAATAAATAACATGCAAATGAATCAAAAACAGGCCTAAACAAAACTAAAGACCAACATCTAACGTGCTACCTCCTGCTGGAGTAGAAACTACAAATAGTTGTAGTTACTAGTTACAACTAGTTACAGTATGCAACTACAACTAGCAATTACATCTAGTACCTACAACGCTGCAGGCTAATGAACCATCTATTAAAGTAGGCCTAGGGCTAGCTATGATATGAAATATCCTAGTCTATGATGGGTTGCTTCATTTCTTCGTAGTAACGAGCGACAAACATATCCTTGCTCTTCAGATCTATCATCGACTGCTCGGGTAGGACTGTCCCATTGGCAAGAGCTCCCACAGCATGATTACGTCCCATAGCAAGAGCCATGTAGAATCCTATGCGTCCTACAGATTAGAATAGAATAGAATATAATGTAATAGAATGTAATAGAATAGTATAGTATAGAATAGAATAGAACAGAATAGAATAGAATAGCATAGAATAGAATACAATGTAATATAATAGAATGGAGAATAGGGAATAAAATACAACACAATACAAAAATTAGACTACGAATAGACGAGTTTATTTATAACACGTAATACACAACACGTAATTATATTTCTCTAGTCAATAGGATTTGGTTGAAAATACTAAATTATAGATAATTTGATACAACTACAAATGTGCAACAATACGAATAAATAAAATAGAAGATGCATCGAACAGAAAACGATAACTACTTGTAATAATTTCATCAACATACGTAAACATTGATTTCATTGTATGATTGCGTTCATAAAATCTGCAAATAAATTCATTGACATAAATTGAAAATCAGCCTAACAATAATCTAAAAAATTTCCCATGTACAAGCTTAAATATTATTCTGTTCCCAGCAGTAAATGCGCTGATCGGCGAAAACTTTAAAATGCACTTCTAAAAGCTACAGCTAAGGTTAATGTCAGTTATCTCACTCGAAAGCGATGTCAATGACGGGCGAGCCCAGTATTTGAACCTCGCACATACTGATCCGCGGTCGAGTATCTTACGGACTTTCTCCACTGGCTCCAGCCAAAAAGCACACAATTCTATTGTAATGCTAATGCAGAAACCACATTTAACGTCAATTTTCTGTCCTGTCCGTGACGGAAGGATTTAAATGACAGAGCGCATCCACTGAATCTACTGATACGCAGTGTGACAATGTACCGACATGCAACCAAAATCAAAACAATACTCAGGATTTATATGAAAATAATGAATCCTCACCTGCATCCCACGGCTGCATAGGCTTGTTGTCTAAGAAAGCCGCTAGATTTTCCGAAAGATACTTCGCTTCTTCAGCCGCTATAAAAGCAACTTTGGCAAGCTTCAAGTTGTTGCAGTCGCCTATAGCGAAAATGTTCTGATGACCTTCCACTTGTAAAAACTGATTCACTTTTAGTGCACCATTTGACTCGACAGCAGAACCTAAAATATGCAATAGAAACAGTTTGTGTGACAATTTAAATTTGTAATAATATTTATCTCCAATGCTTAAAAAATGAATATAACAGAATTTTTTTTTATTAGTCTCATAATTTAGTTTAGTCAGTTTCAAGGAGTTCCCTACGCAGCATAACAGACCTCTGTATAGGTATTTAACTTATAACTTTACTTTCCTGAGCTCCAATTCTGTATCTCTAATTTCTCTATTTAACTGTGTAATTCTAATTTTTTACAATTTTTTACAACTTACTTTAAAGAGTATATAATTTTATTATATGCAGATCGTGTACTTATTATGCAGATTAACAGAATTCTACGAAGTGTGTAAACAATGAAGTGAAGAACAATACACGTTAAATACAATCATCTAATGGCACTTCTTGAGACAGCCTAAACTAAATTTAGATACTAACAAAAATTTAAGTTTGTAAAAAAACACATTGTTCCTAACTATCATGATATTAATTATCAAAAATAAATTTCTGAACAAATGACAGATTCTTTGATGGCATTTATTTACAGTGCATAATTTTAAAATACTCAAAGCCTAAAAGTAAATATGCATACCTAGGCTTTCAGCATAAGCTTCTTTATTGATTGATAGACCGATTGTTTTGAACACAATATCAGCCTTTATCTTTCTTCCCTTGTTTGTAACAACCTCATATGTTCCAGGCACTCCACTCTTCATTTTGTCCAGGTTTTCAACTTTCTCGCCTGTAACAAAACAACAGACTCTGTTCAGCATACTTACACAATCGCTATATAAAATTATTCGGTGCCGAAACTTGCATAACTTTAATATTTCTTGTTAACTAATTGGAACATCGCCATCATCGACATCGCCACGGGCTTCAGCCAGTGGCGATGTCGGTAAGCTACTCGATCGCGGATCAGTAGGTGGGGGTTCAAATCCTGGGCTCGCCCGTCGCTGACATCGCTTTTGAGTGAGGAAACTGACTTAACATTAGCTTTCTTAAAGCTTTTACAATACCATAACTTATAAATTTCAATAATTCAATTTACTTGTGTTGTGTCCGGGTAGCTGAAGACTAGACCAACCGTGGACTGAAAACGTCGTAAAAGGCGATAAAGCACTAAGATTCAAACCAACATCACAAAGGGCCTTCGGTTAGTTAGCACCTAGTCTCCATAAATTGCTACTAAATTTTCTAAGAAGATTGGAAAGGAAGGTCTATTCGTATCCTGACACTAGTTAAACTGGGATTCAAGGGAAGATGACTAATAATTCAATTATAATTATTTTACACTTTCCATTTATAAGTTTCTTTAATTTTAATTAAATATAAATGGAAAGAGTCACATGTAATACACAATACAGTCTACAGACTACTCGAGAAATGTCTATCGTGCCAAAAATGTAACACTCAATATAACACTGAGTGTAATGATTCAAAGCTTATAATAGTGGCTAAAGATCCCTTTATGCTGAATGTCAGTATAAAATATGTATCAGTGTCCAAGTCACAAAGGTCACTAATATTTAATATAAAGGCTTTGTTCTATTAGAATTATACTTCAGTAAGAAAATCTCACTATTTTTACTAAAATATATAATAGTACTAATCTCACTATTTTTACTAAAATATATAATAGTACTACTGTACAGCCATTAACATTGAAGCCTTGTGGTTAAAGTATGATATATTGCATAGGTAAAAAGGATTTAATAGTTGCCCATATTGCAGGCCAGTGACTAAAAGTCCTGCTTAGCTCATCCTTGAATAAACCCTTAGATAACAAAACAAATGCTGGAATGTCCGCCACTTCTCAGGTATTCTTCTTTCAGACTTCAATTTATAGTCTCAATATACAAACATTCACTTCAGTATATGTTTTACAGATTTGAGTGAATCGATTAGCAATGATCAGTGATGGGTAGGGGAATATCCCTAACATCCTCCTTACATGAGGAAACAGACGTTAAACCTTTACTATCATTATTATTATAATTGTTGTTATTATTATTATTATTATTATTATCATCATTATTGTTATTATAATAAAGTGAACCCTTACTGTAAATAACTTCCACACCGAGCTTCTTTATAATTTCTCGCACGTTCTTCGTAAAATCTGGCGGCGCATTTCCACTAATCAGTGTGTTGCTGGCATGGACAATGGTAACACTCTTGTCTGGGAAGTCTGTGGCCACTTCACAGGCTGCTTCCACACCAACGGCTCCACCACCTATGAACAGCACTGACTTGCTCTTCTTCACCTGCAGTAATAAAATATTAATTTAACTATATCTCTCTCGGTGCACTGCCTACTGGCTGGTCCATGGCATATAACGCCTCCATTCTTCTTTGTCTTCCGTTTTTCTATTCATGTCCACATAGTGAATCTTTAAATCATCTAAGTGGATCTTTTAATTATTTTTAAATATATAAGATGTTATATGGTACTAATTTAGTAAGAAATTACTAAACAACAAACAAAATATATTATAATATATTTAATGAATCTTTGATTTTAATATATACTACTACTGCACATCTTCAAATTACTACCTAGCTGTGAACTGTAGAATAAAAGTAATTTGCTGCAGTTGAGACAAATTATTACAAAATTTCACAAGAAACTTCTTTGTACATAATTTTTAAAATAAAATTTTATTTTTCCTTACTAAATTAATACACATACTTTAAAAATATAGTTTCAAAGTAAGGTTTCAGTGAAACAAAATATTTTGCTACTCAACTAGTAGATTAGACTCACAAGTAGATTTTAATCAAAACTACAAATACATTTTTTATTTTTCGATTTTTATTCATCTTTCTTGCAGATGCATAAAATTGAAAAAATAAAATAAGTATATAAGAGTATTGGTACTGGCACAAAAAGTCTATACACATTCACTATTCACACTGATCTAAGTACATACTGCATTGGCATATCGAGAGTACAGAGCAATCGAATCTTCACGATTAGTCTCAGAATCCTTGAAAGGACCCAGTGAACCAGTAGCAAGAACGAGTGCATCATATGAGATTGTCTTTCCGTCTTTCAGAGCTATAGCTTGTTTCTTTGGATCAATCCCTGTCACGGTGCCCTGAATAAATTTATCGGTAAAGGTCGGTTTATACGGAATGAACATCTTTCGTGCATAACCTATAACAAGGAAACAAGAACTTAGTTATTAGGAGATATTAAGCATACCAGGCTGGTTTTCTTTAGTATTTACAAAATTAACATCATCAGTCATTGTTAGTACATAGAGATAATTTACTGTGTAAGTTATGTCTTATTATAGCTTTAAAGTTATGTCTTTATTTATAGCTCTTCTCTATCTTCCACTTTCCTCTTCATGTCCACATATGAGCGGATCTTTAAATCATCTAAAATAACTAATTTTGGCCTGCCTCTGCCTCTATTTCCCTCTATTCTGCCTTCTATGACCTCTTTTAGAATGAAAACATTATACACTGATAAATTGTCTGCCAATGACAATTTGAGATCATCATTTTGAATTTTTGAATAAGTTAGTGAATTTTAACAATGACTTGCTAAGTAAATAACATATCATCCATGACTCTACATTCTCATGCTTGTTAACATATCTATCAAGTAAAATGTGTAATCTTGTTTCTTGGACAAGTAAGAAAAATAATTAGAAGAAAGTGAGGAAGCAACCAGTGAAATTTATTAAAGATTCTCGAGTATAATGAATTTAGTTGAGAAGCTGATAAAGTAAAACATACAGAATTGTTAAGATGGAAGATCGCATGTAAAATTCAAGTAAATTGTATTGGGTGTATTGTGTGTTTCATATTTCACTAAAGATACAGATGAAAACGTGTTAGAAGATATTAGAAAGTATTGCAGTGAGTGATCCAAAACAGTAAATGAAAATTCAACATCAATCACGTAAATTGGTGCTAACGTTTCAGCTTAAATCTAATCTATATCCATTTAAAGATAATTAAGCCGAACGAGTTGTAAAATCAACAAATTGAACTTAAACTTATGAAATAAAAATTTACTCAGGTTATTTACTCACTTTCGTCGACAAGTGTTCTAACGCCAGCTACATTATGATGAAAACTGTCCTTCCTGTCTATGATCGTTACGTTGGCACTCTTCAGTATTAGATCATGTGCCAACTGATTTCCACCATAACCACCTCCCACTATTACGATCTTCTTCATCGCAGGATAAATTAATTGACCAGCCATAATGAAGGATTTCAAATGGGCAATATCATTTATCTAAACACACAAGTAACACATTTTGATCAGATTAAATAGGTGAAAACTTTAAATGTTATAGTACGGGTAAAATAAAATTAATTACACACTAATGTAAAGCTTTGTGTCAAAACAGCACGCTTATACAGCAAAACAAACTGATTCTACTAGGAGAAAAATAATTTCAATATTATCAAGTAAAACTAGTAAGTATTTGCCTCAGATGCAAGTGGCAAGCATAAAAACTCCATTCAGATATTTATTTAAACTTAAATGCATTATTGGCAGTTAGCCAATATATTTCATTTTATCCTGTTCAAGTTTATCTTTATAGTTTAAACCGAATCGGGAGTATCCATAGAATAAAGAATATATTCTATATCTATTCTATATCTTTGGGAGTATCATGCACAATGTAAAATTGTAAATACCAAAGCCGCAAAGTTTTTAAACCTGAATCAGTTTTTAAAGATATTGGTTGCTGAAATTTGCACAACTTTGATGACCGAAGTATCCTATGACAGCTAATTAAAAAAAATTATGTATCTAAGTAAGCTGCACCTTGAAGTGCTGCATAAGGTAAAATGCGCCAGAAGCATTTAAGATGTCGCAAAGACGCTATCAGGTCAAGAATAGTCTATAGAAATTGTCAATGCCAAAGAATTTAAGGACTTTTAAGATACAGCAAAAACCTCTGAACTGTTGTATAAATACCCTCATTGCATCTTTTAGTAAAACATGTTTATGATGCATCACAGCTGTGAAATACGGCCAGTATTAAAATCATCATCACAGAGTAACCTACAAATTTTTAAAAAATCTAAAAAAAACATTTTTAAAACTAGTTAGTTACTCAAAACGGACGAGCTCTCATATTTAGGCCTATAGAATTATGAAAAGTCCTATGATAAAATTTAGAAAACCTTTCACAATAATTACGGTTAGGGTAAGGACTAATACTAAAATATGACTTCTTAATCGTTGGAACTAAACCGAGGTGTAAGCCTCCTAAAAGAGAGGCACCGCTATGCCTTACTGTAAACTGCGATTCAAGTATACAGAAAAGCAAATTGTGACTAATCTGTAGTTTACACCACTATTGAGGTTTAAACTTCGGTTTATCTCACTAGTGAATACGATCATAAAAGTAAAAGTTAAGACAAATATTATTCTAGAATCTTCTGTTTCTTAGGGTTTATCACACTTTTCAGCATGGTCCTCTTGTCGACATTGATTGTCTCTATTTGGCGCATTCGTCGACTACTTCAGAACTAATGTTTACTACAAGCA
This sequence comes from Enchytraeus crypticus, assembly GCA_905160935.1. Classification (NCBI taxonomy): domain Eukaryota; kingdom Metazoa; phylum Annelida; class Clitellata; order Enchytraeida; family Enchytraeidae; genus Enchytraeus; species Enchytraeus crypticus. Next base: position 1,366,308 of record CAJHZI010000546.1, read on the forward strand.
TAACTTCCAATATTCGAAAAACAAAAGTCAAAAAGTCGAAGGTTAGTCTAGAACTCTGGATTAACAATCCGATTGCAGAAATAAATCAAATGTATTGCATAATCTGTACAGGAGTCAGAAGGTTAAGAACTTTACAACTAAATGCAAATTAAATTACTGTTCATACTTTATATACAAGTAACTATGGACAGTAACTACAGTAACTATGAGACAGCAGAAATTTAACAATTACTTTAAATACCTGCAAAGGAAATGTTGCTGATTTAACAAGTCACGGTTCAGTCAAACTTTTAACGTTTGTTTATATTTACTTACAATTGCCCTTCACTAAAGCAACGGGAATTTCCCGTGAGTTTAGTGGGATTTCCCCGTGTCTAGCGACGTATATGATCATAAAGGAGGAGCGATGTGAGAAATGCTAATTACACATAATTTTACTATATTTACACATGATTACACTATAAGTTTATATAATTATACAGAGTTATGCAATAATGAATATAATATTGCACAATATAGAGTCTACTACACTTAAACAGCTTCAAATTTCTAAAATAATATTTTTTAACATCCTTCTCCGTCTTCAAATCTTTTAAGTTAACATTTTAAAATTTTGAAGCAATTAATTTGTAGAACAGGCCATATTGTATATAATTATATTTATTATTGCGTAATCATCTATAATCATTGCAAAATTGTGTTTAAGTATAGTATAATTACGTATAATTAGCATTTCTCACAACTCTCCTCATTTATGATTATGTACAAAAATAGGGCGTGTCTAACATATGCAAAATATATGTTCATTCTGAAAATATTTCTTTCAAGACTTTTGTCCTAGATAATGTTTGACTTCCAAGGCTTCGGTTAGGCAATTTATCGTTGCAAATATTTAGGCTATTGTATTTGTAGATTAGATATTGGTCTGATTAATTTATTTACTTAACTTAACTTACATTATACTGGTTCAGGAGGTCGCCATGACCAGTAACACCAGTCTAGTCGTAATATTATACGTCATTAGATATAAATTTGTAAAGGGGGAAAAATACTAGAATTTCATACCTTAATTGATAGTCAATCCAATTTAAACAGAGACATACATACCAGTACACATGCACCACCTCCATACATACCTTTCTATTATGATCTACCTAAAAACATACTTACCCAAGCATACATGTATATGGCGTATTCACTTACATAGACGGATTAAATATATACACTTGCATACATTATATTTGACTCACAGATACACATACAGTTATAGATATTCATATTTGCATATATGTACACATATAGGCTAACACACATAAACACATACACGCATAGGCCTACATGCGTACTTACCCATATATACATAGATACACACACACACACATACACATACACACACACACATATATATATATAATATATATACATACATACATACATACATATATACTCACACTTATACATACATACGTACTTCTGAACATACACTTATACGCACCCAGATGCACCAACTTACATGTATCCAGATAGAAAAAGGATTGTACACCTAGATATGACTATAAACTACCTATACACAAACTCACGCATACGTACACATACACATAAGCACATATGAACATACACACATATACATTTGCACACCTATAGATATGACTAAAAACCATAAGTGTACAAACTGACATATGTATATATATACTAAAATATATGCACCTTTGAACACACACACACACACACACACACACACACACACACAACATTTACACAATTACACATATCACACCAACACCAGTCCAGCACCACAGACAATTATAAACTGAATAATCATACATGCATACATAGATAATAGAAGCACACAACCAAATCATCCCCTACTATTTATTAGGTTAATAAGTATTAATTGGATACCTCTTAATTCCCATTACGACATGCATAGCACAGACTGATTACATGCTCACGTGGAATGTCTCAATAGCATAGGGGTAACGTCGTGAAGTTTTAAAAGACAGATCCTGAGGAGAATTGAACCCTCGCGGGTTCGAAGCCCAGCCGCGCTGATCTGAGAGTTAAATTTACTGGGCTGGTTATACGGAAAATGGTCTAAATTGCCTAACGGTTTAAACAAGCGGTATTAAAATTGTTATATATCAACATGGTTGATCATTTCACTATAATGAGTATTTACTTTTTATACAATGGATCTTCGTATATGTACATTACACTATTATAGCGGTAGAAATATGAATTACTGAAGCTGATTCTTAATAATCTTTAGCAATTCAAATTTCAACGCACACATCGTGGCATTTTTTTTATCCGTATTGTATCCTGATTACGGAAGAATTATAGATCAACATTTGACTGCATGTGTCGTAAAAGGCGACAAAGCACTATGGTCAAACCAACGTCAGAAAGAACATTTTATTAATTAATTAGAGCCAAATTTTGAACTGGTTTTCTAGATTTTGGAATTTGCACCGTTTTTGGATCTTCATTTTGCTCGTCGGTGCAAACTGTAAATAAGTGCTAACTGTTTATTATTCAATCGTAGAGACCATATTCCCATGCCTTGCTGTAGGAATTTATATTTTTCAATGATCCACTCTCGCATTAGCTATTGCATTGAAGTGTATGGACAAACCTCCTGGAACATCTTGCAGCCCTTACACGTCATATGTAACAAAGTACTAAGGACGTTGCGAGGAATGCACCGCTTTAGTAATGTCACAAATTTATACACTTTTTAAAATATTCTGCCAATCCATTTATTACATAAATTTTGTTCAGCGAAACTTATTCATAAGTGTCTATACAACAGATCATCTTCATCCACAGTAATGGCAAAAATCTTTGATCTCAATCATGCTAACTACCCCACAAGAATATACGGATCCAGCTATCTTTATAAGAAATCCTCTGCCACATTTTATAAATCATATGTCAATGATGCTTGTACAAACTGGAACGAAATTCCAACTTTCATTAGAAACATCAGCTCTCTCCCAACATTCTCTTATAAATATAAACATTATTTGCTTAATAACTGGTAATTTTCCATTTCTAACTAAACACTCGTTCGTTTTATGATAATTTAGCAAACTTAATGTAAATCAATTGTAATTTTAATTTTTCAATGATTGTATATTAGACTCTCTCAGTCTTTTGCCGGAAAACGATACTGGAGTGAAAACTGGGTGTTCAACCGGATAGGATGCCATGAGTCCTCTTTGATAGCCTAGTTTTTATTCAATTTATTATATACATTTTTTGTTTTTGTTTTATTCGTGCACTTAAAGGACGTATTTTTACACTTACAGGACGTATTGCACTTAATATTTATATTCTGATAATGCCTATTTAATTTTTTTCACGCGTTCATGATGTGATTACTCTGTGAAATTTTGTGAAAATAAAATATATTTTTCTCTCTCTCTCTCTCATCGGCTTAGATTTGGCTCAATAGTGCTCGCTGTTACCATTGACGACTGTAGCAAGTATACTTTAATTGTTTTTATGTTATGAGATGCTATGATACGGTTCCGAGAGAACTGATGTGGGAAGTTCTGAAGAAGAGGAAAATTAACAGGAGACATGTTGAGCTAATCAAAGATATGTACAGCAGGGGGAAGACTAGTGTGAAAGTGGAGAGTGGACAATCGGAGAGTTTTGAGGTAAAAATCGGAGTACATCAAGGATAAGTCCTAAGTCCATATTTAGCTAGTTTGATTATGGATGAGTTGCTTAAGGGCCCCGTTAAGGAGGCCCCATGGTGCATGCTATTTGCAGATGATCTGGTGATAGAAGGAGAGACTGTGGAGAAAATAAGCTAGATGTTGGAAAACGCGCAAGAGGCATTGGAAAGTAAAGGACTATATATATATATATATATATATATATATATATATATATATACACTGTGAGTCATAAAAAACATGTGCGCAGTATTTCATCCACAATTTTGACATTTGTGAACCGATTTTGAAAATTGTTTCAGAATTATAAAGTAGAAGAAAAGTATCAATCTTAAATCTAGTTTTTGTGACAATTCCGGTATATTTTAAACAATAACAGACGATTTTACAAACATAGTCTGTCTTTGTTTAAATTTTAAAATGGTGTTTACTAAAGCAGATTAAGAGTTCACAAAAACTTGTACCTCTTAAAGGGTTGTGGCTCACATTGGTTGATTGCCGAATTTCCAACAAAAAACTGGATTCTGGGAGGGCCAGATTGCTTATTAAAGAAATTACACCGAAAAGAAGAAAATAAATAACGTGGACGAGTTGAAGCAACGCCTGGTGGACGTTTGGCAAGACATGAAGCAATCTGTCATTGATAAAGCAATAGATGAGTGGCGCAAGCGTCTCCGAGCTTGTATTCCAGCTAAAGGAGGGCACTTTGAGCATAATTAAGCTTTGACAGTTGACAGTAGCAGTATAATACTGCTTGTTTCGTTTTTTGTTAAGCCACGGATTTGTAAACATTCTGTAGCGATTGATTTACTTAAACTGAATATTTTCAGTCGCGCATATTTTCAAGCACTGCTTCAACGCAAAAATAATAATTAACAGTCACTTAACGTTATTTTATAGCAAATGTGTTCCTGATTATACCTATGCAAAAATTTAAAAATCGGTTCACTAATACCAAAGTTATGGGCGAAAGACTGCGCACATGTTTTTTTTGACTCACAGTGTATATATATATATATATATATATATATATATATATATATATATATATATATATATATATATATATATATATATCTCTTCCGCGCCCCCTCAACCTTAAACTTACATAGACTACTCGAGCGGGACTGCTCTCGATTTGTCGGAATAATAAAAATGTTACGAGCTCATTTCTTTGAAAAATAACATAATTTATTTGTAAATTATTCTACTACATCCTTGACGATTTTAGACCTACAAGCAATTTCTTACGGTTTTCGATTTATATTTTGAATTCACGCACCATATTGATTTCAGCTATTATGTCAGTATTGTCTATTGTATCGTCTACTTGTAATTCAAAAACTCTTCGAATCTAAAGTTATTTAAGTTAAATTGAATATTTTTGTTAGATTTGACGATTAATGCATTAGGCTACATTTACATTCGTGTTAACGCGAGTGTTAGCTAGTTATTTTCGACAACGTCCTTGCGAATTACTCCAATAAATAATTAATTGACTGAAAAGTAATATTTATTCATATTACCTTTATCACTATTTACTGCTGTCGTTTCTCTCAATTTTCGTTTACAAAACTCCACGGCATCATCATCTATACAAATTATCAATTGTCGTTTAAATTGTGAATTGAACCTTCGCAGAATTTTAAAGCTGGGTAACTACATGCACAATGCACGTTTAACGCCTGTATCCGTAAAAAGAATCCTGTCAGAGAAGGGTCCGACTGGGATTGAATATATAGAATCCAAAGGATCAAGAAATGCAATGAAATTTGACCGAAATCATCTTCAGTCTTAAAGCTCAATCCACTCGCAGCTTAAATATTCGGAATGGAATGTACAGAGCAAATAATCGGCGAGGATGAATTTATGGCAGGTGAGTAAACATTGATGAGAAGAATTTATCTTTGTCCTACGATTAAATCCAGCATTAGTATTTGAAAATACGACGTAATAGTACAGTACAGTACAGTATAACAAAGTACAAATATAAATACCAATACAACCATGGGACTATACGATTCAAAGCAGTGCTACTATGCAACTAATGCAATATAACAAATATCGCGCAAATCTATACATGTATATCATAATACAGTAAAATAGTGTAAACTTTTTTGGCATATCCCACTGCCGGGATATTTCTGAAAATAAATGTTTCGTGCACATTTACTTTTAATCTGGAGCCTCTCAAAAATGTAGATCTCATATCGTGTGGAGTGAAATTTTTTTAACGAATCTTTTTGAGCGACATTATAATGATTACAGTGAAATCTGTTATTAGTCAAAATTGTTTTGAGCGAACTCTTAATGGTCAGGGTTGTTTAACGCCAACTGTTGTGGGATAACCATTTAAGGGTTAATCAGGGTTCTTTGAAGCTTTACGTATGCTCGATTTGTCGAAACTCCAAACATAGATCCGGCCATTATACTATCCTGCTATTTTTAGTTAAATTTATTTTATGTAATTTGTTAACAAAATAATGATAACGGTACACTGGGTCGGGAAGCACAGATGCTTGTTTTAACGTTAATTTCCTCCCTCCTAATCATCATTATTTGTAATCGTTGCTTTTCTGATGTCGCATCAATTGCAACGGGCGCCGATTTAAGAATAACCTTCCAACACCCTGAGCTTTCTTCATTCTAAGCTGTCAACACTCAGTCTTCAAAGGTAGCCAACCAACCATGCGCTAACCGAGGCCGGTGTAGATTAACTTCGATTATTGACGCGCAACTAAACTAAGTGTGCTAAATCCCGCCGTAAATTTATTGTGTTGTTTAAGTATTGAAAAACGGAAATGCTGTTTTATTTAAGCATTAAATTGAAATTTGATATGTAGAATTAATGTGTGTGCATATAGTATACGGACAATTAATTGCTCTGTAAAATCAATCAATCAGTAATTTCAATTTCACTTCACGTTAGTTATTCTGGAAATTTGTTTTAGCCTACATAATTAGAGCCAAACTTAGTATGTGCTTCAATAACAAAAAAGGTTTACCAGATGCATGGTTTGGCTAGCTTAGAACACCTGGTATCCTCCATACAAGGGAAGCATGCTATCAAATCTGTCATTTAACTGAGTAATCTTCATATCAAATATTACGGGCCAAATATCTTTAAAAATGTTCAGCTGAGTAAATAGATAACACTAACAATACTGCTACAATATTAATGCACACATCACTATCACTTTGTCAATATAAAATCTACGTGTAATTTATATTCTATATGTAATATCTCTAAAGCCAACCCTGAAGTGAACTGTATGAAAGGATAAAAATTGCAATATGACTATAATATATCGATGATTTATTGTGTACATTGCATTCAGTTTATCGTCTTAAATGACATCTAAACTATATTGGCATAAGATGATGCGTCTGTCGGTTGCGCATATCTTAGTACTGAAGATAGCTCTATGAAATCCTATGGGTCATCTTATAATCAACGGTTATTTGCAGAACGTGATAAATGGTCAGTCTCGATTGTGTATTCTTCCTCATTGCGTGACTGCAAAATAGTAACCTCCGCGCATGTCTTTATATGACTAATGGATTAATTTCATTTCGTCAGCCCGACTATTGTCAGTCAGTAATAACTGAAGTAACATTTTTTGTTTTTGTTCCATAGTTGAGCATAATCTCTCTCCTCAGTGCACTGCCAAGTGGAAGTGATATGGATAAGTCATTGCAACGATACGCAAATTGTACCGATTCGCAGATTTAATTATACTGTAACAGAACTGTACTTGAAGGCAGCTGGACCGATTTGAGATATGTACCGGTTGTCAACAATACCAGTTCCTAAATAATCTAATAACAACTACATGTATGTAGCCGCTGCTTGGTGCTGGACTTGTGATACAATATATATATATATATATATATATATATATATATATATATATATATATATATATATATATATATATATATATGTCACCAGATCTTTTTAACTTATATAGCGAAAATATAATGAGGAATATCAATGAAATAAAAGGCTTAGTAATTGGAGGATACAATCTTAATAATATCCGTTAAGTTGATGATATAGTTCTCATTGATGACTCGCGAGACAAACTTCAAGAAATGTTGGATATTGTAATATATCATAGTGAGGCTAGTGGATTATCTATAAATATGAAGAAAACAGAATGCATGACAGTTAGCAAACTAAAAATGCCACAGCCATGCTTAATCAATGTAAGAGGTCAAAATGTCAAACAAGTCGAATCAGTCATATATTTAGGGTCACTTATTCATCAAAATGGGAAATGTGACAAGGAAATAAACAGAAGAATAGCCATGGCTAAGGAGGCATATAACAGAATGTCAAAGATTTTTAGAAGCCATAAATTATCAATTGATACCAAAAAAGGACTTCTTCAATGCTATATTCAACCAATATTGTTATATGGAAGTGAAGTTTGGACAATCTCTTCTGCAATGGAATCGAAACTTGAGGCAACAGAGATGTGGTTCTATAGAAGAATGCTACGTATATCTTATAAAGACCACGTTAAAAATGAAGATGTTTTACAAAGAATGTCAACTTGTCGTGACCTTTTGAACCGAATACGACGACAACAGATGAAATTTTTCGGACACATTATGCGGAACAAAATAGTTGAAAATACCGTAGTGACAGGAATAATAGAAGGAAAAAGATGCAAGGGTCGACAACGAATGACGTTTATTAAGAGTCTTAGCAAATGGATGCAGTTAACTGAAACAGAGATGATCAGAGCAACAATGAACAGAGACATATGGAGGAATATGACCATGACCGCCCAGGCTTGGAACAGGCACGGCACAGAGAGAAGAATAGATGTTTTAAAATGATGTTTGAATTCGGAATGTTTTGATTTCAACAACTAAAAAAGAAAAAGTTAATGCCCTTCTACTGAATCTGATACTGCGCGCTTCTTTGGATATCTATATGTTACTCTGATGATTATATAGACTTAATCGAATTAAAATTACAGATCTCTTAATCCTTATATATATATATATATATATATATATATATATATATATATATATATATATATATATAGATATAGATATGTATATATATTATAATTTAAAATGGCAATCATGCAATTCCAAAAATGATAAGTAATTGAATAGGCCTAATATTGGACTATATTATCCCAATTAACTAGCAATTCTTCTTGGATGGCCTCTATTAATCTGTCAACACCTCTCAAGTGAGTCATTCCTAATCATGAGAACGGCAATTGTTACCCCAATGGCACTCTAGGAAACTGTTGTGATCTATTCAACTGTTGTGATCTGACGTCCCTGACATAATCCTTGTATGAGGAAACAGACTCTAAGTATTTATAATAATAATAATAATAATATTATTATTATTATTATTAATCTACTTGAGCAGGATAATGCATGAAATTGTAATTCTCCACTGAAAAAATCGACTCCAATCGTAGAGCATTTGTAAAAGAATGGATAGTACATTTATACAATACATATGAAGATCTTGTCGCACTCAAAACGGGTCGCTTAAATGGAGCTGCTCCTGAATTTGTTGTTGCTGATGCGAATGATACTAAACGATCTGTGTGCAAGGGATAATGTTGTCACCAATCCGGAGGAAAGCTTTGCTACGTTCATAGATATTTCTGCAGATCATTGTATATATTTTGCAGCAGTCAACAATATCCTACTAACAACTAAAAATTAACAAACCTGCATATAAATATTCTTATACAGTAAATTTGCATGTGTTTAATAATACTTCCATTCAAAGGTCGAGTTTGAAGCTTTTCTTGAAGTTTGATCGGTGTAATGTTGCTAGGCAAATAGGGTGAAGGTAAATAAATAGAAAAACCCAATCCCACGCTTACTCCTTCCAGCCAGGTGATAGTGCTAATAGACTGGATAGAAATTTGTAACCTGGATCTTGAGTCTGTCAGAGCACAAGGGATAGAGAAGGAGAAAGATTTAATCGTCAAGGCAACCATATTATCCCATTCAGGTCATGAGTGCGCAATGACTTTGAGGAAATATTACTCACGGGAAATGCAGTCATTCTCTCTTATTATCGATAAAGCCTGTCTCGGTAATTCGTTTGTGTAGGAAATAATTCGGTTACATAGAAAGGCAGGATACGTGACAATAACCCAGCAGGAAATACTTGTGTTTCGCTGCAGCGCATCAATAGCTTTGCGCACACATTGAGCGGGATTTGTTGCTCCGCCGGGTCACATGTTCTGATTCATTGGGCTGCCCAAACCTAGCGCCCCTCCCCCAATAGCAGCTGCTGTCCTTCGGCTCTCCTTTCCCCAATCAAACTTAAATAAGATTCCCATTATTCTCATGACTTGTTGCTTCGGGAACGTGTGTTTGAATTTCCGACCCAGCCACTTATTTCTTTTTCCACCTAAGTCAGTTAAAGAAAATCTAACTAAAAATGATTTTAGGATATCAAGTTGCGCTTCTAATTAAATGTTAGTTAGTGTGTTTAGCGAATATTATTAAAGTTTATGTTTATAAAAAATCCGATGCAACAGTATAGTAATATACTTTGGGGATTTAGACGAACAGCATTTTCTGTGTAGTGCTAAAGACTAGAGGCAAATTTATGACATTTAATTCGTATTGGGCGTACTTTTGCTTATATTATCATACACAAGAATTCTACTGTATAGACATGCGATTAGCTTCCAGGATGAAGGTTATGCTGTTAGCCTAGTAGTATAATTTCCCATTGCCTTTGAAAATGTGTAGCACAGTACTTCATAAATAAACTAAACTACATGCATCTGCCAGATATTTAAGATCATTGTCCATCTTAATGATATCTGTTTGGACTCGAGAGACATTTTTTCAGTACATTATTAACGCGCTCCTAAACACTCCTGCAGCTACCATTGAGATCTTTAAATGCTACCCGTAAATGACATGCTGAGAGTCAAACTGCCATCCTTAGATTCAGTGACAATATCGCTTACATGACGGACGATGCAAAGAGAACTATTGAGAAATTTGTAGAATTAAATTGATATGAGCAGAACAAACCTGAACACAACTGCCTAGTGCAGCTAGAGTGACTCTGAGACGCTCATTCTGTAATGAAGATGATTTACATTTATTTGTGACTGCTACCTTGACTTTCAATAAACAAAAACGTTACCTACATCGACAAGACTTCCACCTAGTAGCCTATTATGTATACTTGTCACAGCTCTTGACTTCTTTAGTTTTCTGCAATGGGCTAGCCAGTGATGCAGCTCACGGGGACTGGAAATGGGAGGGGGACATGTCCCCCATTCTTTAGCGTAGAGAGGGCACAATAGGTAAGATCCTCACTTCTTGGACATAAAATTATATTATATACATTACATATGTGCCATACAGATATCTACATGTAATAAGCAATAACTGTAAAACCTTACATACACTTAGTTTCTTACAGTGGGGACACAATAAGGAATATCCATCAAATTGCTTGAGACAAATAGCTTTTTCGACGCACGTACCATAAGACTCTCATACTGAAAAGCCAGTAAAGCTAAAGCGATTAACGTCAGTTTCCTCACTCGAAATCGCTGTTAATGACGGGTGAGTCAGCATTTGAACCCCGCAAATACTTATCCGCGATCAGTGGCGATGTTGAACTATAACAAATTTACACCGGCTGCGCGCTCGTTTTGGGATAACTCGGGGGTTCGTCGAATATAAAATCTATAGTGTTAGCTATTACAACTGTGATGCAATACATATATCGTATATACATCTATACATATACAGAAATCTAGCCTCCCTTTCCACGTGTTTCTTGAAAGCGAGTGGCGCCCCATGGGCTGGCATTGAATGAGACAACGCCGAGAGATTAGACTCACTTCCCAATTACCTGACTCGTTACCAGAGAGCTCTTCAGAGAGCTGACAGCAAATGAAGAGTTACTATTAGACATAGGTCTGTAAGTCTGTAAGAGTACGTCTGTAAGAGTAAGTCTATAAGAGGAAGTCTGTAAGAGTAAGTCTGTAAGAGTAAGTATGAGTAAGTCTGTAAGAGTACGTCTGTAAGAGTAAGTCTGTAAGAGTAAGTCTGTAAGAGTAAGTATGTAAGAGTAAGTCTGTAAGAGTAAGTCTGTAAGAGTAAGTCTGTTAGAGTAAGTCTGTAAGAGTACGTCTGTAAGAGTGAGTCTGTATGAGTAAGTCTGTAAGAGTAAGTCTGTAAGAGTCAGTCTGTATGAGTAAGTATGTAAGAGTGAGTCTGTAAGAGTGAGTCTGTAAGAGTGAGTCTGTATGAGTAAGTAAGAGTAAGTCTGTAAGAGTAAGTAAGAGTAAGTCTGTAAGAGTAAGTCTGTAAGAGTAAGTCTGTAAGAGTAAGTCTGTAAGAGTAAGTAAGAGTAAGTCTGTAAGTCAGTCTGTATGAGTAAGTACGTAAGAGTCAGTCTGTATGAGTAAGTCTGTATGAGTAAGTATGTAAGAGTAAGTCTGTAAGAGTGAATCTGTAAGAGTGAGTCTGTATGAGTAAGTCTGTAAGAGAAAGTCTGTAAGAATAAGTCTGTAAGAGTAAGTCTGTAGAGTAGTCTGTAAGAGTAGTTTGTAAGTAAGAGTAGGATTGTAAGTCTGCAAAGATTTGTAGCTTTGTAAGAGAAGAATTTAGGTCTTAAGAGTTGGTTTTTAACTTTGTAAGAGTAGGTTAGTAACTCTGTAAGAGTAGATTTGTTAGTCTGTAAGAGTAGATTTGTTAGTCTGTAAGAGCAGATTTGTTAGTCTGTAAGAGTAGATTTGTGTGTAAGAATAATTAGAAGGAGGTTTGTAAGTAAGAATACTCTGAAATTATAATGCTAAATCTATAATAATCTATTATAAGATAATTCTAATAATAGTCTGTCATTTTTCAAGTTTTGAATAAAGAGTAAAGTAGTCATTGAATATAATAGTAACAATTATTATAACAGTGGAGACTAACGTATAAAACTTTATAAGTCTATAAGAGTAAGTCTGTAAATCTGTATTAACGTAATTTATGTAAAAACAGTATTCAATTCGATGGATATTACTATATGCTACTATGTAGCGATATTACTGTATTACTACGCAATTATATTTAGCGAACGCTTTTTAATAAAAGTTAAAGCATACACCTTTTCACTTTATCTCATGTATTTCTTGCGTATTATGTAGCCTAAGGTGAAATAAATATGATTCAATTCAATTCAATAAACAAGGATTCTGAACGGAAAGAAAGACATGTTGTAATCAATCTTAAAACAGATTGAAATGCCCGTTGATCGTGTGTAGACCTACTGTTAAAGTATAAAGATATTTTCACTAAAATATTCATTAAGATGATTACGCACTATTTTAAGTTCCGGCGACATTATTCTTCAACCATTGATGATTCTCTTTATGCTAATCAGCAATATTTTATATTTTATCTTAATCTGTCTGCCATTCTTAGACTATTTTTAAATCAGCTTGATTCGCTGTTTTAACAATTTATAGACTTAAAAACTTCATTAGGCCCTATAAACTTCATAAACTGTAAACTTATAAGTTATAACTTATAACTCCATAAACTATTAACTAAATAAGTTATCAACTTCATTTTACAAATAAAATTCAGTATCATTGATTGATTTAGTCTATGTGCTAATAACATCGTTTTATTTAAGCGCAACATTTTATATTATGCGCTATATTTTCCAAAACTGCAATATGAAATCTGGATCTAATCATATGGAAAGCCAATCATTTACTTCATTTTTTGATTCCCTCGATATAGAGATTTAACAAATATCAAATACAAATGTGTAAAACTCATGAAAGATTATAAATGCTGATATAAGTTTATTCTGAGAGAACTGTAAATGTAGTTCTAACTATGTTAAAGTGATATAAGGTGTGTGATAGAAAACATATTGTATTAAAACTAAATGGGCGATGCTCCACATTTTTGATAACCATTGGTTGATATTAGATTTCTAATCTACGATAGAAATTTTCTGCCGTGTTGGGCTAGATACTCTAGAGTTCATCAAACGTTGAACGAACACGCCATATTAGACGACTAACTAAGAACTGAAGAAAGCGAACAAAAAGCTCCACTGAACATTTATTTATGGAAAAGCAAAAACCATATTTTAGCTTTGTAACGATATAGCCTTTCCGCTGATTGCATATAGTTTGTTAATGAAGTGATTATCTCTCTCTCTCTCTCTCTCTCTTTCTAGTGCTGTGCCAAGCGGCAGGTCCAAGGTACATATTCCCACTCACATGCTGCTTTTCACGCTCCATAAAGAGCACACCATCGATTAACGAGTTAATTCCTTCACAAATTGCTATCACTTATCCATACCTTAATGTAGCCCATAGCTTGAAAATAGTATGGCTTCTGAGGTGGTTTTCCTCAGTGATTGGAAGTGACTATATGATCAGCATATGCAGATAAGTGATAAATGGATACAAGTAGCTTGGCCATAAAGTTAACTGAAATAGTAGATTAAAAAGAAAGAGGGGGATGGATATTAACCAACTTCCTGATTTATTAATCCGCTTATTGAATATTATATAAAATATTATATATTAAATAATGGACTAGGCCTATATGGAAATGAGGTTCCTAAGCAAGTAACTGATGAACAGAATGTTAGGCAGAGATGGTTGGATGTAGTAGTTGATGAAGGAAAATTGATGCGATTCTTGACATATTATTGGTGATTCGATTATTCTACGTCACGTGATGTTTACCAGAGCGCTTTTAGGTCTCATCCAAACTCCTTGTAGAATTTATATGATGAATTAAATGCTATAGATCACAGGGGTAATCCCTAAATTACGTCTTCCTTAACGGTTTAGTCTAGCACGTGACGACGTGAATTTACCGGATTGGGTGAATCGTAGACTTAAGGAAAGGCTACTGATTGAGGTGTAATATTGATGTAGTTTTATTATTAAATGTCGAGAGCAATTATTTTCTTTTAATTATTTTAGTCCATCGTGTCGTTTTGATATCCTCTTTTTCCGTACTCCTTCTTTTCTCTCTCTTATTCATTCCTTTTCCTATGCTCCTTCAATCATCTTCTGCTCGTTCGCTCATGCAGTCTCCTTATTCTCTTCCTCTCCTCTTACTTCAATCTTCTTCGTCCATTCCTCCTCCATTCCTTACTCTTCCATTCCTTCCTTATCTTCCTCATCCATTCTTCCTTAACTCCTAGTAAATCACTCATTCTAAACCTTCCAATCTCCTCCCTAACTTCAATCACTCTCTACTCCATATTATTTCATCTCTCATTCCTACTCCTTCCTCTACTTCATCTCTACTCATTCTCTGTATGATTTCGGATAAGCTGCGGTCAACCTCACTTCAGTTTTATAAATTATATATATATATATATATATATATATATATATATATAAATTGGCTTGCAAGGAGGACTTAGACCAATTGTAACATTTAGTAATAATAAAAGTATAAATTCAGTGTAACTTAGATTACACAATATAAGGATGACCCCATTTGTATTACTGATTTCCACTATTTAAAAAAACAGACAAAATCGATCATTGTGTTCCTTTAACAGAAGTATTCACAGAAGGTGTAGTGATCATTCATGACGACTAAATCATATTTTGTAGTTCTTCCTTTCTTTCTTTTCTCTTTAGTTTTTTCTTTCGTACTATTCATCTTTCTTTAATACTTTAAAATGTCTAGTTAAAATTGTGCTTTCACTCTGGCTTTTAAACAAAATGAAGAAAATTCCGCTGACCAAGTAGTTAATCAGTGCATAGAATATATTTCTTACAAAACCTTGATATAGCCATAAATTAATTTTTGTAGATACAGCATCTCAGGTTGCTTTCCATGGCCTTCCACAGTTCCTTGTTTGTCTCCTATTTGGCTTATGGAACTAACTGTTGGTCTACAACTTAGTAGTAAGAATAAAATGTGTGCAATATAATGAATATCATATATTATTATAATGAATATTATATATTATTTGCTTGTTTTGAAAGAAATGCTACTTTCAAACTTTGCTATTTCGTGTGTTACTCCAACACTTCAGCACTACAGTCATGCAATCGTAATAATAAATAATAATAAAGGTTTAAGATCCGTTTCCTCATACAAGGATGATGTCAGGGACGTACTAGTTAAGATGGCTCACTTCGTCGCTTTTGTATTAATTTGGATATCACGATTTTATTAATTTAACCATTTTTTAAACACTGCTCTAGGCCGAAGCAAATGCGTAGGGAAATTAGTCGTTCTCTTGTTACAGAATGCTAAATTCCCTACGTAAGATATAAATTATTATTTCATAAATTATCATATCATTTCCAAACATTATCTCATTAAGTCCTTTGTGTAGACATTCCTAATGTTTGTTTATTTACTGGTACATACTTTTTTTGAATCGTTTGAATCATTTGGTATATAAAAACAAGAATATGTATTGCAGATGGTGTATAGTTATACTCATATGTAGATATTTTTAGATAGAAATTTTAATTTAAATGTAATTTTATTTTTTCTTATTATCAATCTCTTTCTGTAAGGTAGTCTCGAAGATCGATTTCGGCTATGACACTTCTTTGCAAGTTTTTGTTAATAATAATAATAATAACAATAATAATAGTAGTAACAGTAATAATAATTATTATTATAATAATTATAATAATAACAACAACTATAATATTAACAATAAAAATACATTATTGATGTATGTCTAGGTTGCGCAGACTTACGAATGACTTGCTATATTTATGTGAGCAGATTGTTTTATGAATATAGATAGTCGGAATATTGAACTTATTGGATATCAGAAGAGATAGGCTGAGTACAAGACAATGCAATTAAACAGGTACTACTCAATACTAGCTGGTGAGTGGGTCACTCTATTATTTCTCTTGTACTACTCAATACTAGCTGGTGAGTGGGTCACTCTATTATTTCTCTTGTACTACTCAATACTAGCTGGTGAGTGGGTCACTCTATTATTTCTCTTGTACTACTCAATACTAGCTGGTGAGTGGGTCACTCTATTATTTCTCTTGTACTACTCAATACTAGCTGGTGAGTGGGTCACTCTATTATTTCTCTTGTACTACTCTACACTAGCTGGGTAGTGGGTATCTATTATTTCCCCACTTTCCTCACGCCGTGTGTTGACTTCGTGGCTAAGCTACAAGCATTTAGTATAGGATCTGCTCATTAACTGGTTTTTTTATTGGACAAGTACAATGTTTGCGAAAAGTTAAGAATACAGGTCAACATTAATGGCTATGGGACGAGATCAGATGATGGAATCATTAGAATGACACCAGCAGGGAACTAACGACGTAATGCAGATGACGTTGATTATTGGCCTCGTTAAGAAGGCGTTGAGAAGTTGGCGTCAAGAGTTAGCTGAATGGTTTGCAGTCGCGTATGACACGTCGTATCCAGTGCATTGCTCAGTTGCACACTTATTAGAGAAGAAAACTAGGCCCGCCCTTAGCCAGACTGCATCTAATTCGTAATCTTTATGGAGCGTGAATGCCGAATGTGAGTAGGAATATACACTTTGGACCTGACACTTGGTTGAAGATCAGAGAATGAAAAATCGCTACAATATTCTTACACTTTATAAATAACAATAAAACAATTCTAATGGTTATGCATCTCGAAGCCAATAGCGCTACCGGTTCCTATACGCCCCTATCTATTTACAGTCACGGCGCCCCGATTTGCATCCTTTTCTTTAATTCCCTTTACTTTGGACTGCTTTTCTGGATTTTGAAATTTGCACCGTAATTGGACCTTCTGTTTCCTCGCCGGCTTGATTTTGTCTCAATAGTGCTCGATGTTGTCATTGATGACTGTAGCACTGTCATAGTTGTTATTATTATTATTATTACGATAATTTATCTCTGGTTTCTATACATGAATTCATTTTCCGTAGAGATTTTTATTTACAGACTTGCAGAATGATGCCTTAACCTATTTCATTATTATTATTTCTAATTAAAAAACTAGGCACCCGGCTCTGGTATTCCCCTCAAGCAATCTAAACTCTCCATGCTTGTAGGGGACGATGAAAAGCTAATAATTAATAATTGAGTAAAATGCAATATATGAAAAGAATCCGAAATTCAAAATGACAAATTTCAGTTTTTGGGAAAATTTGTAAACGTAAGACGTGTTAGAGATTATATTACATGTAGATTAGAAAATATTAGAGTGAAGCTTTTGAATATACATGCAATGCTTCAACAAATTTATACATAGATCCTGTCCTATTTGAAATATCTGATTCTTTTAGACTTTTATTGATTTTCGAATAATTAATTACTTTAGTAGCTAGAAATTTATAGTTTGTATTTATAATGAGTTTTTGTTACTAGTATTTATAATTAGTATTTATATTTAGTACTCATAATTTTTTTGAATTTGAAGTTTTGGATTGATCAACATGTGCATCTAATTGCACTGATCCGCCAACAAGTATGCCTACTTCCAATATTCATGTAAATATTAGTAGTGTCAACTAAATATCATCAGATACTGATTGTGCTTACGAAAATACTGAAAGTAAAAATCTCTACATTCAAATGTACCAAGCTTCTCACTCTGTTGTGTACTGCCAAATGGCAGGTTCCAAGTACATATTACTACTCTTATTCTACTTTCACACTCCATAAAGAGCACTCTATCTATTAACACTTTAATCCCTTCATAAAAGACTATGCCTTATCCATATCTTATGTAGCATAGGTCCATATCTTGGGAATAAAATGGCTTCTGAGGTTATTTCCCGTTGCCAATAGCAAGCTAATGAACAATAAATAGTCCTGCATTTAGAAATGTATTAATTGTTTCTTATTTTAGTTATTCAGTACATTCCGAATATCAGCCCGCACCGGACGGAGAGAGAATCAGATGCCGAAGAGAGAGTTGCATCAGGGACTCTAGAACACGAGAATGTAACCGTTGTCGTTCACCACTCAGCCGTGCTAAAGTGTGGATTGAATAACAGCCGAATCAACGAAGTTTGTTGATTAGTAATAAATAAATAAATGCGTTATAAAAGTATGATTATATATATTTAGTTGCAAATTCTCACGTATTATAAATAATTCCGCAACATTAATAAGGTTTGAGTAAATTTTTCTTATAAGAGTTTTCATATCTAGTCCTACATAATTAAAATACTATAAGATACTGTGTTTATAGAAAATATGTTGTCATCTGTATGATAGAGCTACCATATATATATATATATATATATTATATATACATGTATATATAATATATATATGTATATATATGTATATATGTACATTGTACATGTATATATATATATATTTTTATGTATATATATATATATATACTGTATATATATATATATACATGTCTATTATAGAGATAGGCCTATATAATATTTATACATGTATATATATATAAATTTCGTTAAATTCTTATTGATTGATTGACTTATTGATTTATATAAAATATATAGTAGTATAGTAATATTGCAAATAATGTTCGTCTACGCAGACTATGTAAATGAATCTTACGATTAGTTGTATATATGTATTTTAAGTAACATTTCGCTTTTGGCAAGGATGAACAATTACTTCAGCTTTATTTCAATAGAACAATTTGTTGTGTTTCAAATATGCAATGAAGACATTAATAGATGAAAACTTCATTGTAAAAATAGAGTAGGATCATTCAATAAAGGAAACAAATATTAAACTATTTTCTAAAGTGGTGATCATCGCCAATTTCGCGCGAAATACCTATCTATTGTCGGGATGCTAATTTGGGAGATGTAAGAAAATAATAAGTGGAGAGAGCTATAACGGCTATCATTCATAATAAATTATTTTACGCTCAGGATATTTTACTCTCTCCTATTAATATTTTTTGAAGAAATGATAAAGCAATCGACAGTATTTACAAATTTATTGCATCTTACGCATATCTTTATAGCTCTATATACTTTCAGAATCGAAAATTTTGCATTGAAACCTCGGTAAGTGAAACTTCGATATTGCATTCCATGATCGGCTAATGCAAGTTCTTACCGTCTTATTTCGCAGGTTTCGTGGATGAAGGTGGAAAGCGACTTCCCGCTGACAATCGGACTGATGCCTTTCACAAGTGATCCCAGGATAAGCTCGGAGTGGGACGAGAGATTGAATGAATGGAGTTTAATCCTTAGGGACGTCCGGGCAAGCGACGCCGGATTATATCGCTGTCAATTATCGACTCTACGTCAGCGCTCCAGGAACTTCTGGAACGTCAGATTGTGGGTCGTAGGTGAGATTTGAACCTGCGATTTCTTGATTATTGTGAAAATTCGCACCTGTTTAAACTGAGATAAACTGTTAAATATGACAAGTTATGTTTTACTTTAGTTACCGAGTTTATAGGGCAAGGCGGTTTTATAATATAAAGGAAGTCACGGGTTGATAGATGGATGGAAAGATATATGTATATATACATATATATATATATATATATATATATACAGAGAGAGAGAGAGAGAGAGTGTGTGAGAGAGACAAAGAGAGAGAGAGAGAGAGAGAGGTAGATAGAGAGAGATAGACAGAGAGAGAGACAGAGAGAGAGAGAAAGAAAGAGAATAGAATCTCTGGATGAGTGATAAGTGCAAATTCTTATATTAATAGAAACTTCAGAGAGAGAGAGAGAGAGAGAGAGAGAGAGAGAAAGAGATAGAGCATAAACTATATAATTGAACCTATAAATCCTTGCCAGTCACAATGATAGCAATTGTTAAATTATTTATTTGCACTGATTTCCGTAATCATGCAAATAAATAATTTAAGTTATAATAATATTAATAATAATAATAATTAAGAATAATACTAATTTAAGTTATTGTTTATATAATAATAAATAATTTAAGTTATAATAATATTAATAATAATAATAATTAATAATAATAATAATTTAAGTTATAGTTTATATAATAATAAATAATTTAAGTTATAATAATATTAATAATAATAATTAATAATAATAATAATTTAAGTTATAGTTTATATAATAATAAATAATTTATAGTGAAAGATCAACTATGTTTAAATCAATCACTTTTTAATATCACATGTTTAAACGGTTATGCAATTTAGAACATTTTCCATATAAACAGTCAAAAAATTATATTAATATTATAAAATAATCATATAATATAATCATATAATATAATCATAGCAACTTAAACATTTGTACTTTTCTAGTAAATCTGTTAAATTAGTTTTACAGGTTTCACCTGATCAGGTAGTCTCAGCGGGTAAAGAAGTAATAGTATGGTGCAACGCTTCGTTCGATGAACACTCCACTCAGAAATATCATTTGGATTGGTACGCTAACGACAGGATGGTGCTAACAAACCTTGAAAAAGGCATTTACGTGACGAAGAGATTAAAAGAGAATAACTTGCAGGCATCTTTGGCTTTAGATCAGTTGGGGAAGAGCAATTCGGGAGTTTATACTTGCCGAAGTAACTTTCACTTACCGAATGTTATATCTTCTGCAACTGTTCGTTTGAGAGTTCTTGACGGTAAGAAAATGAATATTGTTTCAATATATAAGGTGTTAATTAAAATGTAAACACGCATTATGGTGAAATGATCATCTATGTTGATATCTGTTACTTTTAATACCGCAAGTTTAAACCGTTCGGCAATTTAGTCTATTCTCCCCTATAACCAGTCCTGTGAATGTGTTAATTGTAAATAACATTTAATGTCTTACTACAGTTTCATCCGGGAAGATAAACAAACTAATAAATATAACAATAGTCCTAATCTGATTAATAATATTAAGGTCCCTTCCCAACTTCTTCACTATATCCCTCCTGACAGTGTTGCCACTGCTCCACGTACACTGTCGTCCTGGTAACACTGCAGCTATAGACAACACCCATTAACCCCCGCTGTTTCACTACCCCCCGAGTTACAATTCAACTGTCGATTCCCGCCCTCTCTCCCGAATCTCGCATTATTCCCCGACCGAATTGTCTCCCCTGAGTGATTCAAAGTGATCACCCTACCAGACACAGCATCACCATTCTGCAGGTAATTTCCCCTCAAAATCCTCCTTTCGTGGGATCTTGGTATGTGATGAGGTGAGATTCTGGACTGGTGATTAGCGAGAGCGGCTATTGAATTGCAAGCCACGGCGGCGCCGATTACGATATCCCGCCTTAAAGCAGCGGCGTGTGGGGGTGGAGTTCCCGGTATGAATTGAGCTAGAAGATGCAGAGGGAAATTTTGAGGGGCGCTAGAGAGAAAATGTTGTCGGGCAGAGGGTTCCTTGAGACGACTGTCGTAAAATTAGTGTGTAAAATAAATTTAAATATGCTAAATTTTCGTAAGTTAATTATGGAGCGATAGAATTAATCAATCTTTATATAACTCAGAGGCAAAAATTATAACACAATTGAAAAATGAAAATACATTACAATAAAACAATAATTTAAAAATTAATGAATATTTAAATAAATTTTTGAGAGAAATCATATCAAAGAATTAAATTGTGCAAATTAGTATTATTTAATAAGTTTTATTATTATTTATTATTATTATTATTAGTATTAATTAATGGTTTACATAAGATAACAGTCTTGTTTTTTCTCAGCATATATTTTTATTATGGATACTTTGAATATTATGAATTCTCTTACCAATTGTGGATTATTTATTGTATACTGTAATGTCAATATTTTAAATTTAAAACAAAATATGAGCCATCTATAAGTAAGGCTATTCACAGTGTTTTGTCCAGGCTGATATAGAATATACCAACCGTAAAATACATGTGTCGTAAGTGAAGACTAATTGAAACTGGAGGAGACAATAAATCCTACATTCTTCCGCTCGCTACTTGAATACTGTACCCCAGTGTGGTCCCCACACTGTGTGAGAGATATAATTCTATTGGAAGTGTCCAAATAAACTTTACTAAAAGACTTCCAGGATTGCAAAATATGCGTATGATGCCAGGCTTAATGCAGTAAATTTGATTACCCTGGAACGAAGGCGCCTACATTTTGACCTAACTTTCTGCTATAAGATTCTTAATGGTTTAGTGAAGGGGGACATTGATAGTTTTGGTCTAGTGCTTTCTACCAGGAAATCTAGGGGAAATTCTTTCAAATTAGTAATTAACAATCCTAAAATTGATACACGCAAATATTTCTTTTCTTCCAGGGTATGCGAACCGTGGAATTCCTTACCGGATAGTGTTGTTTTAGCAAATACCGTTAAATCTTTTTAAAGCCGACTCCTAGATATTGATTTTAATAAGTTCTTAATTTTTAAATCCAGTACATAAAATTACTAAACTAAATTACATATTTCTAGATTTATCGTTATGCACTGTAATGCATGTTCATTTTAATTTCTTTACTGATTAGTTGTACATGTACTATGAAAATAATATTGGCCTGTGTAGAAATTTAAGCGTCTGTATATTTTAGTGTCTTTAAATTATTTTCGTAAATAGATTTTTATTGTATGATTTTATGCTAATGTGTACGGGTACTGTAAAGCATGTAGAAATATGCTGGATTGATCGAATGACTTGAATTGCTATAAGATTTTAACTGCATTATATGGTTTATTTTTGATATATTCGTTTAGGGCACATGTTAGTGCTTTCGTGGCCTTTGTGTCCTTTTTCACTTTATCTCATGTTTTGCTTGCGTGTGATGTAACCTAAAGTAAAATAAATATGATTCAATTAAATTTAATTCAATAGAAAACCAACTTAAGAATGCATATTTTCGAGGCTTAAGTCTAGGTTAAGGTTTGGTAAGGCCTTTGTGATGAATTCAATGTCTAGGTGAATGAAATACCCGACTGAACGTAGGGCCTATTTGTAGACTCTTAGTCTTCTTAGTCAGAACATGTACCATGGAACTGACTCTTGGTAGAGCAAGAGAGAGAGAGAGAGTGATGGAGAGAGAGAGAGAGAGAGAGTGATGGAGAAAGAGAGAGAGAGAGAGAGAGAGAGAGGAAAAAGAGGTAATGGTCATATAAGTCTTTAGTCTACCGTAGGCCTAATATTAAATAATTAATACTTATAACTTTTACAGCATTTTGTTGCTGATATTATATAAACGAACTTCTGAACTGGTTTCTGAATTTGACTTTGAAGAACTTGTTGTGAGGATAACTTAAGAAACTAGTAACTTAGGCTTTATTAGGTACATGTTTATGGTTGCGCGGTATACATGTACCTCTACATGATATAATTAGTCAATTTTAAGCGAAAGATTAGCAGCTCTACTTTTTAGTGACTGACTATGTATGCATCAGAACTTTATTATTGGAAGAATATTGAATTTAAAATGTGAAGGCTTTTTTACTGTCTTCACTTATTTATGTTCACTAACGATTTAGTTTATTTTTAAAGCATACATCCGCGAAGCGAATATTAATCACCTACAATTATATGAAGCAAACGTATTTGGTTATCCACAATATATAGAGCTTATGTCAAAATGGCTCCTGCTACAGTTAATTTTCTATTACTTCCGCATTCATATATTTCGGATGGTTATTTAACAATTCGTTTCCTTTATATGCTCAACATTGAATTACTTCTTATTATTGTTAATTTATTTTCAGATGCTCAAACATCAAAGACAGCTAGTCACCATTATCGTCAACAGAAATCAAGTGCATCGAAAGAGACAATTTCTTCTGTAATTTTGGTTTATTTTATTACTTCACTGTCTCTTATAACTGAACTACGGCAGTACGGCTGCATTTCCCAAGAGCCCGCCAGGTTACTTGATTTATAAAACGAATTCAATAAAGTAGCTTTTAGTATAAACTAAATTTAGAACTTGCCACTTTCGGACTAATTTTCATTATCTATTCAGTAACTGAAAAAGTGCTTAAGCCTTATAATGGCCCTCGGCATTCAGCTTTATTCGAAATCATTCACTCAGGCTACAGCGGTAGCATGGTGGTTTGACGTGTCGGACTAAGGATCAGTAGGTGTGGGATTCAAATCCAGTGAACGCTCTCATGGACGGCTTTCTAGGCAATAATCTGCTGTTAAACTAGGCTTTAGATTTTAGTATTTAATTAACCGTTTGTTGTAAAAGGACGCAATTGCTTGTTTTCGACATTGCTATATAGAGAAATGCTTTGTTTTATATTTTATATTGAAAATTCCGCATGAGTTTCCCTCAATTCTCTCAGGATTCGGAAATCAGTTTCTTGCTCACAGATTTTAAGCACTCAAGTAGAAAACATTGACAAGATCTGAAGCTTACGGTAAAACTAC
Organism: Enchytraeus crypticus; assembly: GCA_905160935.1. NCBI lineage: Eukaryota > Metazoa > Annelida > Clitellata > Enchytraeida > Enchytraeidae > Enchytraeus > Enchytraeus crypticus. The sequence continues at coordinate 1,391,291 of CAJHZI010000546.1, forward strand.
CAAATTTCTAATAAGAGATTAAATTTAAGTAATAAACAAATGATATCGACGCCAATGGCTCGGAATATATTAAAGTTACGCAGAGTAATTTCACAATTATGAATCTCACCTAACGACTCATAGTAAATTTGCAATACATTTAGACTAATAGATATATAGTGAAAATATATAATTTTTTTTTTTTTTTTTATGACATTAAGCATAGATTCAAACTGGATGAGTTTTATTTTGGAATTTAGGTTTACTTCTTTATTCACTTCTTTATTTACTTCTTTACTTTAATCAGCTTCTTCATAAATTTATATATAAATCCTTCCCCTGATGGCCTGAGGAGAGTGTGATGGGTCGTCATAGTGTTTACTGTGCCCTTGAGCAACATGTTGTAAACATTATGATAAGAAAATATTTTCCGCTATCGGTTGAAACCTATTGCAGCATTGATAGGATAAATTCCACCGTTCAAGGAAGCTGAAAGATCTTGAGATACATGCACATGTAACTCTAAATGCGTCATACAAATGCATAGATAAATCGACCCCCATTAATTGACTTCAAAAATAAAATTGTAACGTCTGTTTTGCGTAATTTTGATTTTAGTTGAATCTTTCAATAAACTCATTAACGTAAATATTTATTAAGCTATAACTTATATAATTACTATTAGTATTACTAATGAAAATATCTAGGTCCCACTAATATGTTAAAACTTTGTAGCAGTTCTTCACGTGTACTATTCTAACAATATAAACTAATTATGTGATGATGGAAGTATTGGTCGATACGAGACTCTATCTTAATGGTGCCATCAAAAAATTATTAGTAAAAATGTAAGCCTACAATGTAGTTGATCAAATTAAAATTAATTTAAAACAATGCAATAGTAGCGAGGTTGTTTGTCTTTTCTGATATTTTAATTTATCTAAATATAACAGTATATGGACATTTAAAGGCCAATTTTAAACATATTAACCTGACAAAACTACTATTGACTTCATTGCTCTTTTGTACAACTGTTGACCGTATTTTAACTTTACAACTTGAAAAAAGAGGTAATAAAAACTCTTTTTGTATTTATTCAATTCTCAATTCATCGCCATTATATGTTTAAATTCATAGTGTTAAGTATTTTTAATTACTCTAATTTAAAGCTACAATGCTTGCCATTTAATAAATTTAATGCATTTAATACAGGATGGACAATTTAAAAGACAGTTTTAACGGATATCAGATGATTTAATGTTCACTATGAAACTAAACGTTACTTTTAAAAATCAGAATTTTGTATACATATTTAAGTAATTGCTTTAAATTTAATTGTAGGCCAATTCGCTCATTAGCGTGCAAATGCGTATCTGATAAAAGAATTGATTTTAGGACTTCATTCAATTCTTATACACAAAGTACACAGGCCATGGAATATTACTGATAAGTTGCAAAGAATTGAAATTACACATATACATGTACGTGCACGACACATGTAGTTCTGAATTTAAATTGTGTATTAAGTTTATTGCCAAACATGGCCGCCGCTAAGGTTTACATTTTCTAAATTTTCCTTGATTACAATTTATTTATACCGTTCTCTAGAAATCATGGTTTCATAAACAACATCGGCTATATCAGAAATTGTATGTAAAGTTACTCAAATGATATTGATTTTTTCTTTTGTGTTCACTGTTTATTTTAATTGCCATTATTTAGTCTGTAAAGAGTAAACAACTATAAATCATTGCAATTAAAGCTGCAATAATTACAGCTAGGCTTACAGCTGTATCTAATTAAATATTCATTGCGACTATTAGCTCAATAAATAAATGAATAAAAGAAATATAATCTACAATGACCTTGTTGAAGTATATGCAGAATTAAATGTCATTTGATCATCCTAGGTCAGGTTCTAGTCAATGATTTCTCCATGATGTTCTTCCATGATGTTCGCCACTTCAGTCAGTGGCGAAGACGGTAAGATACTCGACCGCGGATCAGTATGTGCCTGGTTAAAATCCTGGGCTCGCCCGCCACTGACATCTCTTCGACAACAACAACAATTAGAGTGCTACAGTCATCAATGACAACATCGAGCACTATAAGAGTGAGGAAACTAACATTAACCTTAGGTTACCAGCTTTTTTATCACAAGATTGTATTCTCCATTTCCTTAATGTTCATTCTTTTTCTTCTTTCTGTTTTCAGATTAATGCTAATCTCAACAGCTGTTAAGTCTTCTTCGAGGCAGTCTTTCCGTCTTCTCTTAGATCTTCCCACTGTTATTTTGTCGTCGGCACTGTAGTTCAAAATATTCCGAGGGTTTTTTTTTTTTTTTTTACTTCACAGATCTAAAACGGTTCATTCTACTTTTCTTAATAATTTAATTGAACATATTTTGTTATACCCTTGTCGTAATATCCTCATTTGCTACGTGCTCCCGGTATCTGATATTTAGTATTCTCCTTATACATACGTGTATGTTTTCGGTGGCATTCATTTTGTTTTATTGCCTTTGTTAATTCCACTATTAACACCATTCACACCCGTATATTAGTAGTAGCATCACGATGGAGTTAAGAATTCTCATTGTAATATCTAGTTTGTCACCATGTCTTCTCATGATTTTCTGCAACTTGCTAAAGTTGATTATGCTAGAGCAATCCTTCTTTAATTTCTGATTCCGATCCTCCTTCTGCTTTCATTTCGGTTCCGAGATTAAAAAAATTGTTTACAATTTCAATCTCTTTTTCCTTTTAGAATACTTACATCACAGTTCGCGATTATATAAGTACAAACGTTTATGCATTTATGCTTTAATTTAAAAACTAAATAAGTAAATAAATCAATAAGTTAAAGAAAATTTCAGTCTAGTCTTTCTGTCGTGTAGCAGAACGTATATCAAATTAATAAAACTACAATCTTATAAATACCAATTCCATACACAAAATCATAGAGAGTTCTAACACCATCAATATGATATAATTAAATATGCTACTAATATGCCATAACTCAACTGTCAATTTGAATTGCGGATTTAAAATGCGCACCAGAAATTAAGGGGACAAATATTTTACAAACCAATTTCTGCGAAAAATTTCAATAATTTTAGATGTCATATTTGATGTTGATGGCTGATTCAGCGGTTTCATCGGTTAAGTGTCCGACTGCGCATTATAAACTGTTGTCTTTTCCAGTTGTGTGGATACTTTCCAGTGCTTACTTCTATCATTTCGAAATATAAGAATTTATTGAAATAAGAACTGTTATAATTTTGTAAATAGATGTCTTAGGCTGAACAACAGCAACAACAAGAAGACTTATAGTGCTACTGTAGTACATGACAGGATCGAGCTCTATGAAAATCGAAAATTTAAGATAAAGTGTCGAATCAGAAAGTACAAGATAAATAACTCAAAAGCGTCGAGAACCATTAAAAAACAAACAATAAAGAATAAAGAGAAAGGAGGTTTAGGTATTTGGCGCAACCCACGGACATGGGAATTAAAAGATATATCTATGCTAACTCTTGTAAAACCTTTAAACTGAAACTTCCTCGCTAACTTTTACATCTAATAAAAGAGAAATATTTGCTAAACGTAAAGTTTCGGCTTTATGCAGGATTGTGCAAAAAGTCTTTTTCACAAGTTAGCTTAATCAAACTTAAACGTATGTGATAATTATTTCATTTGAAGTATCGCTAAGTTTCAAAAAATTACTATCAATTTGACTTTTGTAACTGATTAAAATCAGATACCGTAGTAATTGTTGCTAATACTTGTAGGCAAACACTTTATTACTTTTTCAAACTTTCTGGAAGGTTTAAGTTTCTTTAAAACTTAAGTTCATCAAGTGCAGTGGCAATATTTAAATGTTGTGCTGTGACAACTTGGGGAAAGGTATTTCGTTAACTAACATTTCACGACACTTGAGATACATAGTTTGTAGTAAATCTGACAATATTGTAATTTCTCAATGCTATGTAATATTGATAGTGAATAAAATATAAATATAATTATTGAAATTTAAAATTTAAGTATAGGAATAAGAGATAGCACTTGTTTCACATTAAAAAATCAATATACTGGCCACATAAAAGCTGCTACATAAATAATTCAAGTATGCGCAAGTATAGGATTGCAGTCTCTCTCTTAGTGCACTGCCTACTGGCAGGTCCATGGTATATAACGCCTCCACTCTTCTCTGTCTTCCGCATTCCTCTTCATTTCCACATATGAGTGGGTCTTTATATCATCTAACGTACCTAATCTCGGTCTGCTCCTGCCTCTTTTTTCTTCCATTCTACCTTCTATGACCTCTTTTATTAGACCTCTTTTATTGCCCTTATAATGTGGCCTATCCAACTCTTTTTCCTATTTCTTAATACATTTGTCAACTCTCTATCTGCAGTAATTTGTTTAATATTAAGAAATATGAATTTAATCAATAGTATGTTAATATATAGACAACAGATACTGTGTTGAATAATACAGTAAGAACACCAGACACACCGGATATGACCAAAAATATTGAACGATATATATACTTCTTGAGATAATCGGTACTCACAAAAAAATAGAGCAATTACTATAAAAATTATATATATATATATATATATATATATATATATATATATATATATATATATGCATGCATACATATATATATATATATATATATATATATATATATATATATATATATATATACATACATATACAATTCATATATATCTGAAATGATCAATTTCTCGATTTTATGTTAAATATTTAAAAATTATTTCAATAAATATTCAGTATATACATGAAAATATACTAAGGTTAATCCAACCATTATACCGCAAATGTGTAATAGTAAAACAGAAGATCTTTTCCATCTTCAAGCAGATATGACACATCCGTAGAGAAATACGATAAATTTCTAGCCTTATAACAAATATTTTATTTTTTCGCTTTCTAATCGTACTTCTCTTTGTTCATTTAAAATTATTTTTACTCAATTGCACCACTTTCATTCAAGGCATTCCAAAACTAGTACATTTTAAGTCCCAATTGCAAAGATTTTGTCAAGTTAGCCTATATTCAAACTTGTTCATTACCTAAGGCCGTGACAGTGGAAAGGTGCAAGTTCAGTTCTCAGCTAGGCTATAGCTTGAAAGCTTAGATTCGGATAGATATTAAGATCTAACCAAGATATGAATTAGCCGTCTTCCAAATTAACACATTGATGTAATACTAAAAGGAATATTTGATACTTTCTGGCAGGCTACGTTATAATCTTTAACTTGTTTGATAAATGATGTTATTTCTTCCTCTTTAAATATAGGCACAAAATTTTCCTTGAGCAAGTTACATATATTCGTAAGTCATCATCTTTCCTTGAATTCCAGTTTAACTAGAGTCGGGATTAGAAAATTTTGAAAAAATTTCAGGAGCCTAGGCGCTTACAAACAACCGAATGCACTTTCTGACGTTGGTTTGGATCTTAGTACTGGGTCGTCTTTTACGACGCATGCAGTCCACTGTTGGTCTATTCTTCAGCAACCCAGACATATTACTAATAAAGGGTTGGTAAGTTATATACATATTACTAGGCTATATTGTTAAGAAAAATAAAGTCATTTAGGGTTAATTCTATGGTATACCTTATTTAAGACTGCTCGTAGATAAAGCTTAGATGCATCTGATCTGATTCAGTGTTTATTTAACAAAAGTTTAACATTGCGCAGATCTAATTTGAGTTTAGTTGACTCAGAAAAAAGAGCTTCCACCAATTGGGCGTCACCCGTTTGTCATTATATCCACTAAAAACTCTGCTTGTAAAATTTAATTTAGCAATTCACTTGCTTCTGTTGTTCTGATATCTTTCTCTTTCGCTTTCTTTCTTTGGTGTTAAGATTTATAGGCTGACCCATTGCACATAGACTGGCAGGAATGTGAGAGAAGCTTTAGGTCATCGGTTCGAATTCAGGTCAGACCGTCTCTGAGAGCATTCCCTGCGGAACAGAAAGGGACACTAAATCAAGCTTTGGTTGCAGACTACAAATTGTCTTCTCTTTCCACTGTGTTTTTCTATTTTGAATATATAATCTTTGAAATAACAGCGGACTCCCTATGATATTAACTATGTCACTAGTCACTATATCATAGTCACTACGATATTAAATCATGGACAATTCCTATCTTAACTCAATGTCATCTTGATGATCCCATTTTCGCAGATAAAGACATTGTTAAACCTAACAAAGGACAAAGCAGAAGTTCATTTAGAAATTTATTTCTCTTGAAGAAGCTTACTGTCAGCTTGCGGAGATTTTTTTGTATGCTGTAGCGCCTCTTTGAAAGTAGGTTAAATGCGCGAAAGTAGGAGGGCAAATATTCAACACTTTCTCAGAATAATGTTAATGAAAACCCTCAGAAATCAGTATGCAATACATTGACTATTAAATAAAGTTAGCAATCCTAACAATAATTCTTGATGATAATTACATTACAAATTTTAGGATTTTTGATATTAAATTCTTTGTTATTAGCATTATTTTAATAAAATAATAACATATAAAATGGTAATTATAAGAGAGACTATATAAATATCAGCAAAATAAAGTAATTATTTTTAGAATAATTGACAATCTAAAATAGTTATTAATTTGTATTATAATTAATATATATATATACATGTATATATATATATATATATATATATATATATATATATATATATAAATTACAAAAATGTCTATTACTGCATATATACTTGTTAGGCCAAATTAGTAGCCGTATAGCAAGAAGTAGCTGTAATAATTTTGCGATATTACAATCTATTAAAGGTAAGAAAAGTTATGGGTAACGTCAGTTTCCTCACTCGAAAGCGATGTCAGTGACGCCAAGCCAAGGATTTGAACCCGCACCTACTGATCCGCGGTCGATTATCTTACAGACTTCGCCACTGACTCCAGCCAGTAATATAACGTGATTGGAATCTATGAAAGTTTTGATCTTCAAATAGGCTTTGTCTTTAATTAATCTTATCCAGAGTTTGTTTGAAAGCAGGATAAGTGTTGAGAGTCGCTTGTTAAACGCTGCCATTATTTTAACACACACTCTCTCTCTTGAGTGCACTGCCAAGTGGCAGGTTCAAGGTACATATTTACACTTTAAAGTATGCTTCTCGCTTCATAGGAGCACTCCTTAGATCAACAAGTTAATCCCTGCACAAAGTCTATGCTTCATCCATATCTTATGTAGCCAATAGCGTGGGAAAAGTATGGCTTCTGAGGTGGTTTCCCGTTGCCTTCCTCAGTTAGATGGATTAATTACCATTTAATCCTGGGGGAAAATATTTCATGGTGAGGTGGGTCTACTCTTGCCATCCTCTGCTCCTGCCTTAGTCGCCTTTTAAGTACACGCAGCAGATCGTTTGCGGTTGCCCTATTTTGCAGTGGTCTAACCACACCCGAGCACAACACGGGAAAACATGTTTACATATAACTACTTAAAACAGCTAAGATCATAAATAAGGAACAAAAAACCAGGTTAAAATTATTGAAGAACTATAAAAGGTTTTCCCATAAGAACAAGATTTCAAGACCAGGTGCATTTTCACAAAATTTGTCCCGATAAGCTTTATAAACTACACATATCAGGAATAATTATCATGAGTGTGAAAAGTTGTTGGAACTGTCCGGTCAGAAACAATCATAGAACTAATTGGGGTCCTTAGGACCCCAACTTGATAGGATAATCTGAGGTGAAAGAGTTAAATGCAACTTTTGTCTACAATGCGAGGTTGTGAAGTATGTGAGATCGTGCGGAAGAAATACGAGACAATATAAATATTCTCACGAAATTCAAGCAGACGACCTCGAGCATTTGTGCAAGTGCACTGAATCCTGCTTCAAACAGATTTAAAACAAATACTGGAGAGATTTAATGTATGAAAATTAATTGGAAAAATTGATATTAAGTAGCATACGAATGAAGTGTAACTTCATTTAGTTGTAGAAATTAGTTTCATTTATTTTAACCTGAGACACTTCAAAGCGACACATTAATAAACTAAAATAAACCCAGACGTAGCCTAATATAAAAAATTTCCATACATGAACATGTTTCGAAGAGTCGATGACTTATGTTTTACTATCCAAAATAAGACTAATATGTAGAATTTCGATTGCAATGTTTGCATAAAGAACTTCCGTTAACGTTATTGCTATGGGGCTCGCAATTCTTCTCTGGAACCACAGTACGGGGATATTTCCATCGAACTAAAGCAATTCTGAATATCTCTGATATCTATTCTACTCAATATCGTAATTGATTAAATTATGCCAGTTAAGAAAGAAAATTGTAACTCACAGTTCAATGCAGTGTTAATAGTTGTTTGCAACAGCATTACAAACTCAACATGCATTTATTTCTCTGCTTTAAATCAGTTAACTTTGGTATGATATCAGGTTCTCAATGTGTTGCTTATTAGTCCTGAAAGAGGTGTGACATTCCGATATTCAGTGAACTAAGAGGGAGAAAGAGAGAGATAGAGAGAGGTTACTCCTAAGCTGCCTATTATTCTGTTTAATTATGATCATTCAGATGTCTCATATACTAATAATAATAATTCTTATATTTCAGTACCGTCTGACACAACGATTAAATCTTGGACAGTTCTAATAGCACATACATATAAAATATCAATATCAATCATAAACTTATTGAAAGCATACTTATGGTAAAGTTATTGTCACTCATATTCTGTCACTCATCTCTGAGTTTTCAGAGAAAGCATAGTTGGATGGGCTCTATCTCTAAGATTACGACGACTAGTGTCATAAGAGGAAACAAAGCGTGATGAGAGTTAGTAAGTACAGAAATAAATAATCTCCTGCCTGTTTTACCAGCAATTTCGCTAGATGAATATCATCACAAAGTTGCATTTTATAGCTTTCCTTCGAAAAGCCTCAAGTCTCATTTAATCCGAGGCTGCAGTAAAGCCCCATCAGTACTGAAATTTGTTAGTTTAAGTTAATTTCGACAAAATGGTAGCCTTGAAGTTTGCTTCAGAAATCATAACTCAGTATCAAAATCCTTAGATAAGTGTTCGAATAGCAAAAAGATTAGTTGCACACTTGCTAATGACCTCACTTGATCTGCTCAGAGAAGGAGAAATTATATTCCAGCACAACTCTCAAACATTTCAATGGAGTGACTCTGGCTATTTCATCCACAGGTGGTGGAACAGCGCTGAAATAAATTTTAGATCGGAGCCAATAAAGCTATTACATATTTACCCATATATATATATATATATATTATATATATATATATAATATATATATGTATATATATATATATATATATTATATATATATAATATATATATGTATATATATATATATATATATATATATATATATATATATGAATCTCTTTATTCGTTATACAAAGCTGACAGATAAAGCGTGCAAGTAAGCAATAAAGTGAACATCTGAAAGAGCGAAGTTAACAAATTCACACTAGATTAAATAACAATAACCAAGTCATATCTAGAGTTAAATAACTACACTGCTAATGCCATATTTGTAAATGCATTTATAACTGTTTTCTTCAGCTCGACACGGAGGGATCTAGAAGTGAAATGGAACCTTAAGGTCGGCTACCCTTGGGCCTGACATCACCAAGTGTTCACGATTAATTTAGTTACTATTTGATTAACGTAGATGTTAAATATCGTGGGACTTCAATGATGCCATTGTTTTATAAATAAACATGCGCAAATCAGCAGCACGTTTTTCGCAGAGCATTATTGAGCAAGTCGGAGGCTGCAGCCTTGAAAATGACAGAGTGACAATCGAGGCCTAGTCTGCTGTCATCTCATTTGCTTCTCAAGCTTTCTTCTGATGTTCAGAGATAATAGTGTTTTCAACTACGCTGAAACAAGTGACATTATTTGACCTGGTAGCCAATGTAGTTTCAGTGTCGTAGGTTTATGTATATTTTCTGTTTGTTAGAGCAAAGATGCATCTTATGTATTTTGTTAATAGTAAGTACATTGCAGAGCAATTGCTCATTAATATAATGAATTCTTTATATTACAGGCCGCTTCATTGAAATTAACTGAAAATTTCTTGAGCAAAATGTTAATCGTATTGAAAAGGAAGTTGAATACTAATATAGACCAATATAGGAATTGCAAATTAAGCGATACATTTCCAGTATTTTTTATGAATATGACAATAATTTAAAACATCTACACCAAGGAAAAATTGCTAAATTTTCAACAAAATTCAAAAACTATTCAATGAAGCAAAATGAGTTGCTGGATCGTTTACTGCAAGCTCATTATTACAAATTATAAAGCCCTGTCGATAAATATAATCTCTATTAAAAAGCTAAAAAGCTAAGGATAACGTGAGTTTCCTCAATCGAAAGTGATATCATTGACGGGCGAGCCCAGGATTTGAACCCCGCACATACTGATCCGCGGTCAAGTATCTTACCGAAGTCGGCACTGGCTCCTGCCGTATATAAACACTAATCTACAGTGGCATTTGTATCAAAGAACTAATTTCTTTCAGAAACTAATGGGCTACAAAAATATAATGTTACTGTCAAAGTTTAACGCTTATTTTTGTATCACAAGGATACAATGAGAGAGAACCGGTTGGGAGATGAACCAGTGTCCTCGTGCTTGTTGCAAAAAACTTGATATAACTCGACTATACAACAGGAATCACCATGGAAAAGATTATAAAATGGTAATATACTCCAAGTAATAGGCTAAATACTGAGCAGAAGTATTAGGCCAATTAATGAATGATTATATATTTTAAAAAAAACTGAGAATTGAACACAAAGAACAGTTTAGTGTCAGCAAAACATCTAGCGAATGAAGTGAAAATGTCAGTAGATATTTTGTACAATTTCTCTGTATTTTATTTTCAGATAAGGTTGAAATGATACTGATTTAACATTTGTTTAACTATGATTAATTACGGAAATACTAAAATTGGATCATCTGCTTTAACGTGATTTAATAAATTTCACAGCAGTTGATGAAAGGTTGGTAGCTGGTAAAGCTAACTTTTATGTCAGTTTCCTCACTCGAAAGCGAAGTCAGTTACGGGCGAGCCCAGGATTTGAACCTCGCATATACTGATCCGCGGGCGAGTATCTTACCGACGTGGCTACTGGCTCCCGCCAGTTGCGGTAGTTGTTTAAGAAGATTGTGAAGTAAGCCACATGTCTCATATAATAGTCTTTCAGAACTACGACGATTTTCGGTTAAACTACCAATATAACGAAATATGTTTAACCTGCTTTAATATATCGTTCTTCTAACCCTTTTGTAGATGCGGAAAATATTACCGTAGATTATCTCGATGTTTCTCTAATTGGTGTTCATTGCTTTCAATGTTTTTTTATTCAGCACATTTCTGCCAGATAACATCAATGCTATCGAATAATATCAAAATGAAGGTAAATAAGCTTGATTAAATACTAGTTATGATGTAGCACGATGATTAAGTCATGTCTAAACCTATCAAAAATAAAAAGCAACTGTAAAAAACTTCTAAGCATCGCTGCTTTAGGCAGATCGAAAACTTAACACGATGACTAAAGTACATAACGGCGAATACGCTCTGAATGTGACAGACGTACAAGTTCAATCGAAATCAAATATCTCATGCGCTGATAAAACTCAGTCATCATCTCCAGACAGAACCTCTTCCAGACCCTCTGCCACATCTCCACGTACACTGTGGTCCTTCGTCGTCGACCAGCTCGTCGCTGGACTGCTCATAGGACCACTGACGGTCTTCTGCTGGAGAGGCGCCTGGAACATTATCAGTCGACATCTCTTCCCAGACGACCTTGCTGCCAATGGCTTCACATGCGCAGCTATAGGCAACGCGGGGTTGATCGTGATTGTGTTCTGTCAGAATATTTTAAAGAGGCGACTAAGAGTAGATAACAGAGTTCATTGGTGGTTTGGGTATCACGCATTCACGATTGTCTGCTTCATGCTGAATGTTTGTCACTGGAGAGGGGTCTGGATGCTAATGGATCACTATGCAGGAATCTGTGCAACGTCGGCGTGGTCGAATGTAGCTATTGGTATGCATTATTATAACTGACATAATATAGAATTTCTCTCTAATGTTCGGCCAAGTGGCAGGTTCAAGGCGCATATTCATAGAGATTGTCTGCTTTCATGCCCCATGTATTTAGCATGCCATATATACAATATATACACAATCGATAAACAGGTTAATACCCTTACAATGAGCTTCGCCTTTTCCATTCCTAGGTAGCCTATAACTTTGTTAAAATATGGTTTTTTAAGTAGTTTTCCGTTACCTTCCTTACTTTTTGCTTTGTCACCTCTAACAACAAGTGTAGTTACCGGTGGGTTCATTTTTCGTCGTCCTGGGCAAAAACGCTGGAATGACCCGAACACCACACGTGAAATACAGTATATATTTGCGCAATCCCTTGTAGCCCATCCCCTCTAAACGATATAATAAACCAACCACAAATCGTATCTATTGTAAGAGGAGACTAAGCAGAAACTAGAGAAAAAGTCCGCATAAGATGCCGTATTTTCCCAATCAAAATCAGATGGCTGAGCTAAAATTCCTATAGGCTTATAATGTGATCAACGTTTTGGTCAATGCTCACAGCTCAAAGTGCACCGTCAGTAGGATGGTTATCTTGGACCTGCCACCTGTCAGAATACGAGACATTTTTATATTTACTCCGCGAATTCGTATTCATATATTTTAGTACTAGCCTCAATTGTTGTCATGATGGGTATCTAACGTCAGGTCAGTGGTGCATAGGCCATTATTGATTAAGTAAAGCATCTATTGTATTATAAGACTCAGGAAAACGTTCCATTTAATGTATTCGGAAAAACCGTATATAGGAATTTATAGGATTAGTTTGTAAAATGAGCAAAGAATCTTTGAAGTCCTATTATCTAGAATGCATTGGATTTTCGATAATGCAGATATAGATATGTGATAGAGGTGGAAAGCACTGACGTATTTGACTTTATTAGATAAATTTACTGAACTTATAAAACTATTAATTACTCTAAAGTTCAATCTTTAACTCTTCTACTTGTTCTATGTTTATTCTTGCACAACTTCATTGGTCAAAATACGCTCGTGCAATCTATCTATCAAATCAACCATCTTTAAAAACAAATAAAAAATACAGATTTGGAAGCAGTTTGTTTGTTTATCTCAATAGAAAATAGTGCCAGTTTCGAAACGTACTTATTAAATCTTTAATTGACTAACAAGCCATTTAAAATTGTAAGAAAAATATCTAGCAAATTAACTAATATTGATTACATCGCTAAACCGAGGAATAACATGTAGTAGCGATTTAGATGCAGTCTTTATCTTATATCCATATTTTTTTTATTAAATTGAAGACAAAAGAGTGATTTACTTTGTATTCCTCTAGATGTTATAGGTTCTTAAAAGTGCAATTTGTCAGTTAAAGGAAATGCATCTATTTATATCCAACAAAAAGAACAAATTTGAGGAGAACACTTAGAATAGTTATTTAATTATAATGTTATTTTACTATTCAAGCGTTTCTTCTCATAGTATTTCATGTTTCGTGTTGTCAATATAATAGTGCGCTTTTGTCGTCGGAAATTTGTTATTGGAACAGCAAGATTTCTCAGACAATTTGCGATGAAATATTGACGTAGTCCGCGCTGTCATTGAAAGTAACGGTTTCGCTTATCTTAATATTTTTAATGTCCTAATATCGAAACAACGATGTACTGTTTTTTTGTAATCACGAAAAGATTGCTTAGTTAAACATTAAGACTTTTAACCCGAATCTTCGAATATGTTTCTTTGCATTTAGAGGCTCGAGGTCTAGTCATAGACAATACGCGACGAAGGAAGGCTTAGTGATTTAGGTGAATCAAGAAATTATATGTAAAGAGGTCGAATGCTTAACATTAGAAAATAAATCTAAATTTTGGGTTCTGTTAAGTGCAAATGGTGACTGGTAAATGTAAAATGTACGCTTGAATCGAGTAAACAAATCTGTAACTGTACCATAGTTATTTCTGGTTCATTGTTGAGAACAAAGTTCACTTCAGCATTTAACCTTATATTCATGAAATGATATAAACAATTTAGAAACTCTTTACCGACTCTGACCTTATTTCTTAATCTTAAAATTGACCAAAAATATAAAATTTGCTTAGTTAAATCAATGCATGGAGCCTGTTATTTTCTGCAATGGTTAGACTATATTTTGCCATGGAAAATTCACTGAAATGTTCTGATAAATTTGACCTACAGAGTCATCCTTAGTTATGGTCAGTACAGCAGATAGCGAGATGACTTTGCTTTGACATATGATATCTCAAGCCCGACCTTCAATCACAAAAATAAGTGATAGATATTTAGGTAAGGACACTATGTTTTAAATAGCAGATCTTTAGCTTAACAAAGCTCCAGTGGGATTGTTCCCTGGTGGATCGGATCAGAGAGTAAAATTACGGACTCTCATAAAGCCGGAAACTGGAAAATGTACCGGTAATAACTGCCTAACGTTTTAAGCAATGAAAACGTGATATTAACAGTAATAAATATCATCTACGTGCATGTGGACCATTTCACTTTAATGTCGTTAAACTTTAGCATTTAAGCTGCTCGTAGCTTGTCTCTTTATTTACGGCTCTCATAATGGTTACCTCATATGAGACTACAAGACAAAAGTCCAAAATTTTCGGCTCTTCTCGTCATTTCCGCCCTGTAGCACATCACAAAAGTAATATTTATCATTTGACGCCAGTTTCGTCGCCCAAAGGCTTTGTTAGGGACGAAGGTATAACTTTAAGCAAGAGTTTTGATAAACTTATGAGAAGAAGGACGCCATTCGGGTTTTGCAAATATTATGAAATATTGGCTTATGCTTGGATCGTTAGGAAAGTATGTGGAATGAAACCTTGGCTAGTTCTTTAGACTTCAGTTTCGCAACCTACAAGATAATTGAACCTTTTAAAGTTTGGATGATATAAAGGTGTGAAATTGGAATTAAGGCACACTTATTTCATTGATAAACGTTGTTATCTCTTTTACAAAGATGTTTATGCTGCAAAGAAAGGAATGAGAGTAGTCTGTCACTATTACTATTACGCTAATGATTTGAAGCCATCCTGGCAATTGTTAAACGTTTACATTTTTCGGATTTATGTTGTTATGATACAGCAACAGTAGAAATATTTGTTAGTGTTTCTATGCCCTTATAATGCGAAAGTATATATGCAAAAGTACACTGCAGAATATACTTAACGCTTAATGTGTGTTATGCATTGATTAATTTAGTAATTTGTTATTTCAAACCACAACACAAACGCAAAGTGTTCATGTAAATAACATAATAATTTTAATGAATGATAATTTTGTAATAATGATAATTGTGTAGTAATAACATTATTGCACAAGAACGTAATAATAGAGATATCAGAGAGCCACCTAACGAATACATTAAGAGAAATAATGTATTACATTTAGAGTTGTTGTGATTTCATTTGCAACATTTCGGGGGGTAGCACGGGACACCTAGCATTCTATTCTGTCATATCATTAAAATTCAATGATTATTGCCCATTACAGTCACTCATAGTTAATAAAGATGTTAAAAATAGGAAAAAGAGATGAACAGGACAAATTCCTAGGCGATATAATTCACTAAAAGAGGCCATACAAATAAGAATGGAAAGAGAAGCAGAGGCAGGCCTGGAGTGTTAGACGATTTAAAGACAAGCTTATATGTGGAAATGAAGAGGGAAAAGGAGAGCAGAAAAGATTGGACGCGTTATATACCATGGACCTGCCGGTAGGCAGTACATTAAGATATATATATATGAGCATACAGACTGCGTCAAAAAATTGACCCCCTACAGAATATGTTATATATATATATATATATATATATATATATATATATAGTGACAGAGAGAGAGAGAGAGAGAGAGAGAGAGAGAGAGAGAGAGAGGAGAGCGAGAGAGATAGAGAGGAGAGCGAGAGAGAGAGAGAGAGAGAGAGTAACACATAAATTAAAACACTTAGGCTGCAACACTTCATAAACTTATTTTACTGGTTGTACTGTTATTACTACTGCACTAGTATGACATGTTATGACAACAACGCAGAGAGTTCTTACAAAGATCAGATAGATAAACAAATACTCTGGAGAAGTCATTCTTAGCTTACAATATGGTTTCAGTTTTTACGATTAATATCACGTCAAGCCTGTTAAAATTAACTACTCTATATGCTGCAAAAAATGGAAAGATCCACTGTGCTAAGCTTCTGCTAGATGCGTTAAACATAAACATCCGGATATCTCTAGCGTACGACTTCCAATCTGTTACCCTTGGAACTAAAATGCGATTCCCTGAAGTGGGGAGTGCCCCCTATTCTGTAAAAATTATGGAAAAATATTAAGTAAATCTTCAATTTCCCTTGTTGATAGAGGAGTGTGAAATGAGCCAGCAAGATATTCAAATTAGACAACAGTAACATTAATATGACTTGAAATTAATATAGCATTAAATAGTGGCATTAAATTGTTGTGTGATGGTTGACTGAGTAATAAATTCGCTAAGGAATGATAATAGTAATAATAATAATAATAATAATAATAATAATAATAATAATAATAAAGGTTTAACGTCCGTTTCTTCATTCAAGGATGATGTAAGGGACTTAGCACATATCACTACAGATCAATTCACCATAACCAATCAGCAAAAGAAATGTGCTGAGGAGAAGTAAGTACCGGTGATCAAAGATTGTCAGGGTAGATCAATTATGTCGATTATAATCGATTCCCACTGAATACGTATCTGAATCTGATGCCTCAGAATGTGAGAATAGAAATCACCCAATAGAAACATTTCCTCAAATTTAAAGTTAATTGTGAAGCGATTGATTTTATGGCATATTTTTGTTTTACAGGTCTTGGGTTGCTAATTTTCTTCCGGTGCTTCAAGAATGCTCAAGCCCCGCCCATGGGCGTGGCAATGGATACTGACAAAGACTTCTTCACTTACACGACACGATTTAGAACTAAAGTAGGTTGAAACGCATGGAAATAATATTAATTAAAATTAATCAAATACTAGCAATACAATTAATTCAGTTACTTTAACAATTAACTTTTGTTATAGCCTTAATATTTCTGAATTCCTTATTAACATGTAAACATTATTTCAAATAGGAGGAACAAAATATTCTTTTCCGTGATTATGAATATATGCCATGGGTCTGTCAATTAAGAGAGAAAGAAATATTCCTAAAATGATATATTTATTTGCCTGATGCACAAGTTACAACCGAAAATACGATGCTGGATTTCATCCATATAAGAACCTTATAATTGTGTCAACGTAAGTTTTTATCGGTTGTTATCGAATGTTCAGATTGATATTCAATTTTATTGCCGGAGTTTCGCATCTAATTATTAGTCGTTAACCCGATTTAACATCTTGTTTTTATAGCTGCGTAATGGGACTTAAAGAATCTTGGATCTTTTTCTGTATTAGATTAGGGTATATGTTGACAATAAAAATATCAATGAGATAATAAATAAATTTCTGAGTAAACGGCATTCAGTTAACTTTAACACTTGAAACTCTTTTGTTTATACTTGAAGTGCATCGAATTGCTTTCATGTGAATTTCTCAAAATAAAGTAAAAAGTAGAATTGGCGTAAATTTATAAGTCAATTTAGAATTGGTGCGAAATTAGACAGAATTAGCCATGGACTACCTTGACTAATGGATATTTAGGCTTTGATTGATGACTGATTGAATCTTTTCGCCCTTGTTTTTGACGATTTATCCCACTGGATCCTGGGCAACATCACGATGAAGAATCCCACATGTCCTTTCCTTTAGTTTCTCCAATATAAAACTACATTACAATAAGTGGTTTTCATGTCTGAGTTACTTTCAATTTCACACTTACCTTAACATGTACAGAAAGTTCAAGCAACTACTCTTGCTTTCAACTACTCTCAAACACACCAATAGAGGGATATAGTATTTGATTGATGGTTTGATTGATTGATTGCTTGATTGATTGATTGATTAATTGATTATTGCTTGCTTGATTGCTTCCTTGATTGATTGATTGCTTGATTTATTGAATGATTAATTGATATTCTAAGGCGGCTATGAGTGAGAACCACGTTTTGGATGTCTTGTTCACTGTGCTCGTCATTCATCAGCTGATCGTCTGCTACTGGAGGGGCGTCTGGAACGCCCTCGACGTCTACCTCTTTCCTTCTGACGCTGTGGCTTCAGGAGCAACCAGTGTTGGCATATCATACGGCATACTGATAGTAGTGACAATAGCACAACCTCTAATGAATGCTTTGTACAGGTTAGCATTCTAGTTCTTAATTTTTCTTAACAGAAATTGAATATAATAAATTTGGTGATGGTAATATGATTTAAATAATAGATTGGTTTTGTTTCACTACTACATCATCGTAACTGAGAAGAACTGCTAAGCTTGAATTGAAGTGTTTTATAATTTAATGAAATTGTGACAATTTGTTTCAAGCAGCTGTTTCTGTAGTAGTGTAAATGGCCGGTCTTCGAGACTGCCTACATATTTCTGACACGATTTAATTATGATTTCTGAATTAAAACAATTCAGCAAGAAAATGAAACTCAACGTTTAGTCACACTATCGCAAGAAAAATTAAAGGTATAAATTAGATTCAAATAAAATGAAAAGCAAATACAACGCCCTCGCAATAATCATTACTCGTTTCAGAAACTATTGCTCTATTTTTGTAAGGATATCTGAAAATAATGCTCACCAATATACTGTATATCCACCTCAGACATGTTATATACATGATATACATGAATGTCTTGATAGCATGTGGTTAACATCATGAAATTTTACAAGTGACAGATCCTTAGATGAACTGAACCCTCGTGGGTTCGAATCCCAGCCGCGCTGATGTGAGAATAAAATCTCAGACATTCACTGGACAGGTTATACGGAATATGCACTTAATTGCCTGACGGTTTAAACATGTGGTATTAAAAGTTAAAGATATCAACATAGTTGATCGTTTCACTATAGTGCGTGTTTACTTACCATGTATGTTTGAGAAGTGAATGTGAAATTTGGTAAAGTCTGTGTTTATTAATTGCACAAAGTCTATCGATCTCTTTACTATGTTTACGGAATTTTTTTAAAATTGCTCCTATTTACTTATTACTTTTCTGTTCTATTAAAATACAAAAAGACCCCTTAACATAGTTTTATTAATTAAAAGTTTTGAGGGTCGATTTAATTTGCTCTCTGTTGTCCAAGATTGTCCGGAATACCGAGGTAAACCAGAGATTTAGATCTGTCAATTTGTATTTCCAATTTGAAGATTCAATATTTTAAATATTTTAAGATTTCTTTCCAAGATGTGTTTGGTTAAACTATGAGAGAATGTTTCAAATGTCTTTTGGAGTGATAAAAGGCGTTTAGAGCGATCCTTTTTCTTAATTTATTAAAATTTTGCTCGGAAGACCGATATTTTTGTGACACTGTAGTTTCCATAAATTTTTCTCAAAATTTAGAACAATCCTCTAAAAAAAGCGAAGTTTTCAAAGTAGAAAAATTGCGGTCGCTATAAAAATCCGTTAAATATAACATAAGTATTCATACAATTTCGTCTAATCGACAAATTATTATTGTTGTTGTTATTGGCGGGTTGCTGTTCAGGATCACAGCGTTTCTCTTCAACACATGCTTAATTCAATAGCTGAGATTAATTGATTTGAAGTAGTCGGCCAATTAGCCACGCGAGACTCCGAAATTTTCTTAGATAGGAAAATGACCAGTAAGTTATTATTATTGCTATTATCATTATCATTATTATTATATTTTTTAATTTTACCCCGGGAAAAGCATCCGAGGTTTAAAATTACTATTTATATTATTATTATTATTTTATTTTATTTTTTAAAAAATATTTATACCCCGGTGTAAAGAACCTGGGGTTTGATAAAAACGATTCGAGCAATACGTGCTGAATCGCCGCCCGGCTACTCGAGGTCATCAATCGGCTTAAAAGAATTGTTGAAGCAGACTGCATTAAATCTTTGCAAAGTCATGGAAAGCCTTTGCCAAAGAAAAGATGTCTCTCGCTTATCGCCGGTTTGCTCTGCAATAAGTCTGCCTATGCCATTAATAAAGTCAAGTCCTTCGGGATTCATCAGGCCCATGGTTTCAATAGCCACCGGAATAACTTCATATCCAAGGACAGAAAACGGTATTTATCCAACTTCCTAGAGGCGGCATGAACAGCAGCACCACCGGCTGTGATTGAACTGAAGTCGTATTCAGGTAGGAGTTTGCCATAGTGTCAATGACCGTGACGTCCCAAACGGCATATTTACCGTTGCACCAGGGCACTAAAATCATGCCGTCCGGACGCTTGCCGTCTGATCTGGACAACCCACTTATTATTATTATTATTATTATTATTATTATTATTCTTACTTCTATTAGTATTATTATTGTTCTCATTATAGGCTAATTATTATCATTGTTGTTATTGTTTTAAAATTATTAGAGTGTGCATTTCTCGCTTCTTTTTTCCTATCGCTTCTGTTTTTTATATTGCCTTTCAATATATTTATTGAAAACATCAAAGTACTTATAATTTCACTTTAAGTATTCATGAAGGTTACTTAATTGTATTCTTTCAGATGCACTCAAAATCAGATTCTTCGTTGGCTTCTAGAAGTTTCCTTCTACCTCATTTCCAACCTGATCAACGTTTGTCAGTGGCGAGGTGTTTGGATGCTGTGTGACAACCTCATTCTCAAGGACAGTCCGGACATCAGTTGCGGAATCACGATTGGGATTGGGATGCTTGGACTCGGTCTGATGCTGGCCGGAAACAGCCTGACCGTGAGAGGATGTGAGATAGACGGTGGAGCTGACGACGCTAGCGGGTGTATGTGCCCAAATAAATACGTGAGGTATTTTCTGGAAGAGAGGCAGATGAGAAAGATTGCTGAGGAACAGCGTTCACAACTCGAAAAAGAGGAGGGGGATAAATGTCGAGATGGTAGCAGACGTAATTATAACAAGATAGAAAGAAGTTCAAAAGAATGAAGATTTGTTGAATATTTATTTTTTTCTATTTTACTCTAGTATACAGGACATGTATAGTGTTAGATGATGCAGTTTAAACTTCCGACTTAGAGCATAGAATAGCGCTATTTGAGAACCAACGAATACAAAGAAAGAGTACAACTTTTTATATAACTAGAATGAGATACTGAAAAGAAATTATTATTTCTAGTTCAATTGGTTAGTTTGTGTTAAAACTGTTTTTGCTAATAATTTAATCTTATATAAAACCTGAATCTCAAAAATTTAAGCTAATTTGATTAAAATTTCCAAAATAGGTTTATTTTCCAAAAGTAGATAGGCCTATATAATTTTTAAAATTAGTATTATAGAAATAGTAGAGTAGTACAATACAAATAAAATATATAATATAAGTACTATAAACATATGAAGATTAAGGTACCAATATCATATCATAATAATAAATGTCTTAATGGATAGTTTGATATGATCAGTAGATTTATGAAATGGTTTGATATTATTATATAATTATACAAATTTTTTGCATAAATTGACGTCCCTGGCACTATCCTTGTATGCGTAAACGGAAGTCAAACCTTTGTTATTGAATATTTATTTTTATTATTTATATAAATATAAACTTATATAAATATTTTTTATCATATTATTTGCAATTCTCTTTTCTAGCAATGGAAGGTAGTTTAGAAGCGACTTTTTAAAATCGGAAATGGCGAGTAGAATTGGTTAAAAATACTATAACAACGTTTTGAGATTTGGAAGCGCTATTTCATTTTGCTATATCCTGAAAAAGAAGGTAGCTAAGGTTTCTGTTCTAACATTGATTTTATTAGAAAAAGTCTAAAGTTTTGAGATAACCACCAACATTGACATTGTAACATTTTAGCTTAATTCTATTACAGATTAGTCCTTTTAATTTTTTTTCAACTTCACATATGTTTTTAAATAATTTATAGCCTTGTGTCAGATGGAAAAGCCGAAGCAGATGACACTCATGTATAGTATTTGCATATCTGTAAATTTAAAGGTGCTGTTTTATTCATTTATATGCAATAGATAAGCCTTATCATATTTTGTTGTATTGTTTGCTTTGAGAGATTACTTTACATACATACACACAAACACACACACACACACACACACACGCATATATATATATATATATATATATATATACATGTATATATATTGTATAATCTCTATGTAAGATACGCTTGGACATATAATTTGTAGGACAATTGGGCGTAGTAAAGCATCTGCGGATCCAGTTCGGAAAGTTTTATAAAAGAAAATATTAGACTTAAAGTTGCTTTGAAAACATATTTTTAGTTTAGTGACAAATTGAAAGTTTTCTGCTTTTATAATAAATTAGAATCTAAACATTTAATCGAATGGACAAGTCTCAAATTGGGGATTGACTGATGGATGATATGATATAGGACAGAGAGGATTTGAGACAGTCTATTAGTATCCGACCCTAGTTAAGCTGGGATTCAAGAGAAGAAGAAGAAGATGATGATGATAGTATATTAGCATTTAACCTGAAAAACCAAAGTGTAGCTCGATGTCTGTGGTACACTCTGTGCAAATGCGAAGTGGTTTTCAAGTCTAAGGGTGGTCCACCGTTGCTCAAAGTCGTGCGCATAATATTTTTATGTACATGTATTTGCTGTTATTACATGAATTAAATTATTATTCGCCTTAATACATGTACATGTATAATTTTATATACTGTGCAGTAGTGATAATGCAGAGCTTCCTTTGGTTCTTTGGTTTAATTTTAGTAAACAGGAGATGTTAGCTACATCACGTGAACAAAAATGCAACAATGAATAATACGTTAATTATTAAATTGCATAATAATGCGTTCTATTTATTAGTTTATTTTCTACATTATTGGAAGGATATTAATTTATGTCATGAAAGCAAAGCTAAAAGCTAATGTTAACATCAGTTTCCTCACTCAAAAGCGATGTCAGTGACGGGCGAACACTGGATTTGAACCCCGCACATACTGATTTGCGGTCGAATATCTTGCCGATATCATCATTGGCTCCAGTCAAATTAAGTAAAAGTTTCATTTTTGTAGGAAACCTAAGATATAGTTATTTTTAGAAACCACTTACATAGTCTCAATTATGAAAGAAATGAAGGCAAACAAAATAGCTCACATTTCCGTGCACCAAAGTTTCAATTAGCTTTAATTAAATAATTTGTTGTACTGATTCTATAAAAGTTTTTATCAATTTTAGCTAAATTGTGAACTAGCATCTCAGGACCATTGATTTCTAAGATGAATGTATCAATAAGCAGAGCTCATGGCAGATAAATTATGAGCAAAGTGGAATAGGTTTAAGCTTGTACTTGTATGTCCATTATATTACAGAACAATTGCATTTAGTATAAAATAAAAATGGTTAGTAAACTTACATATCACATCGATTTAATGACCCTGTTGGCTGGGTAGAGCTTTAATTGAAATTATTTATAATGGACATATGTATATATATATATATATATATATATATATATATATGTATATATATATGTATATATATATATTTATATATATATATATATATATATATATATATAAATACACTGTGAGTCATAAAAAAACATGTGCGCAGTATTTCGTGCACAAATTTGACAATTGTGAACCGATTTTGAAAATATTTTCAGACTTCTAAGGAAGAAGAAAAGTATTATTCTTACATCTAGTTTTTGTAACACTTCTGGTTTATTTTAAACAATAATAGACGATTTTACAAACTTGTCTGTTTTTGTTGAAATTTTAAAATGGTGTTTACTAATGAAGATAACGCGCTCGATAAATAAACGATAAATAAACGTGTAACTCTTAAAGGGTGATGGTGCACATTGGTTGATTGCCGAATTTCCAACAAAAAATGGATGCTGGGAGGGCTTGATTGATTATTGAAAAATTACGCCGAAAAGAAGAAAATAAATAACATGGACGAGTTGAAGCAACTCCTGGTGGACGTTTGGCAACACATGCAGCAATCTGTCATTGACAACACAAAAGATGAGTAGCGCAAGCGTCTCCGTGCTTGTATTCGCGCCAAAGGAGGACATTTTGAGCATATGCTTTGACAGTTGACAGTAGCTGTATTACACTGTTTGTTTCGTGTGTTTCATTGTTAATTCCACTGGATTTGTAGACATTCTGTAGCGATTGATTTACTTAAACTGAATATTTTCAGTCGCGCATATTTTCAAGCACTGCTTCAACGAAAAATAATAATTAGCAGAGTCTCTTAATGGTATTTTATAGCAAAGGTTTTCCTGATTATACCTATGCAAGAAGTTAAAAAATCGGTTCACTAATACAAAAGTTATGAGCGAGAGACTGCGCACATGCTTTTTTTGACTCACAGTGTATTATACATATATATATATATATATATATATATGTATATATATATATATATATATATGTATATATATATATATATACATGTACATGTGTGCATTTCTTTCGAGGAAACAATCCATATATACAGTGAAAAAATAGAAACGTGTCTACATAATGAGGTGGTATGGTTTCTCATAGCATAGCATAGTATGAGGAGGTACGGTTTGTCATAGTTTAGCAGACAATGAGGCGAACGGTTAGTTATAGCGTAGCATGGTATGAGACTATAAGACGTAACGGTTTGTCAGAGCACAGTACAGTTTAAGACGGTACGGTTTGTCATAGCATAGCATAGTATTTGACGGATTAGTTTTTCATAGAATATTATGAGGTGGTACGGTTTGCCATAGCATATGACTATATGAGACGGTACGGTATATCATTGAAAATTATGAGGCTGTACGGTTTGTCATAGCATAGCACAGCATGAGGCGATCCGGTTTGACAATGCATAGCATAGTATGAGGCGGTACGGTAAGTCGTAACATAACATAGAAATAGGTGGTACAGTTTGTCATAGCATTGTATAGTATGATGCAGTACGGTTTGGCATAACGTAGCACAGTTTGAAACGGTACGGTTTGTCATATCATATCGTAGTATGAGACGGTACGGTTTGTCATAGAAAATCGTAGTATGAGACGGTACGGTTTGTCATAGCATAGCACAGTATGAGATGGTACGGTTTCTTATAGAATAGCACAGTATGAGGCGGTACGGATTGTCATGGCATAGCATAGCATGTGGCGGTAAGGTTTGTCATAGAATGACATAATATGAGGCGGTACGGTTTTTGATAGCATTGCATAGTATGAAGCTGTACGTTTTGTCGTAGTATATAGCACTCTATGAGGCTCTTCGGATTGTTATAGCAGAGCACAGTTTGAGGCGGTTCGGTTTGTAATAGCATAGCATAGTATGAGTTGGTACGATTTGTCATAGCGTAGAATGGCATGAGGAGGTATGGTTTATAATAGCATAGCTAGTATAAGGCGGTACGGTATGTCATAGCTTAGGACTATATGAGACGGTACGGTATGTCATTGAATATTATGAGGCGGTACGGTTTGTCATAGCATAGCACAGCATAAGGCTGTACGGTTTGACATTGCATATCATAATATGAGGCGGTACGGTTTGTCATAGAATAGTATGAGACGGTACGCTCTATCATAGCATAGCACAGTATGAGACGGTACGGTTTGTCATAGCATAGCATAGTATGAGATGGTACGGTTTCTCATAGAATAGTATGTGGCGGTACGGTTTGTCATAGCATAGCACAGTATGAGATGGTACGGTTTCTCATAGAATAGTATGTGGCGGTACGGTTTGTCATAGGGTAGAATAGTATGAGGCGATACGGTTTGTCAAAACATAGAACAGTTTTAGGCAGAAGGGTTTGCCACAGCATAGCATATTATGAGGCGGGGCGTTTACAATGAGGATGTCAGGGCGATGACGTCCCTGACATCATCCTTGTATGAGGAAACGGACGTTAAACCTTTATTATTATTATTATTATTATTATTATTATTAGTATAGCATAGTTTGAGGAGGTACGGTTTGTCATAGTTTAGTGCAGTATGTGTCGGTACGGTTTGCTGTAGTATAGTATGTCATTTATAAAGGATTATATAGATGATATGCTAAAATGACGCATATTGATATTTACTTTATCAGATATTCTTTCTTAAATTGTTTTACGCATAAGAACGATAACACGTAAGGTGAAGTTGAAGTCGGCCTAAATGTAAGTCAAACTTAATTAGAAATTCTTATTTTAGTTATTTTCGAAATATCAAAAACACGATGAGACGACAGTGTATATAGTATAGACAAACGTTTAAGTAATGCTTAAGTTAATTTGTTCAAACATACAATACACCTATTTTCGCTGCTTCTTATAGGAGTATAATTATTGCTATTATCGTAACATATTCATGTCCTTGAGGATAAATATTCCGGTAAGATAAGATACTACTTCGATAATTTGTGCTTCTTTAATCATGTTAAACGCTACCAATTTAATTAATTGCCCATAACAACGTGTGGCAAAAACAACCAAAAATTATTTAACATTTATTCCATAGTTAAGTAAATAAAAGAAAGCCAATAAATTTCACTCTCAATATTTGAACCTTTAACTTTTTTATGAAATGAGTAAAGCACATTTTACTCTAAGTGAATTTCGCAAATCATCATTTAGTCCCTTGGCCGATGTGCTACATGAGTTATATATCAGGTAGTCGTATCTCAGTGAATAATTTAGTTATTTACTTGCCAAGCCACAAAATATGTAGTCATTATAATCTGAAAAAAATCAGACATAAATGGACCCCATCAAGATCAATGCCAATTAGAGGATGTTGATATCAGGCTTGTTTATCAATTGAGGAAGAGTTATGTATTCGTCAGAAATAGAAAGTAATTAAAACCACGAGATATAAGTGTAATTGATAGCAAACGCTAAGATCAAAACTAACGCCAGAAAGGGCTACTAAATGGTATGTGCCTAGCCTCATGAAATTGCGACAATATTTTCGAATCCCGATCCTAGTTACAGTTGTAAATTAAACTGGAACTAAATCGAACATCATGATGATGATGATGAATACCATGAGCAAGGTCAGAGTTCTATACAATTTCCTTTATATTCATTCAGCTCTATTCTATTCCTGTGACTGATTGATTGACTGATTGATTTATTTGCTGATTAATTTACTGCATGAGTGTGATTGTTCGTTGACGACACTTTTTAACGACACTTTGTAGACGTTTTCTATATATTATGCAGCGTATTAATGCAATGTCAGTGAAGTCTAATGCAAACGCTCATAAAAACCTGTTCCTTTAGTTAACTAAGCTTATATCAACTGATTTTAAATAAAGCACGAAATTATCCAGTTCTGGGGATTTCTAAATCCCGATAATTGAGCAAAAGTAGTGCAATTAACTAATCAAGAGTAATTAATTTAATAATTTTATTACTGAAACGCATGTGTATATATTATAAATCTATATCGTAGGAGATTAATATTTTTCAACAGATCCATCTTCGGTGTCCAGCTGCTTGATTTGAATAACCTGAAGTAAAAATAAAAAATAAATTTCATTTTCGAAAATTAAATGTCATTTAAGTTTCTTAATAAGAAATTATTACAAATATGAAGCAAACTTAATTCACGACAGGAATAATTCTTTGATAGAAGTCTTAAAATAATGAGGTATTTAAATTATATTAAAAATTAAAAAATAAACTTAGAAAAGAAAATTATAGTAATAGTAATTGTAATAGTAAACATAATAGTAACAGTAATCGCCTTCGCCTCCTCACCCAGCCAACACTCCAGATCTCCCTGCCAACTGCGGCATGCCTCGCCCAGTCACGCATCCCCTCGACATTTCCTGCAGGGAGACGGCTTCTATTTCTTCAGTTGATCAGAATCTGGGCAACAGCTCACCTCGTCGAGTGGGTCAGCCCTTGATTCACCCAGGATGAGTCACAAATTACTGCACTTGACTAGTGGCGATCAACTGCCCGGGGCCTCTGACTCTGAGAGCTGCGTCAGCCCCAAGTGTTCGCCCTTGCTGCACAGACTGAGGGAGCTCGAAGCTCCAGTTCGAAGCTGCCAGCTCGAAGAGTGCATCCCCTCGCCGCAAGTAATAGTAATAATAGTAATAATAATAGTAATAATAATAATTATACTACTACTACTACTACTACTAATATTAATAATATTGAGGCATTCAGAGTGACTGTTGGACTCAGTTTGGGCAATAGCCTCTGCGAACCGCACACATGTGCAGCAGTTAACGTGTTAAGGACTTAGGGCTTATCTTGCAGACGTAGCGCGGTAGTGTTGGACGCCATTAATTTCTCAATGGCATAATAGGGCGCGCTCTGAACAAAGCTGATATCCCTGCTATCAAAGAACCTCTGCTCAGATCTGATGGGAAGCGACCTGATGGAGTAACTTAAATTCTGTTCAGAGGGCAATTGTCTTACATGGGACGTCGCTGTTACTGACACTCTGGTCGCATGCAACATCTGCATTAAAAGCTGTGCTGCTGGTTGTGCGGCTGAAGCAGTTGCTCGAAGGAAACTCGTAAAATACAATGAATTGTCAGGCAAAATATATTTGTACCCATAGCCGTTGACTATCAAAGTAACCCTTACGATGTAAAATTGTGTTAAGCAAAATTGCATAGAGAATATGTTTTTCTAAGTAGAAGTCAGAGGCAATAAACTCTGCGATATAAAAAGCAGTAGATAAAAAATGTATGTACATGTATTTGTAGATCACACAATCAACTTACATGGGGAGGCTTGATTGATGTTAACGTTATTGATGGAATGTTATCTGGTTCAGTTTTTTCAAAGTCAGCTTTATTTTCTTTACTCCTAAACGTCAATATCTTTCCCCAAGGTATTAACAGATTGTCATCGAACTGCTGCATGTCTTTCTTATTACCTGAAATACGAAGAAAAAATCGTTTAGTAAAAAAGTTGGTTAGGCTAATGTTAATTTAAGTTTCCTCACTGGAAAGCGTTGTTAGTGACGGGCGAGACCAGGATTTGAATCCGCACATACTGATCCGCGGTCGAATGTCTTACTAACATCGCCATTGGATCAAGCCAATAATAAGTGAAATAATTTGTAAATTAATGCATCAAAATAATACACTGTACTACAATAAAAGTTTCAGAAATAAATACAACATAGAAAAAGTCCTCTGGATTCATATTTTTCCCAATCTAAAAGGCTACGTCAAGGTGTGGATCAGGCGTAGATTCGCAAAGAGAGCAACTTATTGATCTACAGTGTACGTACGGCTCTTTGTTAGTACTTAAAGCAGTCTGCTTTAAAATTACATACCGTTAAACAATCGTTTGAGCCTTCACTAGAGAAAGAGAAAATTCACTGAACATTCAACGACATTGCGAATTCAAGTTACTCGAGTAATGAGATTTGTTGAGTTGTTTTCTTTTAGTATATATGCCGTTCTGTGTCTATCAAAGTGCATCGCTTATCAGTTCAATATTGTCTTGTCTTTCGATAGACCAACTGATAAACTCCATATTATAGGATGAAATTTAGTTTTGAAAAAACTTATCTATTGATGTCTAAATGAGAATGAAAATAGTAAAAATAGTAAAGACTGATAAGACTTTCATATTTTTCTTCCAATTCGTTATAATAATTAAATTGTGATTAGTAATTCTTCCTAACTTATTTTTTATTAAGTTCATTTTTTCATTCGGTCTCTAAAATAGGTCGGTTTTTGTCATTAGATACTCTTTAATTTAGTTATAAATTCATAGTCCTTCCGTTCCTTTGTATATGGCGAGACAAAATTGCTCTCTGCATGATATTTTATTTCAATAAATATTTATTTCATGTTATACTTACAAAAAATAAATGAAGCAAGAATTCCTATTAATAGAGTTGTAACTAGTCCCACGAAGTTGAACCACAAGTAGGAGATTGCATAGAAATTCTCTAGTCCGTGATAGGTGGTCTCCTAAATAAAGAAGTATTTTGTAAAATATAAATACAAATTCAACAAATTCAAATTGAACACATAGTACAAATTTTTAGCATATGCGTATTTTGGCGAAAATTTAATAGATACTACAAATTAATCAAATATAAATTAAGTAATTCATTAAAAAATAGGTTAGAATAGAATCAACTAAAAATGCACGTAATGTAAGACACGTCTCAGCGGACAATAATTGTTAATAATAATTTATGCTAGAAAGCATTGTTGTGGCAGTGCTTATCTGTACTACTAGGCTCCCTTCTACTACTACTAATAATAAAAGAGTAACGTACGTTTTCTCATACAAGGATGACGTCAGGGACATCTCTCCATCACACAACACTCCAAATCGTATTATTATTACTAGTTGTATTACTCATTGTATTTAGGCACCATTTTAAATTTTGATTACTTTTAATTTTTAATAATTTAAACTACTTTTAAGTCTATATCTATTAGTTTTGTGATAAATTAAAGAATACTTGTGACAATGGAGCCAGTGTAGAATACGTTGAAGCAGATTCTGTGAAAGGGGTTTCATATGAAGAATGATCGATAGATTGAGTGTAATTTGAAGCCAGACATCCAGTGGTGGGAAGCGGTGGTAGAGGTGGGTGTTTCTTTTTCATGAGTAACGAACCAATGGACAGCCATATACTAACGAGCAACCCGCAGCCCATACCAACCAGTGAACTCTGAAAAGATTATATTAAATAAAATTATAAATTAGTTCAATTATCTCTCTAGAGTAATTTACTTAGAGGACCTGGTAGAGCCTGACTGGAGGTAGACTGGCTCAGTTAGTCACTTAACCTTTATTATTATTATTAATTTAAACAACGAAAACTTATATAGCAGTGTCATGGCCGAACTATATCTTCGAGACTATTTTACAGGAAGAGTTCAATTGTAATCATGAGCTAAATAACAATTACATTTAAATTAATATCTAAACTAGTAAAAATTTCTACATATCAGCGGAAATTTACGCTATCCAGAAATACTCGTTTCAGTCTTCATAAACAAAATACTTATAATAAACATACATACGTGTATAGTATTTTCATGTAGAAAAACTACTCGACCACAATAATGTTTTCACACCACGACGGTAAGCTAAATAGTTACACTCATGTCTCAGACTATTAGGTGTCAAACCATTCCAAACGCAAGCCAGGGATGGTGATAGACTTAATGGCAGAGAAACTGTCTTGCAAACAATACGTTTCCAAACTTTGAGTCATTGCAAGGACTTAGTGGAATATAATTAAATAAAATATCTTATTTAATATTGTACAATTTTACTTGACTACTACTTTTGCAGATATAACGGCTAAGTTGATTTAACAAAATTAAACGTTGGGTATGAGTCCTCTTGTTTTCCCGCTTTGGACCTTTATGGCTTTTTACTCGTCGGTTTAGCTTTGAATTCTTAATGCTCGTATCAATACTTGTACGATAGTTATTGTAATGTTTTAACTATGTTTTACATTCAGACTGGTTGCATTTCAGCGACGCAAATTTGAACAAAACAACCATACTAGTAATTTTACGGAAGCATAAGCAATTGTTGTTGTGCAGTACTCTTTCCGTGCAGAGTGATTAGGGCGATTAGGTTTCAGTGATCAAATTTTAGTGCCTAGGCTTTAGTGATTAATAGGAATAAGACTAAGAAAAAGAATACGAATAAGAATATAAATACATGAAAAAGAAAAAGAATAAAAGTTAGATTAAGAGTTAGAATAAGAAAAAGAATCAGCATAAGAATATTGATAATGATAACATTAATAAAAAAAAGAATAAGAATAAGAGTAAGAATTGGAATAAGAATAAAAATAAGCAAAATGATAAGGATAATGCTAATAATATGAGTAATAAAAATAAGAATAAGAATAAAAATAAAAATTTCAATAAGAATAAGAATAAGAATAAGATTAATATAAGAATAAGAATATTAATGAGAATAAAAACAAGAATAAGCATAAGGATATGATAACGAAAATGATATTAATGATAATGATAATAATAATGGCAATGAAAATGATAACGATAATGAAAACGATAACGATAATCAAAATGAATTTGATAATGATACTGATAATAAGAATTAGTGTAAGAATAAGAATTAGAATAAGAATAAGAAAAATAGTGAAAATAAGAATAAGAATAAGAATGAGCAAAAAGATTAGGATAATGAAATGATATGAACAATAGGAATACGAATAAGATTAAGACTAAGATAAGAATAAGATAATGAATAAGAAAAGGAATAAAAAAAATAAGAATAGGAATATTGATAATGATAACGATAATGGTAATGATAATAGGAATAAAAATAGGAATAAGAATAACAATAATAAGAATAAACAAAAGGATAAGGATAATGCTAATGACACGAATAGTAAGAATAAGGATATGAATAAGAATAAAAATTGGAATAAGAATAATAATAACAATAAGAAAGAGAATAAGAAAAAGAATAAGAATAAGAATTAGAATAAGAATAAGAATTGGAATAAGATTATTAATATTGATAATATTAATAAGAATAAAAATAAGAATAAGAATAAGAATAAGAATAAGAATAAGAATTGGAATAAGAATAAGAATGATAATAACAATAAGAAAGAGAATAAGAAAAAGAATAAGAATAAGAATCAGAATAAGAAAAAGAATTAGAAAAAGAATAAGAATCAGATTAAGAATAAGAATAAGAATATGAATAAGAATACGAATAAAAATTAGAATAAGAATAACAATAAGAAAAGAATTAGAATTAGAATAAGAATAAGAATAAGAATAATAATAATAATAAGAATAAAAATAAGAATATGAATTTAAATAAGAATAAGAATACTGATAACGATTATGATAATGATAAGAATGAGAATAAGAATAAGAAAAAGAATAAGAATAAGAATTAGAATAAGAATAAAAACTAGAATAGGAATAAGAATAAGAATAAAAATAAGAATATTGATAATGATAATGATTATATTAAGAGATAGTTTAAAAAATATATACACTTGATTGTCGATTAATTGCTGGAGTCAGTGGCGATGTCGGTAAGATATTCGACCGCGGGTTTGTATCTGTGGGGTTAAATTCTGGACTTTTCCGTCACTGCCATCGCTTTCGAGTGAGGAAATAAACGTTAGCATTAGCTTTATTAGCTTTTAGATTTTAGCTTTTTAATCTAAAGCTGGAAACTTTCAGACAAAATATAAAGACACGTAGTCTCGACATGTGCGCGTATTTCACACGTTTGAGACTTTATGAGAATCTAACCTTCCAGTTAGTTCGACGGGTGAGACCTCCGAGAAGGAACAAAGCGTAGTATGGTCCTATCAGTCCTCCTGTGAGAGACACCGTTACCTAACAAACAAATATTACACTTCTTAAACAACCACAAACTCAAGAAGCTGGTGTTTAAGTTCGTACTCCTTTACTTTAAACTAAACTGTCTTCTGAAATTGTCGGTACATTTCATTTAAAGCATTAACCAAAATCGTGAAGTTTTACGCCATACTATCTACTATATATTAACATTGATATTAGTACAGGCAGTTAAACAGATTGATATCTGAATATATCCGAGAGTCAATATAATCAGAAATAATATAGTTACTGGCAAAATAGGAGTAAATTATGTATTGTTTGATAGACGAAATTTTTACAAAAGTTTAGCCCTAATTTCTATGCAGTTGCTGCAAATAGTTTGGTATATAAACGATGGCTGTATGACTAGCAGTGATTGGTTGGTGACCAATTTCGTAAAAGGTTTTTTTTATACCAAACGTAGCTAGAGTAAACACAGAGTTGCATAACTAGGTATATCGTTTCGATATTTGAGCACAGCTATTCCATTTAAAAAAGAAAACGTTGCAGAACGAAATCAAACATGCGCAGGATTACACGCAAGTACCAATTAAATTTATTTATGTTTTTACAATTGTAACGTTATGCTTTATGCATGAAAATGATTAAGATCACGTGCGTTTTGATTGGCAGTTAGGGTTCAAAATCGACAGATAACCTGTCAGATATCCAAGAAAAACAGTTATTACTCGTACACACAAACACTTGAAATATCTAATGTGTAACTTAGCATATAACATAGCCTTTAGGCACAACGTTTTTAACTTACAAAATATTTTCTGAGCTAATCTGGTTCCGATATCTGGTTCTTACGAAATCTTTAATTGAACACATTTTGCATTGATCTCATTTCCTCTTAATTTTGCAACTGATCTTTGTTACTCTTAAATTTTCCAGATTCCGGATCAGCATTATGGATAAGTATAGAAATGCATGTAAAGCTAATGTAAAAAGCTATGTAACGTTAATGTAATGTTAACGTCAGTTTCCTCATTCGAAAGCAATGTCAGTGACGGGCGAGCCCTGGATTTGAACCCCGAACCTATTGATCCGCGGTTGAGTTTTTTACCACATCGCCGCTGGCTCCAGCCCTGTCTCAAAAACGCTTTTCTGAAGCTGCTCTAAATGGCTTCATCAAATATTTTATATATTAGGTAGACTCCCATACTTAACAAAGTGAATAAATAGCATTAAATCACCTGTATGATTGGTCCTGGAACCGACGCAGATAGAAAAGCCACTCCTGTGGCTAACAAGCCGAAAATAACCACTGAAACGATTGAAATGAAATATAAGATCAATGCATTAGCATATCATGTCGGAATAAATAATAGTGAACTCAAATAATTTGAAATAATTTCAAATAGTAATTTTTTCGATATTTTCTTAGCAAATAATTACACGAAATGAGAAACTTTATAAAAAAATCTGCATCATAATGACGTCCCTGACATTGCCTTATGGCGAGGAACCGGACGTTAAATTCTTATTGATTGATTGATTATTGATCAGTATTCTATTAAATTTTAAAAATAGTTATGCCTATATCAGTATATGCTGTATTACTATATGTAGTATCTTGTATAGAATGACGCAAACATTTCAAAGAAGATAAACTCATAGATCTCTTTCATCATCCTTAATGATATCAAGGAAATTTCTGTTCACGGAAATTGCAGAAGAAAATAAATAACTTTTTTCTTCTAAAAGTCTGAAGAATTGCGAGACTCAAAGAAACATTCTGACAAGCGCAACACATAATGTAGGCTAAATAAACATGAAATTTGTTGCACACAGCTCAGAGTTGTGATATATTTTTAATATTTCGCCGTTCTATTAATAAAAAAGAATTTGCATTTTGAAATTAACTAGTTAAAAATAATATACATTAAAAAGTATTTATATAGGCAAAAGTAACAAAATCTTTCTTGAAACATTATCCGCAAATTAACTAAGTGAAGCTAACTAGGTCGTGAACATAGAAGAAAATCAAATTTAACAATTAAATCGGCTCTACATTCGCATTCAGTATAAAAATACAATAAAAATGTTGCAATACAAAATTCAAATGCTAATTCAAAATGATTCGTCGTATGTGGAATGTATTACCCATGTATTGTCCGGGTTGCTAAAGCAAAACCAAATATGATCTGCGCATAACGTAAAGACCACGCGCAGATCACATTTGGTAACGTTAATACAATAATAATTAAACTTTAATAATAAATTTATTATTAAATTTGTTGAAACAATTTTACTTCAACGATGGAATAATCAGATACCGAGTGCTCGAGTTATGAGAGCCTTGCTGCTTTCCTGGATATGATCTAATTTCCATCTGAGTATGTCTTTCCAACAATTTGCTGCCGCACCATTGATTGATGACGATACTGTGCTACATATTAAAAGCTATTGCAATTAATCTTAAATTCAATTGTCTGAACGAGAATTAGTTATAATACGCTTAATAATACGGAGCATCATATCATGATAAATCTAGACAAGATCATAGTGAATCTGAAAGTAATTTGTAAAATTAGTTTACATTTATTTAATCTCAGCTCTTCATGCAAGAATAACATTGATAAGTCAAACTAAATTATAAAAGAATAAAATAATAGTGGCCATCGAGTTGTTCCCTAGGAAGATGAATTGTTAAAGAGATACATTTCATAGCTAGTACATAAGCCAGCTCCAGTTAGACTCAGTTAAAGTATACGACAATCATCTGTATCTTTAAATATTAAAACCTTTCTGTAATTTGACAGTTAAAGTTATGACTACAACTAACCTCAGAGCTCCTCCATATAAAGTAGAGAGAAACAATCCGGAAAATCCGTAACTGCTTGAGAATAGCTGAGTAACGAAGTAAGGCAGCAGCTGCAAACAGAATATTACGAATGGTATCAGACTTTATTAAGATGTCCTACTATAATTCCAATCTATTTCTGTTTGATAGCTTTGAAACATAACAGTAGTACCATTATTGATTAAACTATTTATTAAAATTTCACAATAAAGCTCAAGATAATGTCAATGATTTCGGAGTTGTGTATGGGACATTAAAGAAATGGTAAATCGCGAACTGCACGTAACGTAAGGGGCGACTAAGCAAGAAATGAAGAAGGCAACCGGAAAAGATCTCAGAAGTCATATTTTTCTCCAACAATAGGCCACATAAAGTAAGGATAAAGCAATGCCTTTTTAGAATTGATTATTTGTGGATCTAGTAGTGCTTTTTATGGAAAGTTATTGCACTCTTAGTATGAATGTATACCTTGATCTGCCATTTGGTAGAAGAATGGAGAGAGGGAGTTTTAGAGAAAAATACTCAAAACTAAAAATACGACAGCAAATATAGTAATCAAATATTCGTAATAATAATAACAATAGTAATAACAACAACAACAATACTTGTTAAGTGGTTAAATATATGAAACATAATAATAATAATAATAATAACAACAATAATAATAAATTACTATATTACCACTAATAATTTATTAATTTAAAAATTCTTTACAATTATAAACGTTCTATCAAACCTGATTAGAACTGTATATCTGTTTACTGGATAAAGGGTCGCAGCCGATGCTAGTATAGTAGGCAGTAACTATCAAGCCAATAGACCAAAGCAAAAATGTTTGAAACCAGAGAGCTGGTATATTTAGGAGAATTGATCTGTAAATTAATATAAACAAGTTTATTTTCGCGGATGCTTACAAAAATATCATTAGAATGCAACCAAATGATATTTTACTTGCATAAATATTTTGACTGTTGCTTTTACTTTTACTTAGCAAAAAATTATTTAACTTATCTTTACTTATGCATTTCGAAAGAAATTTACTTTTACTTAAGCTTATACTTGCAACCAAATAAGTTGATATACTTTTACTTACGGATCCACATGCAAGTTTTAAACAACAACACAGTTGCAGGTTTATATCATTAACTGCTCCATTTCAGTAGGTTATTAATATTATTGCACTAATTTTAATTTAAAATTTTATACACTTATAGCATGGCTAGCAAGCCACTCAAAGTTTCAGGGATATTAGCACATTATGGTTGAGTTTAAGTAGGATCTCGATGAAAGAGATTCTTTCATTCGATTTCTTCTGCCATACGTCAAAATGCTGCATATTGAAAATATTCTTTCAACATATGCCTGGGAAGCTGAAGCTGCTAGAAGGTCCATAGCAATAGATGCTAGTCTATCAGACAACGTGGCTCCTTCCCTCCATAAGTACAGACCTGAGGTAGGCCTACTGACTCAATCATCCGCCCGTAAAAAGCCAATACTTTTCCAAGCTACTTTACTGTTCACCTTCACTGTCCATTCAGCGCTACTGTAGTATACATGTATACATGTAGCATAGAGCGCTGTTTGATAAATATACTTTCTTCGTCTCCTTCTACTTCTCTTCCTCTTTTTCCTCTTTCTTCTTCTTCTTCTTCTTCTAATTATTATTATTATTGTTATTAATAATATTAATATTAATATTATTTTTATTATTTTTATTGCTATGACAATTGTTATTTTACATGAATTTAATGTTACTGCTATTACATACAGTCGAGCTTTGTTGCTGCTCATGGTAGCACTGTAACGTTGAGCAGAAGCTTGTCCAATTCCATAAGCGAAAATCCAACCTATCGTACTCGCTATCAGAAACTCCCAGACAGTGTGTCTCACTCTTGGATCAGGCGTTAATCTGTTCAAATAAAACACCTTTACTTAAGCTTAGTTGGTGATTTTTAAAACTGCAGATGTCGTAAGAGGCGATTAATCAAGAATTGAGGAAACAATGGGGATCCACCTTAGGGCCAATTTTATCCAAAGTTATAGGCTACGCCAATCGGGAGCAAGCTCCGATACAAGATAAACCTTCCATGGACTCAAGGGGATATCCATCATTTGACTGACCTGGGCTTTGAACGTAGGCCACTTGTTTCCGAGGCGAACACTCTAACCGTAATTCTAACACTAACCCTAACCAGCCCTAACCAAGAGCTTCAAGCACTCTTTATTAGCCAAGAGCTGAGGGGCGTGGCAATGACTATACTGGTGTGCTTATACTGCTACTATACTATAGCCATCTGTGAAGATAAACTTGAATATTGACTGAGTGCTCTTTATGGTGCGTGACATTAGACTTCGATTAAATTTGTACCTTGGGCCTGTCATTTGTCAGAACATAAGAGTGTGTGAGGATGTTTATTAGCGGTTATATATTAAACTTAGCATCCTATTCGACTGATGATCTAATGATGGAAAGAGTTTCAAATCTGAGCTTTCAGTCATACAAGCACTTCGTATTGTGCCTCGAATTTTTTATATAATTTAAATACTCTATATATTAATATTATGTGGTTGAGCTTGTGGCGTGTCGGTATGTTGTTCAACAGCGAATCAGAAGGTGCAGGGTTCCAATCTACTGCTCACACGGTCACTGACATGCCATACAAGCTATCGATAATAATAATAATAATAACGCACATTATAGTGAAATGATCAACTACGTTGATATCTATCACTTTTAATACCACATGTCAAATCCGTTAGGCAATTTAGTCCATTTCCGTGTAGCCAGTCCAGTGAATGTCCGAGATTTTACTCTCAGATCAGCGCGTCTGGGATTCGAAACCACGAGAGTTCGATTCATCTCAGGGTCTGTCATTTAAAACTTCATGACGTTATATATACCCTTAACCATTGCGCTATTGAGACATTCAGGAAACTGACGCCAAACTTGGCTATGGTTTTTTTATTCTCTAATCGAATGCGGTGAATCTATCTTCTCTGTTAGTTTTCGACTTAAAAGACAGGTCCACAGGTCAAAGACTTGTAGTTCTTGCGAATAATACTGTCCTTATCTTTCCATTACAATTATTTATAAGAATATCCAGAAATTTAGCATTACAAATATTGCATTAGAAAACTATCAGTACTAATTTTAAATTACTCTTGCCAACAGCTTGAAGATATTTGTTCATATATGTAGTATGTTTGAATTTCCTAAGCCGAATATTTTTAGAAGCTATTTTTGAGTTGTTTAGAAACTTTAAATGGTTAACCAACCATTTAAAGTTTCTAAACAACTCAAAAATAGCTTCTAAGTTTCCCACCATTTAATAATCGCAGTGGAGTTCAAAACGTAAAACAACTGATCCCTGGTTTTTCTTTTTAAAGATGAAGCTGACGACATCGGATTTTTAGTTGGACTGTATGTTTCGCTGAAGGAAATATGCTATACATTTACAAAAATGTTTCAGAATCAAAACTAAATTACTGGAAATACTTAGCATGGTGTTGGCAATTGTGAAAAGAATAATCTTGCATTTACTGAAATACAAAAATAATAAACAAATTAGCACAGTTAATTTCGTTCTGATGTCTGATTTATTTTTAGTAGAATGAACTCTATTATTTAAAGAACTCTCTCTATTAAACATATTAAATATATTAAATACCTTACTATACTAATCAAAGTGCTATATTAAACAACTCCATTGGTTAAAGAGAACTCTATCAGATAAAGAACTCTAATTAAAGTTTCTATTAATTCAAGATCGGAGTTATTTGAGCTAGTAGAAATAGGTCACCTGAAAGACAAAAGGAAAAAAATGCTTACATAATCCAATTAATTCTGTTTTCCTGCTCGCAGAGATTGAAAGCTCTTTCGAACCCTCCAACAACTAAGATGCCCTTAGTTTGAGCAAATAATTAAATATACATGCACATTTTGCTGCGACATTGTAAAGTTAATTTAACCTCAAATTTCTTTTTTCAATAGTATATCATAGTATGGATAAGGCACAGACTTTGTGAAGGGATTAACTTGTTGATCTAAGGAGTGCTCTTATGGAGCGAGAAAACAGACTTTGAGTATGAATATGTACCTTGAACCTGCCACTTAGCAGCGCACTGAAGAAGAAGAAGAAGATATCATAGTCAATATTATGTTCAGCATGCTGCAGAATAAAATGAATTTAAGAAACGCATTAAATTTAATCACTCATTATTGTAATGATAGGCTACGTTAAAGCTCAGAAGTGGCCGATCAATTATTATTCATTCAATCATGAGTAAATCTCAATTGATAACAGTCATTTGTCTATTTGTAATTATATGAATAATTGGTATTTTATTTTTACACGAAATAAAATTACTAAGAGTAGGTAGTTAAATAGAAGCATTTATTTATATATGCTGTTCAATGATTTCTTTATTTATGTTCATTAAGATTCAGTTATGTTATGTCTTTGCCGTTGTATAGAATTAACTGACAAACATAAAATAGGAATAGGAATACTGTATTCAGAAATTGAACGATACCTTTGTAAATATATTTAACAATATACCAGAGTTCGATCTAAACTATGGCAGTTTTTCAACTAGGCATTCTACAGGACGCCACTACAGAAATTAAGACAATTATAGGCTAATAAAAATAAGTTTATAATAATTACCTTAATGAAAATGGCAAACATTCCACCAAACATTATGAGGCACTGAAATACATCCGTCCACACAACTGCACGCATGCCCCCCTGCATAAGATAATCAACATATTAGAGATCCTTTTGCTTGTTAAAATACTGTCATTTCATTTGTTGTGGTGCGAGATCTAGAAAGCTGGTAAAGCTAATGTTAACGACAGTCTCCTCACTCGAAAGCGATGTCAGTGACGGGCGAGCCCAGGATATGAACCCCGTATATACTGATCCGCGGTCGAATATCTTGCCGACATCGACATTGGTTCCAGTCAATGACTACTGGCCACACACGATCAAATTTATCTGAACAGATATTTGTTTTTAGAGTGTTAGTGGAATCTAGATTAAGCGACATATTTTAATACATCAGAGCTACTACATACATTGCAAGTAGATTAATCAAAAGTTAGGGTCCAAAAGCGATAATCTCAAACAGTAAATCAATGAGATTACAGCAACTTTGCTATTAAAAAGAAACCATAGCTGAGAACCAAACTGAGAAGAATATAAATAGGATAGCATTTTATGAGCGCTGCATTTTTAGTATTAAAAACTATCTCACTGCTAGTCTGCTCGACATAGCATATAGAATTAAATCAGCAGAACCCATTTATGAAAATCCTTCAGCATTTAGATGAATTTAAAAGCCCTGCTTTTCTCAATGAAGGATTTTGTCTGACTATAATTTTTTTACCTTAACATTTTTGAATTATGATATATCTAAAATATCCAGAATCAGTACCGGATCCCGAAAGAAAACAAAGTGCTGAATGCTTATTTCACTGGAGTATTGAAAAGAAAAATTAAATTTAGAAGTAGCAATATGCCTAGAGATATCGAATCATATTTTTTATATTTATTTCACTTTAGGTTACCAGATTTTGATATATGAATTATGATATACTTCAAAAAATGAAATCCACTATTTTTGCATAGGTTCATCATTTTCTAAAATACTTTACGGCACAGATTGTGATTCCTTTTGAATAATGATCAGATATCTCTTTAAAAATTAGTACTGAAATGTACTAATTTGCCTTGATAAAGGGTGTCGTTTATCACATAGTATTTGTTTCTATTCACTAAAATATGTGCCAGAATTGCATTTGTCTTCATTCAGACCACCTTCCTGCAGTTTCACTTCGTTAACTTTCTAGAAGTCGCCATTGCTGCACAATAAGGCTCTGCTGCTCTTAATTAAAAGCAGACACTTGAAACACTCAATATCTACAATTATTGATTAAAGTACTTAAAAATCTATGTTCCGGGCACCTACCAGTGTTGTATAGGCAATGCAAACGACTGCCATCAGAGGAATTGATATAAAGACTGAAAACCCGGTCACTGAAAATAGTATAAGAAAATTATTACTGTTCATTTATTTCAGAATCAAAATTGAGGTCAATTTTAACTTACTTGAGAGAGAGAGAGAGAGACGAGAGAGAGACAGAGAGACAGAGAGACAGAGAGAGAGAGAGAGACAGAGAGAGAGAGAGAGACAGAGACAGAGACAGAGACAGAGACAGAGAGAGAGAGATATATACATAGAGGGAGAGAGAGAGAGAGAAAGAGAGAGAGAGAGAAAGAAAGAAAGACAACTAGGCAAATAGCGAAAGCAAAGATTATAGAGTCACATTATGCAATGTTTTCTAATTACAATCAGCTGATCACTATTATTTAAATTGTAAAGAATTAGCAAAAATTAAATTCTATCAACAATTGTTGAGAATTCAACATTCCAACAATTGTTCGAAAAGCAAACAATGGTTATTCTAGTTAATCATATACAATCAAATACAATATATCATCATATCATCATCATCATCATCATCATCATATCAAAATACAATCAAATCAAATACATATACATATACAATAAAATACAAACAAAAAAATATTCATTGCTACTAAATACCTCCAAAAGCATTTTGAAAAGTAGGTTAAATTTAGATATTTTGGTGAAATCTTATGTAAATCTTAAGAAAGCAAATTATAGTACTTAATATAAACCTGATTCAAAAGCTGCAGAAGGGGCATACATCACTACGCCCATATAAATTATCTGAAATAACGAACAAGAATGATTATTTTCAGCATGAAAATAAAAGGAGAAGCAATATTGTCGTAAATTGTAGTCATTTTGAAAAAATGCAACAGCATGAATGAACTCATATATTTTCTTTTTCAATATTTTATTCATATTTATTAAATGCAATATTTAATATTTTTCATGCCGTTTTACATTACTTTAAATTTCATTTATATTAACTCAAGCATGTCTAAAGTCTAATAAAGCTTTCAACGATGGTATATGAGTACCAGATCTAGGCCTACATAGACCAAATGCTTTATTACAACTTGAGAATTAACCAAGTACCAGCTCAGATATTTATTAATATAACGAATTTGGATAACATGAACATTTAACTCAGGTCAACAATTTACTTCTAATTTAATTTGTAAATAAGAAAAGTAGACTTACTGATGAAGTTACGGCTATTACTCCAGAAACGGCCGTAAGCAACTTTGAGTTGAATCTCAAATGAATATACTGCAAATATGAAATATCTACGCTTACAGTAGTATAATATAAACATATATTAAATAAATTTAGTATATGCCCTAACAAACATAACATATATTTTCAAAATACATGGAGATCAAAAAAGCATGTAGACTACATGTGCAACCAATAGATTTCGGGCACATCTGCGTGGTGTCATTACAATACAATACTTTGTAAGTAGATAATTGAAGTTGTGTATATTAGAAGCATCTTATTGGGGAGTTTCTAACAAACTTAGCTCGTTTAAATAGTAGAAATAAACAGGACTAATTTAGAATTAAGATCGGGCGGGGATCATTCGGTATTTTTAGTAAGGCGATTTGATCGTTTTACTAAAATACCAATATGAAGACTAATTTAGAATTGAGATCGTGTTCCTCTTTTGTATCTTTAGTAGAAGGTCAAATCGTCTTACTAAAAATACAAAACGTCTCTATATCTCAATTCTAAATTAGTCCTCATCATATTTCGTAATCATATTAGAGGTCTTAAAGACGGATAGACGTCTTTTTAAACTGGTAAAATTAAGGTTAAAGTCATATTTTTACTGTTCAGTAGAGGTAATGTATAAGGGCCAGCAAATGACAGAACAGTTACCTCATTGATGCTGACTAGTTTAAGTGGATATATCCAGGGAACAAATATCCATCCAGCCAAACACAAAGCCAGTGCACTGGAGACGTTAGACCAGATCAAATACTGCGAGCCATAGGAATAAAATTCTGCTGTCATACCCAGTATTCCTATAGCAGATTGATACGACACTAGCATAGAAACAGCCGTAGGTATAAGCGAGAGAGCTCTGTTTGCCATGATGAATTCATTTGTTGTCTTCTGTCTGCCTCCGGTCAGAGAGTGATAGACTCCTATCCCGAGACTGATGATGAGGAAAGCAGCTAGAACCAGGTAGTCCACCCAGTGTAGTGTGGATACCATACTTACTTTAATATTGTAATAGCCGCTCAATGCTGTCTTATACTGCATAATAATATAATACATGAAAATACAACATATAATGCTACAGCCTTACACTTTATAAAACTATAATAACAATAATAATAATAATAATAATAAAGATTTAACGTCCGCTTCCTATTCCAGGGATGATGTCAGGGACGTTCCCACATCACTCATAACTACTTATCAATAATAACTAATAATTAATATATATATATATATATATATATATATATATATATATATATATATATATATACATGTATATATATACTTTTGGAAGGTCTATTAATAGAGATCATGGAAGGTAGAATGGAAGGAAAAAGAGGCAGGGGCTGGCCGAGATAAGGTTTGTTAGATGATTTAAAGGCCCACTAAAATTTGAAA
The DNA here is from genome assembly GCA_905160935.1 of Enchytraeus crypticus. Classification (NCBI taxonomy): domain Eukaryota; kingdom Metazoa; phylum Annelida; class Clitellata; order Enchytraeida; family Enchytraeidae; genus Enchytraeus; species Enchytraeus crypticus. Next base: position 1,436,228 of record CAJHZI010000546.1, read on the forward strand.
ATGAAGAGGATAGCGTTAGACAGAGAAAAATGGAGGCGTTATATACCATGGACCTGACGGTAGGCAGTGCCCTAATAGAGAAATATACTACTGATAATACTAATATATGTGATACTGATAATACAATACTGTACTATCGGTATAGAAGACAAATTCCTAGCGAGTGCGACAACAGTACGCTAAACTTCGAGGACCTGAATACCAGGAGCAGTTTCTTTAATAATGCAAGAGTAATTATATACTTCTTCTAATTGATTTATATTTTTTAAATGATGTGTTAAAGTTTAGCATGCAGCTCTTGATGTGTAATTCTCTTGTCTTGCAATACTTGACTCCTAATTTAATGACTTTAATAAATAGAATTAAATGTAATTAACATTTAAATTTCGTAAACCTTAAAAAACAATGCATTTCTTGAACTTTAAACTATGGACGAACTGCTTCAGAAGTTTCCTCAACGTTACAAGCGTATACAGATGAGATGTCGATGCCCTAAGTAATTTAAATTTTTTTATTTATCTACAGATAAGTTCCTGGCTACTTATTCATTGACTTTTTTTGCTCGGGTTCATAGAAAAATCTTACAAATCGCTAAGAAATGTCTTGAACTAGATTATATTCTCTTGAAATCACTGAACCACTTGCATTAAATTACTTTACTTTATGGTGAAAGCAAGTCTTCGAAGCTGAAACAAACTAGATCAATAAGCTAGTCGTTCCTGAACCTTTGTGCAAGTTTAACTGTACTTCAATTGTTAGTGATTCTGAAAAGTGGACTATAGTAGTAGTGGGCAATATAAATTTACAGAGACGTAAATGCTGTTTGCGTAAACAACTAATTTGTGATTGAAGTAAAACGTACAAAGTTCAATAATCTTTTGCGTGGACATTTTCAGCAATATGAAAAGGTTATAGCTATAGCAGGCTATAGCTATAACCTTTATAGCATAGCATGTATGTTTTAGTATGTTTAGCATGAATTTCAGTGGCTAAACCAGCTTAACCTTTCTACACTAGCTTAACCTTTCAAGCTTCAACCTTCTGGAAGCCATCTGACTGAATACATTAATTCATCAATGTACACTGTACATGTATACTGTATGTATACACTGCTGCATGTAGGAAAGGCAGAGAGTAGAAATATGAGAAGTCGCATGCTATGGTCCTGCCGCATGGCAGTACACTAAGAGATTGAATTAGTGAGTAGTTTGTGTGATGAATGTGTATAATTATGTATTCAAAAAATTTAATTTTTAATAGTTGTTTTATGACAGGTGTGTTAGTTTGTGATAGGCACTTATTTGTATTTCAATTTGACACTCTGAGACTAAATTGGCTATATCAGTTAGTTCTATCTAAACTATTCTCAGCCATAAATGTTTGAAATGCTGAAACATTAAAACATGCCAATAAGTAGCTTTACTACTAATATAAACCTACTTAACATACCGCTTAGCAACTGTTAGGAATAATTATAGTAAGCACTGTTGAATACTTTAGATAAACTTAATTACCGCTGTGACACACTTAATGAACAACTCGAAGAACTTACTGTAGAAAAACAATAAAGCAGGCATGAAGATAATGATGATGAACACACTATTATTTACTGTGATGTTCTTTCTATGAAATCTGTTGGTTTCTGCAGAGCTGTTATTTCGCTGTAATTCTTTGAATATAAAAACATGTACACATACTTGCTCTGGGGTGAAGTACAGTTGTCAGCTAGTAATTCTTTAAGATTGCCGAGTCTTCCATCGACACTTTGAACAACAGTCCGACATAAATTTCTAAATCTAATTTTTAAAATATCATAATAGTCCACCTCTTTACCTGTTCATCCTCTTTTCTCATACTCATGTTTTACTAATTTTCTTATCTCTGTAGGCCTACCTACTTATCTTTGCACTTATTCTTCTCTTTCAACTCTCTTTGGCACGCGTAAGACATATCGTTTCCTACTCTAAAGCTAAAAAAGCTAATGTTGACGTCAGTTTCCTCACTCGAAAGCGATGTAAGTGACTGGCGAGCCCAGTATTTGAACCCCGCACAAACTGATCCATGGTCGAATATCTTACCGACATCGCCATTGGCTCCAGCCATACTCTTGGCATACTGTAGGCCCCTATCTATCTCTATTCTCTAGACAAACTGTATCTATCCTGACCATTTTTATCACCCGACCGGCTTTCTTATTGGACCTAACTTCTCAGCACATATATTTTGAAGATTTTTCTGGGTGAATTTATCTATAGTGATGTGTTCAGTGCAGACGTCTCTGACATCGTCCTTGGATGAGGAAACGGAGATTAAAGTTCGTTATTATTATTACTATTTGCCCTGTGCTGCATAGAATCCTGGGTTAAATAATAAGATAAACCGGCTTTATTATTATTATTGTTTTATTATATAATTTTTATTAGTTTTCTTTTTTTATAATTAATATTTAATTTTGTGTAAAAAATCTGTTGCATTGGCTTGCCAAATTGAATAGTTATCGTAGAAAGTGATACAACATATTGTTTGTATATTACTGTTTCAAAGCATACAATCTGTTAACCAATTAATAAACTCCGGAGAACAACTTTGGACAGACAGCATAATTATAGAAAACCTAAAGATGCTATATGTTGCAAATTTAGAAAAGGCGAAGTATAACGCATTTGCAGCACTAGAGCCTCTAATATCTGCGATATGGTTTCAAATATTGGATCAAGCAGAGTGAACGACCCACATGATGCTGAAAGTTTAATTTTAAATGTATTCACTAGCTGCAGTGTGTGCTATTTAATGGAAACTATTAACAATAATCTTATAATCTAAATACATCACACAAAATCATCAACCCAAGTAAGAACCATGTAAACACGCGCGGAATACACAGTAATATGTAACTTAGAATAAATAATTGCAGCAAGTTTGTAGTAGACGTGATGCTTATTTAAGCACTCAATAAGCAGTCTGATCATTCTATAAGCAGTCAATTCACATTAATTACCTACTTTGGTCTAGCAGTATAATAGGAACGTATAGCGGCTTAAAATTGTTTGTTTTTCTAATGATATGCCCATGATGCCGTGTTAAGTTAAAGTATAGCATCGTAATACTATACCATAGAACTGGGAACAATTAGCATCGCTGCTCTACGGGTAAAATTGTTTTTACCAAAATTCTTTCCATTTGTCAGATAATTATTCTAAAAGTTTACACTAAGACTCAAGGGTTCTGGAATTGATCCCAGAACCCCAGGAACACATATTTGCCAATATACATAAACATATATGCAGAGTGACGAATATTTGCAAAATATTTAAAAGAATAAGGCACATAATACTAAAGTGTCTGTATTATTTCTTGTATTTGGGTGAACAAGAAAGTAACGTATATTTTTTAAATTTGAACTACAATTGAAGGAGAACCACAGTTTTAAAATCCCACACTTGAACATTCAATACGTCAATATTTTCAATGCGTAGGTTTCACGCAGCAGCTTTCAATAACCATCACAGCAAAAGCGTGCCTCAGTAGGTTCACACATGACTCTGGGTTTATAATGTCTAGATTTTCATTCTTTTGCCGTAGACCGGCATAACTCGAAAAATCGCATTTATATTAGAGATGGGAATCGAACCGAACCCTAAAATCTAGAATTTTGACCGAACCGAACCCGAACCGAGACTCTGGCCGAACCGAACCCGAACCCACACTCTGGCCGAACCCGAACCGAACCCGATCCCAGACTTCGTCCAAACCGAACTGAATCAAACTCTTGTAGTTCCTTTCTTCATCACCAGCCTGACATTAAATAAAGATAGTAAGAACAATACAAATATATATTAGTTTATGCATTTACATGTCTTACAGTATCTAACAGCATATATTCAGTCACAGGTAAGGCTGGTTCCGACACAAATTTTAAAATGGTAGCGGTACAAAGGAATGTAGCGGGAAGCGAGACGGGCCTACAGAAGATATTGGATAGTCTGAATGATACGGCATTGAAATATGGAATGAAGATTAATATCAAAGAGGCAAAAGTGATGAGAGTATTCTATAAAAATCTGAAAATGCTTGACTCAATCTAGGTGGATTTGTTCTTGTTAAATTCAAATTATGATTTTTTTCTAATTTTAGTTTGCTACCTTCATATTTTTGCAGCCAGATTTACAAATAATTATATATGACATTCTATATGTGTTAAGACTATCTGGAGTACATAATTTTGCACCATAGCAATTCAACAATTTAATAACTATTTTCGTAACTTCATAATTGATCTTAGAGTTTCAAATTTGAAACCATAAGGTAAATTATGAAGCTTATTACTGGTCAGTTGATAGCAAGCGGTGTATATTACGATCATTGGAAGTACACGTGTTTACCAAATCATCTCTATTTGACATTGTTATGTTACTAAATTGCACTTTGTCTCTGAAATATTGGATCAAATTTTAGCCAAGACATTTCCACTTAATTATAAACGTATCTAATAGGCTATATAGGCCTATAGTGAGAAAAAAATTTAAACAATGATGCAGCATTCTATTTGCTTGTTATAATGAAGGAGAATATTTCAGATACAATAATAAAGCTAAATATCTATATTATGAACATTTGTTGGTCAACTTACAATATTTTAAGAAATGTACAGGAGTAAATACAACTTCTCTCATTTTTTCATTGTCATATTTTTGCCCAGGTAAAAAATGTGGCAGTTATTATGACTTAATGAATTTGTAAGCATATTTATCACAAACCATTTTAAACATGTTTGTCATAACCATGATTATTATAAGTAAAGTTAAACAATTGCAACATTATCCAAACCAAACCATTTCGAACTCGAATCGAACTCTTGCGAGTTGGAAAGCAAGCCGAACCCGAACCGAACCCGAACCGAACCCAACCCTTGTTAGAACCGAACCCGAACCGAACCGAACTTTCATTTTCAACGAACCGAACCCTAACTCTGGAATTTCACAAAATTCCCATCTCTAATTTATATTACTAACTTTATCGGCCAACTTTTCTTAAAAGAACTATGGAATATTATTACAACATGCTTCTTAACAATTCTCGAAAACATTGATGAGAATTAGTTTCTTCAGTGAGCTATTTGCTACGGGTGTTTTAATTAAACTTTCATTGGTAAGGCATCCGACATTAGGGAATCCGCCAGCGATGTTGTTCAAGGCAAATTATTCATGGTAAGCGAGCGGCGCCAAGGCTTTGAGTCAGTAGAGTCAGTGGCATCTTGTTGATTAATTAATTAAACTATGTACATGTAAATACAGATAGTAGCAAAATGGATGGAAATAAGAAATGGAAGGAAATGGAAGGCAGAATGGAAGGAAATAGTGGCAGAGCAGGCCGAAATTAGAAATGTTAGATGATTTAAAGATCCACTCATACGTGGACATGAAGAGGAAGGCGGAAGACAGAGAAGAGTGGAGGCGTTATATACCATGGACCTGCTAATGAGGTGTACACTAAGTGAGATATGTACTAGTGAATTATTATCAAATCTTCGATTCATATTTTTCGTTGCTTTAGCTCTTTCACTCTTTCAATTCACTCTAACGAATGTCAGACATCTCATGCCTGAGCTCTTCGAAACAGTAAGGGTTACCGTGAAACAATTTTTGTAAAAATGGATTGTAATTTGCTTATCATAATAAATGTATTAATTAAAATAATATTAGATAACAACTTTTGAATTTTAATCTCTAGCACTGGGAGCCGACACCTAGTTCCATATGCATAATTGCTTTTGCACCGGTTGGACGACCGAATGGATAGAACGCTTGCCTGAGAAGCAGGGTGTCATCCGTTCTAATTCCAGCCGGATGGTCTGTGACAGTATGAAATCGGATACGAAATCACACGTTGAAGTTAGCTTTACAGCGAACATGTATGCCAGACGCCACAAAAAACTGAAAATGCCAAATTAAGAGTAAGAATGCGCAAATATACTTTTCTCTGTATTCCTTGTATTCGTTAAATGTAATTTTCACCCAAAATACACCCGAAATTATAGAATATAACGGGATCCAGGATTGAGCTCAATCAAATCAAGAAATACGAAGGATTTAAATTCACTGCACAATTGTAATAATATGAAACTCTTTATAATTGTCTTGTAGATGACGTCCCTGACATCATCCTTGGATGAGGAAACGGACGTTAACCTTTATTATTATTATTATTATTATTATTATTATTATTTAAATTTTACCCCAGTGTAAAGAACCTGGGGTTAGATATAAACGATTCAAGCAATAAATGCTGAATCGCCGCCCGGCTACTCGAGGTCATCAATCGGCTTAAAAGAATTCTTGAAGCAGACTGCATTAAATATTTGCAAAGTCATGTAAAGCCTTTGCCAAAGAAAAGATGTCTCTCGCTTATCTCTGGTTTGCTCTGCAATTAGTCTGCCTATGCCATTAATAGTATGTCTAATTAATTAGTGTGCCTATGCCATTGACCTATTATTATTATCATTATTATTATTATTATTATTATTAATGTTAAGATCGTGATATTGTTAAGATCGTTATGAGTTATATCATGAATCATAACGATCTTAACAATGTCCTCCGAGGCTTCCCCTCTATGTGGGAAGGTATCATCTTATGAGAAGTTTTGACTAATTTGAATCATTTCTTTCCGCTTCTGTATTAAAATTATAATTAACGTATTCGTTTACTATATGAAATCTGACATGCCGCAGAAAATGTACAAACATACATGGAACCAAAGGCAAATAGAAATTTCAATAATATCCACGAAAGGAGTGCGTTTAAATTGTAATTAAAATGGATCAGCCCTACCACTGAGCTTGATGTTAATTTATTTCAAAAGTATAATTTAACTCTGAGATAATATTTGATTCAGAAAGCGAGTTCATTACTGCTATTTATTTTCGTGTATCAATTATTATTATACAAGTTATCTGGCGTTCAAAAACTGCTTATTTTTTCTTCACAGTGATGATGAATTCTTTCGCTCATTCCATCATTAGGAGATGATTTATGCATTCCATTGGCCTAAAACAGAATAAAGAGTAGCTTAATCACCATTGTTCTGAATGCTTTTCTGACTAATACTAGTAATCAATCATGATATTCATGTTTACTTTGGATTGGGAGAGATGATTTACTTGCGAACCTGACTCTACATGTAAATTACTTAGTAGCATAATTACACATTTGAACATAATTTTATCACAAGAACAATCGCTAATTTCATTACATATACATGTATATAAAACCGGAAAGTCATTTTATTTCTCGTTAATAAAGTGATACGAGGAAGTAGAGATAATTTCAATGAAATCGTAATCTCAAGCCTAGACATAAGAACGCATAAAACTACTTGATTTATAATGTAGGCTATAGAATACTTTCTAATTTCATACGAAGTGGCTCTAGAATTCTAATATTATGTATAATATGGGTAAACAGGATTGTTAATGGGTAAACAGGATAGTGTACGTAGGGGATGACGCCCCTAACCAGCAAATGTTAGTCGAAGCTGAGGAAGGCATAGGCCTACATGTAGGTGGACCAACTCGTCAAAAGAAGAATCCCCCAAGAATAATGTTAAATCAACAGTAATATTAGATGATTTAAAGGTCCACTCGTATGTGGACATGAGGAGTTAAACGGAAGATAGAGATAAGTGAAGGCTTTATATACCATGGACCTGCCAGTAGGCTGTGCATTAAGAGAGAGAGAGAGAGAGAGAGTTTAATAATCATGTTATGCCTTAACAATGAAAGAATATACCGAACGCAATTTGTGAGTCGCGTGAGACGATTAATTTTGAAATGAAGAAAACAAATGGAAGCTACATATATTAGTTAAAGCCTAGGTATCCTAAAAATGTGGTTTGATGAATGTTTTCATGGTGATCGTTAAAGGTGTGATCTAGGTGTGTTACACGTGTACAAGTAAGTTGAAATGTGCAATTCGAAATTGTCTTTAGAGAAAGGAAGTGGTAAAAATTTTTGACGCGTTTAGCTATAGAAAAACCTAGGCAGAAAATTAACTAACTTTTGAGAAATCTTTGCGTAGTTGATTGAATAACAACAATAGATCAGCAGATTTAATTAGAAACTCACTTTTATTGAATAACCGTCGATTATCGATATCGGTGGACATTTTACAACGACTTGTTCGGTTCTCGCTTTGTTTTCATCACTCCTAAAAGTAAAGATCTTACTCCATGGTATCAGAAGTCTATCATCGAACTGATTATCACCCTTCTCATTGTCTACAAAAGATATATGGATAAAGTAAGTTTAAATATAAACGATACAGTAAGTTTAACTTCTCCAAAGATAACATTTCAAAAGCATATCGAAGCAAGCTATTCAAATTAATGGCAACAGAAACCTGACATATTTATTTTTACAGAAATGTTATCTACTTGTATGTAAGCGTACAGTACTGGTTTTTGGCTATACAATCTTACCAAGTCAGTGACTATCCAATTTCCCAAAAGAGCCAATGTTGCGCAGTGTTCGGAAAGAAAGAGCAATCAGTTTTATACAGCATGCATCGAAGATCTTATTAAAGTTAACAAATAATCGTATTCAGACACGTCCCTGTTATTGCCCAATGGCGAGAAACCGGACGTTAACTTCTTATTGACTAATAGATTGTTTGATTCAGTAGAAAGCAGATATGATACTAAGCAAGACACAATTTGGTTTAGCAAATGATGCAGCACAAGAGAAACCATAAAGGTGATGCGAGTACTTTGTGAAAGAAACTTATAGTATGGAGATGATGCTTTTGTATGTTTTGTGTACTTTGAGAAGACATTTGACTGAATTGATTGGATAACGATGATAAATATCTTGAAAAGAATAGGAATTGACTGATGAGATAGAAGTCTAATTTTAAACTCGCACATGAATCAAAGAGCAGTAATGAAAATCCAACAAGAATACTCAGAGGAAGATGAAATAGGACGTGGAGTAAGGCAAGGTTTCGGCATTTCGCCGCTGCTGCTTAAAATTTAGACTGAGGCAATGATGGAGGAAGCCATGGAAGACATGGAACAAGGAATAAAAGTAAGAGGAAAATGTTACAAGACGTACAATTTGCAGATGACCAATTAATGGTAGCGGGCAGCGAGATTGGACTGCAGAAGATTATGGATAGGCTTAATGATACGGCGTTGAAATATAGAATGAAGAATAACATCAAAAAGACAAAGATGGTGAAATTGGAAGTATACAGCAGGATTTCACACGCAAAAGAGGCCTTCGGTAATAGGAAGGAACTTTTAACAAAGTCTAAAGAAAGTCAAAAAGATAATGATATGGAAAACCTCGATGTTGACCAAGCTACATGGATGTGAAACATGGATCTTAAGGAAGGAAGATACAAGGAAACTGGAGGTATTGGGAATGTTGATATGGAGAAGAAGGAGAAGGATTATAGCTGGACTCAGAAGGTTACAAATGAGGAAGTACTGGATAGTGTTGATATAGACAGACAGTTGATAAATGTATTAAGAAATAGGAAGAAAGCTGGATGGGACACATTCTATGGGGGAAAGTCTACTGAAAGCGGTCATATTTGGCAGAATGGAAGAAAACAAGGGTAGAGACAGGCCGAGATTAGGAATGTTAGATGATTTAAAGATCCACTCATATGAGGACATGAAGAGGAAAGAGGAAAACAAAAAAGAGAAGATTGGAGCTGTTGCCTACCAATGACATATCAATAGGCAGTGCAATAGAGAGAGAAAATCTATTTAGATGTTCAGGGCACAAATCAATATATCTATTGATGAGATTTTCAATGTTTATCACTCAACAGAAGATATCACTCTTTAATAAAAATTATGATAAATCAAGTTTACTCAATTCTTTCAAAATCAACTTTACTCAAACCTTGGGTTATCCATATTATACATTTTACCATTATTCAATTCAGCGTTATCACATAAGAATCTAAATCTTTGATTCAATAAGTGTAAGCTATTAAATTCTGAAGAGGTAAAGAACAGATATAAGGTACTCAAGATTATTTGACGCATAGATTTGCATAGTGTTCTAAGGCAGAAAATAGTTTACTACTAATGTACTTAAAATTAATATAAAACATAAATCCTACTTAGATTATTAAGATAAAATGGATTATTCATTAACTAATTTAAAAGTGTCTATTTAATCACAACCAGACAGTGATTTCCATTAACGTCAACTGAAAGTTACTGAAAAGATTTTCCAAGTAAAGTCATAGCAATAAGTTTATATGATATTGCTATCTATATTTGGCAAGTTTTAATCAAGTAGCAAATCAAGAGAAAAATAACTAGATGGTTCAATTCTCTGCTAAATATAAATTCGCCTCCTAACATATAATATCGATGTTGAGAAAAATAGCCAATTTAACCGCAAACCTTTCCTTATAACTCATAGTCTATGTATACATGTAGTTCTTACAGTTGCTTACTTACAGAACACAAATGAAGCCAGAAAACCAGACAGAAGGGTTGCCAACATTCCAATTAGAGTGAACCACAAGTAAGAAATAGCGTAGAAATGCTGCACTCCATGAATATCAGGTTCCTGCGTGAGTACATTCGTGCGAAAGAAAGTCCAATATATTTAGTGCAATATTTTTGCTTACCGAATTAAAATATTTTCTAATTATCGGGTATCAATATGGTTATCATTATGATACATGGACTATTATTGATATGTTAATACTGATATTGTGTCTAAATAGCTGATTTGTTAGGAGTTCAGGCATAGGCGCTAATTTTAATCGACTGTTCTTGAGGTTCTAGTGTTGATTCTAGGTCAAGCTTATCAAAGAATAAAATACCGGACAATTGCCTGAAAGGTAACATGAGAACTGCTAATTAAATTCCTTACGGTAGAGAACTTTAATAAGAAATAGTTATAGAAAAGTTTTCAATGAACATTCCTTATCATTTCCTTTTAACCTTTGTTGAACTAGGTCTATTATTTTTGAGAGTGCCATTTGATCATTCTTTTGCGTAAAATCGTTACCAATTTCCTTTATGAATATTTTTGAAATCATTTAGTATTATGAATGCACATAATGTTTGACATTTGCTTTACATATAAATGTTGTCAACCTACAGTTCCTTGTTATCTTAATTTCATTGTCTCTAAGTGTTCTGCCAAGTTACAGGTCCAAGCCATATTCATATTCCAAGTCTGCTTTCACTGAGTTTGAGCCTTCCATTGGCCAAAAGTTGATCCGCTCATTAAGGGCAATCCTTTGTCAAATGTTAATAGCGCATTATCAAGCAAAATATGTAGCTTCTGAGGTGGTTTTCAATGGAAGTCTTAAATGTCTTCTTATTCGCCTCCTACGACACTTTATTTAAGATTGTGCACCAAGCACGACACGGACACAATGTTAATACAATTATTCACTTATTATCGTTTTAACCCCATAATAAGGGGATTCTTTTTTAATCTTGATCTCTACTCCGAAATGTCGTGTCGCTAAAAGTACCAGTGATACAAACTGCATTTTAACTCTGTAGTCATAGCTATAGACAAACATTTCCACAGGAAAGATTTCTCCGTCAGATCGCCAATACTAATCAGCAATAGTCCTCTTACCTACTACATCGATGAAGTCTGTGCCTGCAGAATTAGTTCAGACATGGAACCAGCAACACAGCTTGAAATGCAGATTTTACTTGCTGAGAAAGAGAGTTTCAGTAATAGTTTCTTCCCATGTAAGGCATTTGACATCCTACCCGGGGATTCGAATAACTCCATCAGGATGCTTTCCATCAGCTCTGAGCATACCCTGCGGTTCTTTGAGAGCGGAGATATTAGCCTTATTGAGTACGGCGCGTCAAATGATGTTATTGAGAAATTGATGGCGTCCAACAATACCCGCGCTATATCTGCACGTTACGCCGTTCGTCCCCAAGCAATAACTACTGCACCACAGATTATGTCGTTTAAAGAAGACATGTGCGCAAACGGAATCCAATTGACACTCCGACTGTCTCAACATCCAGTCGAAGACCACATGACGATAGCGGTAAGGTTTTAAGCCAGGCGCCAATGTGAGATGAAACAGCGAGGGTAATCACGACATAACATAACAGCAATTAGAGTGCTACTGTCATCAATGACAACATCTAGCACTATTGAGACAAAATCAAGCCGGCGAACTAAAAGAAGGTTCAAAAACGGTGCAAATCCAAAATCCAGAAAATCAGTCCAAAGTAAAGGGAATTAAAGAAAAGGAGGTTTAGGCGACTTATCCTGTGGGTCCAGCGAGCTACATAGAAGACGCAAGTGCATCGATAGTGTTATGCCAGAGTATCACGTCTTCTGACAATGAGTCGATGAACCTGACAGAGCATCTGAATTAAAACCACCGCACCAGATCTCCATAATCCTGATAATCTCCGGATCAGGGAAAAGAGCTACAGAGGAGATAATTGAGGCGTGTAGTACGTTAGTACCTGCAGCAGAAGCCGATAAAGTCGATGGCGCAAAGAAAGAGACAGATTATTATCATCATTACAGTAATTATTATTATTACTACTTAAAAAGAATCCTCTTGTTAGGGATTAACGAAGTTATTATTGCTATTTTCATTATAATAATAATAATTATTATTATTACTATTATTATTATTGCTTTATATATATATATATATATATATATATATATATATATATATATATATATATATATATATATATATATATATATAAATTAACCCCGGGTGCAAAGGACCCGAGGTTTGTTAGTACTATTAACGCTGTTATTTCTAGAAAACGTAGGTTATTGTTCCACCCTAATTTATTTAATACTTTCTCTTATTAAAATGCATTTTGAAATATCATTGTGTCTGTAAACGACCAGAAACATCTGCAAATTGCAGATACGTAAGAAGAATCCATGTGATATAGACAAAGGATTGGGAACTCGAGCATAGGATATGATTTATTTTATAAAAATGAATATTACATGGCTAACCTCAGGAACTTTTGCTTCAGTTGGCAGAACAGTTGACTCAGTGGAAATGTATTCAATGTATTTAGTGTGGTTCTGTGTGTCCGTGGAATTGAAGGAAGAGCACCCTGATACCGGAAGTGGATGCAATGGTTTATGCAGTGTTTTCATGCTGATGGCTCCGCTGGTCAACCAGAGACTGATCGATAGGCCGCATATTACACCAATTAGTGAACTCTATAAATAAACAGTATGAGTAAACGTTTTGATTATCAGGGCTTAAATAGTTTAAACAAAAATAAGTAGGCTAAAGTTATCCATAAAAATTTATTATGCAGTACATGAATATATGTATATATATACATTATATATATATATATATATTATACAGTATACATGTATATATATATATATATATATATATATATATATATATATATATATATATATATACTCTGTTTTTTATAACTGATACCCCGAATTGTTTTAACAATAAGGCCGTAAGAAGTTGAACGAAGTTCTTGAAATTTACAGCACTTGACCAGCAGCCAATACTACCAAACATAGAGAAATTTCGTTTGAATATCTTTTATAACGTGAAAGTTATAGTTTCGCGAATAGGAGTGGGGTCTGATAAGAAATTTCCAATACAGGATTACGGGCGCGTTACATTTAGCGTAGATTATCTCTATAAAAAATGCCAGAGAACACGCAATTAAAAATTTCTGCTAATGCTATTTTGAAGAGCAATAATTTCTTTTCAAAACGACGTAAAATGCGTGCTGATATGTTCTTAATTGACAGAGTTATTGAGTTTTTTATGTATGCATTTAATGAAGAGAATAAACGAAGAAATTATTCTAACTGTGGTGCTTACAGGACGCCGCTGCAGTGGCAGCGGTGTTAACAGTTTTACCCAGACATTCAAGGCATACATTAAAAGTTCAATATCTTTGTCAATTAAGAACATATCAGCACTTATTGTACGTCATTTTGCAAAGAAGTGATTGCTCTTCAAAATATCATTAGCTAAAATTTTGTGACGGGTTGGCTAATATTTTTATAGGGATAATTTTACGCTGCATGTAACATGCCCGTAATCCTGTACTGGAAATTTCTTATCTGACCCCACTCCTACTCTCAAAACTATAACTTTCACGTTATAAAGATATTCAAACGAAATTTCTCTGTGTTTTGTAGAATTGGATGCTGGTCAGGTACTGTAAATTTGAAGAGCATCGGTCAACTTTTTGAGACTTTATTGTTAAAACAATTTGGGGTATCAGTTATAAAAAACACAGTGTATATCAATGAACTGCCTACTGGCAGATCCAAGGTATATAACGCCTCCACTCATCACTGTCTTCCATTTTCTTCTTCATGCCCACATATGAGTGGATTTTAAAATCATCTATAACACTTCTTTTGATATACCATTATTCTTGAGGGGATTCTGCGCAATGACGAGGTAGACCTCTATGCCTTCCTCAGCTTCGACTAACATTTACAGGACAGGGGCGTCATTCACTGAGAAAACTATCCTGTTTCCCCAGTATCCTGTTTATAATTATATATATATATATATATATATATATATATATATATATATATAATCAAAGAATTTATTCTATTGTTAATTGAATTGATTCTATTTTACTTTCACCACAAAATTCGTAACAAAACTTATTCAATATAAGTGACAATTAGACATACAAGCTCGAAGACTCTGAAGTGTCTCTATCAACCCTTAAGTGAACAGTTCATGGGTGCGCCATTGTTGAAGTTCACGTATGAAATAGTCAAACGTAACTTTTTAGCTGATGTGCTTGATAATGGGCCATAAATAAGTTGTTGTGTTTACATTTGATTTCAAATAGTAAACTGCTTAATTCTCGTCACTTTATTCTGATAATATTCATGTTTATGAAGTGAACTATTTCGACTGAGCGCATTCTGAGCCGTGTACGTTGAGCCTGTGCCAAAGTGGAGTGGGTTGAGCATTAACTAACCTGAGCTTTGAATCCAGGTCATTTGCATCGAAAGCGAACACTCTAACCGTTATACCGTACCCCCCCCCCCTTTATTCTGTTCAGTGGCTACTTCACAGGAACTTTGAGAATTTTCTGTTAGGCATGAATCATGCTATATTAAGTTTAAATTTCATATAATCATATATTAAACCTTCCAATTAGTTCTTCTTGTTAATCCTCCGAGTAAGAACAATCCTGCGTAGGGTCCAGATATTGCTCCGTTTAATGAGTAGCTGACCTGCAGAAGCATAACAATATATTTCTGCTGGATCTTTCTATATAATCGTTGTCATCATATTATCCTGCATCCAAGTTTAACTGTGGCCGGGATTGATTTATAGCGGGATAAACGAATGGACGTTCTTTTCTCTTGGGTTTTAAAATTTGATATCAATTTCTGGAGGTTACGCGCTTAACAACTGAATTTATATATATTTGGAAGTTTATCCTTAATTAAATATGTGTCAACAGCTATATGTATCTACGCTTTCAAAGGCAATGATTTCAAATACTAATAAAGGATGAGGAAATAGAAAAAGCTTCAAACATAGCACTAAGCAATCTAATTCATTATTACGTTCTGGATATCATGTGAACAAACAAATTAAAAAAGCAGTAACTCAGGGTTATATACATGTATATATTGTAATTTTATTTAGAATTTAAATAAATTTAAGAATTATGTGAAGGGAATTACAAATACATTTTTAATATAATGTACCTGTATTATAGGCCCAGGAACAGTTGCCGCCAAGAAAGCCACTCCAGTGCCCAGAGCACCAAATATAACCACTACAATGTTATAAGATTAGATATAAGTTTGACTATACTGTAATATGTCTATCAGTAAATGTATGCACACAATTTTCATAAAATTTCTATCTATTTCAAAGCCTTAAAACTACTACAGATGAAACTACTCAAAATATTTAAAACAATGTAACAAATCATGGTAGAACTGAGTCAGAAATTACAATTGCGTGCTTGTGAAGACTCATTAAACAGCATCATCATCTTCCTTTTTATCCCAGTTTAGCTAGGGTCGGGATATGAATGGACACTATAAGCTCTTCCATTCGTTTTAGGAAATATAACAACTGCAATATTATAAGATTAGAGATCAGTAAATGCCATCGTGATAAGATGTAAGAAAATGAGATAAGATCAGAGATGATATTAGGGCATTTCATATCATACATTTTTGAGTACTATACAATGTGTCATTTTAAACCGAGAACACATGTTTTCTATAATAAAGTCGTAATGAGTTGTTCGATGCTCTTTACATTTATAAAAAATGACCAGCAGCTAATTATGCCAAAGATTCTGAAATTTCATGAAAATATCTTTAATAATGGTAAAGTTTTTTTAAAGGACTTGGGAATATGAGCGGGGTCAAATAAAATACTTGTAGTGAAGTATTACAGGCATGTTACATGCGTTACAAATATTCTCTAAGAACACATCATATATAAAATCTGCTAATGCTATCTTAAATAAAATTATTTCTTAAAAAAAGAGGCTAAATAGGTGCAGAAATATGCCTAATGGACGAACTTATTGAACTCTTATGCATATGGTGAATGCGGAGAATTTACCCTTAGGTCACTTTAACTGCCTGCTCGTTTCATTGCAGTCGGCAGCTGATTCACCTAGTCAGGGTAGACCTAAAGATATATGGCATGCAAAAAAGTGCAAAAACCTTATCAATATCCTAATAAAGAACATTTTACGCTGCATGCAACATGCCTGTATTCCTTTGCTGGAATTTTGTATTTAACCTCACTCGTATTAATAGAGATATAACTGTCTCATTTTAAGGATATTGAAACGAAATTTCTCTACGTTTGAAGAATTCGCTGATTGTTCTTCTCGTTCTAATGTACATGCACATATATTGTCTAGCGACATGTCTATGGCATATAAACCCAATTATTTCAACCAATTCTCTCTTCATCCTTGCTTTTAATTTCTCTATATATGAATTTGTAATCAAATCATCCAGTAGTCTGTTTCTTGTTATCACATCCATTTTCATGCCATGCCCTGTTACAATATGTTCTATGCAACTTTTATTTATGTTCTTATAACAATAATTAAAATGCATTTTTTGAAATAATAAGTAATTTAAAACATGAACTTGGTTTGAATTCAATCATTTATTAATCACTAAGGTAATGAATATGAAAGTGTCGATATTCCTGCGGTAGAATACATTTTAATTTCTTCTTGCACCTAAAATCAAGTTCATTTCTCTTTTTTTTTTTTTTTTCTTGATAGAATATTTATAAAAATATACCCAATGCTCGAGTCACGAGAGCCTTGCTGCTTTCCTTGATGTGATCAAATTTCCAGCTGAGGATATCTTTCCAACAATTCGCAGATCCTCCACTGAGAGATGAGGAAATTGAACTGAATATGCAATAATGAAACGATAATGCAGTTTTATAAGCCTGCATGTATATTTGGAACAGCAGAATACGTGACAGCATTTGTTGAACAGTTCAAATATTAATTAATGCATAATCTACATGTAGTTACAATAAATTTCAGAATTAAATTTATTCCTCTTTGTCGTTTTCATTTACATGTTATTTGCAAGCTTTACCCTCTACAGTAGTTAAAGTGAAAATATTTTGAACTGAACGCTGAATATCATCAGTTGCATTTGGACTACTTTATAAACTCCAAAAGTAATTTTTTTTGATTCTCAATCTGTACGAATAATTCAGTAGAATTCAAATAGCTCTCTCTTCATTGTATTTTATTAAACTATTGCACAAAAAGATAACGATTTAAGTTTAGTAGATAATAAATTTAATCTTGCGGGTGGTGATGTATATGATATCGACATGGATCGTGATTGGTGGAGGAGGAAGGTTGTAAGAGACTACTCTAGTGTCCACAAAGATACGCCATAGAGTTAATATATAAAACAATAGCACAAGCCTAATACTTATTTCATTTCAAAACCTGGGCTTCGATCCAGTGCTTTAATGTTTCAGGGGTTTATTGTAACGAATTGTTTATTTTATGTTAGGTTAAAATAAAGACGGAAATTGACCCTACCAACTACCATATAAGTCAAATATTTAAAACGTAACCTCAATGCTCCTCCATAGAGGGTTGCCAGAAACAATCCAGAAAACCCGTAACTTCTCGAAAACAGTTTAGTTACAAAATGAGGAAGCAACTGTGAAACAGGATAAATTCATCAAATTACCTTTAGATAATTTTAGATTCTTAAATATTAATAGACGAAAACATAGTCTATTTACTGTTCAAATTTATTTTCTTCAAAGGTGTCAAAAATAATATAGGCCTAATAGATTTGTTTGTATCAGTTACTAGCTGTACTTTCAAACACACAGCACATTAGTGTACAATATTATATTATATTATATTATGTTATATTATATATATATATATATATATATATATATATATATATTAGTATAAATTGCAGCTATAATAAATAATATATAATTCAAATTACTAATGAGCGACTAAGTTGGTGAAATTGTTTAAAATAAGAAATACTAGCATTAAACCTTTAGATTTATTTTCAACTAACCTGATTTGCGTTTGATATTTGCTTATTCGCCAAAGGGTCGCAGCCAATGCTGATGTAGTAGGCTGAAACTGTCATACCTATAGCGCAGAGCATAGATATCTGAACCAAAAGTGCAGGGATGTTCAAAAAAAGTGATCTGAAAAATACATAATATTCTGCATGATGATGCTAAAAAATGAAATGCCATCTTTCTCTCTCTCTCTCTCTCTATCTCTCTCTCTCTCTCTTAGTGCATGACCTACTGGTAGGTGCATGGTATATAACGCATCCACTCATCACTATCTTCCGCATCCTTTTCGTGTCCTCATACGCGCGGATCTTTGAATCATCTATAAAAATTGCTTTTAATATACCATAATTCTTGGGGGATTCTGCATATGACGAGATGGATCCCTTATGCCTTCCTCAGCTCCGACTAATTGCTACAGGGCAGGGGCATCATTCCCAGAGAAAACAATCCTGTTTACCAAATGCTATATCTGAACAATATAATATATTCAATTAATTAAATTAATTAGCATATATCATCATGATAATAATCATTATCTAATAGAGAATCTAAGTTTAACTCGGGTCGGAATACGAATATACGCTGTTTTTCAAATTCTAAGTATATAAAATGTAATACTTAAATTGTTAAATACTCGGTCAAATATAATTCATGAAATCAGAATTAAAATAAGAATAAGAAAAAGAATAAGAAAAAGAATTAGAAAAAGATTAAGAATAAAAATAAGAAGAATAAGAATATGAATATGAATAAGAATAAGGATCAGAGTAAGAATAAATATAAGAATGAGAATGACAGTGATAATGATAATGACAATGGCATTGATAATGATAATAATATATAATAAGAATAAGAATTTTTTTAATATTTAAAGAATTAAAACTGGTCTGCTAAGACTAACCATTAATTTTGTCTTGACAGTCTAAAAGCATTCTTATCTAACGATAATCCAATGATTACGTTTAGGTTGCAAAAAGTAAATAATTTCAACTTCTTATGAAGTAGTTTTAAAGTATATTAATTAGGCTATAGAAGACTTCTGATCTAGTCTAGTGACTAAATTATTACACTAGTTCGAAGGGCTTAGTCCTCTTCAGCCTGCGAAAGCGGCGTTGTTGGTTCAGTAGTTGAAGAGCTTGCGGATTGATGTGATGACTGAGTCAGTCTTGATGTCTTGTTGCCGAGTTTCTTATTACTTCTACTACCAGGGGTATTTTCAGATCACGATGAATATCATTATTTCTGATGTACCAAGGAGCATTTACAATGTTTCTTAATACCTTTCTCTGGAACGTCTGCATAATCTTAGTATTAGATGATTTGGTACAGCCCCAAATTTGACATCCATATAGCCAGACTGGCTTCAGCACTTGACAGTAAGAATAAGAATGAGAATGATAATGAAAAATGATAGTGAGAGTGACAATGGTAATGTTAATTATAATGATAATGATAAGAATAATAAGAATATGAATTAGAATAGGAATAAGAATAAGAGTAAGAATAAGAATAAGAGTAAGAATAAGAGTAAGAATAAGAATAAGAGTAAGAATAAGAGTAAGAATAAGAATAAGAATAAGAGTAAGAATAAGAGTAAGAATAAGAGTAAGAATAAGAGTAAGAATAAGAATAAGAATAAGAGTAAGAATAAGAGTAAGAATAAGAGTAAGAATAAGAATAAGAATAAGAGTAAGAATAAGAGTAAGAATAAGAGTAAGAATAGGAATAAAAATAATAGTAAGAATAATAGTAAGAATAAGAGTAAGAATAAGAGTAAGAATAAGAATAAAAATAAGAGTAAGAATAAGAGTAAGAATAAGAATAAGAATAAGAGTAAGAATAAGAGTAAGAATAAGAATAAAAATAAGAGTAAGAATAAGAGTAAGAATGATGATATTGAAAATGACAATGATAATTGTATTGGTGAAATAAATAAATATATATAATGATAATAATAATGGTAACGAAAATGAAAATAATATTGATAATGATAATGATACTGATAATGATAACGATAATAAGAATAAGATTAAGAATTTACTTATCAAGATTAAGAATTTAGAATATCAATATCCTTATCCATAAGCTTATTCTTACTCTAATTATAGTTCCTATTGTTATTCTCATTTTTATTCTTGTTCTTATTATTATTCTCATTCTTATTCTTATCTTTATGGTTAACATTATCACTGTCAATATTTGTATTCTTATTTTTATTCTTATTATCTTTATGATTGTCAGTATCATTGTCAATATTCCTATTATTGTTATTATTGATATTCTTATTCTTATTCTTATTCGTAATATACATATCATTATCGTTATCGTAATCATTCTCATTATCAATATCATTACCACTGTCATTATCATTATCATTATCATTATCATTATCACTCTTATACTTATTATATATTATTATCAATATCATTATAATTATCATTATCATTATCATTGCCATTGTCATTATCATTATCACTGTCATTCTCATTCTGATATCTATTCTTATTCTTTTTCCTATTCTTATCTTATTCTTATTATTCATACCGCTATCCTTATGCTTATTCCTATTCTTATTTTTATTCTTAAGCTTATACTTATTATCATTATCATTACCAGTATCATTATCCGTTTCATTATCATTATCGTTATCGTTATCAATATCATTATCATTTTCGTTACCATTATTATTATCATTATTATTCTCACCATCAATGTCATTATCCTTATTCTTATTCTTATTCCTATTCTTATTCTTATTCTTATTCTTATTATTCTAATTCTTATTCTTATCATTATTCTTATTCTTATTCTTATTCATATTCTTATTATTATTATTATTCTTATTCTAATTCCTATTATAATTCTTATTATTATTCTTATTATTATTCTTAGTCTTATTCTTATTCCTATTCTTATTCTTATTCTTATTCTTATTCTTATTCTTATTCTTAGTCTTATTCTTATTCTTATTCTTAGTCTTATTCTTAGTCTTATTCTTATTCTTATTCTTAGTCTTATTCGTATTCTTATTCTTATTCTTAGTCTTATTCTTATTATTATTTATTTATTTCACCAATTCAATGGTAGACAAGTACAAAAGACAAAATTGCAAAACTATCAAGTGAGCAACTAACATGCAAATTGTCAATATTGTTAAATGACAAAAAGTGAATAGCAAAATGTGCGACCAATATCGAATGTATATATACATACAAACAAATACACATACATACATTATACATACACACAACATACATCCATACACATAGATCTATATACACATACATATATGTACACATATACACATATAAATATAATCACACACATGTACATATACACATCCATACATGTATGAACATATACACATTCACCACTAGTCATGTTAAGGTCATGCGACATTAGCTATCACAATTCAAAAACATTTTTAATTACTAGCATGTAAAATATTCTCAAATTTATTCAATATCTTATGTTTTATTTGACTTTTTGAATCATTTGGATTTAGACCATATTCCAGTTGCAATGCTGTATAATCTGTAATGTCATTTTTATCCTCATTTCTATTTTGACTAATTGAATTTAAATTATATAGTTTATTTAGAAAATTATACCTATGATAATCATAGGTATACTTGAATGGCAAAGAGTTGGTAAAGTACTGACAATTCAAGATTACTTCATCGCAGTGAGTATGGAGTATCTTAGAGAAAACGCTGTTATACACAAAGCTTAGCCTATGAATGTCCTTTTTTGATAATGCAATAGATGCAATACCGTACAGTATATGAGGGATAGCTTGTGACTCTATCAGTTTTAGCAGAACCCCAACCGGTGCGGATGTACCAAGGTGACTAAGTATCGTGTTGGACTTCCAATAAAAACCTTTTATACTGGATTCCCATGAACATTTAAAAACCTTATTATTTAAATTGTAATTCCTAAAAACCTAATCTCATTTACCCACGGTACAATTATGTCATTTATTTTATATTCTTACAAATATTCTTACACCTCGGACCGAGTCTAAGACATTGACACTTAGAGTTATTTATTGGCAAATCCAAAGAAGAAAATAACATATTACATAAATCAAATAGTTTTTGCATGTCAGTTACGGTAATGCTTAGTAAAATCAATTCATCAGCATACATAAAACTATTACATTTTCGACCAATGAAGCATCCCAAACGTGATTTTTCTAATTTCTCTAAAATTGTATCAACATAAAGTGAGAATAGGAGAGGTGAGAGTATCCCTCCCTGTCCTACACCCGACATTAAAGGAACAGCATTTGATCTAGTATAGGTCCATTTAATACTTGTTGAATTCTTCAAAAACCAATTCTCTAAAATATTTATTATATTTATATTAAAATCCTTTCCTTGCAGTACACAAAGAATTCCAAAAATGTTAGTTTTATCAAAAGCTTTTTTTAGGTCTATTGAGCCAATATTTATTGTGGAATTACGCTCATTGAAGAAATTTATTATCTTGAGTACAGTTTGAATAGAATTGTAACATCCTACGTTTTTCTTAAAACCAAACTGTCTTTTGGATGTTGTCAATTTTGAGAAATATTTATGCAAACAGTGCTCAAATATTTTTGAGATAACTGGACTAATTGTTATTGCAGGAAAATCGTCTGCTGTTACATTTTTCTTACTAGTTTTAAATTTTGGTATTGTGGTTGATAAGCCGACACCGAAATCATCCGGTACCAATCGCAGTTTAAGCATAATATCGAATAAACGAATAAGGATAATTATGATAGATGGATGTGCATATATTATATGCTCACTTGAAATATGATCACTACCAGGAGATTTATGAGTATCGATCTTATCAATAGCATCGTTCACTGCTTGGACACTAAATGAGATACCATCTGAGCCAGTATTCGTATCCGCTTTTCGTAAGAAATATTTTAATTTGAAGTCATTATGCTTGGTAATGTCATTAGGTGAGCATGTTGACTCTAACTCACTTGATATAAATTCTGCTATCTCTGCATTATCATGTAAACCGTTAACATTTAAGACAGTTTGTTTTTAGGTTTTTTTACGTAATTATTATAAAATTTCCAAAATTTCTTGGGATCTGAATTTAACAGATTTTCTTGTAACCTAATTCCAATTTGGTTTCTATTTTCCATTTTATTTTTAAATATAGCTGCTCTATATTGTTTGCGTGCACTGCATTTCTCTTCATATAATGAACCACTCATTGGCTTACCAGCTTTGCACCAAAGATCAAATTTGTTTTTTGCAACATTTTTTTCATCATTAAGAGATTGATCCCACCAATGTCTTTTAAATCCAGGTTTATTATTCTTTAGTGTAACCGTTTTTAACGAAGCGTTATACAAAACATGTACGATATTCCGGTAAATGTCATTTATTCCTTGCTGTGAGAAAATATCAGGTCTTTTTATTTTTAAGGTTTGCAGGTCAGAGATCAAAAAAAGGTTACATAAATTTTGTAATTCTACTCTTGTTAAATTATAATATTCAGATTTAGAAGATCTTTCCCAATCAAAGGAAAAATATTTTTCATCATTTTGTGAACTTTGTGATTTCTTTAATAAATTTTTGTCTTTTTCAAGATCATATAATACTTTTTCTATTTCCAAATTAATCGGGCTATGATCAGAGAAATTAACATGGCCTTCAATATCAACAATAGAACGTGTTAATTTACTTAGACTTTCCGAAACATAAAGTGATCAATGTAAGATTGAGCAACCCGGGATTTTCCTGAAAAAGTGTATGATATTGTACAAGGAACAATCGCCACATTATTCGCTACGTTGCAATTTAACTCATTCATCCAGTTATTAGTAGTCTTATTAGTAGTCTTTGCTACATTCGAATCATTCATTACGTTACAATTAAAGTCGCCTGCAAACACCGCATATTTATAATCGATATCAGTAAGAGACAATTCGATATTATACAATATAAGTTTCAGGAGCTCTAAATCAGCATTATTTTTGCAGCTAGGTAAATAGACATTTATTATTACTAGTTTACCCACTGTCACAATTATAAACCTTTCTTCACACAGAACGCAATTGACCTTGCCTAACAAAATTTCTAAATCCTTTCTGATTAATGTACATAAACCCCCGTGCGGTCTTCCTCTTAAAATTCCTTGTTCTAGAATCCATCGAACTTACTCCAAAAATGTAATAATCGTTTTTAAAATCATCTAGCAAAGAAAACTGCTCAGTACTGAGCCAGTGCTCTTGACAACACACAATCTCCTTTCTCATTGAATCGCAAATTTGCTTTAACGTTAAAATACCTTGATTTATCCCATTCATATTGTACGCTACTATGCTTAGATGATTTTGGAGTTTGCTTGTCATACACGCATAATTAGCCATTGATAATAGGCATTATTGCACCGATCTCTCCTATCGCTGGTTCACATTGTTGATTAGTTGCTAAGCAGATAGGTAATATTACACTATTCTTACAGGTATTGTGAACTAAGTCTACTTCAGCTATACATTCGTCCCTATTGCTATTGTTAGGGATATTGCTATCGCTTACAAGGTTAGAACTGATTGAATCAAAACATCATTGTTTACCACCCCATCCTCGACACATATACTATTATTGTCAGTTAGAAATTCCGCGATCAGGGAGTCATCGTTTTCAATATTTGACATGTGCACAGAAATGTGTGTCTTGTTGTCATTGACTCTTATTTCAGTAGAGATCTCGGTATTTGACAAATTTCCTCCAGATTGTTTGGACTTAGTGCCAGATTTTGTTTCGACGTTTAACTCAAATTCCACCGAGCCCATAGTTCTAGAGTGGTCTCTTGCATCTAACGTTTTGTAGTTCCAACGCCGGATTACAATACCTGTCGGCCATGAAGACTGTTTCAAGATGTCACTATCATTTTTTATGTCTACCGCCAGCTTAAAGGTGTTTGACTTTTGGTTAGTTTTGGTAACGTTGAAACAGAATAGAACTTTAATGTTACTTTTTCTGCATTGATCTCTGATATCTTTCACTTCATATTCTTTCCCGACGTTATATATTCCAAACACTGATTTACCAGGTGCAGGACTACTTGATGCCGCTGCTTTGAGATACTTGGATTGACCGCTCCCGACTACTCTTACAGCTGAAGCAGTCTTAGTAGGCTGCAATTGTTCTACTTTTTTATACTTATTGGGTTCTCCAGAAACTGTTGCATGTAGTAATCTGTTAGCATAGGATGGTTTTTCGGTAGGTAAGTTAATATTAGATTTTTTCGACTGTTTGGTACTTTCAATTGCAGAATCTATGGCAGAAATGTTTGTGCTATTTGCTGATCGTTTTTTCGAAGCTCTATTCTGGACAACAGTGAACCCCTCATCATCCGCCTCTGATACTTTCGGGGTGGCTGTCATCGATCCCCAGTCAGTTGCAATCGGTTGCTTGTTTGAAGTTGTTTCCAAGTTGACCGATATTCTATAGTTATCCGTGTTCATTGTATTTGATGAGTAATCATGTTGAATGGATTTGGTTGTGATTACTTTATTTCTGTTTCTATGAAATTTACTGTCATCTGTTGAATAGTTTTTAGCGATCTTAGAGAATTATCACACACCTGTTTGATGAATTCTTCAAGTTTATCCAACTTAGACCAGATAAAATCCAGGTCACCCTAGCATAGTTTTACAGGAGGAATATTATCCAGGTTGTCAGATACGAATAATGGCAGTTTACTTAGGTAATTATTTTCGTCCAGGAACGCAAGAATGGCTAAAATGTCATCAAATTCTGTTGAAATGCTAGATGTGCTATCCCGCCTTTTACGAATCGATTTCGGAAAGTTCGCAATATCCATCTTCTTTGTGGTATCCAGCAGCAAAGTTTTAGCAGCTACTATTTGCTCATGGTTGTAGAATTCTAACAGTATCGATTTTAGCGGTTTTGACGCCGATTTTCCAATTTTATTGCAGATAAAGTACAAGCAGTTGTTTACAATTAAATTATTTACGTCCGCCATTGTTGACAGCGTTACCCTTATTCTTATTCATATTCCTATTCTTATTCTTATTATTCTTATCAATATCATTATCATTATCCTTTTGCTTATTCTTCTTCTTATAAATATCTATTCTTATTCTTATTCTTATTATTTATTTATTCTTGTTCTTATTATAATTATAATTGTCAATTTCCTTATCCTTACATTTATTCTTATTCTTATTCTCATAATCATTATCATTATCATTATCAATATTCTTATTCTTATTTTAATCCTTATTCATAGTCGTAGTCTTGTTCCTATTTTATTCGTCTTATTCTATTTCTAATTCTTATTCCTATTTTCATTTTTATTCTTACTCTTATTCTTATTTTTATTATATTTCTAATTCTTATTCTTATTCACATTTTTATTCTTATTCTTATTCGTATTCTAATTCATATTCTTGTTCTTATTCTAAGTCTTAGTCTTATTCTTATTAACAGTATCTTTGTCAGATTCATTATCATTATCGTTACCGTTATCATTATGATTATCATTATCATATTCATTACCATTATTGATATCACTATCATTTTCATAATCATTGTCAATATTCTTATTCTTTTTCTTATTCTTATTATTATTATTTTTCTTATTCTAATTATTATTCTTATTCTTATTCTACTTCTTATTATTATTCCTATTATCAGTATGTTTATCAGATTTATTATCGTTATCTTTATCATTATCATTAACATTTTCAATATTCTTATTCTTATTCTTATTCTCATTTTTATTCTTATTCTTATTCTTATTCGTATTGTTATTCTTATTCTAATTCCTATTATTATTTTTATTCTTATTATCATTATCATTATCAATATTTTTACTCTTATTCTTATTATAATTCTCATTCTTATTCTTATTCTTACTTTTATTCTTATTCTGATTCTAATTCTAATTCTTATTTTTATTATCAGTATCATTATCAGATTCATTATCATTATCGTTATCGTTAATGTGGCCACACACGATCAAATTTATCTGAAGAGATATCTGTTCAGATAAATTTGACGGAGCCCACACACGGTCAAATTTAACTGACAGAAATCTGAACAGATATCTGTTCAGATAAATTTTATTCGTCCACAAACGGTCAAATTTATCTGTTCAGATCTCAGATCTGAACAGATATTTTGGCCACACATGGTCAAATTTATCTGCAGATAAAACTGATGATCGCCACACGGTAAAATTTAACTGTTCAGATATCTGATCAGTTATGCTAATTAGCTGTCAATCATTTCCAGACTGCAGCGCGCGTGACTGGCGTTGTTATTACGACAGTCAATCAATATATTTTGGAGCTATTAAACAACTAATTTGAGAGATACCCATCCTCTGAATGATGGTGGCTGTCCAAATGATGGAAGAATCATTTAATGAGTTAATAGGTTCATTTTTATTATTCTATTTTTTAATCTCAATTTTAAGTTATACCCCTGCCTTTTTATGCACAAGTTCAACTATTATCATTAGCTTTATTTACGTTCACCATACATGTAGATCACATTTAGTCTGTGTTTTCTCAGTGGATTGTGCGTTTGAATCCAGGCCAATTGCATCCGAGGCGAACACTCTAACCGTTACGCCATATCCACCCAATACTTCAATATCAATACAACAGTATATTATAATACTAGTTATAGTCTATACACGCACATGGTAAGTATTCCGCATCATCGTCACTATTTAGTTTATATTTCTACATACCCGTATAGGCAAAGTTTATTACATATAGGCCTCTATGTATAACATAACATAACATAACATAATGGCACACAGAGGTAGGAAGTAGAGATGCTTGTTTAATGCCCATTTCCTCCTTCTTCTCTATGGTTATTAGTAATTGTTTCCTTTTGGTGGCGCATTTAATTGCAGCCGACGTGGATTTAATAACTTTCCTTCACCCTGTGATTTTTTCCTTCCTAAGTAGTCAACACTCGGTTTTCCAAGGTGGTCACTCACAACGTACTATCTGATGTCGGTGTAGCTTAACTTCGATAAATAACGGGCAACTAAACCAAGTGCGCTAAATCCCGCCAAGCGGCCTGTTTATGAAGTGTTCATTACCGCGGGATATTGTGGAACACTGTATAAATTGAGCTTGGCATTTTGATTGTTGAGAAATATAATAGAGATTGACTTTAAGCAAAAATTTTATTCTTTGTTTATAAATTTTTAATTTGTTTATCGAAGGTGTTTAATATTAAAATTTTAAAAAATCCGTTGAGCTTCCCGTATATCCCTATGGGGGGTCGACACGAAAGGGTCTAGATAGGAAATTGAGCATTAAGGTCGCGCATATATCGATTTGACATCAACACATTTGACACCAACACACTATGTTTTTATTTTTCACGTCGCAACGCAATACCAAACTCGCGACCTCTCGTTCTAGAGGTGAGCTCTCTATCAGTGCGCCACGAGTCATTCAATTTATATATAAAAATCAATATTGAAATTTAAAAATGATATTTAATTCTGTAACGCATATCTCTGTATGTCAAAAGCATAATTGTGATTTATAATAATTTTATTTTAATTAGGCCCTACTCATTAAAAAAATTAATTTCTATTTAGAATGCTCAAATTAAAATAGGTTTAGGCCGATAAGTGCGCCAAATTATTGGTGGGCGGGACAAGTCTTCAGATCTGGAAACTGACGCGGCCACACACTATCAAATTTATCTGAACAGCTATCTATTCAGATGAATTTGATGGTTTTTCCATCAGTTTTGAAAACTGACGCTCCTCGGTTTTTCCATCAGTTTTTGCCCACACACGATCAAATTTATCTGTTCAGATATCTGAACAGATATCTGTTCAGATAAGTTTGATCAGTTAAATTTGATCGTGTGTGGAGAAACTAGGTCATCAGTTCTCTCGTCAGTTTTCAAATCTGACGCGTCCACACACGATCAAATTTATCTGTTCAGATATCTGAACAGATCTGAACAGATGAGTTTGATGGCAAAACTGATCGTGTGTGGCCACTGTTACCTTTATCATTATCATTTTCATTACCATTATAATTATCATTATCATTATCATTATCATTGTCAATATTCTTATTCTTATTACTATTCTTATTCTTATTATTCTTATCACTATCATTATCATTTCCTTATGCTTATTCTTCTTCTTATTCTTATTCCTATTTTTATCTTATTCTTACTGTTATTCTTATACTTATTCTTATTTTTCATATCATTATCACTATTCTTATGCCCATTCTTATTCCTATTCTTACTACTATTATTCCTATTCTTATTCTTATTGTTCTTATCACTATCATTATCATTATCACTGTCCTTATTCTTATTCTTAATTTTAATCTTATTCTTAGTCTTATTATCGCTATTGTTATCATTCTCATAATCATTATCATTAGAATTTTCGTTATGATTATTTTCATTATCTATAGCATTATCCTTATTATTATTCTTATTCATATTCTTATTATTATTATTATTATTGTTATCACTATCATTATCAATATCCCTATGCTTATTCTTCTTCTTATTCTTATTCCTTTTCTTGTCTGATTCTTATTTTCATTCTTATTCTTATTCTCGTATTATTATCATTATCCTTATGCCTATACTTATTCTCGTTCTTATTATTATTCTTGTATTATTTTAATGTATGCCTATTCTGTTGCAGCTTACTGTAACACTGTAGGCTAGAGTATATGTATTTGTTAATTAATGTTAATTTGCTATTTTGCCAAATTGATGTTATGGTTGCTATGTTTTTCAATCAAAATTTTTGTGTTTTTAGAGAATTAAAAAAATATACTCTTACAGTCTGGCTTTAATAATGCTTTCAGTAGCACCGTATCTCTGTGATGCCGCTTGACTGATTCCATATGTTAACATCCAGTTCACCGCTCCACCCAATAAGAATTCCCAGGCAGTATGACGAACTCTTGGATCAGGTGTTAATCTGATTACAACATTTATCTGATTTAGAAATACAATTATAATAGTAAACACGCTTTATTACTGTGCAATAGTATAGAATAAAACTCGTTATTTGATTTGTAACCTGATCTACTACTAGATGAAGTTAACAGAATAAATGATAAAATATCTACCAGTAATGACTAATGATACATGTATATATATATGTAATATATATATATATATATATATATATATATATGTTTATATATATATATATGTATGTATATATGTATATATGTATATATGCATATATATATATATATATATATATATATATATATATATATATATATACATTTATATATGTATAGGAATGAATATTTCTTAATGGACAGTGAATATATTAGGTAAAATTATAATAATACTAGTTTACTCACATTATCCAATTTACTCTGTCCTGTTGGGCTAGGAGTGTAAATATATTTTCGAAACCTCCCACAACTATGAAGCCCTATGTGAAAAGCATAAAACACACGACACTGCTGAATCTTATTCTCAGTAATTAAAGTTAGAATTTAATGCTAGGATGACGGTATAAATTTTTCGGGCCCTTTGTAATGCATTTACAGGACTTCTACAATGTAGTATCTAGTATGAGATCCTAGCCGAGAACGCACCTAAAAACGAGAGCTAGGGAACACAGTTTTTTATCATTGGAACAAAATATATAAACAGCTCGATTAATTCCAGTTAAAAATAAAATATAGCAATCTGTAGGCCTACATTGGAGTTCGTACAAACCTAGGCCTACTTAAAATTTGCTTTAATTTATTATTTTTATTCTTTGTTTAGTTAGCTTCGACATCATGATATTCCGTTTTGACCATTAAAGGCTAAAGCCAGGCTTAACGTCAGTTTATTTCCAGATAGCATGTCAGCCAAGGGGAAAATTGAATTTGAACCCACTTGCTGCTTTGCGGTCGCACAGTATGCCAACATGCCACCGACTCAGGCTTAATATACATGTAAATATATTGAATTTGTAATTTATAGCTTGAACTTTATTCATTTTCGAATTTAATTATCACATTTTTTAAATGGATTAGCTTAATATCATACGTAGTACGGTAATAATTCCTTTAATTAATTATAATTTATTCTAATTTAAATAATAATTAGACAACAGCAAGTTTAATATAGTACCTGAACACATATAGCAATTATTCCACCCAGCATGATGAAAAACTGAAACACATCAGTCCAAATAACGGCTTTCATTCCTCCCTGTGTGGACAAATAAATTTAAGAAATTAATGAGCCTCTACCTTACCTAAGATTTGCTATTCATTCTGTACAAAATTGTTTAGGATCCAGTGATTTATATTCAAAGAAGATATGGGATTCTCTGCATTACCGATACGTTCAATAAGGATATAATTATCAAGTACATCAAAACTATAGGGCTATTGTCATATATGACCCAATTGAGAACTTTGAAGCCAAAATTGAACCGATCATATAGTTATAAGATCCATCAAACTGTTCGAATGCTAAATTCAAAAAATAAGTAAAAAAGGCATATGGGTAAATTGCCGGAAAAAATAACGCGAAAAAGTCTCAAATAGGGGATTGGCTGGTGGTGTGGTGTAGGACAGAGAGGATTTGAGACAGTGTATTCGTATCCCGACCCTAGTTAACTGGGATTCAAGTGAGGATGATGATGATGATGATGTTGTTCAATTAACTATAAAAGCAACTACAGACCTTTCATAAAAGGTGAATAGTTTAAAAAATCACCTTATATATATATTTTTAAATCATTGCAGGCGCCACCGTGGCACGATGGCTCCTGCAACGATTAGTAAATAATTAATATATAGTTTACAGCGCTATAAACTACAAAACTAAAGTCTGAAGAGGATATATTACATTTTAGGATATATTGCATTGCAGTTGACTTCCGCAAAATAATCAGGTTTATGATAAACCTGACTGTTTTGCGGAAGGCAACTGTACTGCAATACATCCTGAAATGTAATATTCCTCTCCAGACTTTAGTTTTGTAGTTTATAGAGCTATGCCATTTAGTTCAAACAATTTGCAAACTAAAGCTGAAGAAAAAAGTTATTAATACTGACCAGAGTTGTGTAGGCAACGCAGACTACTGCCATCAGAGGAATAGAAATAACAACAGGAAATCCAGTCACTGAAATGAAATAGAATAGTTTTAAACGTCCAATTATTCTTCATATTCCCTTGAAAATATAATGTGACTTAAATAAATAATTAAATTAGCATGTTACATAGACTTTTCAAATACACGATGGAGCAAAAGCCTTAATTCATTTTTTTGTTGGAGGAAAAATTGATTTGTGTATAGGATAAGGCGTAACTGAGTGTTCACTCGGGTATACATGTAAGTGACTTCGGTTCAAAGCCCAGGTCAGTCAACACGCGCAACCCACTCCACGTGAGCACTGGTTAAGCGTACATGACTCAGGACGTGCTCAGTCAAAATATTTCCCTTAACAAACATTAATATTTTCGGTAGAAGAGAACCTTCAAATCGGGCAAATTTCAGAGCTAATATACTAAATCTCGACCATACTCGCTCAAATGGTAACTTGTACTTGTAATTGTACTACATCAACTGTCAAGTTTTGCATACGAATTTTCCTTTCTTAGTTGCTGTTTTTGTTTATTTCTCTACGTCCCCTTTCTTCTTCATGGTTACTAGCAATCCTTGCCTTTGATGGCGCACTGATAGCAGCCGGAGCGGATTTTAGAAAAACCTTCCAACACTGTGGATGTTTTTTCTTTCCAAACTGTCAAAACTCGGTATTCCAAGGTGGCCATCCGTCGCTGTACTAACCGGGACCAACGTAACTTAACTTAGTTAACTTACGCACAGTTTAACTAAGTGATTTAAATCTCATCCCCTAAAATTGCCAGCACTTACGCAATACATTCAACTTTCTGCTGGTTAATTCTTACGTTTTTTTAAGACACCACACGAGATGAAATTAGAACTAACCAGATTCCAGAGCCGCAGATGGAGCATACATTGCTACACCCATGTACAATATCTAAAAGTTGATAACAAATTAACGTTAAGAAACATTTAAAAATGTAGAGACCGGAGTAGTTTGTCATTTAAAATGAATGAACTATGAGAACGAATGTTTTTGCATTTAGAACTTGGCAAAATTAAGGCTATGGCTTGTGTTAGAGCGCAATCGTTACGCTGACTTAACTCTCGCTAACGAAACCTAGATCAGTGTTGACCGCAGGGTAACGACTAGTTTTTAACAGCTTCCTAACTTCATTGAAATACATGCTTGGATCTAATGAAAGTAAAAATCCTGTATTCAGTAACTTTTGTAGCTTCTACCTTCATGCAAATGAATTAATAATAATTTAGATTCGAAAATATAATTAGTGGCTAGGATATTCCTAATACAACTTATTTATATTAAATTATTACACTTGCAAAAAGTACTCATAAATAATTATAATTCTATAAAGTCTTCATGATTAAGACTATGTTAAGATATGAAAAGAATGATATATGTATTATGCTATCCTTATTAATTCAGCATCTCCAGTTGGTTGGTACACCTGAACTTTAAATAATGCCCACGGAGTCGATATCACAACCAATATGAAAATGCTATTTCATAATTTATATTAATTTGAATGATCCCGTAGTGTCTGCACAGAATGAAAACAATTTAATTTTTTAAAGTACAAAGAAGCAAAAAACTTCAAAACCGGATAATGAAGTTGGTCTTCAGTGCACTGCCAAGTGGCAGGTTCAAGGTTCATATTCATACTCAAAGTCTGCTTTCTCGCTCCATAAGAGCACTCCTTAGATCAACAAGTTAATCCCTTCACAAAGTCTATGCCTTATCCATACCTTAAGTAGCCTATAGCTTGGGAAAAATATGGCTTCGGAGTTGGTTTCCCGTTGCCTTCCCTGTTAGGTGGATTAATTACCATTTAATCCTGGGGGAAAATATTTAATGGTGAGGTGGGTCCCCTATTGCCATCCTCAGCTCCTGCCTTTAGTCGTCTCTTACGTACACGCGACAGATTGTTTGCGGTAGCCCTATTCTGCAGTGGTCCAACCACACCCGAGCACAACAAGGGGCAATGAAGTTGGTAGGGGTAATTAAATACAACCAATAGCATTAATAATGAAGTCTATTCCCCCTCAACCAATCAGAAGATTTACCAAAGGAATTCGTCAAACATAAACGCAAGTGATAAATGTTTGAACTACATTCTCTCACTGAAATCTGAAACTATTACAAGAACATTAAAATTTTTCTTGTGAGGGTGAGTTTTAGACAATCTCCAAATGAACTCTCTAAACCAGAATATTATAATTTGTGTGAATACTCAATGTTATTACATAAGAAAAAACCTCTAATATTTTAAAGGAGAAATCGATTTCTTACCCCTCCAATAATTGCCATTGAGCCTGAAATAGCCGTCAGCAGCTTAGACTTGTATCTCATGTAAACATACTGAAATACAAGAAAATTCAATTCTTAACATCATCGTAGATTGCGGAAAGTAAAAATAAATTGAATTGTACATCAACATTGCAGTCAATATAACAATAATTATACACAGCGACGGTGAATACAGGAAATGCAGTTTATAATTTCCATCAGTGACTACGGAACGTAACAATAAAATGAATGGTACATGCATATCCAGTGCACAATAAGACTTTATTGATAAACAGCAAAAGTGAATCTGAAAAAAATATTAAAAGTAATAATAGGAAAATTCCCACTCTCATCATTCTGTAAACTTTTTATGCTAGGCTTTAATTCAATAGTATTAAGCCCTTTTGGATATTATTACTTAGAGGGAGAGAGAGAGAGAGAGAAATGGTTTTTATTTTTACAAAATTTCACAATGTAATCACATCAATGAAAGCATGTCAAAAACTTAAATTGGCATTATCAGAATCTAAGTAATAAGTGCAATACGTCCTGTAAGTGCATAAATTGTGCATAAGAAATTTAATGAAAACTAGGCCATCAAAGAGGACGCGTAACATCCTATTAAGGATGTTACGTAACGTTATTAACTTATAATCAAGTGATTGAAACTTTGTGCTATAAGAATTCAAAATGCAAAAAAAGCTATTTGCCTAATATTTTAATTAAACAGAACAAACTTACCTCGCTGATGCTGACGAGTTTCAAAGGATATATCCATGGCACAATTATCCATCCAGCCAAAGTGATTCCTAATGAAATTGTTACGTTAAGCCAGATTATATATTGTGATCCGTAAGAGTATATCTCTGCGGTGATGCCGAGAATTCCGATAGCAGATTGATATGAGACTAATAATGAAAGAGATGTCGGTATAACAGAAAGTGCTCGATCTGCCATGATGAATTCATTTGTTGTCTTCTGTTTACCTCCGGTTAACGAATGATATATTCCTATACCGAGACTGACGGCCAGAAACGCAGCCAGAATTAGGTAGTCCGCCCAGATAAGAACTGATTCCATTTCCTATCTGCAATAAATGATCGCCTATTTCATACAAAACTCATTAACAATTAAGAGATAGCAATTGATACCCTCGCACGATTTCTTAGAGTTGATATAATATAAAGAATGCCTATGAGGATAATAATAATAATAATAATAATAATAAAGGTTTAACGTTCGTTTCCTCATATAAAGATGATGTCAGGGACGCAGATAATAAAATGACATTATTTAAAAAAAATATATCACATTATTTACTAGCACATTTACTATACATAAAAGTAAAAGTGAAGCTGTGCGTTAAACTGTAAACTGTAGATTTCAGTGTAGAGTTTCGCTTATAATTGAATTTTGTTAACTTAACTTGTTAAGCTAAGTTACGCAAACTTTCACTTGCTTCTGAATTATACTGTAATTATCTTATATTAATTAACCGGCGTCTGTGATTTAAAATAGTTAACCTAAACTCTAATGCTAGCAACAAAGTTAATAAGTCAAACCATTGAAGAAAGCCACAAACCATTGTTCATTGCCATAGTTTATTGTCTATGATAATAGTTGTTTTATTTTGTTAGTTGGAAATAAATAAATAAACCATGCGTGATAAATTTGATGATTTATTGGATTCAGATATCATTTGAATGAATCCTTTAAAAATCATTGACATGTAGCTAAATATAAAATTTTATCATAATTTTTAACCCTGCACCATGAGTGTGTGCTTCAAATCCGCCTCTAGTCCCTCAGCAATGAGGTGAATTATTTAGATTAAGAATTCTCACCGATTAAATGATTTTTTACTGATTTTCCAATGTAGTTCACGTCAATATTATAGCTTCTGTCAGTATTTATTAAATGCGGTTTTCTGTTTCAAAATTTCTGTATGTTTTATTAGTCTACATAATTGATAAACATCTTGAGTGATTTCAAAGTACTCCTTCATGAAGAACTAAGAGTGACAGCTCGAACACTCTGTTGTAAATAAGGAAAAGCTCTATCAAACGAGTATTATGAAATATATATACGATCATTAGTATGTGCATTATAGAGAATTATAATTAACGTAGAATACGAATACTGTTACTTAAATTTTCCTCATTGTAATTCTGAACTTAACTAATACAACTTTAACTAATAAATTCCTAAGTCAATCTCTGTAGGTTCACTTGGTTGAGAAGGCTGTACTTTGCATATACGGTAGGTTTTATATAAGAACATTAAGACGTCATACTCTATGGTTACGTAAACTGATTTTTAAGTGCATTTTCGGTATTGACTTTTTAAAGTTCAGTATCATTTCAGTGTGTTACAGTAGAACAACTAGCATTTTTATGGTATAATTCAAGTATGATACGGTCTACATATGTTTAAATACGTGCTTATGATTCAAAAAATACATATAATACGTACGATTGAGTTTTGATATACACTAGGCCATAGTCAGGCAGATGACCTATCGAGATTTCATCCGATTTTCATGCAACTTTAGCCCCGAATTAAGTGACCTACATGAAGTTTACTGAACAATTTAGACCAAATACGCCCATTTCAACTGAAAACATTATTTTTGCATGCAAAGAAAATTATATGGGCCATTGTTTGATGTGTCTGAGTAGTAAATAGCACATTAAGTTTAATGATTAGGCCAATATAAGTTCTAAGTTCAAAAACTGTTAAAAGAAATAACCACAGACACTTAGAACTAGTACAGTGATTATGCAGAAACAATAGATGCGCTGCAGGTGTGCATACATGTAATCGCAACTCTGACTACTCCCCTAAAGTTCAATGTTCGACAAATGTGGTTCTGATGCTTAATTACTGCAAATAACTTTCTGAGTTTCAGTCCTAAATGAGAATAAATTAAGTCTGATTTGAATCCACTAATTTTAATGAGTTTCTCTGTTTTTTAATATTTGCTAATTTTGTGATTTAATATGCACTGAATCGAAGTACAGTTCAAAATACAAAAATTGGAGGCGACGTAAGATAAAATTAAGTGATAAAATCGCGGAAAAAGAAAGTCATCTTCTCATGAAAATTATTCTTCTAAATATAATGTCATTCAACAAATATAAGATCCTCAGTTGTGAGATGTTTCATTTAACATTGTCTTATTCAGTCAGTGAACGTGGTACGTCATCTTTCATACAAACTAGCTATATAAAGGTGAAAGTAAAAAATAACTAAGAATTTAAAAGTAAAGTAAATTAAACTGATATTAATGTGATACTCAGTAGGGGCATACCTACTGAACCATTGCTTCCAAAATGCTAATAGAGAGTTAATATTCAGGTTGGTATTAGACGATTTATACTTGACAGTGCTCTAATGGAAAACATTATTGTTTTAAGTGCCAAATAAGTGTTCTATAAATAAATAACTTTAGATATATGGGATAAAAATACGAGAGAATAAAAGGTTCCCTTCAGCAGAAAAAATATATGAGCTTAAATTCGCAATGTTGAATACACCACAAAAAAATTACCAGTTATGAATGCTCAAGAATTACAAAGTTAAAAGTAGTTCTTTTAAAAGAGTTCTTATTTCTATTGTTTTTTATCTCTAATGAAATTTTCACCGGCTCAAATGTAATTTATTTGAAAACGTTAACTAAAATAAAATCTCCTCAATTAAGACAACATCTCCGATTACTATGTCGTAATTATACACATTAGAGGCGTAAATTTCACGCATCTAAATAGAGATACAATTAAGCACATACGTGTAGAAGATGAGAAAATGCTAATTTTGTTGAGCCAGTGACCTTTAGTGTTTCTCTTCTTATTTTACAAACCGGCTGTAGTCAAACGTCACTATTGATTAATTTTTGCTAGTTAAATTGTCATTCTTGGAATTTTAAGACTGATTTAAAATTTTAATTTAAAATTATTTTTAATGTTGCATAAATCATTCTAAGCATTTTAGTCAGAAGCAATTTCGATGATTTCGTTGAAAAAATAGTCAATTGACTTTACGTGTAGAAGTTGGTTAAATATCTTTTTTAAACAGAACCACGACATATTATTACAGGCCTTCATATTTATTTAATTCTTACCTATTATCGAAAGAATTTTTGAAAATTATAATTAGTGAAGTTATTAATTAGTGAGAATTTAAACACCTAACTGAATTTAACAAATTATTTTATTCATATTTTCTCCCACTGCGACATCTTGTCATTTAAGTTAAGAGGAAATAATGCCTAAAAATTGGTTTCCCTGCCTGCATTGAAGTATTTAAGTGCTAAAGTTAAGAATGTTTCATTGAATACTCTTGACTATTAAGCAATACGGGCAATTTCATACGAATGAAATTCTGCGGCGTAACAATAGATTATACATGTAGTTATAGAGAAATGTGGAAAAGATACGCTGAACTCACAAAATTACAACGGAAAAAGTACTTGAGACGGCCGGCACGTATTGATAATAAATGTGATTAGAAATAGAAAGAAAAGTTGAATAAGACATTCTATAAAAAGGAGTGGTATTATGAATGTCGTAATAGAAGGAAGAGTGCAAGTGAAAGAGGTAGAGGTAGCCGGAGACATGGGATGTTGAATTATAATTAGTGGTAAAAAATTTGTGCATTGAAACAAAAAGAAAGGCTGAGTATAAATTTTGTTGGAAGCTACATGGGCTACGCTTACATGGGCCAGTCGTTAGAGAGAGAGAGAGAGAGAGAGAGAGTGAGTGATAAAGAGCTAGAAAGAAAGAGATAGATAGATAGATAGATAGATGGATAGATGGATGGATGGATGGATGGATGGATGGATGGATAGACAGATAGATAGATAGATAGATAGATAGATAGATAGATAGATAGATAGATAGATAGATAGATAGAGAGAGAGAGAGAGAGAGAGAGAGAGAGAGCTAGAAAGAGAGCTAGAGAGATTGAGTGGCAGAGAGAAGAGAGAGATAGTGAGAGAACAGAGAGAGAGAGAGAGAGAGAGAGAAAAATAGAAATGGGAGAGAGAAAAAATAATAGAACTACTGTATTACGTTAATGCATTTCGATTTAAGTGGTGGTTTGTATTTACTAATGATATGCAAGTGCTGCATTGATCAAGGTATAGCACCTTATTATTAAATAGAACTGGGAATGAAGTTAAAACACTATTAAAGTTTAACATTAGTATCCTGTTAGATAGCATGTCAACGAGGGGAAAAGCAGTGGATTTTGACCCTCTACTTATTGATTCGTTATCGAGTAATATGCCAGCAAGCTACTGGCTTAGACCAAAATCGTCCGTAAGTTTGTCAAAGAGGCCTAATTATTAAATTTTATTTTCAGATCAGTTCAACTGGAAGTTTATTCCAAGATCTCTGGAACAACAATTTTGCTTGCAATATCGAATACTTACAGAATACAAGAGAAACGTAATTCTGAAGGTTCTGCTTTATTGTGTGAGCACAAAACTGGTAGTATATTAGCGAAATTCGACTACAATTGAAGGGGAATTATATTTGAGATTTCCAACCTTGAACGACCAATTTATTCAGTGCATAGTTGCCTCGTCTAGTTTTAAGTAACCATCATTGCTGAATTTGCAAAATCTATATTTCTAATTAGCTGGCTCACACATGGCTATAGATTTAAAAGGTTTAGAAGTTCGCTCTCTTGATTTAGACCGATATAACTCGAAAATCGCATTTATGCTACTAATTTGTATTGGTTTTACTTTTCGTGAGAGAACATAGAAATTTCTCGGACAAGTTTTTTTAGAAAGTCTCGAAAATGTTGATAAGAATTAGTTTCTTGAACTGCTGCAGGTATTTTAATGGAATAGTCGTTGATAGAGACTTGAGGCTGCTAGGTTGACCAAGGGCACGGTGTTCATGATAAGCGAGCTGCGCCAAAGTTTGGCGTTTGTAGACCTAGAGCTCATTTATTGATTAATTTAATTTAAATATATTAAATAGTTAAATACATTAAATAAAGAAATAGCTATAAAGCTAACGTTGATATGGTTTTATCGCTCAATCTGTCAAGTTAAAACAATATAGCGAATGACAGACATCTCTCGATTGAGCTCTGCTACTGTTACTGTTACCTTTAAACAATTGCTTTAGAAATTAATTCCAATCATCTTATCAAAATACTTAAATTTGATGACAGAAAATTAAATTTGATGACAGATTTTAATTTTAAATTTAGTTTTAATTTTTAATTTTAATTTTGAAACTAAAATATGATGACAGATTTTAATTTTAATTTTCGAGCACTGAGAGCCGAATAGTTCTTCCTTAAGCACATAGTCTTTTGCACCGGTCAAATGGCCCAATGTAATGATCGCTTTCTGGAGAAGCAGGAGGACTTCGGTTCGAATCTCAGTCGCGTCGTTTCTGACAGTTACAATTGTGGTACGGTAACCGACATTATATTTACTTTATAGCTTTGTTACAATAAAAAAATGAATAAGACAGCGAGGAAAAACTGTATTTCGATTTGTGATCGTGTTTCAAGCATATAAATGTACATATATACATCATCCTTGTATGAGGAAACGGACTTTAAACCTTTATTATAATTATGTGTCTTAAAGTTATCACTGTTGTAATGCTTCGGAAAAATTTGGTTTGATAAACATATTAAACTTCCACGCAAATCTGAAAATATCAAAATGAGACTAAGAGAGATAAATCAGATTCAGGAATCTAACTCCGACTTCGTTATTTTTATATATTTATTAACTACACAAGTTTATTTTGCTTTCAAAAAGAGCTTATTTTTCATCCCAATTATGCTGAATTCGTTCGCTCGATGCATCACGAGGAGATGGTTCATATATTCCATTAACCTAAAACAAAACAAAGATTAGCAATATCACAATCAATCTTTCTGAAATTATTAATATTAGGAATATTAGGGTAATATTAGGAATCAAACTAGGTATTTCTTCATTTAGATTTGAATATAATATTTAATTATAAAAATGAAATTAAATTATATATTGGCATTGTTTTTAATATTAACCAATTTTATTAAAACAATATGTTTTTCACTATACGTATTCAAAGAGCGGAGATATTCCATTTCTTACTTAAAAAATGATTTGATCAGGTAAAACATTTGCATAGAATTCGTTATCTTATATATAATATATAGTATTACCAATTTAAATAACTATACGATTAACATTATTTATATAGAGAGAAACTCAATAAGTATAAATAATTGAATATAAGCAATTCAATTCTATATTGAATATGCATGTCTTAGCAGTAGGAAAATGAACCGAAAGCAGCGTTTATATACCGTATGAAATGACCACTATACAACAAGATAACATACTTAATATTTCTTCACATTTGAGCGATTTGTTTATGAGCACTCTATTTATATTTTTATTTGCATTTTATCATGTTTCTTTTATTTTGTTTGGCGTATGTAAGTGCTTTTGGGCCCGTATATCCATATTAAAATTGTAAACCTGATATTTCAAGATTGCTTTGTGAATCCGGTGAATTAAAGACTATCTTATCTAATCTTACTTTGTAACTGAAGAAAGCAATGTATGTGAAACTATAGCTAAGACCAATGAGCTCTCGAAATTTGATTTAGTGCCTACCTATACATTGCAATATACATCAGGAAATTTTAATTTAAGATCTAATTCTCTATGGGAAGAAAATTGGTAAAGGCTTTTTGACAAATATAAGGTCTGGATTGTAATTACATGAAGACAAGGGCTAAAAATTAGCTAACGTTTCACCAACATCGGCGTAGTTGAAAACGAAAAATTTACAATGAACTAATAAATTAAATTTAAACTTACTTGAGTTGAATTAAAGTGGATTAAGGATATCGATGAATATTTGACATCGACATGTTCGTTTCTCTCTTTGTTTTCATCACTCTTAAAAGTAAAGATCTTACTCCATGGTATCAGAAGTCTATCATCGAACTGATCATCATCCTTCTCTTTGTCTACTATATATAGGCAAACATGGTAATGCAGCAAGTTTAACTACATCTTCAAGATAATATTTGATCAAAATTCATAGCAATTCAAATAGTTAAATTAATAGTAATAAAAGTATGAAACATATATGCCTATTATAGCGGTCATATAATCCACTTTCAAGGCAGTAGGCCCTACATTAAATTTAAACGTGTTAACGACTGAGCGACACTTCTGTAGTTATATAATAATTTTCCTATGCGGAATCAATATAAAAATTTGAATTATGGCGCTTATCAGGATATCTTGCTTAGCCTTCACAGGATTAATTTATGGTAACCCATCTGACCTGTTATA
This sequence comes from Enchytraeus crypticus, assembly GCA_905160935.1. Classification (NCBI taxonomy): domain Eukaryota; kingdom Metazoa; phylum Annelida; class Clitellata; order Enchytraeida; family Enchytraeidae; genus Enchytraeus; species Enchytraeus crypticus. The sequence goes on from CAJHZI010000546.1 coordinate 1,479,546, forward strand.
AATTCATAAATCCTCTAGTTGTCTTCGCTCCTCCAGCAAGAAATCTTCTTACTGTACGGGACATTAGGTCTACTATTAACAGACGCTCCTTCATGTTTACTGCTCCAACATTTTGAAATTCTCTACCGCAAGACTTTCTATCTTGTAACGGTACTGCTAATCTCCTGGGCAAGCTAAAGCCTATCACTTTCCGCTGGAGGTCAGTATTCTGACCATCTTTCCTCTGATTATTGACTTACATTGTTTTGATCTGGCTTCTCTTCTCTTTCCTTCTCTCTACTTTATATATATATATATATATTTATATATATATATGTGTGTATATATATACACACACACACACACACACACACACACACACACATATATATATATATATATATATATATATATATATATATATATATACACTGTATGTGTGTGTGTGTGTAGAGGGAGAGAGATTCATCGAGACTGTGAAATTGAGGCATTTAATGCATTATTTCGGCAGAATACAAATATTGCATTCTATATTTTTAAGATGTGAATTTATGAATAGTTCATGAAATACAGAATATATTTCGACACAGATATTTTCGTAGTGTCCTAAGTTACAGATAATTGGAGAAAGATTTATTACTAATAAATTCTAAATTAATAAGAAATAATGTTATAATTATTTATTATTATTTCTTATTATTTCTTATACTTCTTTTGAACGTTGTCAATTTAGCCAAAACTTAAGAAAAGTTTCCATTACCTTCAATAATTGAAAGTAATGGAAACTATAATTGATGGTAATTGATGGTAATGGTTTCCTTGGTTCTTGAAAAGCAAATTTCCAAGTGAAAAAACGCAATTTGTATTAATAACTCAATTGAATTTCTGGCACTATTCACGTTTTGACAACCTTTAAGTTTTAATCAAATAAAGCAATAGAAAAAAGCTAGTGGTTTCTATTCTCTGCTCAATATTAAGTCGTCTCATAGAATATCAGTGCAATTTTGAAATAATACTGATAAAATCACCGAGCCTTTCCTTATAACCCTAACATTATTTACAGCCTTAATGCTTTATACTTACAGAAAACAAATGAAGCCAGAAAGCCAGACAGAAGAGTTGCCAGCAATCCCACCGCAGTGAACCACAAGTAAGAGATAGCGTAGAAATGTTGTAATCCTTGTAGGTCAGGTTCCTGCGTGAGTACATTCGTGAAATAAAAATCTAACGCATGTTTAAATATAGTGCAGCATTGTTACATATCGAATGAAGACATTAAAAAAATCGAGCATCAATTTGAGTTTCATGGAGATATGCATATATGGACTAATGTAATATATCAGTAATGTTAAATGTGTAATTTTCTAATTGTGCAAGACGTCAGGTAACTTTGAAATTTGAAGTGACCGTTCTTGAGGCTCTGGGATCAATTTTTAATCAAGCTGATTGAGTATAAAATCTCTGACATCCAACGGAAGGTGTAACATGGATATTAAGTTAGTATTAAATGCCTAGAGTTCTAAAACATGTCGTAATTAAGATGAATGGGGTAGATACAATCATGGATGACCAATCGCTGCCATGCATATGCTGCCTTTGTTGAGATATCGTTTTTAATAATGCCATTTGACAACAAATAGTTGCGTACAATCGTCATCAATGTTGCTAATCCCTGACATCTTCCTTGTATAAGGAAACGGACGTCAAACCTTTATTATTATTATTATTATTATTAAATATTTTCGGAATTCCATAGTCACTATGAAGGTATATATCGCTTAATATACGGTGTATATAAAAATGATATTGTTCTCCAGTTCTTTTAAATATATTTCTTATTAGTGTTTTGTCATATATTAGGCGCAAGATACGTATTCAAATTAAAAGTATGCTTTCACTAAGTGAGAGCCCTTTGTAGACCAAAATTTAATCACATCATTACGGATAAGCGTTTTACCGAAAATTTATTTTTATTTAGCGTATGCATTAATCCAGATAGTTGCTTCACTTGTAAGGCAGCTTAGCGTAGATAGTCCAACCGTTAGGCAGGTTGGAGGGAATTCCTCAAGGATTTGTTTCTTGTTTTGAGATTGGCCGCAATTATAAAGCAGCGAATTACAAATACCCCAGCGAAATTCACTTTCTCTGCATCCACCATGACCCGTACGGAAACGATTCAAATGGCACCAACTTCCTCTGCAGAGATTCATTCCTTTGGCGAATGCTAGAGTAGCATTTAATTTGAAATAGCAGCGTCTGATGTGGCGTCCAATTTCTGCTTAGTTACCTCTTATGGCACTGTATTATAAAGTTAGATTGTTAATCAAGAACCCGGAGACTGCACGGATATAATATGAACATATTGTCACAATATGGTTTCATTAATCGGATTATCAAATTTAGGCAATTTGTTCAACAATAATTCAACAATAATTCAAAAATATTATGTATTTCGTACTTTTCATTACAAAAATTACCTTTGAAATTGTATTGTAGTAGTAAACAACCCGAAGTATGTGTAAGTATTATGAAAGGTGGGAATAACACATGGAACTCGGAAAACAGATTGAAAAAACTACTAGTCTATAACAGGAGGAAGTTCAAATCACGAAGTTCTAGAGAAAGTTGGTACCGATAGACAGTTGATAAATGTATTGAAAGATAGGAAGACGAGTTGGCTAGGACACATTCTAAGGGGGAAGTCTATTAAAAAGGTCATAGAAGGTAGAATGGAAGAAAAAAGAGGCAGAGGCAGGCCGAGATTAGGTATGTTAGATGATTTAAAGATCCGCTCATGTGTGACATGAAGAGGAAAGCGGAAGACAGAGAAGAGTGGAGGCGTTATATATCATGGACCTGCCAGTACGCAGTGCACTAAGAGAGATATATAATAGGACTAATTTATCAATACCAAACCGACTGCTGATCCTGTTGAACGAACAGCTGACTGGGTTGAAATGTATTCAATGTATTTAGTGTGGTTCTGAGTGTCCGTGGAATTGAAGGAAGAGCATCCTGACACCGGAAGTGGATGTAGGGGTCTATGTAGCTTTTTCATGCTGATGGCTCCGACAGTCAACCAAGTACTGATAGATAGGCCGCATACTACACCAACTAATGAACTCTATAAATGGACAATTTGTATAAAGAAAATCGCAAATAATATATATATATATATATATATATAAATTTTCCCCATGTTGTGTTCGGGTTGTATGACGCATTGACCAACCGGTGACTGTACTTGTCGTAGAAGGCGACTAAAGCACTAAGATCCGTACCAACGTCATCAGGGGCATTCACATTCGGTTGGTGAGGGCCTAGGCTCCAGAAATTGCTACAAAAAAATAAACGAATGGATAAGTCTCAAATAGGTGATTGACTCATCAGTCAATCACCTATTTGAGAACATGCTCTCTATCCTACATGGTGTAGGATAGAGAGGATTTGAGGCAGTCTATTCGTATCCCGATCCTATTTTTATTGGGATTCAAGGGAAGATGATGAGATTTATGTATATTATATCTCTCTCTCTCTTAGTGCACTGCCTACTGGCAGGTCCATGGTACATAACGCCTCCACTCTTCTCTGTCTTCCGCCTTCCTCTTCATTTCCATATATGAGTGGGTCTTTAAATCATCTAACATACTTAATCTCGGCCTGCCCCTGCCTCTTTTTCCTTCCATTCTACCTTCTATGACCTCTTTTAATAGACCTTCCCCCCTTAGAATGTGTCCTATCCATCTCTTCTTCCTATTTCTTAATACATTTATCAACTGTCTATCTGTGCCAACTCTCTCCAGGACTTCCTCATTTGTAACCTTTTGAGTCCAGCTAATCCTCTCCATTCTTCTCCAAATCCACATTTCCAATGCCTCCAGTTTCCTAATATCTTCCTTCCTTAAGGTCCATGTTTCACATCCATATAATAGCGTGGTCCAAACCAAAGTTTTCACTATCTTCATCTTTGTGTCTTTCTTTAGACTTTTTGTTAATAGTTCTTTTCTACTACCAAAGGCCGCTTTTGCTTGTGCAATCCTACTGCATATTTCTGTCTCACATTTCCCATCATCGGTTATAGTATGACCCAAATATTTGAAACTCCTTACCTGTTCCAATTTCGTACCATTTATTGTGATATTAACTTCACCTTTATTATTGGACACTCTCATAACCTTGGTCTTTTTTATATTAATCTTCATGCCATATCTCAAAGCCGTATCATTCAGCCTATCCATTATCTTCTGCAATCCAATCTCGCTGCCCGCTACCATTCCTTGGTCATCTGCAAATCGTACATCTTGTAACAAATTCCCTCCTACTTTTATTCCTTCTTCCAAGTCTTCCATGGCTTCCTCCATCATTGCCTCAGCGTAAATGTTAAACAGCAGCGGCGAAATGCTACAACCTTGTCTTACTCCACGTCCTATTTCACCTTCTTCTGAGTATTCTTGTTGGATTTTGATTACTGCTCTTTGATTCTGTACAAGTTCAAAATTAGTCTTCTGTCTCTCCAGTCAATTCCTATTCTTTTTAAGATATTCATCATCGTTATCCAATCAATCCTGTCAAGGCCTTCTCGAAGTCTACAAAGCATACAAAAACGTCATTACCATATTCTAAGCTTCTTTCGCAAAGAACCCGCATTACTCCTATTGCTTCTCTTGTGCCGCATCCTTTCCTAAAACCAAATTGTGTCTTGCTCAGTATCATCTCTGCTTTTGACTGAATGCGATTATTTATTATCTTTAATAAGATCTTCGATGCATGAGGTATTAAGCTGATTGTTCTGTAATCCGAACACTCCACAGCATTGGCTTTTTTTGGGAATTGGAATCATCACTGACTTGGTAAAGTCGTCTGGCCAAATACCTGTACTGTATACTTCCATACATACTTCCATTAACTTTTTGAGTGTTTCTCCTTCCAACATTTTCAAGAATTCTGCTGGGATTTCATCTATTCCGGCTGCCTTTCCCTTCTTCATACTGTTAATGTTAATTGCAAAATAAATTTCCTCCTTCATTAAATCGGGGCCCCTGTTATCGTCTTCTATGATATTCTCTTCTTCTATTTTAAAATCCTCTTGAACTGGTTTCCCAGCCTGATCATACAATTCCTCTACATATTCTCTCCATCTTTCTTTTACTTCTTCCAGCTCTCTCTTCAATTCCCCATGTTTACCCATTATACTAATGTTCTTTGCATCTCCTTTCTTTTTCTTATCGGTTCTTGTTAATATCCTGACTTCCTGGTATAATAGATCCGACCTCCCTCTTCTATCATATTCTGCTAAATCATCACACTTTTCACTCAACCAATGATCTTTTGCTTTGTCTGTAATTCTTCTAAGTTCACTGTTTAAGCTTCTATATTTCCTTCGGCCATGACTGGTGTCAATACGTTTCCATTTCCTCCTTTCATCCATTTTGTTTAGCATCTCGCTTGTGATCCAAGATTGTGATATATATACAGACTGGGCAAAAAAATAATCCCCTAGCGAAATCTCAATAACATTAAGAAAACTCAAAATATCTCTACGAAATTTTCGGACCTTCTATGGGAGGAAATTCTGTGTATATCCTGCAAATTTGATGAAACTATTTTCATTAGTTACGAAATTACAGCATTTCTACGAGAAAAGTGCTAAAATAAAAAACATATAATATAATAATATACATTGTTATTTTCAGGAAAATAGCAATGTAATTATGCAAAGATTGACGTGAAAATATGGCACAAAGCCCGAAGGCTCTGACGACTACTGAAGCAAAACCAAGAAGAGTTGAGGGTGCGCAATTGTAAAAGTTCACATGCAATACGTAAAATTACAATGGAAATGTTCGAAAATGTCACATACATATAAGTTTTATTATTTGTACATATGATTATTAATAACTATCTATATTCTGGTTAGTTGCTATTTAGGAGAACGTTTAGAATTTTCTTCTGCAAGCTCAAATTAGGCGTCATCGAATCTAAATTTCAAATGATCACATAACAAACCTTCCAATTAGTTCTTCTTGTTAATCCTCCGAGTAGGAACAATCCTGCATAGGGTCCATTTATAGCTCCACCAAAAGAGAAGGTCACCTGTTGCAGAAGAACAATACTATATATTTCTATATTTTTTACAATATTGATAATTTGGTATATGCTTGATATAGTTATGATTATACTGTGCATTGAAAAAGAAATATAGGCGTTCTATGCACAAATTCATCTCATAAGATTGCTCCTGCGAAACGCCTTAGCTAAATGGTAGTTCCGCGAACAAGTGATTTACCTATTGCATAACATTGAATTTGTTATAAAGAGTAATCTTTATAAATAAATATTTCAGTGTAAGAAAGAAAGAGTATCGAGATTATGTACCTTATGATTAGAGTACCGAGAGTACCGAAATTATGTACAGGGGCAGGCCGAGATTATGTACCTTACATACATAATCTCGGCCTGCCCCTGCCTGGTTTTCCTTCCACTCTACCCTCTATGACCTCTTTTAGTAAACCTTCCCTCTTAAAATACGTCCTATCCAACTCTTCTTCCTATTTCTTAATACATTTATCAACTGTCTATCTGTACCAACTCTCTACAGAACTTCCTCATTTGTCACCTTTTATGTCCAGCTGATCCTCTCCATTCTACTACAAATCCACATTTTCGTTGCCTCTCCAGTTTCCTAATATCTTCCCTTCATTAAGGTCCATAATTTCACATCCGTGCAATAGCATGGTCCAAACTAAAGTTTCAACTATCTTCATGTGTGTGTCTTTCTTTAGACTCTTTGTTAAAAGTTCTTTCCTATTACCAAAGGCCGCTTTTTGCTTGTGCAATCCTATTGCATATTTCAGTCTCCCTTCTGTCATACGCCTATATGCGTTAAATATAGGCGACGAGTACCACTATTAATAAACAATGAGGAAATATCGGAAACCATACATATAGCAATAACAAAGGTTAATTTAGCGTCACTTGATGTATGTTATGTGTGGAACCATATGGAAAAATACACTAACATAGTGTTAAATATATGCTGTAATTTTATTTCGGATTGAAACAAATGTAAGAACTATATGAAGAGAATTAAAACTTAAATTTAAATATCTAACACCTGTATAATAGGTCCTGGCACAGTTGCCGCCAAGAAAGCCACTCCAGTACCCAGTGCACCCAATATAACCACTGCAATATCATAAGATTAGAGATACGTTAGACTATCGTTACAATGTGTCTTTCAGTAAACTGCGCGTACAACACTTTCACAAATTGTGGTGTTTATCTATTTCTATGCCTTAATACTACTATAGATGAAACTATTCAAGAATTGTTACAACAATATAAGATATCATGTCAGTACTGAGTCAGAGAGTAAAATTGCTTGCTTGTTAAGACTCACTAAACATCATCATCATCATCTTCCCTTTTATCCTAGTTTAGCTAAGGTCCGGACATACATGGAAACTATAAGCTCTTCTATTCGTTTGAGAAACTTTTGTAGCAATTTATAGAGCCCAGGAAATCACATCAAAGCTCTTTCAAAAGGGCATTGGTGGATCTTCGGTTTGGACCTTTGGTGAATTAGCTGCCATTTAATCCTTGGGAAAACATTCATGGTGAGGAGAATCACCTCTTCTACTTTCCTCAGCTGCTGCCTTGTTGCCTTTTACGTTCAACGGCAGCCTTTTTTCTGCTGCCCTATGCTGCAGTGGTCCCATCCTCACTCAGGTTCAAAACGGGTGAGGATTAAGACTTACTAAACACTTAACTAAAACAATATCACACTTAGTAAGGTAGAGAATGACATTATAGAAGCTCGTTTTCCTCAAAGTACCTACCTAACTAATAATTATATGAAATTTCTATGTTTATGTTTCTACTGAGGCCTAATGTCACAAATCTGTACACCGTAAAATACCTACAGTGTAATTAATTTATAAAGACTACTTAGTCATAAATCAATATTATACAATCTTTCGCAATTTATCAATCAAATTTTAAAATGGATTTGCAGATTCTGCCTTGACATCTTCATCTGGAAGCCCACTTAAAACGTTAACAACTCTCTGACTAAAAATATTTTGAGAATGACTAGTCTAATCTACTTCTACAATAGATTCATTCAATTTATTCTTTTGACCTCTAGTTCTATAGCTATTTGTTAAAGCTAATTTAAGAAATATATTTTGGAATTAGTCAGGATATCTGCCTGATAGCAGTTTAATATCGCAATAGATCTAATTATAATTATTGTCTAATTAGACTATAATTGTAGTCTAATTTGATAGCAATGGTTAATGGGTTGACCTGTTTATTAGTATGCTAAATATTCAGATTTATCTAGCCTTACTGCATATATTGGAAATGAGGAATATTGCAAAATAAGAAATGCATTTGTTTGTGCATGTTGCAATAGACTTAATTTGAAATTTCGCAAAATTTTGAAAACATTCCTTCGATTTTATCTATTCCTAGTTTTCATTTTCGAATCCATAGGCAAATTTATTATAACTAAATTAGGCTGACATTACCTTTCTTGAAATTGATCTAAAAATATTATAATTTAAATTCTTTTCGTATATTTTTTGCAATCTGACCTACACTCAATATAATTTCTCAATTATCGACTCAGCTTTGTATTATAACTCTTGGTGTAATTGTAAAATATTTACATCCATATTCCAAGTTTTAAAAGGCGTTATTTTCAGTGTCTCTTCATATTCAAATATAGTAAGATATTAATGTTATCAAATGTCTTTATGAGATTTTCATTAGAACATGAAATGCTTTCCAGTGACATCTAGGATGTTAATGGCATTGAGTTAAAACGAAAATATTTTAGTCGATATCTTTTACATATGTAATTAAAATCTATTTATTTGACTATAGCATTTTGACATAGTCTCAGAATATATTTCGAAAATTATACCCAATACTCGCGTAACAAGAGCCTTGTTACTTTCCTTGATGTGATCAAATTTCCAGCTGAGAATATCTTTCCAACAATTCGCTGATCCGCCACTGAGAGATGAGGAAACAGAACTGAAGAAATAATAAACGTTATACAGTAGTATAGATTCTTCTCTTCAGTGCACTGCCACGTGGCAGGTTCAAGGTACATATTCATACTCAAAGTCTGCTTTCTCGCTCCATAAGAGCACTCCTTAGTTAATCCCTTCACAAAGTCTATACCTTATGCAACCTATTGTTTTTGAAAAAATATGGCTTCTAAGATGGTTTCCCGTGGCCTTCCTTAGTTAGGTGAATTAATTACCATTTAATCCTAGGGGATGATATTTCATGGTGAGGTGGGTCCCCTCTTGCCATCCTCAGCTCCTGCCTTAGTCGCCTCTTACGTACACGCGACAGATTGCTTGCGGTTGCCCTATTCTGCAGTAGTCCAACCACATCCGAGCACAACACAGGGAGAGATTGTGCCTATAGCATAGATTATGCTTATGATTAATTTGGAACCTCTGAATACGTGAAAGCATAAGCTGCTGTGTGACATTCAAACCTCTTATAACCTCTTAGTCTTTATATTGAAGTAAAAAAAATGCAAGTTTCATTTTCTAACTCAAGCGAAAGTATTTGAACTGAACAGTGACTATCATCTCTTGCATTTGATACTATTTCATGATATTAAACAGTAGTAGTTATGTTTGTTGTGTTCATTGTTATGAAACTTTAATAAAAACACATTTTTCTCCAGCATTTCGGTCACACTTTAAAGGCGTTTAATTTTTATTTAATTTCATAACATGAGGGCTTCGAATCAGGGTCGTCAGGACTTTATCGCCAATTAATAGTTTATGTTTAAAAAGCTGATAAGTTAATGTTAACGTTAGTACGTTAATTACTACAAAGAACATAATTGATGCTAGCCATATTTGTACATAATTAAAATAGTTTTAAATCTAACCTCATTGCACCTCCATAGAGAGTTGCCAGAAACAATCCAGAAAACCCGTAACTTCTCGAAAACAGTTTAGTTACAAAATGAGGCAGCAGCTGTAAAAAGGATAAATACATTCACTAAATTCAATTTCGAAAATGTTAGCTTCTTTTATTTTAATAATGGAAAATCTCATTTATTTACAGTTCAAATTATATTCTCCTAGCATTTTAATGTATACAAATTTGTTTTGAACAGGCTACTAGCAGTACATAAAATCACAAACACATTGTCTTATTATATAGGCCCATATATTATATTATTTGCCTTACGCAAATTAATATAATTATTAAGTTGACTTGAGTTTTATTCATGAGAAGCTATAGCTGAAAATTATGTGTGTGTCGAGCAGGTTAATAGAAACAAAAAACATATCATTAATGGATTTCTGAAGAGAGAGAGAGAGAGAGAGAGAGAGAGAGAGAGACAGAGACAGAGAGAGAGAGAGAGAGAGAGTGAGTGAGAGGGAGAGAGATACTAAAAATATTAAATTGTTATAATAAGTACATGTGTGTGTGTGCAATTGAATTTCACTGCATTTCATAATCTGGCCGTTCTAATGGGAGGAGTTCAAGACTCATTTTATAAGATGCTAGTTTTTGACTTGACTCAACATTCAAATCATTCAGATTTCAATTTCAGTCATAGAAGCAGCGAACTCTAAGTAGTACCAATAAGTAAGTCTTATGAAGATTTAAGTTTGAAGTTTATATTTGTATTTTCTTTTTAACTGCTATCGGAAAGTCTGTGATTTAATTACGTACCAGTGTGGTATAATGAAAGATAGCTTTCTTTGGATCAACTCTATTTCTGAGTTTTGAATACAAATAGGCCTATTATGATTGAAAAGAATTTAATAAATAAAATAGAAAAGTATTAGGCCAGAATGCGATTCAAATAATTATATAAGGCCATAAAGCAAAATCAAGTTATACTAATTTATTGATTGAAAGAATTGCGGCAAATAGGGCCTGCTATTATAAGCCCGCTGAATAAATTTTAATGTAATAGCAATATGCTGATTAAATTTAGAAAATAAAAGAAATTATTAAATGAAAACCAAAGGAAATACTTAATAATAAATAGAACATTAATTTTATATTGCATGTAGGCCTATAATTTATAATTCTTCAAATTGTTAGTATTCTGACAAATTTAGGCATATTAGGCCTATGCAAAACTCAGCGTGTAAATGAATTTAAAATGCAGGTTTAACATAATAAAGAATAACTATAACAAATAATAAATATTATACAATTGTTACGATTAACTAAATCTATGAAATAGTTTATATTAATAATTAGAAACATATAATATAAATTTATTTTCGACAAACCTGATTGGCGTTTGATATTTGCTTATTCGCCAATGGGTCGCAGCCAATGCTGACGTAGTAGGCTGTAACTATCATACCTATTGCGCACAGCATAGATATCTGAACCAAAAGTACAGGGATGTTCAACAAAAGTGATCTGAAAAATACATCATATTCTGCATGATAACGCTAAAAGATGAAATGATACAATCTATACAATATTTTAAACTATACAGGAGTCAGTTATTAAATATTCAGTCCAATATTCGAAATCAGATTAAAACTTGTATAGATACAGCTAATTTATTGTGACATGGTAGGTCCTACTCCATTTTGAGCTTTAATATTTTGCATAACATAACATGATATAACATAACAACAATTAGAGTGCCACAGTCATCAATGACAACATCGAGTACTATTGAGACAAAATCAAGCTGGTGAGCAAAATGAAGGTCCAAAATCGGTGCAAATTCCAAAATCTAGAAAATCAGTCGAAAACATAAAACATACAATATGCTTCCCTCTAAAACTTAATTCAACAATTGATTTTTTGATCTTTGAATAGTATAATATTGCATTATATCTTATTGTTTAGCATCGTAATATAACTTTGCTCTTACAGACGAGCTTTGGCGAGAGTTTCAGTAGCACAGTATCTCTGTGCAGCCGCCTGCTTTATTCCGTACGTGATCATCCAATTCGAACCTGCTCCAATTAAGAATTCCCAGGCAGTATGACGAACTCTGGGATCCGGTGTTAATCTGATTTAAACATTTATCTGATTAAGAAGGATAGAAACAATTATAACAGTAATTACTTTTTATGTCTGTTTAACAGTAGATATTGAATTCAATTTAAGAACATTTGAGGAGTAACTATTAAGAATAAGCCTGTACACGGAGTTCTTGTCAAGCAAATTTCACAGCATTGACCACCCAATCCTTTTGCAACAGTTTTCCTCTTGATTTGGTTTCCTCTTGGTTTGCTATGATCTTACTTTGTTGACCTCATATCTCACAGATTGTTCATAGTGACTCTCAGTATCACCGAACTACTTTTCACTTGCAGCCTAAATAATTCTTTTTCTCCACAAAATAAATCAGTCTGGGGCGTTCAGATGAGACTCGGTTCAGTCTATCTTACTCTAGGGCCTAGGACATTTGTGAAAATGTTTGAGCCTCTCCCAACAACTTTTTCTGGTTACCCTACTATTAGTTAACATTTGAAGTCGACTTAAGGTCAACTTCAAGTTAAGGTAGTTAAGGTCGAAGACCTTAACACTGGCTTAATTTGAGCATTCTCATAATTCAGAAGCAGTTTAACTAGTTAGCGTCTAAACAACTTTCACATTTGCTCTGGGAGATTTTTCACTCAGCTACACGATTGGGATGTTTTACTATTATTAGTCATGAAAAATGTAACAGTTTCGTTGACGATAGACATAATTTTTGCACTGAAACTACTGCAACTGTTTCGTTGTTCTGCCGGTGTCATAATATCACAATTAATTTTGCAGCTAGACTTAATCAGTCCACTACCTACATCCCCCTCTACAAAACACAGCGGATCTGAACGAATTGCAAAAGTGGCACAGTTTGGCCTCAATCCCCTCTCAGAGAGGCTTGGTTGCGCCACTGTCAATGGCAAGATAACTTGTTGGCAAAGTTTGAAACTAAATAGGTAGGGTCTTGAAGTGAAGAATTTAGCTAGTTAGTTAGTTACTATGTTTAATGACATTATCATCAAAGCATGAAATCCAAAATTGCTCATACAAACGGGTCATCAAAGAGGATAAATAAAGCCTATCTAGTTGATAGCCCGCAATCATAAGCAAACATACGCAGACAGCAATTCATAATAATACGCCAATTAATGCAGATTACAACACAGCAGATTTTCACAAAGTAAGGAATAAGAAATGACGACCGTGGGATGATTTTGTTTTACACAAACACGTACCTTCTCTTAATGCACATCTTCCAAAATTGAATTTATAAAAGCTCAGAATATATTTGACGCTAAGTAACGTTGAAAACGGTATAATATTTAACATAAACTGCAGTAGTTGAGCCTTTGGTTACAAAACATTTTACAAATATCTCATCCCGTTTTATATTTATAATTGTATTTGATTACATTTGATACGAATAGGCTATAGAAAAATCTATCGCTTTTACTGCCGCATTTGCGCTTGTTCGAATATCCGAAATTGAATTCCAAAAAGAAATTAGAAAATTTATTTAGAAACAGATTCTTGTTCTGCAAATATCCTTGAGAATATAGGATTGATGTAAGCATTATCTTCATGATACAATTTAAAAACTTCTAAATTCCGGTTTCAAGAGTTGGTGATATAAACAATGTAAAGCAATGTAGCGTATTGTTATTGGACAGTGAAGCTCTTATGTAATAATAGATACAATGTAGTGGTAAATAATATCCAAGAGACTCAACATTAGGTTACTCACATTATCCAATTTATTCTGTCCTGTTGGTCCAAGAGAGCAAAAATGTTTTTGAAACCACCCACAACTATTAAGCCCTGTGTAAAATAGTAAATTACGAGTCTTCCAAATATTTTCCTTCCATTGTAAAGATTTTCAGTAAACACTTTTAAATAAAAACAAAAGTAGCAATGGTCTTTAGTTTCCGTCAATAGTTCAGAGTAAAAGAAAAACATTGGCACAATACATTCCGAAAGTATGCTACATGTTTGAAATATAATATATATATATATACATGTATATATATATATATATAATTATATATATATATATATATTATATTTAATTTTTTAAATCATACATATAGGTAGGTTTTAACAGAATTCAGCATAGTTAGCTTATGGTACAAAATGGTTCTGCTTGTCATTACAGAATGATAACATGTAGCAAACAAATAGATGTTATAATTCAATAACAATTTCCATTATGTGATGACGTTTAAATTTTATTGTAATAGCATTTAATATCATGGAGTAAAGGTGCCTCGTTAAAAGATTTTTCATAATTAGAAAAGAATCAATAAACAGTTCGGTTGATTTTACGTAAACAAATAGTAAAAAAGTAAAAATTGTTAAAGTTTACGGTACACAAGCGAATTCAAAGAGGAATTAAATATATCTGTTTTATAATTAAGTAATTAACTTGGAAAACAAAATGCCGTTTAGCTAAATGACAGTATTGAGTTAGCAACATATGGCTTGAAATTTGTAAGAGTTTAGTTTTATTTATTTAACTTGTAGAAAGTCGAATTTCTGAATTATGTCATTACTATATTAATTAGGTCTAATTACATTTTTGTTTCCTAAAAACAACTATAGTTTAAATAGCAGTTTAGACAGTACAGTAATATGACTTCCTAGAGCAATACCTGAACAAAGATAGCAATTATTCCACCAGTTGTTTCCTAAAAACAACTATAGTTTAAATAGCAGTTTAGACAGTACAGTAATATGACTTCCTAGAGCAATACCTGAACAAAGATAGCAATTATTCCACCAGACATAATTAAAAACTGAAAAACGTCCGTCCATATAACGGCCCTCATTCCTCCCTGTGTAAACAAATAAATTCACAAAATTCATAAGCCTCTTACCTTGCTTAAGATTCACAATATCATCATTAAAATCGTTTTAATACAGTGATTTATATACATGAGAACACTGTACATTGGATTCACTGCACTGCCAACAAGTTCCAAACGGATAAAGTAAACAAGTACGACAAAGCATATCACTACAATCGTATGACAAAATTTAGACCTTCAGCGCAAAAACTGAACCTATGAGCAACCTATAGATATAATTTTACATGAACCTATAAGTAGAATTTTAGCAATATATGACGCTCAGCATGAAAATAAATAAAATCTGAGCCAGAGAACAGCGAGAATTATTAACTTTTAAAGAAAAATTAAGTAGGACATTGCATTAAGAAATTCATTGAAAGGTTTTACTCTTTCACCTGATAAACCCCCTAATTTTTCAAAACGGAAACTGGAATCCTACAAATAGCATTTCGTTCTTAAAAAGTTACTTCAGTTCTTAAAAAATTAGCCTTGTAAACGGGCTATAAAAGTTTTCTTTAATAATCAGTTAATCATTAATGATTTAACTTAAAATCCGGTTACTCGTCAAATAACAATTTCAAGGATGTCTATTGTCTAATAATTGCGATGAAATACTACAATATCTACTCAATCAACTATAAAAAACAATGTATGAAAGTAAACAACTGGTAAAACGCTAATGTTAACGTCAGTTTCCTAACTCGAAAGTGATATCAGTTACGGGCGAGAACAAGATTTGAACCCGCACATATTTGATCCGCGGTCGAGTATCTTACCAACCTTGCCACCGGCTCCAGTCAATTTTCAAATGAACAATTTTGTTTCAATTCAAGGGTGCCAAAAGCAGAGTTTGAATATTTCGCGTACTTGAAATAAAATCCTTCACTGTGTAACTCATTAATCTGATACAATGTAGAAAGTGCCACATTCATATAGGGAGCAAGCCTACGGTATTATATCAGCAAAAAATAGAAACTATATTTGAAACGTTTAACTATGGTATTTTATAGCTTTAAAGCATTCAGTCAACATATAAATGAAAAATAAAGATAACAATTTTGTTGTTAATACTGACCAGAGTTGTGTAGGCAACACAGACAACTGCCATTAGAGGAATAGAAATAGCAACAGGAAATCCAGTCACTGAAATAGAATAGTTACTATTTTGCTTCAAATTTCCATGAAAGTGTAGGGCGACTTAAAGGAAATATTAAATTAGAAAGTCACCTAGACATTCCACTTACCCTAAGCTCCAAAAATCGTTAATGAATTTTATTGTTAAATTGTTTAATTGAGTGTTAATAGTTTTGGAAAAAATATTCTAGTACAGCGTAGCGGAATTTTTTGTTTCTTGCGATTGTACATGAATTTTCTCTTTCTGTCTGCTTGTTCTCATTTGGCTAACTTTGGTGTGCTTGCGAAGTTTTTCTAGTGTTATATATGTATTCTTAGCTGCCTAGCGTCAGGGAACGGAGGTTAAACATATAATAATAATAATAATAATAATAATAATAATAATAACAAAAAATAGTAACAATATTAAAAATAATGACAATAAATAATAATGATAATACTAATCATCATCATAATCGTCGTCATTACAATAATAACTAAAAATAATAATATAAAATTAAAATAATAATAATAATAATAATAACAATAATAATCATCATCATCATCATAATCATAATCATAGTAAAATAATCATAATAGCTGAAACTAACCAGATTCAAGAGCAGCAGATGGAGCATACATTGATACACCCATGTACAATATCTAAAAATCGGTAATTCATTTTTCATTTAAACAACTATACAACAATGGACACCTGTTTGTAGATATAAAAAGACATTAATTGTGGATTCTTCAGCACTAAACAAATTTTTAGTTGCCATACTCTGAATATTCTAAATATATTGTTATTTATAGCACAACTAAAGCTAAATGCTGTTACTGATATGGTAGAATAACAATAACACGATGAAATTCACACCGAGTCAAATCATGCACATTCACAGCCAACATGGATAATTGCCTATTCCTAACTCTACTGTGGTGGCGATGAGAGATGAAGGTAAGATTAAGGAGTCGGAGACGAGTGGAGGCGTTGTATGCCATGGACCTGCCAGTAGGCAGCGCACAGAGAGAGAGACCATGGTGGCAAACGTGAGGTGTTAAAAGTGATGGATAGCATCACAAATTATCATCACGTTAGAATGCGTGTTTATCGAGATATTACTGAGAGAGTTTATCTTTTTTATTAAATAAGGTACTTGCAAATTTGCTGCCTGCTAACAATTTTTAAAACAAACGTTTATCTTTTAAGTAATCTTTAAATTTCCTGTAAAATAAAATTACGCAACAATTTAAAGTTGTATATTAACACAGCATAATTCGTATCCATTCAATGACCTACGTAGGCTGATGACGTCACAGAGAAGGAACATATTGTGAAAAATAATTATCATAATTATTGATTTTTTGGGGAAGCTTCTGAGTCACTCGCCAATTCTGCTGTCCAAATAATAGTATTATAATAAAAAAAAGTTTAAAAACCTACTGCTAAAGTCAGTTTCCTCACTCGAAAGTGATGTCAGTGACGGTCGAGCCCATGTTGATCCGCGGTCGAATACCTTACCGACATCGCCACAGGCTCCAGGAATTGTGAATAAAAGTGAAATGATACATAACAGTATTAATCAAGCTAAAGTCGTTTGTGCAATTACTCACTTTTAATGCACAAGAAAAGTACATTAAATATTTCAAATTAAGTTTTGTTTCTTACCCCTCCAATAATTGCCATTGAGCCTGAAATAGCCGTCAGCAGCTTAGACTTGTATCGCATGTAAATGTACTGGAATACAAGACAATTCAATTCCTCATATGCATCATAGATTACTGAATGTAAAAATTAGTTCAGTTGTATATAAAAAGTGCTGTCAATATGACAGTAGTTATGAACAGTAAGGTGAATACAATGAAATTCAGTTCCTGTCATCGCAGATTTTGAAATGTAAAAAAATTGAATGGTATTTCAAAGTGCAATATAACAATATGTAAGAAAAGTTAAGGTGAATATATATTAAAAAACAACAGGAAAAATTCTCTCGTCACTCTTGCAAGCATTGTGTTTATATAACATTAAGCTCTTTTGTTATGTGCATATGGTTGAAAAGTTGAATTATAAAAGTCCACAATTATTTATTTAAAATTGATATTAGTAATTGAATAGAAATTAGAAATTACCTCGTTGATGCTGATGAGTTTCAAAGGATATATCCATGGTACGAATATCCATCCAGCCAAAGCGATTCCTAATGAAATTGACACGTTAGCCCAGATTATATATTGTGATCCGTAAGAGTAAATTTCTGCCGTCATTCCGAGGATTGAGATGGCCGATTGATATGAGACTAAAATTGAAAGAGAGGTTGGTATAGATGAAAGTGTTCTATTAGCCACGATGAATTCATTTGTTGTCTTCTGTTTACCTCCGGTTAACGAGTGATATATTCCTATACCGAGACTGATGGCCAGAAACGCAGCCAGAATTAGGTAGTCCACCCAAATCAAAACTGATTCCATGTCCTATCTGCAAAATGTTCTATTCTATGCAACGTACTGTAAATTCATTTATTATTAGAAGACAGTGATTGATGTCATAAACGATTTCATGGAGTTGTTATAACTCTGGAAAGGCTATAACAATGATATAAAATATTTTTAAAACACTAATAATATTTAGGGGTTAAAAGTTAATGTAAAGCCGTAAGCAAAACTGTCAATTATAAGACTTTTCCATTTATAGGTCAATTTATAAAGGAATCCAGTTAATGATTGATAATTTATTTAAAATTTCACTGGTTTCTAAATTATATCATTGCATTATTGAAGCGGTCCATGATTTGCAAACAGCTAACCTTAACTTATATACAGGTGTCCGAGTAGAGTAACTAAACAATTAGTGCAGGTTTAAATCATTTCGTTAAGATTTCATTTCTATGAAATGCAAAATATACACATTTTGTACTCATCCATTGCCGTTTTATATCATTTGCAGCTACATATGTACCATGTATTCATAATTCTAACCCCTTTTCCATGAGCATGCACAACGAACCATTACTTTAACATCGCCACTGAGCTACTGTGAGCTCCACTGATAAACACTGAGCTCCATTGAGCTCCACGGAGCCCCACTGATTAACACTGAGCTCCAGTGAGCTCCACTGAGCTCCACTGAGCCCCACTGATTAACACTGAGCTCCATTGAGCTCCAGTGAGCTCCACTGAGCTCCACTGAGCTCCACTGATCTACACTGAGCTCCACTGAGCTCCACCGAGCTCTACTGATTAACACTGAGCTCCACTGAGCTCCATTGAGCCCCACTCATAAACACTGAGCTCCACTGAGCATCACTGAGCTTCAAGGAACCCCGATACACTAAGTTTGTATTTTACACTAGATAGTGCTAAAACTGCAGAAAACGAAACAATAACCTCTTAAAATTCTATTATTCTACCTATTATGTCATTATACAAAGAAAGGACACTAAGTCGTCAGGTGTTTCACTAAAAAATACATTGTAGATACAGTCAGTAAATGGCACATCTTCTCTCATGTAACCTAATATATAGAGTCGAAAGTGACGTAGACTTATGTATAATGTGATACTCAGAACTAACCGAACGAATGTTTTGTAAAAACCTGATAGATAATTAAATCCTTAGCTACATATAGGACGATTTACATTCAACAGTGCTCTTGTGAGAAAGTTCATGGTCTTAAATGCTAAATAGGTCTTCAGTAAATGTATACCTTTACAGACAATAATATAATGATATTTGAAAACAATGCAATCCCTTTATTAGAAAAGAGTATTTGAGCTTAAATTAGAATTGTTGAATAAAACACGAACAGTTGCCTTTTGTGCATACTCAAGAATGATAAAAGTGTAATATTCTTCTAGAAGAGTTTGCATTTTTATTGAACAGTGCTCTAATGAAACAAAATATCAAGATCACTATACGTGCGATTTACGCTTAATATTTTCAATGAGATCGTACGCGACATGGGAAAGAATAGACAAGATATGATCAATTTTACTGCAGTATGCACATCTTTATTCACCAAATTGTGGTAGCAAATATACAGCAGGTGCACAATATACTATAGGACTCAGAAAATATTGAGCGGAATTATGTTCACGAGAAATATAAATACCTATACCTATATGGACTACCTCGAAACGAAAAGAACAAGAAACTTTTCACAATTTGTACTCGAAATCAGTGCGATAAAAACAATTAAAATAAAGTAGAGAAAAATTCAAAGTTTACTTTTCAATTATCCAGCATTATTTATTCATTGTTCCGTTTATTATTTTCAAAGAAAGTACGCAAATAAAAATTTCACTTTACCTTTGTTACTTCTGTAACATTAAAGCAAGTTAATAATCGTACTAAGTCATTAGTTTGCCTAATTCACTACGTCTTCGTGTATAATCAATCATTTCATAGTAAATATTCCCATTTGAACTTTATCTTAGATAAGAAATTTAATCTTCGATTTACAATTTTTAATGCAGCATGCAATTGTCCCATGTAGTATTGGGTTTGCGCTATAATATTTTATCGAAGTTATGAACTAGCTTAGAATAGACCTGTGTGTATGCATTTATACTGCTACGGATTAGAGACTTAGATCATTCAGTAGAATCTAAGTCACACAGCTAGATGTGTACACATTGCGATTTAATCAGTCAAATTGTCACCTCCGATGAAGAAATGCTAATAATTGAAAATACAATCGCGCTGAGCGCCAGAAAGAATTTTTGCTTCCTATTTTGCAAGTTTAACTTGACATGATTAGCAGAAACCACGGACAAAGCAAAATACTAGATTTTGCTTACCTAAGGTATATGTTTGCCATTTATTACACAGTGCGAACCATTAATTGAATGTCCTGGGCCAATTCGAATGCAAAATATCTTATTGCAATTTATTGATAAACCCTTAGAACTTAGTTCATCGGCGCATATGTCGGTAAATTTCTGGAGGGCTTGAATTGAAATAGACAGCAAGATCAAGTCGTCTTCATACAATTTCAATATCACATGAGATACAATCAAAGACGGTAAGACTGCATTTAGAACCTATGGTCTGCTATTTCACAGACAAGCTTGCTATCAATTCGACTATCCATCCGACCGATAGGCCTACAGATGTAGAAATCAATTATAGTGCAGTCGATGAAATATTTATAGTAGCGTTTAATACGTTATTCTGAAGTCCTTCATGTAGCCCTACTGCAGCAGTTTTATGATACACTCCGTTGACCTAAAATATAATACACACAGTAACGATAGCACCTTTTCTTGTATAATTTACAAGTATGCCTAACACTAATGTGTAATTGTAAACCTTTACAATTATTTTAATTTCGAACTACTAATGGGCTGCAGATAGTAAACCTAGCCCAGAACATGTTGCATTGCAATCAATTCCTCATATCCATTCAATGTAATAATGCAGCATGTAAAGAAATGCAAAAAAATACAGCTCTGCAGATGCGAATCTAACATTCTTTCAATGACATATTAACTGTCACCTTGGGTGTCATCATCAGTTCCTTGCGTTCTGAAGAGTACATTGGGCGGCAACGTTCCTTCATTCTTTTCTGTCTCCAGTAACCCTCACTGCATCTTCCCAAGAAATGTTAAAAGTTTCCAAATCTTTGTCGATCGTGTTGAATCAAATACTAATAGGTCTTCCTCTTTACATTTATCCTTGACTTGGCTTCCAAGTACAGAGGACAATGAGCATACAAAATTGATAGATACAATTTAGAATTGAAAGATACAATTTAGAGCTTCCGAATTTCTTCCTTGTTTCAAATTGTAGGGGGTATTTAAGCTCGGTGTAGGGCCTAAACCTGCTCCCTATGATGGAATATACTGTAGTTTTGGTTAAGGAATTGCATGTTAATGAGAGTGAAAAATTGGTTCGCTATTGTTTGCGAAAAGTGTTAACAAACCTTGAGATGTAGAATTAAACTAGCAACTTACTTGAGATGAATTAACATGGATTAGCGATACCACTGGATATTTGAAATCAGTTTTCTCATTTACCTCCTGGTTTTCATTACACTTAAATGTAAAGATCTTTTTCCATGGCATTAAAAGATTGTCATCGAACTGACTCTCTTCTTTCGTGCTGCCTGGAAAACGTCACATGAATACTCGTACAAATATGCATTGACCTCCTCTAGGATGATATTTTTGAATTAGTAGTAAACAGTTTAATTACACTAATATAAACACATTCTCTCGAACCTATGTCATATTCTCTAACACCCATGTCCTATTCTATAGCACCGCTGTCTTATTCCCTAGCACCGATGTCTTATTCTCTAACACCAGTGTCCTATTCTCTAACACCCACATCTTATTTCCTAGTACCGATGTCTTATTCCCTAGCACCCATGTCTAATTCTCTAACAACCGTGTTTTATTCTCTAGTACCCATGTCTCAATTTCTAGAATTCGTAACTGATGAGCAGAAATTGTCGCCAAAATGTATTTTCCAAGTATAGTAATTTTTTATATTATTTTCATTTTACAATTTTAAAAATACAATTAACTTGAATTTCGTCAAAAAAAATCTTAAATGGAAACAATACTAACGGGTATTTTCGACAAGAAATAAATTCTAAAAGGTAAATCATAGCTTATGTCATAGCGATGTTTTGGAGAAAAGTGATCATTTTAACCGACAAACATTTCCTTGTAACTCTTTCTCTATGAAACTACAAACTACTACTGTATGATTAACTTTACAGCTGCTTACTTACAGAACACAAATGAAGCCAGAAATCCAGACAGAAGAGTTGCCAGCAATCCCACAACAGTGAACCACATGTAAGAGATAGCGTAGAAATGTTGTAATCCTTGAAGACTTGATTCCTGTGAGTGTAATTAGTAACGTCGTGTATGTAAATGTATGAATTTTATTGATAATTATCGAATAAAATTTAATATTTTTTCATTGGCATGGTATCTATGCTGGTATCTTGGAGATATATCAATTGTTGAATTATTTTGTCGGATAGTGTTGTGACAATTTATAGTTTTCAGGGGCCCAATTTATAGTTTTTTCTTAAATTATTAAACAAAATGAAGAAAGGCGAGTTTTGAGATTTTGAGACATGGTTTATAATGAGCAAGATCATTCTATCCTTAATAGTTATAAGGACATGTTAACCAGAATGTCGTATTTTGGCTCGTGAACTAATGTTATTTCGAGATTACTTTCGTTTAGACCAAGAAATTTGACAAGTACATGTATGTCGCTAAGGTTTCCCGTATTGTGTCCAGAACACTGAAGAATAAAACAACCGTTAAATGCGCATGTCGTAAGAGGTGTCTAAGAAAGAACTGATGAAAGCAACCGGAAACCGCCCTACAAGCCACATTTTTCAAAGACAGTAGGCTACATAAGCTATGGAAAAGGCATACCATTTGTGAAGGGATTATATTGCTAACATATGGAGTGAACCCTGTGGAGCGTGCAATCAGACTCTTAGTATGAATGTGTATCTTGGATCTGCCTTTGGCAGAACAGAGAGAGAGAGAGAGAGAGAGAGAGAGAGATCGCTAAGGTAAACAGTCGTAAACACTAAACAGCTACTGGTAGGTTAAAATCAATCAAGATACATTAACTTCAGAAAAATATAATTTACTATAACATGATAATTTCCCACCTCACCCACAGCGGCCTGAGTCGAATGAACCGCTGACTCAGTAGACAAGTATGTAATGTATTTACTGTGATTCAACATGTCTGTGGAATTGAAGGAAAAACAGCCCGACATTGGAAGCGGGTGTAACGGTCGATGCAGTTTCTTCATATTTATTGCGCCTATAGTCAACCAAATACTGGTAGATAGACCGCATATTACACCAACTAGTGTACTCTACAAATAGAAATTATAGAAAGTTGACAATTCAATTAAAAATCAAAGTATTGTACAAATATATTATTTGTAAAGTTTTATTAAAAATGCTATATATTCTTTTATTCACCATTATATGGCAGACACAAATATACAAACAAACAAAACGAAACTAAAAATAAACGAAAAAGACAGAAATTAGCACAAATTTAGTCTAACAGATTTGATAACATACATGTATTGTAAACCATACAATAAACAGTTCCATGTACTAATAAAAATTAGATGTAGATTTCGTAGTTAACATTTTTTCAAAGAAGATCCACAGTTTAAATCGTATAGTAGCAACAGAATCATCATTTAAAATATTATATTTCCTTTGTAATTTCTCAAACGCTAAGTAATCTAAATGATCCAAATCAATCCCTCTATTTAAATCACCGTCTTTAACTAGATTATTTAAAAAATTCAATCCATTGTAATCATACAAAATATTTAGAGGCAAGAAACCGAAATAGTATTGTAACCACATTATTACTGCTTTGTCTGTTGTATGAAAGATCTTTGTAAAGACACTATCATATGCATTGCTAAAACTCCTTAACTCTGTCTCTCGCAAGGTTGCAGCAGGTGTGCCATAGAGCAATGCTGACACTGCATGACTATTGATCAATTTAAGAATAACATATTCAGCTGCCTTTGTTCCTAACCTTCCTAAAATTGTGTTAACGGCTCTAAAGAATTTTCCTTTAGATTCATCCCATTGGCATTTAAAATACTTCGCTTTACAGATAGTGACTCCTAAGTATTGAATAAAATCAACCCAATTAATATTTACTCCTTGAATGCTTAACGGAGAGCACACATATTTACACCTTGGACCTATCCTTAAACAGTGGCATTTGGATGTATTTATTGGCAGATCTAAATCAATAAAGACATTATTACATATATTAAACATCATCTGCAAATCAGTGACAGATATACTGATTAGAATCAAATCGTCAGCATACATGAAGCTATTCAGACATTTATAATTGACAAAACATCCTAATTTAGATTCCTCCAACACATTCAACAAGTTATCTACATATAACGTAAATAATATGGGAGACAGAACTCCTCCTTGTTTGACGCCAGATACTAAAGGTACACAGTTAGACATGCAGTTTTCCCATTTAACAGTGGTTGAGTTTTTGCAAAACCAATTTTCCAACACATCTAAGATACATCTATTTAAACCTTCATTTTGTAGCATGCATAAAATCCCATATCCACTGCTCCTATCGAAAGCTTTTTTTAGATCGATTACTCCAATATTAACGGTGGTATTCCTTTTAGTGAAATAATTAATAACTTTTCTAAGTTTATGCACAGCGTTAATACACCCAACTTTCTTTTTGAAACCGAACTGCCTAGCAGAGGTTTCAAAATTGACATACTTAATAATACAGTACTCAAGTCTTTTAGATCTTATTGGGCATATAGTTATACCACGATAATCATCCGTAGATAATTTTCTTTTGTAACCCTTAAAGTTAGGTATTGGCGTAGTAACACCAGCACCGAAAGCATCTGGAACCTTACCCAGTTTCAATATAAAATTAAAGAGATTTTTTAGAGTTATAATTAGAGACGGATAGGCGTAAGCGATATGCTCAATTGTTAAACCGTCTGCCCCCGGGGCTTTATTTGTTTTAATTCTGTCAATTGCATTGTCAATCATTCCTACTTCAATGCCGCATATATTATCTGAATTTACAGGCATTTCTTTTTTACTAAAGTAAATATCTCGAAACGTTTGGTGTTTTTCCATCGAGTTTGGAGTACAGGCTCTTTTAAAACTACTGGCTAGAACATTAGCAATCTTAATATCCTTATCAAATCCGTCGATAGCAATATTACATTGACTGTTTTTTTGCTTCGGAAAATAACCTTTCCAACTTCTCAAAAATTTTAAACTACTTGAGGTAAGCAAAATAGATTGTAGTTCTTCTGATACTTTGTTTTTGTATTTTTGCTTATTTGCAATTACTGCCCTTTTATAGTTTTTGTGTGCTTTAATTTTATTATCGTATAAGCTGCCTTCGCTAGGTCTACCAGCATTGATCCAGCATTTGAATTGATTTATAGATTCCTGTTTGATTTGATTTAACTCTTTATCCCACCAGAATTTGCGTACATCTTTTTTCTTTATTCTTTTAACAGTTCTGAGAGAGCAATTTTTCAAAATAAAAATTATTTGATTATATATACCATTAATACCTTCCTGAATAAATAAATCAGGATAATTGTCATATAATTTATCTAGGTTGTCATTATTGAGCAGTCTATACAAATCATATAGCTCAATTCTCGTCTGTTCATAATACTCAGATATATTAGAGCCACCCCAATCCAAGTTACATACCGACATCGAATGTGCAGGACAATTAACCACCTGATTATTTTTCTTAAAACATTGTTTTAACACTGCGTTGTTTAGTTTTAAAATTACCGGAATGTGGTCAGAAAAGTTATCAACATGTTCTAGTATCTCTAGGGACATAATAAAATTCGGCTTTACATCAGATACAAGAAAATGATCAATATAAGAATATGCCTTTCTACTGTCAACACAGAATGTGTATTTAATAGGGCAATAGTCCATAAGGTTATTGCTAACTACTATTCCCACACTGTTGAATAAATTCTTTATATAGTTTGACAGTTCAGATTCCATAAGCATATTTGTATTGAAATCACCACCAATTATAGCATAATTATAATTCAATTCTACAATGTCATTTTCTATTGAATGAAGTGTGCATTCAAATTCACTTGGGTCATCTAAATTCTTACAACATGACAGATACACATTGACAAGCAATAACTTGTCTATTGTTATAACAATAAATCGCTTACTGCATGTAACAATACTAACATTTGAAGCCATATTATACAAAGAATTTTTAATAAATATAGCAACGCCTCCAAAACTTCTGCCTCTTAAAGTACTTTTACCTAACAAATCATCCATAGCAGACGATCCATAAATATTATACTCATTATTGAAGCAGTCAAAATAAGAGAGCTGATCATTTGTTAACCAGTGCTCCTGTACAAATATTATATCTATTTTATATGAGA
Source organism: Enchytraeus crypticus (assembly GCA_905160935.1). Lineage (NCBI taxonomy): Eukaryota > Metazoa > Annelida > Clitellata > Enchytraeida > Enchytraeidae > Enchytraeus > Enchytraeus crypticus. The sequence goes on from CAJHZI010000546.1 coordinate 1,506,450, forward strand.
GACACAAATTTTTAAGCATAATAATTCCTTGATTGTATCCATGCATATTATAGGTCACAATACTTATATCACCGCCGTTATGTAATTCTATATCGGGCGCTAAAAAAGTTTCATTGACATAATCACTCATTGTTAGATGTAGTTGTATTCGATTTTTCTTTAAATAGCCACTCTCTTATTTTTATGTAAGGTGCCCATATATCCTGTGACATGGACACGTCAACATCATCAGCTTCAATGTTTACACGAAATGCAAAGGAATCTGGAATCTTACATTTAACTTGATACACATTGTTTACTCTAATTTTGCAACCACTTAAGTACTGTTGGATTTGTTCACATGTGGTGTCTGTTGAAAGATTGCTAACATAGAAGATTTTATTTTTCTTCACTTCCTTTGCTGCCTTCAGTACACATGTTGATGTGTTAGTTCCAGTTATCCTGACAGGATTAGGGTTAGGCTGCGGCTGAGGCCTAGGTTGAGACTTGGATGGCTATTGCTGACCCGGTGACGATCGAGGTCTCTCATTGGACGATTGCTTATTCCTACGAATAACTTGGGTATATCCGTCGTTTTCATCCTCATTCGTAACGGGTGCTCTACCTCTACCCGGAGTATTAGAGTCCACAATTTCTGCCCATGAACGCACTGAATTAACCCCTCCTATGTTCATTTGATGGGAATCATTGATTGACTTCTGGTTTGAATGATTTTGTTATACCAGCATCAGTTAATAACGAAACTTTGTCTTCAATATTTGTTAACTTACCCACAATGGAGCTTAAATTCTCAGACTGCGGGTCTGATTTACTCGTGGAAGAGAGAGCGACTGTATCCATTCTGTTGTCTAATATATCCAGTTTGTTCAAAACGCAACGCAAATCACCTTCCTCGAGTTTCGCAGAAGGCAATTTATCCACGCTTTTTGCGACGAATCTTGGAATTTTATCCAAGAGCAGGTTTTCATCCAAATAGCTGAAGACATTGAAGATGTCATTTAGCTCCGTTTTTGTCTTATTTTCACTAGCTTTTCTCTTCGATGGCCTCGGCCATTTATCTAGACCTAGTCTATCGATAGCCTCAACAAGTTTCTCTTTTGCTTTAGCAATGTCATTAGCGGAATAGAAGTCCCCTATAATACTGAGTAATTTGCTGTTCGACATTTTCCCTATTTTACATTGCAAATAACACAGCAATTCGCAAGCTATCATTTCAGCGTTACATATATTTACATGCGTATCAACATTGCTATTGTCACATTCAGCCATTATGCGCAGCTATTATAAACACGTCCGAACTCGAAGAGAGTCGAGTGAGATCGATTAAATCGATAAAACAATATAGAGTTTTAATTGGTAATATTGGCGAACGCTATTTCTGCTAACAAAGTAGAAAAAATTCATCTGAAATTAACTAAAATGTCATATAATTATAAAGATGGAGATACAGGCTGAGGAATTCCACGATAAGGCTGAGAAGCCAGTTCAAGAGAATTTTAAACTCGAGGAAGAAAACACATAATAAAAGCGATAAAAGTGGCCCTGCTATAATGAAGGGGGAAATTTATTTTGCAATTAAGAGCAAGAAGTAAGGGAAAGCAGCCGGAATAGATGATATCCCAGCAGTATTTTTGAAAATGTTGGTTGGAAAAACACTCAGTAAGTTAATGGAAGTATGTATGAAATTGTACAATACAGGCATTTGGCCAGACGACTTTATCATGCCAGTATATCCCAATTCCCAAAAAATCCAATTCTGTGGAATGTTCGGATTAGAGAACGAAGATAATGAATAATCGCACTCAGGCTAAAGCGAAAATGATACTGAGCAATACACAATTTGGATTTAGAAAGGATGCGGCATATGAGGTAATGTGAGCAATAGAGGTAATGCGGATCCTTTGTGTAGGAAGCTTAAAATATGAAAATGCCGTTTTTGTATGTTTTGTGGACTTTAAGAAGGCCTTTAACAGGATTGTTTGGATAATGATGTTGAATATCTTGAAAAGAATAGAAATTGACTGGAGAGATAAATAAATTATTTAAAAATTGTTCACGAATCAAAGAGCAGTAATCAACATCTGACAAGAATACTCAGAAGAAGGTGAAATAGGCCGTGGAGTAAGACAAGGTTCATTTCGCCGCTGTTGTTTACTATTTAAGCTCGCATTTGTATGAATGTGAAACATGGACCTTAAGGAAGGAAGATATCAGGAAACTAGAGGTATTTGATATGTGAATATGGAGAAGAATGGAAAGGATTAGCTGGACTCAATGGTTGCAAATGATGACGCTCTGGAGAGTGTTAGTATAGGTAGACAGTTGATAAATGGATTAAGAATTCGGAAGAAGTGATGGAAAGGACACATTCTAAGTGGGGGGAGTCAACTAAAATAGGTCATAGAAGGCAGAATAGACTGAAATGGAGGCAGAGGAAGGCCTATATTAAGAATGTTAGATGATTTAAAGATTTACTCCTATGTGGAGATGAAGAGGAAAGCGTAAGACAGAAAAGAGTGGAGGCGTTAATACTATGGATGGACCTGCCCATAGGCCACTAAGCGAAATGATTATGTAATTGTCAAACCTTCCAATTAGTTCTTCGTGTTAATCCCCCGAGTAGGAACAGTCCCGCATAGGGACCAGATATAGCTCCGCTTAAAGAGAAGCTCACCTGCAGTAATATTACATTACAATTGTGTAGTTTATTTTATTTCGTTGTTTATTTCATACAGAGATAATGCATTATATATTTCCTTTAGATGCTGAGGTTCCAATCAATTTCAATCAATAAACATTTAGCGTCCGGATCCTCGCCATAAGATAATGTCAAGGACGTCTCCAATGGAAAATACGTCAATAGAAGTCAAAGCATCACACAACAACACAATAATGTGTCTCGTACGATCACTCTTGCAAATAGCCCTAGTAAAATTTCAAGTTGGAGATGGTTTTGAACCTAGCCTCCGACACTTAATGTTGATGCAGATTAATCTTCAGCAATCTAAATTTTATTTTATATACATTGGAAATGTGGATATTGTTATCGTCACTGAACAATAATTTCGTCTCATGATACTATATTGAGCTCGAGACCATCTATTGATGATAGTGCACATAATAACTGTTTTAGAATATCAAAAGTTTATAAGCATTCAGGAAGCTCATATGCAAATTACTATATATATGCAATATTACTATATATATGCTATATATATGTAATATTACTATATATATTACTATATGTGCTAATATGCAAATGTTTATGCTGCTTCATTGATATGTAAAATATGGTGAAGAAACACGTAGCCCTACTGATTGTTGTTGCGTTCTTTATCAGAGTGCACTATTCGATGGTTTAATTCTTACTCAAAGCTCTGCTAGCAATGCAGTTTTCTATCGTATGTCGCACTCAGGCCATTGTCGGTGATGTTGCAAAGGATGTGGCCTGGAATCTTTTTAATGACTATTCTACCCAAGTAGTTCTTGTTTTTGAAGTGAAATATATCGACTGAGCTTCTGAACTATACACGCTGAACCTGTGCTCGTGGGACCTAGGGAGTTTTTCATTCAAAGTTGTCAACACTCGGTCTTCCAAGGTCTACCAATCCATGAACTAACCGGGCACGACAGCATGATTATGTTTATTGAAGCAACGTAGTAGTGTAGCAGTTAGCGTAATACTTACTCTTTAAAATTAGAACATAAATTACTTCTAATTTCTATTGCACTGAAAAATTTGCAATGATGCTCATTCGGTTTTTCCGATCGGGTCACGACTTTTTCCTATTAGAGATTTTACTTTTATTTTATATTAAATAATATAACGGCACTCTTGGTCTGGAAAATATGCTTGTTCAAGGCCCATTTCCTCCTTCCTCTCCATGGTTATTAGTAATATCTGTCATTAGATGGCGAATCAATTGCATCCGACACGGATTTAAGAATAACCTTCCATCATCCTGAGACTTTTTCTTCAAAGCTGTCAACACTCGGTCTTCCAAGGTGGTCACCCACAAAGTACTAATCGATGACGATGTAGCTTAACTTTGATTATTGACGAGCAATTAAACCAAATGCGCTAAATCCCGCCGTCACTAATAACTCTCGATTTAGTATACTTTTCAACTACGGATACCTATGTTAAAGAAATCTGTTTTCACAACTGCGGCAATAAAGATGAACTCTAATTTTATTTTAGAATTTAACAAACTTTAGAAATGGTAGAAATATTTGTAATTACCGCTTAATTTGATTTAACATTTAATTTAATGTACCTGTATTATAGGTCCCGGAACAGTTGCCGCCAAGAAAGCCACTCCAGTGCCCAGTGCACCAATTATAACCACTGTAATGTTATATGACAACTGATAAATTAGATAATTTGTTAAGATATCGTTAAATAGAATAACTTGCAAGTTTTGAAATCATATATGCTATTTCAAATCTTGCAAATATTTCTTGAAACTCCAATCATAGGAATGTACGGAGATAATGACTTGCTGTAAAATTTATTTGCTTAACAACACAATAGCTGCTTAATAGAATATTAAAATAATTTAATCACTCCTATTGATAAACTGGTAAACCTGTCTAGTAGACCGATTATAAATTTATTATAAGCATTAGGCCTACCTGGAAACTACAATATCATAGGTGATTGTTGCTAATTATTATATTAAATTGAGTGTAACGTTTGAAAATTTGAATAAATGTACTGTCTCTCGTCAGAAGTTCAGATTATTTAAACATTTTCATAATTTCAAGATTTTAAAAACTGTTTTATTTCGGTGTTATATATATATATATATATATATATATATATATATATATGTATATATATATTTTTTTGAGACAGATAACGATAATGAGTTGAATTAGATTTTGACCAATTAGTCATCATAAAAACGTTGAATATGAAACGTTTTATATTTTAAAAGTCCATCTTATGAAACGCTCTTCAGGTTCATCATTTTAGCCCTGAACATCTTACAATACATTTATATACTAGCTTTATTGCCATATAAAAAATTAGTGCATACTTTCAACATCTATTTATCTCATAGTTTTAATCAATACCTATATAATTCCAAGAATAACACTTTACTTTGCCTTTATTTATTTTTATTCAAAATTTTAGTTAAAACCTTAAGAATGTATACGTCTGCTAGTACATGATGACAGTTTTCTAAAATCCACATGGCTGTGTAAGTGCTGAGTGTAAGGCTGTGTAAGTGCTAAGTGTAAGGCTGTGTAAGTGCTACTTATTATTTTCATAATAACAGTTTAGAGGACTAATTGTCGCCTGGAAACTTAATTTTCTGAGTTTTTGCATAGAGCACTGACTTGTATACAAAGTCACAATTAGGCGTATTTCTCTAACTGTTATAGAAATGTTATTTTTCTTGCACAATATTTACATACAGCCATCATAATCACCATCTTCCCTTAAATTCCAGTTTAACTAAGGTCAGGATATGAATGAACCTTCTGCAATCCTCGATGTCTTACACCTTATAATCATCAGCCAATCCCCTATTTTTCATATCAAATAAATACGAATATGTATACAGTGCAGCTTCATATTTAATTTCTAATGTATAGGCCTACCTAATGCCCGAGTCACGAGAGCCTTGTTACTTTCTTTGATGTGATCAAATTTCCAGCTGAGGATGTCTTTCCAGAAATTCGCTGATCCGCCACTGAGTGATGAGGACACAGAACTGAATAATAAGCAATGCATTATAAGCTTATAGACCTGTATAATGACTTCAGCCACACATCGCTTTATTTGCTTAGCAGGTTAAATATTAATTTTATGTGTGTAAATTGAGATCAATATTTATCTAGAATTTACCTATTTAAATTATTCCAATTTAACTAAAAAATTAAAACTTAACTAAAACATACGTTTAACTAAGATATGCGTTTAAAATTAAAATTAACGTTAATATTAATTACGTTTTAATAAAGTCAATTAAAATTTAACTATAATATGCGTTTCAAATAATTCATCGAAATTTGAATTTATTTCATTTTGAATGTAAAAAAGCTACTTTGAATTTTCCACAGAAATGTCGTCAATAATTGAAACAAGTTATGTTTAATTTAATTTTTTGTATATATATACATGTATATACATGTATATATATATATATATATATATAAATATATATATATATATATATATATATATATATATATATATATATATAGGTTCATTAGAGAAGTTTCGATCTTGCTATAATAAATGTATTAAAATATTTTTTGGATACAAACGTTACAGCAGCCTAACCATCGCGCTGCTAGAAACCGGATTGCCTAGTTTTGATACTATCCTTTCAAATTACAGATTGAAGTTTAGAATGTGCTTGCTGGATAATGCTAATATGCTAGTTAAGTGTTTTAATGTTCTGAGCCTATTATAGCCTTGTATGCCTAATTCTATAAGTAATTGTTTTAGGCATATAGCTCAATTTATGCTCAGACTATTTGCTTTTCTGGTTTTTGTTGCATTGTTCTATGTGCAAGATTCATGTATGGGTTCTTACGCCTGAAATAAAGCAATAAAAATTTAATTAAAAAAATATATATATAAAGATTATATATATATATATATATACAGTATATAAATACATGTATATATATATGTATGTATATGTATATATATATATATATATATATATATATATATATATATATATATATATATATCACAATCAATAATGACTACGACAATTTGATTAAATAAATAATGTAAACATAGTAGTCAATTAATACATTTCCATCTGCATTATATCTGAAATAGTTTTCAATCTAACCTCAATGCCCCACCGTAGAGAGTTGCCAGAAACAATCCAGAAAACCCGTAACTTCTCGAAAACAGTTTACTCACAAAGAGTGGAAGTAGCTGTGATACAAGAATATATTCATTATATTAAATTTGGAAAATGTTAGATTACGTAAATTGGTGTAATGCGTAGTCTCTCTCAGTGCACTGCCTACTGACAGGTCCGTGGTTTATAACGCCTCCACTCTTCTGTCTTCCGTTTTCCTCCTCAAGTCTACATATGAATGTAACCTTAAATCGTCTAGCAATACTCATTCTTTTTCTTATATACCGCTTTCGTAATACGTACTACTAACACATATTTTTGAATTATTAATATAAAATAATAAATTCTAAAATACTAATTGAAAAACTTTTTGAGTTTTATACAGGACTATCAGAATAACAATAGAAATTATTCATTGTTTTTTTCTTTGAACACGCTATTCCGAAGAGATGTATTGATGTTCTGAACTTTGATTCACAAGAAATAACGCGTAGAATATTAATCGTAACTGTGTAATAGAGAAATGTAATTTAAAACCCTTGTTAGAGTTTGTAGGAGTGATACAGAAACTGAAGAACTTGAATACATATTTTAAATAGGCTCTTGCGTTAAATCGCTTCTAATTGCATTTTATAATTTAAAGTACGTTATGAGAATAGATATAAATTTCAATAAAAATGATCAGAAAAGAGGCCTAAAAGTTACAATGTCTCTTCTAGTACACTTCCTAACGGCAGGTCCATAGCACATAACTCTTCCAATCACATCTATCCTCAGCCTTTTTTCCCTATATATGAATTTGTTATCAGATTATCCAGCATCCCATGTCTCGGCCTTCCTCTATCTATTTTCCCTTAAGCTAAGGTTAGCGTCAGTTTCCTCACTCTAAAGCGATGTCAGTGACGGGCGAGCCCAGGATTGGAACCCGCACATACTGATCCGCGGTCAAGTGTCTTACCGACTTCAATTAAATTACATTACTTTGCCACTGCTGGCTGCAGCCAGTGGCGAAGTAATAAAAGCATATATTGTAGAACACTTTTTGTAGAAATAAGGCTATTACGAATTATTACTTCCATATTTCAATCTTTTCAACAAACCTGATTAGCATTTGATATTTGCTTATTCGCCAAAGGATCGCAGCCAATGCTGATGAAATAGGCAGTGACCATCATACCAATGGAGCAGAGCATAAATATTTGAAAGCACAGAGCTGGGATGTTTAATAATATTGTTCTGCAAAATATAAAGTACGTGAAAAGGTAAGGCACTCATTAAATATAAGACTATGTCCATTATATTATTCCCAACATTTTTTAGTCTAATAATTATTATTCTAAATACTTATAAATTAAAGTAGATAGCTTTGGGAATAATGTAAAAGAAAGCTAACGCTAAGGTTTAAGTCAGTTTCCTCACTCTAAAGAGATGTCAGTGACGGACGAGAGCAGGATTTGAACCTCGCAAATAAAGAATCAATTGCTAAATTTTCTGGAACCTTCTAATTGAAATGTGTTAACTTGTAAACTGTTTTTTGCAATCGACACTACATTGTTTATCTTTTTAAATTTAATTCACGCATATTTCATGAGGAGTAGGCCTAAATAAAACTACTGAGGTCTTAATATGAACAAAATAGCCTTAACGATTCCTGAAGAATTTGAAAATTGGGAATTTCTTAAATTGGATTTTTTTAAGAAATACCATGATTACACTGAACTTCACATTGCATGTTGTTCAACAACTCGCCATTAATCGCTTATTTGAATATTCAATTCAAAGACACATTCAGTTTTCTATTAAAAACTAACGTTAAAGTCAGTTTCCTCACTCGAAAGCGATGTTAGTGACGGGCGAGCCCAGGATTTGAACCCCGCACCTACTGATCCGCGGTCGAGTATCTTACCGACTTCGCCACTGGCTCGCGAAGTCGGTAAGATACTACGACGTTACGATGTTCGTTCGAATTTTAAGTCGATTTTTCTAACTCTTAACATCAGCTTCGTTATTCACCGATTCATCATATTAGTACTTCACAAGTATGTAAATCACAAGTATATAATTTCATCTAATCAAGATAAATCACATGTAATCAAGATAAATCACATGTAATCAAGATAAATCACATGATATCAAGCTAAATCACATGCAATCAAGTTTAATCATTAGTAATTATGTTAAATCATAAGTTATTATATAACATCAGATCAAGATCAATTACCGACGATTCAATATTTGCTAGTATAGACGAAAAATTTTATTCGGACTACATCTTATGGTAGCGTAGTATATAATCTTATATTTTATTTCATTTAGTTTACAATCTGGACATGTTGAATTGTATTGAATTGCATTGCACGAGGCAATATTATATATATATATTGTTTACCTTAATTGGATAATTCATTTCATTTTAGGTTGCAATATTGCTCTCATATAAATATTGTGTTTCGCTTAGTAGTTTAGTTTGTTAAATTGAATATTATTGAATTTTATCGTTAAAGGGCTTTTCTCTTACAGACGGGCTTTAGAAATGCTTTCAGTAGCAGCGTATCTCTGTACAGACGCTTGGCTGATTCCATATGTGAACATCCAGTTCGCAGCGGATCCTATAATAAACTCCCACATAGTATGACGAACTCTTGGATCCGGTGTTAATCTGATAAAGAATACAATCAAGCATTATAATAATAAATTAATTTTTATCATTAGCACAAACATTACTTAAAGTGTGATGTTATCTAAGAGAATTTCCATTTTACATCGTTTATATGAGTGTAACATATATGTACATGTAATTGATGCAGTGATATCAAGTTCAATGTAACATAAATTATAGGGATATAATATCAATTTGACAGCCATTGCTATTTAAGAAATTGATGTATTCGATAGGCAGTGCTAGAGTCATATGGCAGCTTTTAAAAATATTTATCAAGTAAAGGTTTTTCAAGTATAAATGCTAAAGTTTATATCGTTGTTAAGATTATAAATAATTCCATAAAAGAATTAATATGAAGCATTAACGGCCGATCGGAAACGCACTTCATCATAATTTTGTTTAAACTTTGTTTGTATTTGAATTTAAATTGAACACGATTGGGTGATTCGCTTTACTCGGCATATTGATCGTTATTCAGATTGTCCAGAGTAGAATTCGGATGGATTGGAGTTGGGAGCAGGACTTAATCCAATTGTTTATGCGTGCTTGTCAATAAACACAGTTAAGCAACGTCCGACATTGCTTTTTCTCGGATGGGAGAGCACATTGAAAGAAACAGAGCTTGCAGCTTGGCTTGAAAAACCCCGGAGTGATGGAAGGTTACTCTTAAACATTAGCTGGCTGAAATTGACGCGCAATTAAAAGGAAATCATTAATAATAATCATGGGCTGGAGGATGAAAAAGAAAACTTTTATAATATGCAACTAACCAAGGAAACTCCATGCAAGTGCGCTATTACATGTATGTAACATATGAATAAAAATTCACAAAGTTGGAAAAAAGTCTTCACTAAATTAATTTAAATCATTTAAGTATATGAGGAAACTGTACTAGATCTTATCCTCATAAATTACATTTTTCCAACAAATGCCAACTACCATATCTACTTGTAGTAACCAGGGCGCAGGGAATGGTTTTGCGCATTTAGTACACTGTAGAGCGCGCTCATCATAAACTAAGTTAAGCAACCTTTGGTGCGCTGTGTATTTGGTTGGACGGACGACAACCTTGTAAGTTGTAAGACCGAGTGTTTAACAGCTTTCTATGAAAAAAAATCTAGGGTGTTGGAAGGTCAGTCATTAAATCAGCGGCATCTACAATTACGCTATCAAATGGCAACGATTGCCAAACGCGAGACTGATGGAAGTGATAAACTAGCGAAAACAAATAAGTAAATAAAAAAGTAAGTAAGCACGCATTATAGTGAAATGATCAACTATGTTGATGGCTATCACTTTTAATACCACATGTTTTAACCGTAACGCAATTTAGTCCAATTTCCGTAAAACCAGTCCAGTGAATGTCCGAGATTTTACTCTCAGATCAGTGAGGCTGGGATTCGAACTCATGAGATTTCAATGCACCTGATCATCTGACATTTAAAAATTCAAGCCGTTAACCCTACGCTATTGCGTTATTCTAATAAGCAAGAAATATTTGTAGGACCTGTTAGCCACTACGTAACCTACAGCGTCTAACCAAACGAATAAAGAAAGTAAATTAGCACAGCACATTGCTTTACTACCTAAAGTTTGAAGCTTATACTTTGTAGTTTTGGCGTTTAGGTTACTAACATTATCCAGTTTACTCTGTCCTGTTGGGCCAAGAGCGCAAAGATGTTTTCGAAACCGCCCACAACTAGTAAGCCCTGTGTGATAAAACATTAAAGATATGACACTGTCAAATCTTACACTACTATTCTTAAGATAGATATATTTGGCAAAAACATCTTAAATAACAATAGCAGTTACGTTCTCTACATTAATACAGATCCCAGTAAATATGATTTGTACTTTAAATTAATATATTTGTTAACACAAACATAAACATTTTATCAAGATTTAAATATTAAGCAAAATAATTTCTAAAATGTAACAATAAAGTTAAATTCTTTGTTTTTAATTTTTTTAATTTAACGACCAACTTACGTTTGAAAACAACAATGTTTCTACGTAAACCATAACTCCATGTTTCTTAAAGTACATGTAGTTTCATTTCATTGTACTTGAAACGTTGACCCTTTAGTTTGATATATAGCAGATTTACTGGAATAATTTACTCACTGATCTAATAAAATATTTGCAAGTAATGATGCACCTATTTTGTAGAGAATTTAGTATTTGTCGGCCAAATCTATAGATAATCAACTAATAATAACACAGATTACAGTGAAATGATCAACTATGTTGATATCTATCACTTTTAATACCACATGTAGGCCATTTTTTCCATTTTCCGTGTAGCCAGTCCAGTGAATGCCCGAGATTTTACTCTCAGATCAGCGAGCCTGGGATTCGAACCCACGAGGGTTCAATTCACCTCAGGCTCTGTAATTTAAAACTTCAAAAAATTAACTACACCTCTAACCATTGCGCTATAGAGACATTCTATTACATTTACCTCAATATGATATATAAACTTTTAAATGAAACATAAGGCAATTATATTTAAACATATACAGTATGATTAATGATCGTTATTTTCGTTTAAACTTATTTATAAAATTCGAATAAAACACATAAACAAGGCAGTTGATACCAATTAAGCCAACAGCAAAAATGTTACAAATTCACAATCTTAGTCCTAAATTACGACGCTAAAAGACTTTAATTACACACTACCTGAACAAATATAGCAATTATTCCACCCAGCATGATGAAGTACTGAAAAACATCAGTCCATATAACGGCTCTCATTCCTCCCTGTGTAGAAATATAAATTGAAAATATAATAATAAGCCCCGCTTGTCTCCCTTAAGATGCACAAGTCCATTCGAACTAAAATAGGATAATTTTGAAATAGTATAAATTTTAAGAACACACTAAACGAAGTTTGATACGAGAGACTTAGATTAAAACCTAGTTACTGAGATAGTCTATACCGAAATAACATCATCATCAGCTTCCCTAGAATCCCAGTTTAACTAGGAACGAGATTAGCATATGTGTAGTAATTTCTGAAGCCTAGGCACTCATAAACCGTATGTCATTTCTGATGTTGGTTTGAATCTTAGTGCTTTCTCGCCTTATACGATACGTGCAGTCCACGGTTGTTGAAGTCTTCAGCAACAACTCGGATACAACACATTGGTAAACATACCAATAAACAATCGGAGGAAAAAATTAGTGCGCTTTCGTAGAACGTGACAAAGTCAATTACTGCAAAGTCAAAACTCAGCTGATGATTAAATAAATTGTGTTCACTGTTCACCAAACTATGCGAATACGTAATTCTAGACACATGCAAAATGCGAATGTGAGAGTGAAACTCCAACTGGCAATCAGTTTCAGAATAGAAGAGATCTTCTTCTTCTACTTCTTCTTCTTACCTTTTAATTGGCACTCCTTTGCAAAGAAGTAAAATTACCAATAACTCTGTTAATTTTCAGAATCTTGCTCTTTCACCTTCTCGATCCGCCAAAAACCTTCCTTGGAGTCATATTTGATGAAAACCTTGACTTTAAATCCCATATCTCTTCTGTTTGTCGCGCTTCGTTCTTTCAGATTCGTCAGATTAGGCAAATACGTCCATCACTTACTAGAAATTCAGCCACTATCCTTGCTAATTCTATAGTTCATTCAAAGCGCGACTACTGTAATTCATTATTACATAGATTGCCTACTTCTTCTCTCAATCGTTTGCAGCACGTCCAAAATTCTCTTGCACGTGTTGATTGCAAGTCCTCTCGACTTAAATTTCGCTCTCTTTCTCTACTTCGCAGTCTTCACTGGCTTCCTATTAATCAACGCATAAAATATAAAATAACTCTATTAATTTTCAAAACTCTGCGATTTGGCAAGCCTTCTTACTTATCTGAAATTCTTCTTCCCTGTTGTCCCTCACGTGCACTTCGCTCTACCGATGCCAATCTTCTCTCAGTTTCAAATATTCTGACGTCATTGAGCAGACGTTCATTTTCTTACGCAGCACCCACAATCTGGAACTCTTTACCTGCTAATCTTCGCTCTTGTTTTTCTCTTTCAACATTCTCTAGCACGCTTAAAACTTACCTTTTCCAACCATAGACATTATCAATCTACCTTGACCATTTTTTGATTACCGGACTGGCTTTCGTTTAGGACCTTACTTCTCCTCAACACATTTCTTTCGCAGATTGGTCTGGGTGAATTGATCTGTAGTGATGTGTGCTGTTGGGGACGTCCCTGACATCATCCCTGGATGAGAAAACGGACGTTAGACCTTTATTATTAATATTATTATTATTTTTTTTGTACCACGGTGTAAAGAACCTGGGGTTTGATAAAAACGATTCGAGCAATACGTGCTGAATCGCCGCCCGGCTACTCGAGGTCATCAATCGGCTTAAAAGAATTGTTGAAGCAGACTGCATTAAATCTTTGCAAAGTCATGGAGAGCCTTTGCCAAAGAAAAGATTATCGCCGGTTTGCTCTGCAATAAGTCTGCCTATGCCATTAATAAAGTCAACTCCTTCGGGATTCATCGGGCCCATGTTTTCAATAGCCACCGGAACAACTTCATATCCTAAATAACTAATATCTTATTATTATTATTATTATTATTATTATTATCATTCCACTTCTTCTTCTTCTTCTTTCCTTCTACTTCTTGGCATATGTCGCACTCGTGCAACCATCGTTTAGACATCATTTGACTGAGATATTGAAAGAATATAGCAGCGAAAACTCCAAACAAATTAGTCAACTAAGAAATAAGAAATATTTAATATGTCGAACTTCCAAAGTTCATAAAGTACAAAAAATCTTTAGAAGTAACTAAATTTTTAAAAAAGGATACACTAGTCTAAATTTGTGAGAGAAGTATGCCGAAATTAGTAGCTCATTTTTTAACAAACAGCGATTTCTTCTTTAATAGGAAAATGTGGCCCTTTACCATTTACGATTCTCCAACAAAAAGACAGTTCTGCAATTATGTTTTATCTGCTCATATAAAGTAATAATACAATTGAGTAAGGCAGTATTATACGGCTCTATGAATGCATTTCTTTTAATTTTTAAAATGAATATGAATATAACCAATTTATCGTTTAATTAATACTGACCAGAGTTGTGTAGGCAACGCAGACTACTGCCATCAGAGGAATAGAAATAACAACAGGAAATCCAGTCACTGAAATAGAATAAGTCATAATAAGATAATTATGTAATAACTGAAAGAAATGTTTATCACATTAATCGTGAAACAATTAATTAATAGTCATATAATTTTAGAATCACAATCAGTTAAACAGCTGAATTTTGACGTTTGTGTTTTATAGCACAAACGTCCCTGACATCATCCTTGTATGAGGAAACTGACGTTAAGCCTTTATTATTACTATTATATCGTACGTGACGTAAGTGCCATGTCAGTGTTTTGCTTTTTATATTCGAAATGAAATATTTAGAAAAGGTGACAATTACATCTGATCGTCTAATTTAACCTGAAGTCAGTCTGAACAGAAATATTTAGTTTTGAGATAATTTTTTACTGCAAAATGTGAGAAAAGGTTTAGCCACTAAAGGGTCACAGTCAAATATTCGAAAAGGTATGTTAAACTTAATAACCTTGTGTTATCTCACTATTTTTTGTAAACTGCTTAGATGAAAGTGTTTGAATATTTGGTTATTGAAGCCTAGGATGTTTTCATAAATACCAGCTCACACATGAAAAGATGTTGTTCTTGTTGCTGCAAAAGCAAATTTATTGGATTTAGAGCAGGCCTAAGCATGGGCAACCACATTTTAGTGAACTTTAGTCTATTACAACTACCATTAGTGTTCCAAAGTAGTTTGAGCTTATTCTGACGGCATTTGGCCAGTTCCAGTTAAAGTTACATTGGTAATGCTATCAAAGCAAACTATATAAGAGATGTTGGCGGTTTAGCTAGTCAACAGCAGACGTCAGGAGGTATTTAATTAAGATGACTAGATTCAAATTAAAATTGCAATAAATGAACCATTATGGTTTGGATCAAAGGATTAGATTTTATTAAAACCAAAACGGAGGACTGAAAAGACAAGATCAATATCAAACCTAGGGCCAAAAAGATCAAAGTTAAGCCCATACAGCACGCAATATACAGAAATGATCAAATAACTATTTGGCTATCAATCACTTCTAATATCGCATGCTTAAACCGTTCGGAAATTGATTTCATTATCACGTAACCAGTCCTATGAATGTCCGAGATTTTACTCTCAGATCAGCTCGGCTGAGAATCGAACCCATGATAGATCAATTCACCTCGGGATCTGTCATTTAAAATTTCATGAATCTAACAAAAACCTCTAACCACTGCGCTATCGAGATATTCAAAAGATCAACGATATCAAGGTCAAAGCTAAAATCTAGGAGATCAATGACCAAGGCTGGAATCACAAGATTACAGTCAAGGTCAAAGCAAGGACCCTCAGTATCGAAGCCAGAACCTCAAGACCAAGGTCTAGACAAAGTTCTGTGCCCACTGGCTGTAAGGGCGGGTACAGGTTAAAGCCAAGGACATGGTTTAACATCTCTCAGTCAATTGTCAAATACACTGTTTAATAAAGTTAGAACTAACCTGATTCCAAAGCTGCTGATGGAGCATACATTACCACACCCATGTACAATATCTGTCAGATAAAATATTATTAATTAACTAACGGAGTGTGACGGATTATAATTTAATTTTTATATTTATCTATATAACAGCCGTAATATATTGTAAATTTAATTAATTACTATATATAATAGGTGACGGTAGTTTCGCATGTCATTGATATTCAAATCGATAGATTTTAATATCAATGATGCTTTGGTCTAAACACAACAAATGACTAAAACAGGTTTTCTCTTTGTGAGGTATCAAAAAATTCTCAACATATCTATTAAATGCTAATAATATATAACACATGTATATATAAGGTACACTAAAAACCTACACGTGTACACCACCAGGTGTACACTTGTAGATCCAATGTTAGACTTGGAAATTGACTTTAAACTTAACTTTATCCTTACTGAGATTTTGTTTTCACGCTCCGCATGAGCGATCTAGATAGATTTAAGAGTTAAAACTGGTAAAGCTAAGGTTAACGTCAGTTTTCTCACTCGAAAGCGATGTCAGTGACGGGCGAGCCCAGGATTTGAACCCGCATCAACTGATACGCGGTCGAGTATCCTACCGACTTCGCAACTGGCTATAGCCAGTTGATCCCTTTACAAAAAGGTTATACACATATTAACGTAGTATTTTGCTTGTGAATACATGTAGTATGGTACTCATTAAATGTCATGCACTAGCTCAATTTCAAGGTTGATTACAATGAAATATACATACCCATTGCACACCACAGTCAAATTGCAAGGTTGTTCATAATAAAATTTTACACGTTAACATGTTTAAAATGTAATGGCACATGTATAACCAAGCCAAACCGGTTTATCTTGCGTGTGCTATTAAGTATAAAGTATATGCAGGTGCCATATTATGTGACTAGTTCGTCACTGAGATCTCTGCGAGAGATGAAACAAATACTGTAGTAATATAAAATTGTGATACTTACCCCTCCTGTAATTGACATGCAACCAGAAATCGCCTTAAGCAGCTTTGATTTGTATCTCAAGTAAACGTACTGGAATGCAACAAAAATAATTGGTTCCCATTCTTTCTACATGTAAATGCACAATCATAATGAATTGAATTTTTAAATACGAAAAATAATTATGGCGATTATTATGGATTAATTGAATTTCTTCGCTACCCAACAATCGTCAGATTCTCTGTAAAAGTAAAGTTTATTATAAAAGTTGAGTTATATTTTTTATTTAAATATTAATGTATATATATATATATATATATATATATATATATATATATATATATATATATATTATGCATACTAATATGTAAAATATTAACGGGAGAGACACTCAACAAGATAGTAAATACCTATGAAAAAGATTAGCTAGACCAAACAAGTTAATGAAAAAGTTTTGAAGAGATTGGGTACTGATAGATATAAAAATTAATAGTATTGATAATGAGATACGAAGAGTGGATGCTGATAGAAAAATGCATTAAGAAATAGGAAAAAGAATTGGATACTACACATTCCAGCAGTTTGCTCAAGGAGGTCAAAGAAGGTATAATGTATTTAAAAAGAAGCAGAGGCAGACAGAAAATAGGAATGTAATATCATTTAAAGTTACACTTACATGCAGATCTGCAGAGAAAAATGGTGGACAGAACAGTGAAGGCATTAAATAGCATGGGTGTGACTGTAGGTAGTTTACTGATATATATATATATATATATATATATATATATAGATATATATATAATATATATATATATAATATATATATATATGTATATATAATGAATGAAAATGTTTATATATATATATATATATATATATATATATACAGGGTGAGTAAAAAAGATTACACCTGCAAAAAGTTTGAATATCTCAGGCTATTGCTAATATTTTCCAATAAAACTTTTATCTATTACTAACGGACTAATTTCTGATGGGGTGGCCAATTTTCATCCATTTTTTTACATATATTGGCCAGTTATACAAGTATCAGCAGAGCAACCCCCCATTTTTAGCTAAAATGGTGTTTGCTTCAATGGTAAGGGACGATTGCACTTCATTGACGAGAAGGTAAAGGTGAACTCTCAGTATTGCGTCAATACGTTGCTTCCGGAGCTGTTTGATGATTACTATGCTCTTCTACCAAACGCTTTCATCTTTCAGGAGAATGATGCTCCGGCTCGTGCATCTCGTGATGCACAGGAATGGATCAGTGAGAGAAACCCGGATTTCATTAGGAAGAATGAATGGCCCCCAAACTCTCCCGATCTAAATCATCTGGATTACTATGTCTGGGGAACCATGCTGCATCTCTATCATAAACACCAACTGAAACCTAAAAGCAAGACAGAACGGCAGGAAGTGCTGCAATCAATCTGCATGGGAGAGACTGCCCCTAGCTGGAATCACAAAGGCTTTCCTAGCGTTCCGAAAGCGACTGCAGTCCTGCGTAGCAGCAGGAGGAAAACATATCGAATAGTCAGCAGTGCTAGCAGATACAACTGGTTCTTTCTGAACCACTGCCACGGCCTTTTTCATGGCCAAAATTGAAATAAAATAAATGAAATTTATATTTACAGTACATTAAAAAATGGGGGGTTGCTCTGCTGAAGCTTGCATAACTGGCCAATCTATGTACCAAAATGGATGAAAATTGGCCACCCCATCATAAATGAGTCCTTTAGTAATTGGTAAAAGTTTTATTTGAAAATATTAACAGTAGCCTGAGATTTTCAAACTTTTTGCAGGTGTAATCTTTCTTTTTACTCACCTGTATATATATATATATATATATATATATATATATATATATATATATATATATATATATATATGTTTAAATACTAAGAAATTAAATTTAAATAATCTATTTTCAAACAATGTAATAGAGTCGATCTACCTCGCTGACGCTGACGAGTTTCAATGGATATATCCAGGGTACGAATATCAATCCAGCCAAAGCAACTCCTAATGAAACTGCTACGTTTACCCATATTAAATATTGTGATCCGTAAGAGTAAATTTCAGCCGTTATTCCGAGGATAGCGTTGGCTGATTGATATGAGACTAATATAGATAGAGATGTTGGTATGACAGAAAGGGCTCGATTGGCCATGATGAATTCATTTGTTGTCTTTTGTTTACCTCCGGTTAACGAGTGGTATATTCCTATACCGAGACTAAGGGTCAAGAATGCAGTCAGAATCAAGTAATCCGCCCAATGGAGTATTGGTTCCATGTTTTTAAAATATATTTAGGCAAGCCAAATAAAAATAAGTTTACCTTTAATAAAGTATTAAAAAGCGAAAATATGCATTTATATATAACTGAATTTCAATTTTTCATAAATATTTTATACCTATTCATTTATTCTCATCTGCAATGAAGAAAAATATTAATTTGCTAACTAAGTTTCTTTTTCTCCTGCAATATACTAAAATATTTACGGAAAACTTGTCTTGCCTTAGTACCTCTTCGTTGAATTGAAATCTGCGCAAGGTTTAGATTTAGACACACTACACAGGCTATTTATGTTTAGAATCGACTAAGATACTTTATTTTTTATTCAACCGCTTAGATTTTACTTCAGAATTATGAATTTTTTCAATTATTACTCTAAAACGCGTACAATTGTCCCTATTTTAAATTAATAATACAAAGAGCGATGTGAGTGAAGTGACAAAATTAACATTATTTCTTAATTAAGAACTCATTCTCGTCTCAGGTCGAGAGCCATGTTACTGTTTTTGTAAATTTTGTAGTTAATAGGCCATTTGCGTTCTGTTATTTTAGAGGAGTTTCATGCAAATTAAACTCTGATCTGTCGAACTTTGTTTACTTGGCCTTTATTACATCAAACACGCCCTTTTCAATTGAAGTCATTGATATTGTATGCAAAAGAGAATAATTATGTGGACCACTGTTTTCCGTGTCTGGCTGCGTCAAATACTAAACGTAGTACAATGCCCATTTAGGTTCTAAGTTCATAAAGTCATCAAAGACTTAAATCTATAAATCGAGTATTGCTAGCTGGGTATTATGCGTCATACGCCAGAGATCATACTCTTGGATAAACTGAATTTTTTTCTCTCGGGGAAAGACGCCCCTGTCTAGTAAATATTAGTCGAAACGGAGGAAGGCACAGGGGGCCCACCTCGTCATAAGCATAATCCCAAAGAATAATAGCATGTCAAAAGGAATGTTATAGATAATTTAAATATCCACTCGTATATGGGCATGAAGAGATGAGTTGAAGAACGGATGATAAAGATGAATGGAGGCGCTATATACCATGGACCTGTCAGTACGCAGGGCGCTAAGAGAGAGACTCTAGAGAACACTGCACCCACATCAGAGCAAACATCCCTTCCAGTATGATTTACCCATACCCCTTTACTGGGTGGGGGTGTCAAATTCCTATTGTCGAGTTAAATTCTATATAGTTCTGCTAAGTGGCAGATCCAAGGCACATATGCATACTCATAATCAGCTTTCAAGCTCCATACGAAGTACTTAATTAATATCAACATTTACATGTAATCCCTTCGCAAAAGTCTTATTCATATCTTAAGTAGTCTATAGTTTTTGAACATACGGCCTTTGAAGTGGTTTCCTGTTGCTTTCCTCATTTTACGCTACTTTAGTAGTTAGTACTGTGCAATAGTAAATGACTAACACTAAGTTTAACACATTCTGAAAATAACGTACGGTTTTATGTATAAAACTACGGAAATTTATATAAGAGGAGGCAAACGTTTCAAACATAGCTCTACCGTGCTCTGAAAAAAGAATGAAACTGTTATACGGTAAAGTTATGGCAGTTTAACTAAAATGATTTTGATTCCCTTCTATAAATTAAATGATATTTTCATTATGTCAACCAATCATCGACTATTATAAGGATAATTAGAAGCGTGACTATAAAAAATTATTTATTTATTTATTTACAAAAAATAGTAAACACGAAATCATTACTGAGTTTTAACTCTTGTAAGGCCAGTGACAAATGGCGTTTCTGCTTCTGTCTGAAACTCTGAATAAGCCTGGTGTCGTAAAATGTCATCAATGATTTACTTGCTTATTGATACAATTCAACTCATAGTAATTACTCAATTTCATTTTAATCTATTTTAGCCTCAATCATTCTTTAGATAGCACTTTTATACCATCTTTATTTAATAGTTGGTAATAAATAATGCGTAACAGTATTACTAAATAGTATTTTAACTGAAATGAATCAGAGCCTACATGTACACGCGCTATAAGGTAAACTTCACCGGTGAATATTTCTACATGTATAATTGTATATGCTCACATAGGGCTCACCATACTTGTATTATGTCGTTTAAATTGTGGTGGCGAGACATGCGTTTGCAGGACATACAGTGAAGATTTTAAGCGTCGACTTCCTGACCGCAGGGGAAAAATGCTATATGCGTTTAGCTCGCAAGTTTTCGGTCCTAAACGGCAACTCACAGCCACTCGAATTGCCTCATTGTCTAAGAAATGTCCGCAAGAGGCAATAGAGAAAGCAAGAAACCAGTCGCTGTTTATTTTGATTGACACAGATAATAGTCTTGCTCTATTACTTTTGTTATTATTTATTTGTTGCATTAATGCCTTGGTATGTATAGGGTCGTGGGCTAAAAGATTAGATAACAGAAGGGCTTTATTTAATTAAAAGAAAGATGCAAAAGAAATGTCTAAAATAATTCCTCAACACTCCGGGATGCAGCATTCGACAATGTGCCACGAACGCAGACAGCGTTAAAGCGCTAGAGTGCAATGGACAGGCGCTGCCAGAGAAAGGCTTTTTATATTATTATTATGATTATTATTTTATTTTTTTTAATCATGCTCTCCACTCCGAAATGCCGTGTCACCAAAAGTACCACGGAAACAAACTGCATTGTGTCGCTGCAGAGCCATTGACAAGCGTTGCCACAGGAAAGATTTCTCGCGTAAATCTCCAGTAACGGCAGTAGTCCTATTACCAATCACATCAACGAAGTCTGCGCCTACAGAATTTATGGGTCCCAGGGTCTCAAAGGCTATGGGTGCAAAAATGTACTTACAAGACAATTCGTTGTACTTAACGAGTTTCCTGCTAGCAGCTGCTTCGGCCGCAGAACCAGCAGCGCAACTAGAAATGCAAATGTTACTAGCGGCAAGAGCGTCAGTGACAGTGACGTCCCATGTAATACATTTGCCCTCTGACCACGGAATTTAGGTTACTCCATCAGGTCGCTTCCCATCTGATCTGAGCAGGCCCAGCGGTTCTTTGATAGCGGGGATATTAGCTTTGTTCAGAGCGCCCCATATGATGTCATTGAGATATTGATGACGGACGTCCAACTCTACCGGCGCTACGTCTGCAAGGTAACCCGTGAGTCCCCAACAAGTTAACTGCTGCATCACACACAAACATGTATGCGGTTCTCACAGGCTAGTGCCCAAACGAAGACCAACTGCCACTCTGACAGCCTCATCATCCAGACGAAGACCGCAAGAAGATATCGGTAGGGCTTTAAGCCAGTGGCCACTGTGAGGAGATGAAACGGCGAGTAGTCTTGACTTATCCTGTAGGTCCAGGAGTTACTGAGGAGATCAGAGTGCAATGATTTTGTTATGCGAGCGTCCCACGTCTTCTGCTGATGAGCCAATGAGCCTGTCGGAGCATCTGACTTACAACGACAACTTCACATTTCCTTAATTCTGCTAATTTCCGGATTAGGGCAAAGAAGAGAGAATTGAGTCCTGGAGCACGTTAGTCCCTGCAGCAGAAGCCAAGAAGGCCGATGGCGCAAGCGAAGAGACAGAGCGAACCCCTAGACCTCCTATTCTGATAGGTGACTAGTTTGAAGAAACTGATTGTCCGAGAGATGGACGTTAACAATGCTGCAAATAGCCTTTCGTAAGATTTCGTCGAATTTATCAAGTTGAGAGTGACCTGCACATGGAGAAGCTCGTAGAATATAGCTAAGTTTTGGTGCGCTTAGGCAATTGCGCAATACTGTAAGCAATACTGTTATTATTATTATTATTATTTGTATTACTATATTTATTATTGTTACTCTACTAGTTATTATAATTCTTACTATAATTATTATTAATATTATTATTTATTTACTTTTTTAATTATTTTTTTTTACCCCGGTGTAAAGAACCTGGGGTTTGATAAAAACGATTCAAGCAATACGTGCTGAATCGCCGCCCGGCTACTCGAGGTCATCAATCGGCTCAAAAGAATTGTTGAAGCAGACTGCATGAAATCTTTGCAAAGTCATGGAAAGCCTTTGCCAAAGAAAAGATGTCTCTCGCTTATCGCCGGATTATTATTATTATTACTACTACTACTACTACTACTACTACTACTACTACTACTACTACTACTACTACTACTACTACTACTACTACTACTTCTTCTACTACTACTACTACTACTACTACTACAATTACTATTATTAATATTGTTATATATTTTTACGCCTCCCCGTGTTTCGTCCGGCTTGATTGAAGAATAGAGCAACCTTGTAATTATGCACGTGTCGTAGAAGGCGATCTAAAAGCAAGATCCAAAGAAATGTCAGAATGGGCATTCGGTTCGTGAGCGGCTTGGCCCCAGAAATCGCAACAAAAATTAAAAATGGATAAAAATGATGTTCTATTCGCATCCTGACAATAGTTAAACTGGGTTTTAAGGGAAGGTGATGATGTTAATGATGATGATGATGATGATTTATTTTTAGTCCAGGTGTGACGAATTCTATGTTGAATAAAAACTAAGCGAGCTATAAGCCTGCGTACTTATTATTCTAATTATTTTTTCTTTTATTTATTTTTAATTTACACGGGATATAAAAATCCGGGGTTTAATAGTAGAATTACTATTAAACCCCGGATTAATATGAATATTGTTACCACTATATTCGCATTGTCTAGATATCAAAGAATAATTTATTAGAAATATCTTATTAGCATTAATATATTATAATTAATTAATTGTAATAAAAATTAATAATGATTAATAATAAGAGAGTTAAACTTTGAGAGAATGCAGCTCATTTCTGAGTAAGGATAGACTTAGCGGTTATTTGTAACTACTATTAGAATATTTGTTTCTTAAATAGTTTCTCCGATAGATTTTTTAAATTTTCTTTGATAGTTCTAGACTCTTCAAATTGTAATCTTTTTCATCACGATGATTCAGATCCCGTTGGTTGAATCCGTCATTTGATTGCCAGTATCCATTACTCTGAAATGTAAAATATAAACGTAATAAAACTACCTTGGTTGTTTGTCATATAGGCTCTATTAAGTAATATGCATCTATATTTCACCAAAAATATGGTAGCAAAAGTACAATAAGTACATAATAAAAGGTACACTATACAAAGTGAAATCATGTTCAGCGAAACAGGGCAAAGAGATAAAGTGTTCGAATACGAAAAGAACATGAAACATCACACACATGTACTTCGAAAAGCTGCAATAAGCAAATAAATTAAATAAATTAGAGAAAATTATATTCTTTAACTTTCATTTATCGTGCATTAATTTTAAGTTTTATTTAGTTTATTAATTTTAAAGTATAGACGCAAATAATACTTCCAGTTTATTTTTGATATATCCTTAACATTACATCCAATAAAGCAATTGTACTCAGACATTAGTTTGCATAATTATTCATGCCTATAATCAAAAATTTCACAGTAATGGTTACCCATTGAACGTAGCTTAGATAAGAAATTCAATCGTCTTGTAGCAATTTTTAGTTCAGCAGGCAATTGACCCATATAAAATTGAATTTGAGCTATTTCTTATCGAATGTATGAAAAAGCTTAGAGTAGATCTTTGTATATGCATTTTCAATGCTGCGGATTTGTGACTTAGACAGTAAAACACTGTCTAAGCCATATAGTAATTTTGGTACACATTGCGATTCAGTCAACGAATTTGTCACCTCCGGTTAAGAGGTGCCAATTCTTGAAAAAATCACGTTGAGTACTCGAAAGAATTTTTGCTTCCTATTTTGTAAGTTTAATTTGAAATGCCTAGCAGAAACGACAGACAAAACTAAATACATGACTTCGCCTACCCATTGTATAGGTGAACCATTTATTAAGATTTGTGAAGCTTTAATGGAATGTCTAGGGCCAATACGAATACAAAATGTCTTATTACAATTTATCGAGAAACCAATAGAACTAAGTTCTTCATTGCATATGTCAGTAAGTTTCTGCAAGTCGTGAATTGAAATAGACAGTAAGACTAAGTCGTCAGCATACATTATTGAATTACAACACAGACCTTTAATAAAACATCTCAGCTTTGATTTCTCTAGTTTTAGTAACAGCCCATCAACTGTTAACGAAAACAATATTGGGGATAAAATGCCTCCTTGTCTAACCCCCGAAGAAATGATAAAAGGTTTAGAGAAATTATTTTTATATTGAACAACGGAATTTAGCTTAGAATACCAATCTTTTAAAATTTCAATAAACCACCTTGGACAACTCCTATCGATTAGTTTGATAAAAAGCATGTCACATTTGATGTTGTCAAATGCTTTAGCTAGATCTAGGGTGCTTTAGCTAGATCTAGGGTGCTTTAGCTAGATCTAGGGTGCTTTAGCTAGATCTAGGGTGCAAACATTAATTGTAGGTGCATTGTTTGAAAAAGTAGTCCACTGTCTTTCTAAATGAATAGATGGCATTACTACAGCCAACCTTTTTCTTTAATCCAAATTGCCTTTCTGAAGTAACAAAGTTTTTTTAAGTAATGCATTAAACACCTTTCAAAGATTTTAGAGGAAATGCAGCTGACTGTTATACCCCTATAATCTTCAAATTTGGTTGGATTACGTTTCATGTCCCCTTTCGGGATAGGAATTAATATCCATTGACCAAAGGCTTTTGGCACATATTTGGCCTTTACCGTTAAATTAAATGTTCTAGTTAGGCAGCTGCACACTATAGGATGAGCAAACTGCAAGTGCTCGCAAGAGATGTTATCCAAACCAGCTGCTTTCCCACGTTTCAAATTTCGTATAATCTCATCTACTTTAGCAACCTCAATTTCATTGTCAAAAGAGTCACCTTTATAATTTTTAAACTTTCTATCAAAAATACATTTAAATTTAATAGATTCAACTGCATTTCGCTGGTATATTGAATAAAATTAATTTGCAAACTGATCAGAAATAGGTTGCCTATCATTTATCTCATTAACAGTTTCCATACTCGACATTGACATTCCAATTTTTGAATTCCAGATCTTCCAGAATTGGTCAGTATTTCTGTTCATAAGTGATTCCTGAAGATCAGTGGATAACTTATTTTTTTCAATTTTGTCTTTATTCCTTAAACAGGATTTTTAAGCCAATTTTGCCCTCGTTTTACTTATGTATTCTTCGCCCGCATTAGGACGACCCGAATCCACCCACGCTTTGTGTGTATTAATCGAAGATTCCTTCAAAGTATCCCTTTCGGCATCCCACCAGAATTTATAGAAGTTAGTTTCCTTACGGACTATGCAATAAATTCATTATAGAATTGTTCTATTTCATGAATTAAATGTGCATGATTCAAGCTCATCGTCATATCGTCGGCTAAAAACTTATGAAACTTGTGCCACAAAGGCGTGAATAATTTAAAAGTACAGTCATAATAAATCGTCAACTCACTATGATCCCAACGAACACCGGTACCCATTTCGCAAGACTATCCGTAGGCCTACAGGCAACATCAGCACATACATTTGAACTCACAACGCAATCACTAACATGCAAAAGAACAGGATTATGATCAGAAAAATTAATCGGACTTTTAATCACCTGGCAACTCTGAACACAATTGAATAGACCTCTACTTACTAGAAAATAATCAGACTACTTGCAACTTTACCAGAAGATTCACTAGAAAATGAGTATTTAATTGCATTGCTATCATGCATAAAATGGTCACATAACATCAAATCGTATTTAAGCATAAATTTTGAAAAAAATATTAGCTGACCAAATATTTATATTAAATAAAATAAAATTGAAATTAAAATCTCCGCCCCAAATAATATTATGCTTCAGAAATTGACTTAGGACAGCCTCAATAATACCTAACGTGTCCAGAAGCACGTCTCTATCCTGCGCAGTTTTTATATTTGGAAGATGTGCATTTATTAACAGAGTGGTGCCAATGGCAAGGACAACGAACCGTTCAGCCGTATGAGAAAATTTAATTCGTTTGACAAATTTATTTTTTACTAATATTCCAACACCCCCATAAGGGCGTCCGATTAAAACAAAATTAGATAGTTTTTCTTCCATAGCGGATTTACCAAAGAAGGTATACTCTTGCGAAAATTTGTCTATTATTTTGCAAGTTATCTGGAGTTTGCCAGAGCTCTGGCAGGAAGATACAATCAATTGCACACAAGCTTGAATTAGAATTATTCTCCCTCTCGCAGATCGATTTTAGGAAGGTTTTGCCCTGATTAAAACCGTGACAATTATATGTTAACACTGACAACACATTAGAAAATTCGCTAGTCATTATTAGCTTCAGATACTGGCTCTATCTCAGATGTAGCGCCAGTATCTGTTGTTATGTTGTTTACTGTTTGTTTATCTGACAAGTCATGTACATGCATATCAGCATTTTGATCTATATCGCCATTTACTACCCGAGCATCTACAGATTGATTATCTAGAAGTTCATGTTGAACAATAGACGTTAATCAAGCAATCATATAAAAACAAATTATATAAAATGTAAAAAGCGAAATTTTATTTAAGTGTTATGAGAATGGATACGTTCCTCATAATGTCCTCTTGTGGCGAGCCCGATGCTAAGCATAGATGAAAAAAACGTTCTTACCAAAATGAAAAAAGTTAAAAACGCATTTTTCCCAAAAAATAAAAACCTAAAAAATGTTGAAAAAACGTTAGTAGCGTACACGTATGCTTGCATATATATTACCATGCCTTCATTCCGTAACACTAAGCTATTTTATTACATCTAGACTTGATCTAAAGTTGTAAAGTACATCCAGAGACTCCATACAAATATAAACAATTACTTTCAAAACAATTCCTTGTTTTGGCTCACAGTTGAAATAATTAGAGGTGAGAACACAGTGTTTATCTTAATTTTTACGTTTGACGTTAACGGTTTACGTATTTTACGTTTTTTATTTTATGAAAAATAGAAAACGTAAAAAACATTTTTTTAACAGATATAAAAAACGTAAAAACAGTTTTCTTAATCTATGATGCTAAGTAACTGTGCAGGGCATTGGCAGTGTCCATGCCCCGGAAATAGAAGAAATTAGTCACAATAAAAGTATAAAATAGGATAGATAAAATGTATTAGACTAAAAATAGGTTATCGTAAACAGATTTAGAGATAATTAAGAACTTACTTGATTCATTTGAACTAAATATATAGGTTGACTTTTATATATATCAATCGGTTCAATTTCATATTTGTTTTCTTGACTTCGAAATGTAAAGGTCTTTCCCCAGGGTATTAGAAGATTATCGTCGAACTGCCGCTCGTCTTTTGTGCTACCTGTAAAAAGTTAGTTGGTTATAAAAAATAAAATCTGCAAAGTTACTATTATTGAAGACGGCATAAAGAAGACTAAGTTTATTTCATGGACAGCAAATTATTTCATTAATAATTTAATACCTATTAACTAAACTAAATTACTATTATTTTCTGTGATGGTTTACAGGTGGATGGTTGGGTACGTTAATTGTTAATTTAATCCAATGATAAAGGTTTGTAACACACTGAAAACTAGTTATTTAAGTGACAAATAATTATTTAAATTTTGTAGGACTTTCATATCGTAATAGTTGTTAAAATATTAATAAAATCTTTGTAAATAGTAAAATTTATTTTATAGCAATGTAATGTGATGGTTGCTGAAGATTAGACTAGCAGTGAACTGCACTTGCCGTAAACAGAGGCAAATCTTTATAATACAAAACCAACGTTAGAAAGGGTATTTGGTTGATGAGCGCATAGGCTCCAGAAATTGTAACAAAATTATGGAATTATGATCCTAGCTAAACTGGATTCAAGGGAAGATGAATAAGACGAAGACTAATAATAATAATAATAAGATGATGCTGATGATGTTTTGTTACCGCCATTACAATTACGTAAGTTGTGCGTATATTTAGTACCGTGAGTATTTTGACTGGTTATGTCGTTTCTCTTTCTACAGTAAAAATAATTTTATTAAAGACATCAATAATGTACTTGGTATTTGCGATAAGTTATATGATATCATGTGTGGGTAAGACATAGGTTAAATATCATGTGATAAAAAGTCTATCCTTTTTCGTTTATTATTAAATCAAGCTTTTCAAATGTAGCATAATTATATCGAAAACTTAAAGTTATATTTTGGGTAACCGTTAATAGCTAATTTCATTACCCAATAACGATTAGAAATAGTTTAATATTTAGCCTGGGCGCAAATACTCATATTTCATTTAGGATTACACTAAAATGTTCACAAATTTAGATTCAAGAAAGGTTTTTAAATACTTACTAAACACCAGTGACGCAAGAAAGCCAGGAAAAAAAGTTGCTAATGATCCAACGAAAGTGAACCAGAGATAGGAGATAGCGTAAAAATTCTGCAGTCCTTCCAGTTGAGGTTCCTGCGTTAGAGAAATGTAAAACCTACATAACTCAATCTCAACGGCTATCAAATAAAGCGCATCAAAGCCACGTGTATTTCGACATCTATTACAATCGTGTTGAATAGACCTCCGTTACTTAAATATTTTTAAGAAGTTATTTATTTCGTCAATCATTTGTAGCAGTTGTGTGTTATATATCAGTTTATTTAAAGTGTATATAGGCATATGTACATGTATGGCTAGAGCCAGTGGCGATGTCGGCAAGATATTCGACCGCGGGACCGCGGATCAGTGGGGGCGTGGTTCATGTCCTGGACTCGCTCGTCATTAACATCGCTTTTGAGTTAGGAAACTGACGTTAACATTAGCTTTTTATATCTGTATGAGTGTATGTTTGGTACTTCTGTGTAGGTGTATGTATTGTAATGCGTACTGGCTAGGATGATTTAAGGTAGATCAACTTATCGAGATTTTTATTTTTGTTCCATTTTTGCATGATGAGGTATGAAATCTGCGACTAGATTGGTGTTATGAGGCTGATAACTTTGTTAATCAGTTTAATTAAGTTTAGTTACTTTAAGCTAATTTAAGTTAATTTAAGAGTTTCTAAGTTTATTTATACAAAATATCTTTCTAAGTGTTTATTTAAACATATTCAATTTTTGTCTTAGTTAGGACTGTTTTAGCAGATCTTTCCTTAAGGCTCTTATAATAAAGTGATATTTCACTCCATACCACGCTTTTTCTTTGGTCAATTAATAGGGCTATGGAAAATGAAAAGTACAACTATACAGTTATTAACTGCCATTCAATATTCTAATTATATATCGTCCTTAAATTTGTCTATTAAGGAACATGGAAATATATACCATCGGAAACTGACTTTACTTCATGACCTGATTTCCAAACAGAAAGTTAACTCCAAATCGGACTTCAGCTTTCAGCCCTAAAGTCAATTTTGAATAATTTCTAGTTCTAACCTCACCCGGTATAGCCTGAGTTGAGTAATCAACTGGCAGACTGTAGAAGTGGTCGTTGAATTCTGTGTGGTTTAATGAGTCCGTAGAATTATAGGATACACATCCCGACACCGGAAGTGGATTTAGCATTCTATGTTTTCCCTTCATGCTAAGCGAACCGATTGACAACCATGCACTGGTCGTTAGGCCGCATATTACACCAACTAGTGCACTCTATGCATAAATAAAAAAATGAATAGAATCCTAGCATGAATAAGATATAAAGAAGATAAAAATAAGGAGAAGATTATCATCCGGAAATTCCTACATATAAAAGGAATAGAGAAAACATACAGTAGAGTTTCTAGCGCACGTATACATGTAAGTACCTCGAAACATGGATATTACCGAGGATATTATGACTAGAAGACTAAAGTATATTCTTATGTTCAGACGAACATAATTCATCCGCACTGCCTATTGAGTGTTCAATCAGGTGACAGGTCCAAGGTTAATATAATCTTACTCCAAGTCGACTTTCATGATTCATAGATCAACAAGTTAATCCCTTCACAAAAAGGCTATTCAATATCAAGACCTTATTTAGCCTATAGTATAGGAAAATATCACTTCTGAGGTGGTTTCCTGCAGTCTTCCTCAGTTTTTACATAGTCGTCTCTTACGACACGTGCAGTTAACGGTTGATATATTTTTTCGTGGTCCGGACATGACATTAGAAATCTGATCTATTGCCATTTATGTCACTCTATATAGAATGATAAATAATGTATAATGCTAATAATATATGTTAATATTACTATGTATACATCTTGTAGAGTACTATATACTGTATATATATATATATATATATATATATATATATCATCATCTATACTATATAGTATATAAATATAGTGTATAGTAATATAGTAATATAGTATATAGTATATATAGATATAACTATATTTATATATATATATATATATATATGTATACAATGTACATGTATATACATGCATGTATATATATATATATATATATATATATAAGAGTATATATCAAAATATAGGCACCATGTATATATATATATATATATATATATATATAGAGAGAGAGAGAGAGAGAGAGAGAGAGAGAGAGAGTATACATATACGTGTACATGTATATACATGTATAATTATATTTTCCCTTGAATATGTTGAGCAAATTAATTGATGTCGCAAGTTCTATGAAAATAATATAGATCTTGGTTTTGATACCGTTAGCGCAGTCTTTAACAATGTCCTCCGGTCATATACGCTTGCCCTTCATTACTTAATCAACAATATAAAAAATTACTTAGACATTAGTTGGAAATTCATTATTCATACATGCAGTTACGATCATTGTAGTTTGTTGGAAGATATTGCAACCTTCTTTAATCAGAGTTAATACTTAATTTTGATGAAAATTAATGACTTACTGAAGTAAAAGTTAACGTTTTAAGTTAAACATTGCCGTATTAAACCTTCCAATTTATTCTCCTTGTAAGTCCTCCTAGCATGAATAATCCAAGATATGGTCCCTTAACTGCTCCGATTAGAGACAAAGTCACCTAAAACATTGCAATTTAGGCCACCATGAAAGAAAAATTGCTGTTAAAAATTATTTATGTTCTGAAATTGGTAGACTCTTTCAGTGGGATCGTTAAAACTACTATGAAATAATCAAATTTGTCTCGTTAATTGCTGTTATTTCAGAAAATTTTTTATATAAAGAGTCTATATAGGCTATCTATATATATTTCTTTATGCAGGTATATATATATATATATATATATATATATATATATAATATTCATCTATATTAGACCTATATCTAATATCTATATATTAGACCTATATATCATATATACTGTATATATATATATATAATATATATATAATATATATATATAAGCCTATAGAATGACATATATATATAATTGCTATTATTTCAGAAAGAATAATATATATATATATATATATTATACATATACTGTATAATATATATGTATAATTGTATATAATTGTATATATAGGGCCTACTTGTATATATTGTATATGCATATATATTTGTGTGTGTGTGTATTGAGATAAACTTCACTTTTCTTATTTCACAGTATTTTAATAGAAATCTCTTCATCCCACTCAGCAATTCAATAGTTATCTCAATCCAATCTCCATACCTTTATTTCTACCTTGAAACACTATTTGAAACTTAGTTCGAAATTCAAATGCCCATGGAGGATATAGGCTACATTTTGCAATGTAGTAATAATATTACTACGAGGAATGGCATTCATAGAATGTAATAAAATATCAAAATGATAAATATTTGTGTAACATTTGCAGTTAGATTAGGAGTTTAAGAATTATAGATAATTGTTTTGATGAATTTAGTACCTGCATTATTGGACCCGGAAGTGTGGATGCCATGAATGCCACTCCAGTAGCCATTGCACCAAATACAACCACTGCAAAAATTAGCAGTAACTTATATCAATCAATAGCAAGAATTCAACTTACTAATTATTTAATTCCGGTTACTAGCAATTTTCAATGTCAAGGACGTCTTTTTCAGACCCTGTACAAACAATCACCAAAGTACTCGACGATGACAGCTTAGTATGCAAAAGACTAAAAGAAAAAGTTAATAAAATAATAAAATGTGTCGTTTATATTAAAGACACCTGTAGGTAATCAGTAGTATACATTATTCCTACTCATAACCTCCGAAATATTTTATTAAAATGTCCTACTTTTCAATGGACATAGAAATGATCTTTCTTCCTTTAGACGCATAAATTGCTTTTTTTAACCTTCACACGACTACTAGAATTATAGTGACAAATTACCGAGTGCTCGAGTTACGAGGGCCTTGTTGCTTTCCTTGATGTGATCTAATTTCCACTTGAGGATGTCTTTCCAGCAATTCGCTGCTCCTCCACTGAGTGATGAGGAAACAGAACTGGATAAATATAGAACGTCATATTACAAAAAGAACACTGAAATACAATATTACTGGAGCATCAATTACAATTATGTTATAAGGAGAATAATGAGAAATCGAAACAGTCTATTTATGTTTTAATAGAAACCATAGAAGACACTATTTTTAAGAATTTTTTGAACGTTTAGCCGTAACCTATGACAAGCAGTTGAGTAATACCGATGTAAGAAATGTTAGACGCTTAGCTCAAAATAACTTAATTATTTTAAAAGTTATGGACCTGAACTTGCATGTAGGTTAATGCTCTCTGAGAAGATATGCATTCCAATATATTCATTTCTCACTTGTGTATATACTGTAGGTTCACTTAATCTTCAATATGTTAATTGCTTACATTGAGCAAGTCTAATAGCTGAAGAGAAAACCAGGCATTGATGCAAGCTGCAGTTCAAACCATGAGCTAAATTTCTTAAAGCTGAACTAATAGTAAGATATTATAGTACCTCGATTTGTATGAATTTTGGCCCAATTTATTTAGGCCTAATAAAGAATATTATTTAATTTTTCAACTTAAATATTTTCTCATGTCTAACCTTAATGCCCCACCGTAGAGAGTTGCTAGAAACAATCCAGAAAACCCGTAACTGTTCGAAAATACTTTAGACACAAAGAATGGTAGTAGCTGAAGACAAAAACAACATATTAAATGCAAATAGTTTCTTATTGAGTGTCCTGCATAGCTAAACTTACATCTACAGTACATATATCAGTTGAAACAAAAGGCAATTATTCTGAGAATCCAACCTTAAAATAATTGTATATTGAGTTAGTGAAGTGTTTACAATCTTTTATTAACAAGATCTAATGTCTATGCATGCCTCTAAAAGGCAATTACTATAAACATTAAAACTAACGTTTAAACTAAAATGTATTTTCATAAGGTGGTATATGACGCGTTTTGAACGTAAATACATGTACTTGAGATTTGGTAGATAAGGATTTGCTAGCTGTTTTTGCATAGGCCTATAAGTTGGCAAGGTAACAAAGCAAGTTGGTCAAAATCAAGTAATTTAACACAATTTGAATTATGTTTAAAATTAGTCTTAATATGATTCTAGAAGACCATTACAATTGACAAGCCCTATCGCCATGCGAGTAATTATCTTTTAGTATCTCTCTCTCCCTCTCTCTCAGGGCACCGCCAGTAGGCGGTGAGAGAGACTAAGAGAGAGAGAGAGAGAGAGACTAAGAGAGAGGTAATGCGCTAAGCGCTCTCTTACTAAGAGAGTGAGAGAGACTAAAATAACATATAATCTTGGAATATAACGCCTCCACTCTTCTCTATCTTCCGTTTTCCTCTTCATGTCCACTTATGAGTGGATATTTAAATCATCTAACATTCCTAATCTCGGCCTGTCTCTGCTTCTCTTTCATTTCACTCCACCTTCTATATGACATCATTTAGTACACTATTTCTCCTTAGAATATGTCCTATCCAATTCTTCTTCCTATTTCCTATATATTTATAAACTCTTTATCCGTACCTTCTCTCCTCTAGACTTCTTCATTTGTAACTCTTTGGGTGCCGCTAAGATTTTCAAATCTTTCCATACCCACATTTCCAAACGCCTCTAGTTTAATAATAATTTTCATTTACATTTCCAACGTTTCTAAATTTGGCATTTGGATTTAGTATTGATTGATGTAGACATGTTTCATGTCACTAAAATCATCTTTGTATGAGGAAACTGACCTTAAACCGTTATTGTTATTATTATTATTTCGAGCACAAAATACCATTACGAATACTACTACGCTTTGGACTTTTTCTTTTAACTATTAATTATTACAATGGATAACAGTTTAAGTTAATAATATATATACTAATAATAATATATCTAGTTATCCACTAATTTAATATATCTACTAATCTCTATTATTTCAAATTCTAAATCATAATGTAATGCAAACACTCAATGCACTCAAACCTGATTAGCATTAGAGATTTGCTTATTCGCCAATGGATCGCAGCCTATGCTGGTGAAATAAGCTGTGACTACCAACCCAATAGTACAGAGAGTGAAATATTGAAACCACACCGCAGGAATGTTCAATAAAATTGATCTGAAGAAAGTAAAGTAAGCCATGTATTATGCGAGAGTATATTGTTATAATAATAAACATTTAATTAGAGACAAAGGTGCGCTGAAAACACAATATTTTAAGATTTTAGTCGTTGTTTAAATATTGTAAAGAAAACTGCTAAACTGCTTGCTCACAATTTTATAACGCTTAAAATGTAAACTATATTTCACAAGTATCATCCGGTGCTTACGGATTCTTGTTACTAGATAATATAAGTACTATTGTTACGTAAAAGCTCAATCTGATGTTGGTGATATTTAGAATATGATACGGTTCATATAAAAATATTACTGAAAATTAACATTTTAAAGGAAAATACTAATATTTGTCTATATTTTGCGCTAAATTCTTCAGTTTGCTGCTGTAGATAGGAGACCTTAACTACTTTCACTGTATATGTTTTCTAATATTAATAGGCGAGCCGAAGGTACGAAATTATTAAAACAACAATTTTGAGAATTAATTTATTGTAACATATTCTCATAGCCCACATATATTAGGAGGCAGTATAAAGTAAAAAATGACCTATTTTGGATTGTGATGTAGTGTTAATATATTTAAGCCATACAGTCGAGCTTTATTAACGCTTTCAGTGGCTCCAAATCTTTGAGCGGACGCCTGATTGAGTCCATAAGTGTACACCCAACCGGATGCTGATCCTAATAGAAACTCCCACACAGTGTGCCGCACTCTTGGATCCGGAGTCAATCTAATTCATCAACGTAATATCTTAGTAAGTTTTGTTTAATTTTATCCAAAAGTTAAAAGAATTGACATAGTGTTGTGATACTATATAATAGACAATAATAAATATAATATGATGTTTCGCCAAAGAATACTTTACCGAAATTAATGACGGCACGAAAAGCACACTTCGGAGCCATATTTTCGAAGCTATAGGCTAAATTAAATTTACACGCGGGCTTAGTCTTTTTGATAAAATCAATTTGTTTAGCGGAGCATTTTGATTGGTCATGAAAACGGACTTTGAGTAGGAAGATATTTATTTTACCTGCCAATTATAATATTACTAAAGAATCAATCTCCATTCCTTTGGTCTGCAATTTTACTAGTGCATTTTGAGTTTTAAACCTTCTTGTAGTTGCTTAGGCTTCCATGATATCATTTTCAGTTATTGAACGGGACGCTAAATATTCATTGTGTTCTCTAGTAATATCATGTACAAAGATTCTAGAAGAAAATACAAATCGCAGGGAACTTCTAATAAAAGTTTCACTAAAATGTATTGCTATCATTGAAATTATAGGAGCATGCTTGGGTAGTTCAAAAACTTTGTTACTCGAAATTTGATCAGTTTATTTGCATTTGCAATGTTACATTATGCCACTCGGGGTATGTTAAAACAAAAATCCATCTGGAATGGTATATAGTAACCAATAATATGGCAATGGATTTGAAAATCACACCAATAGACGTCATGTTAGCTCATTTGACTCAGTGTATATAATTTAATAAATAACTTTGAAATTTTCCATGCATGGAATAATAAATTCAGGGAATTTCCGAATTAATAAAAAATATTGTAAAAATGTGCTAGAAATCAGCTAAGAAGCTAAAAGACTTGCTTGATCCAACACGATATAATTGTTGCAAAATCATTATCTTTTATTTTTTACCTACTCCAAGAGGAATACCAGAAAAGTTTCTTACATTATCCAGTTTATTCTGTTCTGGCTTGCCAATAGCTCAAAAATGTCTTCGTAACCTCCAATTATAAGGAATCCCTACACAATCAAGGCATATAAGTGTTATTGGAAGTTGTATATCTGGACAAGTTTTAACGTAAAGCAGGCCTAATATTAGTTTTACATCGTCCTAAGCATAGTCGTATGTCGTAGGTATCGTATGCATTACTTATGCATTAGTGCATTAATGAAAATACAATGCTCGATTGCAATAAATTTCAATGTGCGCATACTTCTGTAAAGAGCCAACATAAATTAATTTTAACTTTAATTTATTTATTCTGAGGTAATATTTGATTTTAAAACTAAGTCTCTTAATTATTGGTCAGTCATCATAAGGCTTAAAGTTTGAAATTATTATCTAAAATATTGCTTTGCAATAATTGCATATATATTAATTCACATAGTGAAAAACCTTTGTATAGGACAACCTTAATGAGTATTGCAAGTATTCCACCCATCATGATGAAAAACTGAAAAACATCCGTCCATATAACGGCTCTCATTCCTCCCTGTGTAAAATGCAATGTAACTATTTAAAAAAGACTTTTAATTAAAAGATTCTCCAATAACTGACAAATATAATAAGTTCAAAATAAGTGTTGAAGTTCGTAAGCAGTCAACATTATTGCAAAATGCATGTATTGTTAAAATTGTATATTACGTAAACATTTCTTATTAAATCATTTATTATTAAATTTATTCATTTCTAAAACAGTGTCTTATTAAATTCATTTATAAATTTATTGGTTGCTAGTTCTCTAGGAATGTACAAATAGATCAAAAAGTTTAGATTAAAATTGTATATTACGTAAACATTTCTTATTAAATCATTTATTATTAAATTTATTCATTTCTAAAACAGTGTCTTATTAAATTCATTTATAAATTTATTGGTTGCTAGTTCTCTAGGAATGTACAAATAGATCACTGTGTAAGAGCGTTAGGATACATGTAAATTCATAAAATTTTAAATGGCCGTTCCTGACGTCCTGCGATCAACTCCAGGTAGAGCAGATGTGAGAGAAAAATCTCGGACGTTCGTGGGACAGAGAGCAAGAATAATTGACTAAATTTGTTTGAATGATTAAATATTTGATATCAAAAGTAATAGATATCACCAAGTAAAACCATTTGACTGTAATGTTTGTGTTTAATTCTTTAACTTTAATTGTTATTTAGAACATCAATAAGACGAGAAATGGTATCTCAGTAGCCCACCATTATTACTTAGCTAGAGAAGTTAGAGTTATGAACCATTAACCAAACAGACAATATTTGCAAAAAAACAGATATTGATACAATTTAAGGCTTAAACTCATTCGTGATGTAATAGTGTTAAAGAAAAAGTATTGATAAAGCTGGCACAGCTAATGTTAATGTCATTTTCACCACTTGAACGCGATGCCAGTGACAGACGAGCACAAGATTTGAACCTCGCATATACTGATCCACGGTCGAATATCTTACCGACATCGCCACTGGCTCCAGCAATAATTGCAATAATAATCATGTAAAAAGAAATGTAATATATATATATATATATATATATATATTATATATATATATATATTATATATATATATATACATGTATATATAAGTATTTCTTAATACTTAATGTATATTTGTAATTACTTATATATAAATATATATACAATATTATACATGTATTATTACATTTATTATTACATTATATAAATATATATATATATGTATATATATATATATATATATATACGTATATATATTTCTGAATGAAGGGGTACAGATTGCTCACTTAGTATTTATACTAACCAGAGTTGTGTAGGCGACACATACGGCTGCCATCAACGGAATCGATATAACAATCGGTAATCCAGTCACTGAAATAATAATAATTATAAAGGTTTAACGTCTATTTCCTCATACAAAGATGATGTCAGGGACGTCCCCATCACATGTCACTACAAATCGATTCACCCCAAACTATCTGAAAAAACATGTGCTAAAGGAAAAGAAAAAATCCTAAACGGTGCCAGTCCGGTGATAAAAAAATCCAGTCAGGCAAGATTAAAAATCTATGGTGGAAGAGATGTATGGTAATACGTCCTCGCGTTACCTCTGGTACAGTGAAGAAAAAAGTAAAAAAGTAAACACGCATTATAGTGAAATGATCAACTGTATTGATATCTATCACTTTTAACACCACATGTTTACACCGTTAGGCAATATAGATCATTTTCCGTATAGCCAGTCCTATGAATGTCCGAGATTTTACTCTCAGATCAGCGCGGCTGGGATTCGAACCCACGAGGGTTCAATTCACCACAGGATCTGTCATTTAAAAGTTCATGACGTTACCCCTACGCTATTGAGACATTCCAATATTCCAAATATTTAAAATATTCAAAAGAAGAATATTCCAAACCGTAAACTACATGTGTCTTAATAAGGAGATTGAGCATGCATTTAGGAAGGCAACGGGAAACCATCTCGGAAGTCGTATTATCTCCAACTATGATCTACATAAAGTTGTGGATAAGGCCTAGCCTTCTGTTAAAGGATTAACTATGATATGGTCTGTTCAATGAGTGTACAATGTGCAATTTGTGCATGTATTTAACAGCTCATTAACTTACTGAACATAAATATGGGATTGATGAGTTTTATTATGGGCGCAGTTTCAAGACGTTTAAGGTATGCCAAACGTTTTAAAAATTATTTGCAATTGCTCCAGTAATAGTATATTATAACCTCACAATACATCAACTCTAGTGGCTAAACAGAGGGCTCTACATGATACATTTGTTAAATTTAGATATAATACTGCCTTCTAACAAATGTACAGAGACAAACGTGTAAAATATTGCAAAACTCACCCGATTGTAGAGCTGCAGAGGGCGCATACATCACTACACCCATGTACAGTATCTGAGAACATGATCAAATTGTCATATATAAATCTTGATATATTACTATTATTATGTTTTTTATATTTACCTTTTCAGGTAAAGTATGGAAAACTAACAGTGGCGAAGTCGGTAAGATACTAGAGCGCAGTTCAGTATGTGCGGCGTTCAAATCCTATGCTCTCCCGTCACTGACATCGCTTTCGAGTGAGGAAACTGACGTTAATCTTAGCTTTACGAGCTTTTACTAACGTTCGGATTCTTGAAGGTTCCTCAGCGCGCTGGATGAGACATTGCGCCAATCGATTGAAACTTTAGCAGCTGATTCACGTCAGATATTAAATTACTATTATAATCGTCTTAAGCTTAAAAAAATACTGACTAAAATAGATTACATTTACATATGCCATAAAGTTTATATATTGCCTTTTGGTCAATTGAAAAGCATTACCTAGGAGAGCAATAAGTTAAAGTGACCTAAAATAACTCAAAATGAAAAAAATCTTGAAGCTTTTGTCTATCAGAAGAGATTATAAAAGGAGACGAAAAGAAGAGTAGATATTATTGACGAAATTATTGAGGGATTATTGATGAGCTCCAAGCAATTGAAAAGCAGGAAAAAGTAATAGTTTCATTATTAAACGATTGAAGTCTGTCATTATCATCGAGCTTGTCATCGATCATCAATCAATCGATCAAGCAACCTAGAAGAAACCCACCGATCATCAATCATTGTCATAACAAATTAAAAAATCGAACGATCATTCAATCGATCATCAAACTATCGATTAATCAATCACGACAAAAGCAATCGATCATCAATCATTGTTAGTACATGGATCATCGAGTCGTAGCTATCACGATCAATAACGATCACGATAACGATCACGATAACGATCACGATAACGATCACGATAACGATCACGATAACGATCACGATAACGATCACGATAACGATCACGATAACGATCACGATAACGATCACGATAACGATCACGATAACGATCACGATAACGAGCAGCGAGCGATCAACGAGCTGTCGACTACTCGTTAGTTCTATTGTTAGTAATGCGTACTAATCCAATGAAACAATTCATATTTGTCTCCATGTTCAGGTTGGCAATTCTTAGTTTTATACTTTGAAAAATTCTAAGGATATTAATTTTGAAATCATCCAGGCACTGTCTGGATAAAATGACAAATTAATGGGGAGGACCTGAAAAGATAAATATGAGTCCTAGAATCATGAATTAAATCATCGACCATTGCGCCAAGAACAAAACCAGAAACTCAGATGATAATTACTTTAATTAATAATATACTTCCTATACTTACCCCCGAAGTAATTGACATGAGGCCAGAAATTGCCGTTAATAACTTAGACTTGAACCTCATGTAAACGTACTGCAATAAACATGTACAATAGTATAGTATATATATTGTTATTGGAATTGAAAATTTCCTTAGAAATGCAAAGTATTTTACGCGTAATTACATTCCATGACCATTTTCATTGCTGTAACAATTAAGAATAAAATATAACAAGTAAAATACGAGTAAAAATTGACAATTATGCTACCTGGTATATAGTTTTAATTAATTCAGCTCTCAAACTGCACGTTTGAGGTTATAGGCCCAATTAAACAAGAAGCAACTCTAACAATTGTTATGTATTAGAAATTTAGAATAAATTTTATTTCGGCCATTTACACTAACGCCGATTTTACACCGTAATATATTTTTGTAAAAGGGGGATATGCAGTTCACTTAATAGTCACATACGATAAACCCAATGTGTTTCATGTTTTAAATATTATGTAATTACATGTATCAAGAAACAATCCATAGGAAGAGAATAGAAATATATGCCATTTGGCTTAATGATATAAATGAATAAAATAAACTAAATAAGTCATAACTTAAAAGTGTTTGGGCCAAGCAGAGGTCAAGCAAACGAATAAAAAGGGCTTGAATGAAGCAGAGCTGACTTTAAAGTATGAAGGTTCCATGCAATTTTCTTAAATTTTTTAAAGGAAAATATTTCGATACGGGAGAGTAAATCTCTTAAAGTAAATTGTTCATTATCTAGCTCAGAATAAGAGTCATATCTAGCTCAGAATAAGAGTCATATCTAGCTCAGAATAAGAGTCATATCTAGCTCAGAATAAGAGTCATATCTAGCTCAGATTCTAGTAATGATTAACATTTTTTAGCGTGTATCCTATTAAATTACAAATAGAAATATGACTTAAACGCTGAAGTTTACGTGTACTTTGCCAAATTTAGGCGCAAAATTGATCTTTTAAAACCTATAGGGGGGTAATTATTACCTCATTGATGCTGACAAGTTTCAGAGGATATAGCCATGGAACGAATATCAATCCAACGAAACAAATTCCTATTGTGCATGCTACGTTAATCCCGATCATATACGGTGTTCCATAAGAATACATCTCAGCGGTCACACCGATGATTGCTATAGCGGATTGATGAGAGACTAGAATGGAGAGAGATGTTGGAATAAGAGCAAGCGCCCTGTTAGCCATGATGAATTCATTTGTTGTCTTCTGTTTGCCTCCGGTTAACGAATGATATATTCCTATACCGAGACTGATGGCGAGGAAAGCAGCCAGAATTAAATAATCTGCCCAATGTAGGATTGGTTCCATGTTGCTTCAAGTAATTCAATAATCCGAAATAATTCCAAGTTCCAAACCTTGCCTATTTGCTGCAGATTTGTTGCTTCAATGAAACAATTAAATTTAAATTAAACTTTCAAAAATACATTCGAGATTAAGTTAAATGCAGTAACGACTATAAAAATGTATGCTATTCTGATAGCTATGTTTATTTCGATACACTCAAAATATGCAGTGAC
Organism: Enchytraeus crypticus; assembly: GCA_905160935.1. Taxonomy (NCBI): domain Eukaryota; kingdom Metazoa; phylum Annelida; class Clitellata; order Enchytraeida; family Enchytraeidae; genus Enchytraeus; species Enchytraeus crypticus. The sequence continues at coordinate 1,549,771 of CAJHZI010000546.1, forward strand.
ATACACAAACAAGGCCGTCAAAGAGGTTACAAGTAACCTATCTAGTTGACCACCCCTCAATCATACCAAATGAAAAATAACTAGGCAATCGAAATAAACCTGAAATACAAGTAAAATACATTTTAGTTAATAAAGTTTGCAATAATAACAACATGAATTTGAAAAAGAGAATATTAATTTGCTACTGCCGATAAATCTGAGCTTCAGAGAATCGCTACAGAGAAACACAGAGAACTAAACAGAAACACAGCGTAGCACTTAATTAGTTCTCAAAATTGAAACTGAAGAAAAATTCCATAGATAATTAAACAAGATAGCCCAGTATACGATTTCAACGAACAAAATAATCAACATAATCAATGTTGAAACGCACTCAATAAATCCAATCCCATAATATTGTATTATTACAAATTAATTTAATGCTTATGACAATGAAACTTATAATAACAATGAACTAAAGTAGCTCTTTAATTTGGCTACAAACGATTTAACCGAGTGAGAATTACGTATCACTGTAGGGATTTTGTTCCATTCCATAGCATGAGTTTATATATGTGTAATTCATGAACTCGAGGTTAGGAGCCTTAAAAAACATTGAAATTCTGTAAGTCAAATCGATTGAATTTTTTCCTTAGGTTTCAAACAATACTTATAGACAGTATTTATACACATTCGTAAGGCACAACGAGCTGATCGACGCTCTTAATTGATTAAACTTGACTTAGCAGCTCTTATATCCTTCAGATATAAAATTATTAGACTTGATTTTCTCTGTGCACCCGTTTAATGTAGTTGTACCAGTAGCTTTATAAGAGTCTCACGTTAAATCCTTCTAAAATGGAAAATATTTTAATTGGCACCCTTAAGTAAAGGAGCAAACTAGACGATTCTATTTATTGTCAAAATCTCGCTTTCTCTCCTGCCCACAAGGCTAACACATTGGTGTCATATTTGTTGAAAACCTCGACTTTAAATCTTATCTCTTCTGCCTGTCGGTCCTTTTTCTTTCAGATCCGTCAAATCAGACAGATTCGCTCATCTCTTGACAAAAACTATCAAATTAGTCTTGTTGTTAAAAAGGAAAACCTTTTTACACAATTGTTCTTGCTAAACTTGACTAACGCAACTCATTGCTGTATGGCTTACATGTACTTCTTCTCTCTTGCCTCTACAACGTGTCCAGAATTCTATAGCACGTGTTGTCTGTCGGTCTTCTGTGTCTCAAGCTGTCTCTAGTTCTCTACTTAATAATCTTCACTGGATCCACGCGGTTCACAGGATCAATTATAAAATTTATCTACTAACTTTCAAAACACTTAGCTTTGGAAAACCTTTTTACATTCTGATCTATTAATCCCTTATCAACCTTTTCGTAGCTTCGTTCCTCTGATGTAAACCTGCTCAAAACTGCAAATAGTCTCATTTCATTAGGTAGACACTCATGTTACCTTTCAGCTTCTCTTGTTTGGACCTATCTGCCTCTTGATCTTCGCTCATGTTCTACTATTTATACTTTCTGTAGCTGGCTTAAAGCATATATCGTCCCCCAGAGATTTATATTATCTGATTTTTGACCTACGGACCGTTTAGTATATCTTTTCTTTCACTTCAGCACATATTTTTAAGGTCGTTTGGGTGAATCGATTAGTAGTGAATGTGATGGAGTGATACCCCTACACACATCATCCTTGAAGGAGGAAAAGGACGTTAAATCTTTATGATTATTATAATTTTTTACCTGAAAGCAAAAATTCAAACCAAATTATTTTACCATTTGCACTTACTTATTTCTAAGCTATAAAATTCTGCTGCTTACGATTACATAACTTGTTTAACTATTAGTGAGAGTAGCAGGTTTGTTGTTCTACTGTTCTAATGTGTTTAATACAACTAATTGAAACGCTAATTTAGAAGACAGAGGTTTAGTTTATAGAACTAAATTAATTATAACGCATTCAGTTATAAGAAACCTCATTAATTAACTACATCGAAGCGAATCTTATTCGTACAAAGTTTGAGCGTATCTGATAATATGAACACTTTCAAAGTAGACCTACAGTCTTAGTTATATGTTAATATACTCTGCATATATGGGCCAAGCATTGCTTCTATGAATTGACAATATATTCCAACGAAATTGCCATTGTTTTTAGCATGTCCGTCGAAAATCTAGATCATTCAAACATTTATTAAATTTAAGCCCTAAATCTATTGGCTGGAGCCAGTGGCGAAGTCGGTAAGACACTCGACCGCGGATCAGTATGTGCGGGGTTCAAATCCTGGGCTCGCCCGTCACTGACATCGCTTTCAAGTGAGGAAACTGACGTTAACCTTAGCTTTAGCTTTTATTAATTATACAGATATTTCAGTAAAGAATCTCATAGCTTAAGCTAAGCTAAGCTCATAGCCGTCCTCACCTTGCCTCGAATCCCAGTTGAGCTAGCCTACATGTAAAGATACATTCATTTCATTCCTTTTAAAAAGTGTTGTAGCAATTTCTGGAGCTTAGGCGCTCACCATCCTAATGCTTTAACTTTCTGACGTTGGTTTGGAACTTGCTGCCTGGTCGCCTTTTATGACACGTGGAGTCCGCCTTTGGTCTATTCGTCAGCAACCCGGTCACAAAACCGGGGGAAAAGGCCAAGTTAAGATTAAGCATAGTATATTACGTATATTAATTCTACTATGACAGCAGATATGAAACTAAGGCCTGCTTAAGTCTCCGTCGTCTCTTTGTTTCTAGACTGCATAATTTTTAGTTGTTCTGCTGTAGTCGTACCGAGTATTTAACCATTTGCTAGTGGTTAATTACTCAATTGGATGTGTTTTGTCTCCTTGACTATTGATTATTTTTGTTGCATAAATTGAGATGAGCATGCACTGGATTCGAATGTTGCAGTTACACTACATTTACATAATGAGTTTTATTAACAAAATATTTTTAAAAGTTTTCCATCTCCTGTTAAAGTGTATCCCAAATATCTGAAATTCCGTAGCACTTCGAAATGTCCATTTCCATATTGACTCCTCCTCCTTTTCTAGACACTGTCATCACTTTGGTTTTAAATCAATTTTAATTCCATGCTTTATCGCAGCAATGTTCAGGCCATCCACAATTTTCAGTAAACCCAATTCGCTACTAGCAATCATAACATAATAAGATTACCAGTAGCGACGTGGGTTTGCAAAAGCTGCAATTATACTATATTTACAAAAATAATTATTTTGATGGAAAAGAATTGTACTATCAGCTTTGGGTCCATGCTAACATTAATTTTCTTCAGTAATTTTCTTTCATGTTCTAGCAAGGACACATTAAAAATTACTGAGTCAGTCAATATACAATAATAAAAATAACAATAACAACAATTAGAGTGCCACAGTCATCAATGACAACATCGAGCACTATTGAGACAAAATCAAGCCGGCGAGAAAAAAGTAGATCTAAAAACGGTGCAAAATTCCTAAATCCAGAAAATCAGTCCAAAGTACAATTTAAATGACATGAAAGAGAGCAGTTTACATTAATATCTATTGTATATTTCTGCATATATCCTTTACAAACGAAAACTTTTGTCTTGTCCTTCGATACCGCCAGCGTAGAAACGGCACCGCCAACGGCACCGCCAACGGCACCGCCAACGGCACCGTCAACGGCACCGCCAACGGCACCGCCAACGTATAGAGATCTTGAAGATGTAAAAATGTCTAAAAATCCTATTATCAGTTGTAGTTAATTAAATTTACATGCGCTCCGATGTTTGCTAATTTTATGTCTTGGCTAACTTTTCCAAACAGAAGTAGGCTACGCGTAGGACAGAATAGTTCGCGTCTAACAGATAATTAACATATAAACTTAAGTAGCTTAGCCCTTTGTTATTTTAATACTGTCATTATATGCGCAACTAATTCAAGCGTAGCTAATGCTTTGATAATGTTATACCAGTATGCTAAACTTCTGGTCGTTAGCGTATGTTAGTTAGAGACTTCACCAACCGGTTTGTTATGCCGCGAGTGTACTGATTTGAAAATCAGGCAATTGTACACATTCTAGCAAAATATTCAATGATTAAATCGTAAATCCGGTACGGCATTATAGTTGCTAAAATTTACTGACGTTTTAGCATAATTTATACTTTAATGTACACCCTACATATCATTGTTGTGTCTGGCTTGGTGAAGAGTAGACCAACCATAGACTGCACATGTTGTAAAAGGCGACAAAGTATTAAGATATAACAACAAGAATGAGTACCCATAGACAGTCGATTTAAAATTCCACTTATATGTAGACATGTAGAGGAAAACGGAAGACAAAGAAGTGTGGAGGCGTTATATACCATGAACCTAGGCAGTGCACTGAGATAGAAATCATGGAGAATGGTCTGTTGTGAAAGGAAAATAATAATGCCTGATAGAGTGCCCATAATAGCATTAAAAGTGAAATTTTAAAATAAGTATGCTTTAAACTGGGCAGTAATCTGCAGGAAATGTATACTGTTCATTTTCTCTATTACGTGTACTTGATCCGAAAATTTCGAAAACGATTCATAAGGTATGCATTTGTCTGGTTGAGTCAAAAGAATCAAATATGACGTCCCTGACATTGACTTATGGCGAGGAACCGGACGTTAATAATAAGTCAATCAATCAATATTAACCGGACGTTAATATTGATTGATTGACTGATATGGAAAATTCTAGATATCAAGGTTTCAAAAAGGAGGAGTCTGATGTGGTGAATGTTAAATTATCCTAATACGAAGAAAATCGTATTCCCTTGTTAAGTCCAGGATTCTGAAGAATTCGCTAATCGTTGACTGGTCGTGCTGTAAGAGGCGACAAAGAATAAACTGTGGAATAAAACGGAACACCACACAGAAGCCGATTTTCTCAAGCTCAATGCTGCATACGGTATGGGTATTGCGTAGCCTTTTGTGATGGGATTAACTTATTAATCTATGGAGTGTTCTATAAAGAGCGTGAAAGCAGACTTGAAAGTATAAAAATGTACCATGGACCAAACTCTTGGCAGAACACGAGAGAGACAGAGAGAGAGAGAGAGAGAGAGAGAGTGAGAGAGAGAATTTAAAATCCCGATTCATCTTTGGATACGTTTTAGCTATGTATTTATTAGTCTAAGACTAATTTTAAGTCCAAAGTAGTTTATGAGAAAAAAAGTTATTTAGCAAAGATCATTTAAACTAAATATGTAATATTAATTAAGTTTTTATGTTCATTAGCATTAAAAATTAGGCCCTACATATGTTTTCATGCAAATGATTTGGGAGTCGTCCATTCAGTTCTTCATCCGAGCTTGTGTGCTGGATTCCATTAATCTAAATAAAAATCATGACTATAAATACGTTAATAAACCATTTAGAAGTAATATTTATTATATTTCATAAAACATAATTTTTACACAAAAGAAATGTTAATATATTCTATATATCAATTTTAAGTGGTAGTCGAATGAAAAAAATAAATGTATTATCCAGTAACTTGAAACCAATGCTTGCATATTCAAAACTTTAATTTAAACATTTTCTGAAATCCAAAATTAAACAAAATCATCAACAATTTTAATTGTGGTTGCACAGCTTGTTAAGATGAGTGGCGTATTTATTTTAGACCATAGGGAATTATTATTATTTTAACAATGAAATGTGCAGATGAATTAAATGTCAATAAATCTATATCTAAACATCTATAGTTTATAGATTTTGGACACTTTGCGCAAATGAGAGACTAATATGACTAACTGGATTAAAAATGAGTACTTATCAAGTATGTGTATTAATCAAGATATTGCATTAGTAATGGTTGTAGCCTAATTTCGACTCAAAATTTTAATAGAATAACTTGAGAGAGGAGCATTAAATCAAAATTTACCTTGAGTATGATTTTAAAAATTGTATAATCAATTTGGGAATGTGAAAAGATAGTGCTTCACGAAAGAAATTTCAAAACAAATTTTTTGGCTAAATTCAGACAGACGAACTGCAGCCAAGCAACAATAATAATACAATATATAACTATACAAGTATTAGAAAATAATATTAACAATCTATTCCTTTCTATTTTCATCATCAATCTGAAAACCGCAATCTGTAACATTAGAGTGTTTAAGGGCTTACGTGAAGTGGGTTAGTGTGGTCTTAAGATATCGGTGGTGGACACTTAGCTAACTGCAAGTGTTCACTAACATCAACGCTGTCAGTACTGCCAAACCTAAAGATCTTTTTCCAGGGTATTAGAAGATTTTCATCAAAATCACTCGCATCATCTTTTCCGGCTAAAATACAATCAAATAAAATTAATACTTTTAATTATATTTTATTAAGTGAGGAATCAAACACCGTCTTGTGGCCGGGATGCTCAGGAATAGATCATCCGTGGACTGTATATGTCGTAAAAGGCCACAATCTGATTTGTTTAAAAATGGCAGAAGACGGCATAAGACATGAAAAAATGTCAAAGACATCTAATTTCAGATTCACGTGATATTTACTTCTTAGACTATTAATTCATCTTATCTCACAAGCTTATAAGAAAAAATATAAAAATAATAAACTATCTGTGAATTAGAATGAGACTATGAATTTAGACGAAAATCATGTATACACATGCGGATAACAGAGTATATCAGCTTAAGATAAAATATTTAGAATTGAAAATATATGTGCATATTAATTCAAGGACTTATACACGTGTTGTTGATTACATAATGTAGGTTTCAACATAACCACTTGGAAGGTAATTAGAAATTGTATTACGCTTTCGACATTTTCAAATTACGCATATGTTCATTAGTAACCGATTCATTGTATTCTATCTAACAGAATCAATGAATTTGTTGCAAACAAATGCTCATGGCTCTCTCAAGTCTGGATTGGTTTTCTGGATTTGGAAATTTTCACTGTTTCGGGTCTTCGTTTTGCTCACCGGCTTGGAGCTGTCTCAATAATGATCGCTGTTATCATAGATGACTGTAGCACTCTAGTTATATTATTGTTATGATATTTTAATATATTTGGCTTACAAAAGACCAATGAAGCGAGAAAACCAGAGAGAAGAGTTACCAGCAACCCTACCACAGTGAACCACAAGTAAGAGATAGCATAGAAATGCTGCACTCCTTCTAGCGTAAAATCCTGCAAGTATAATTGGAGACACGCAGAATTACATGAATATTTTAATTTATACATGTATTTGTCCATTACAATTGTGCTATTGTTCACACAAAATTAATGTTTTCTACGTAACAATTCATATAAACGTAAAGTATTACCGCAGATTATAAAGATTATAAAAAATCCTGGCAAGTTATTTTGGCATGATAATTTAAATTTATACTTAAGAAATTACACAAATATTTACAATATTCATATTCTCTTGTTATCTCCGTGCCCGTTTATATATTACAATTTTTATTTGTGCCCTCGTATATTACAATTTTAATAACACTGCATTAAGGAGAGATAAAATTACACAAAATTGAAAAGTAAAAATCTCCCATATTAATATGTATTAGGAACGCCTGGATGAAATAGCATACCTGCTTTATTCTTTCTAGTTTAGATAACTGCTCAGACGCTCCAGCACATGCTACAGAACAGATTCTATTCTCTTGTTCTAGTGATATGTGTATGAATCTGTTATGGATCGAGATCAGTGGAGGGGGAAGTTTGTTGAGCTGAACTCCAGTGTTCAAAAAGTGACGCAAAAAAGCGACGCTCGACAGCGTTCAATTATGTTTGTGTATGCGTGCGTATAACTGGTATAATTCACGTGTGTGTGTTTATGTGCGCAAATGTGTATCCATGTATTTATATGTATGTAGTATTTATGTATTTATGTGTATTCTATTGTTATGACCAACCCATGATACATTAGTGTCGGGACCGTGGAGCAGTTACTGTTGGTTCGAGTTTAAGAGCCAATAATCGAATCGTTACTTATAGAAGTTTGAATGGAGGAAACAGACGACAAACTGAGCTTTAGCATACTTATCAGGGTTTTCTCTACGCCAGTGCATATCGAAAGAGTGTTGAGATGTTAAACAAGCATAATCATCGATCAACTGTTTGCGGATGAGTAGTTTATGTTAGGATGTCAGAGAAATGAAATTAAGAAGGCAAATGAAACCGACTTTAGAGCTTGATGAAGGGGTAATCTCATTTCTTACCTCATCAATTGTTGTCTGGGTTGTGCTGCTATTAGAGTAAGCGTAAGGGTGGTCGATAAACTCTTTATATGTCACTGATTTTGTGGAATTATAGGATAAACATCCTGACACCGGAAGAGGTCGTAAAGGTCGATGTATCTTTTCCATGGTGAGGGATCCAATAGTCAACCAAACGCTAATAGATAGCCCGATAATTACACCAACGAGTGAACTCTATGAATGTGCAAAAACAGACGCTTTGCAACATTAAATTATTGATGTAATCTAGAAAAAAATCCTTCTGGAGTGGTTTACATTTGCCATCCAAATCTTTAGATTTGTCGCTTTCTACAGAAATGCTACGTCAACAGTTGTACTGTCAACTATATAGTCCAGACATAGCATGATAGCTGGAGCATAAAATATAATGTATACACATTTGCAAATCACATTCAAATTATTACCAGCAAATGAAAATTTTTCATAAAAATTCAAAGCGTAGTTATGGTTAGCTCTTGAAAAACTCACCATTGATCCTACGTACATACATGTCCTTGTACTCGCGATTTTTCAATCACGATTAGTAAAATGGAAGAATAAATTTAATTTAACATTGTAAAAAACTCTTTGATTTTAATTATATTGCAGACAAATTGTTTTAGGCAGTAAGTAATCAAAAACTACGTACCATTCAAAAATGTTAAATTTTTCATTAAAAAAGAAAATCTGAATGAATCAAAAATTCTACCGGATTTAAAGGTCTTTAAATCAGATGGAATTAACTTGAATAAACGGTCAAATTTTATTGCAAATACACTGTAAATTACAAATTATGACAGCATTTTTCTTCAGACAAAATAATTTGTAACTGTATGTAAAGTGCATCGAGTTATTTGATTTAGACAAGGTCGCATCAAACCTTCCAATTTGTTCTTTTTGATAATCCGCCGAGTAAGAAAAGTCCCGCAGATGGTCCAGATATTGCTCCGCTAAGAGATATAGTTATCTATAATTTACACAAACGCATTTGCCTAATAGAGGAAAACAGTAATAATAATTATTGCCTAGATACATGTACCTATTGCTACGTACTAACAGCCGCAAACCTATGCCAAAGACTTATTAACCTGAGTCCATTGATCATCAAGCGGAAGTAGCAAAAGTGAGTTTTGTTTCAATTAATCTGTAATTATAATTGTAATTGCTACAGTAATCTGTAGCTGCATTCTGAAATGCAGCTTAAATCGAACTTTAGTATTTTAGTTAAAATTACCATTCATTTAGTTACTATGAATGCCAATGCTCCTCCATGGAAACCCTAAATTATTAATCGAAATAATTTAAAAAAATTATTATTCAGAATTATTTCTATTCAGAATTCAGAAATATATATATATATATATATATATATATATATATAATATATATTTATATATATAGCAAATATTTCGATGTATAAAATATATTAAACAGGTCAGTTAGTGTGTCAGATAACGCAGTGAAACATTAAATGACTGTTCCAGCAATCTTGGAAGAAATCTCAGATACGGCTGATCACAGTGAAAAATCGTAGATATTCACAGGACTGGTAACATGGATATTTGAATGAACTGCCTAAATGATTAAGCGTATGTTATTAAAAGTGATGGATATCATAACAGATGATCGTTTCATTACAATGCGTGTTAAACGTTTTAATAGTGTTCTCCAATGAGATGATACTTAAGAAGGCTATATTGTTAAATGAATAAATGTTGGGATTTTTAAAGCAGTACACGTTAGATTTTCGGGAGGCAGAATTGCAGATTGTAGAGTATTTACAAATAATGGTATGATACAGTTTACATACCTGTAATATTGGTCCCGGAACGCTGGCCGCCATGAAAGCAAATCCAGTTGCCAATGCGCCAAATAGAACGACTGTAATATATTAGTTGGTATAAAATTAAAATTACTTGTTTAGCGAATTTCACGAAATGACAGTACGCTTAACCCATTAGTGCCCAAAGTTAAATATTGTTCATAAGCATTAAACTTTTTACAATTTTGTCATCCTTTGGTGCTCAGAAATGATGTCCAATTTGAAAATTGAACTCTCACTTCACCATTTTGGAAAAAAATGATGTCCCTTATAATGGACGCTGGGCATTAGCCTAACGGAAAACGTTCAACATTTAAAACGAAGGAACTCACAATAGACATCATGAAAATGATTTATAATTCTTACAATAAGAGTAAATATACCAATAATACTCTAAATTTATGACAAAATTTTAATTTAAAATTATTTGTAAGAGAATTGTTACAAATCATATGGTTCAAAAACAACGCCAATAGTCTTTTTGTTCGAAATCTTGGAAACTAGTGATGTTTTCAGGCTAAATAAACATCTCAAATACACATATCCTAGTACAGTTAAGAGTCTTGAGTCGGCACATATTCGCTTGTTGCCATGTTAGCCTATAAATGTAGGTTCATGACAGTGCATGGTAGTTCTCGAATCATTCCATATGAAACGCTACGTCACATTTGTTACGTCACATTTGTACGACCCTAGGCCACAGGCTTTGAAGCGACGTTGGGGGAAGTTCTTCCCAATCCAGTGGTACAGCCCATCGTAGCGCACCCGTTACTTGAGATCACTGAACGATGGTAAGGACGATGTTCCATAGCATCTGAGAAGATCGATCGCCAGAGTTCGCCGGAATGCGAACAGACTATCAATTGTATACCTAGATCCAGAGGCCAAGATACCATGAGTTGACAATTGTAACGTAAGTGAGGTAGATAACTATTGGCCACCACGACTTACGCTGACGAATCTGAGTGCGACATGCAGAACCTGCTGATCCAGCTAGTAAAGGCCACCCTTTTCTGAGTTGTAGACGTCAAATATTGTTGGTTGAGGAACAAATATCCTGGGCTTGCCTGCCTGAGATCATCTTTGAACCTTCGTCATATTTGTTGAAATTTCTTCCTAGCGTCACAATACTGCTATCACTCCATCGGATCATCAGTGTTTCATCGCTGTTTCTGTCATATGAACCTCCAGGTTCTTTCTTCACTGTCGTCAGTGACTTCATAGGACAGGGCATGCCATGTCCGTTTTTCTCTAACTGTTCCACTGGCTTGAAATCCACAGGCACTCAACTTTCTTAGAAAGCTATATGATGCATGTGTCGCTCTATCCTCGTCTGTTATACCATGAGCAACCGCTAGAGGTTGTTTTCAGATGTCAACTGGTAATTCATCGTTTTATCATTCAGCCAGAAGTTGAGGAATTTGTGCCACTGTAGTGCAAAAACACAACTTAGACGTCAGGAGTACTACGAATTTAAATGGTCAGAGTCGATATTGTGAGACAATATAGCCTCAGTTAAGGTTTAAGGTTCATATAACAGCAGAGTTATGGCTAAAAGTTGCGCCACAACTATAGTGAAATTATGAAATTTTTAGTACGGATAGTGCCCAGCGTCCCTTATAAGGGACACAAATATTCAAACAACTTTTTCCATGAACCAAATTCAAGAATTGCAACTATGTTCAATTAGAAATAAAGATAAACATGTAATAAACGAGTTTATGCAAAAACAATTATATATACAATATAAATTAAGTAAAATTGGGATAGTTACTTACAGGTCTTTGAATCTTACAGCCATTTTTTAAGTACAGCTGATTTCAAGTCACGCTACCACAACCTTATTTTTATATCAAACTGCTTTTTACGTTTCTATGTTACCTTTATCATTTTACAACATATAAGTCACTTATTACATAGCTCCAAGTACCACTTCTTAATTTAGTGACTTACAGCCAAGCGTCCCTTAAAAGGGACGCTTGGTTGTAATGGGTTAATTGGCAGCCGAAGTTGTTAGATCCCCAATTGAAGTCGAACAAGTTCAAGTTACAACTTATATTGGGCCCATCAACGTTTTCATAAAATGCTGTCATCAAAAACGAGGGAACTCAGTATATCCTTGATTTTTACTAGAAATCAACAGAAATTGATAAGAAAACTACGCCACTTTAAATGAAATTTGAAATGATCACCTCAATATTTCAATTAACTACTAAATATAAAAAGTACAAGATGTGAATGCATTGTTCAAAATGTGTATAAGGTGTCCCACGCACAACGCGGTAAATTGTACCTAATTATTGTTCAACTGTATTACCAAGTCCACGATTTACGAGAGCCTTGCTGCTTTCCTTGATGTGATCAAATTTCCAGCAGAGGATATCTTTCCAACAATTCGCTGCTCCTCCGCTGAGAGATGAAGATACAGAACTGGATATACAATAAAATATTGCATAATAGGAACATTGTTAGTAATAAATTCATGCCAGCCATTTTACAACGTAGAAAGATTTAACATATTATACGGGTAGAATGATGTAAAAAAGTAACTATATTTAATAAGTCTGATAACATAAACATTGAGATCTGACAATTATATATTCCTGAGATAAACATCTGTCGATTTTAATGGAAGTAAAACTTATAAAATGATATCAAGAAAAGCAATGTAATGTAATGCTTAAAAAGGACTTAGTACGAAAAGAGATGTTAAAGCTGTTAGAAGCATCGTTTCCGTTTACATTTGGTAACTTAACTACAAAAGCTTATAAGAAAAAGAACCAGTATGTACCGTTTGTGTTGATAAGGGAAAACCAATGATAAAGTATACTATATTACTCATATAAAGGAGAACATATTAGTTGATATCTTACACAATGTTGGATTCCGAAAGAGTACAAGTATGTATAATATATAGTAAATTATAGTAAATATATTTTAATAGTTCGAATTGTTTAGACTACTCCAAATAACCTTAATGCACCGCCATAGAGAGTTGCAAGAAACAACCCAGAAAACCCATAACTCCTCGAGAATAACTTGGTCACGAAGAAAGGCAACAGCTGCAGACATAATTAAAAATATACAACAAATTTATGGCATTTTTTCATAATTGTCAAATAATACTAAACATAATATTCGTCTTAAAAACAAATAAAACACGGTTATCACTGTGTATGAAAAATCAGTATTCTGTTTATTTTAAGAGGCCAAAAGGAATATTAGTATGGCTATCTTGAAATGAATTACTAGCAAATAGTTAACGGAGTGTTATTTTGAACTTCTTAGTCAAAGAAGTTAATTACGTAAAGCTTTAATATTGCAGCTAATTACAAAATGAATTATAATAATGCAGTTAATCACCCAAATAACCAAATATTTTTACTATGACACATGAGATACTATATAAAACTTAACTTTTACGCTAAATGATCAAGAAATGCAGAATAAAATATTCATTTTAGATACAAAATTACTAAACAAATCTATCTTCGACAATGCACTTTTTACGCTCCCTAGGTTATATATGCATTATATATATATATATAAATATATATATATAATATATAATTATACCGTTCTAAATTACAATATATTTAGAATCTATTAGAGCAAAAAACCGCTAGTTCTTTTTTCAACAAACCTGATTGGCACTAGAAATTTGCTTATTCGCCAAAGGATCACAGCCAATGCTGATGAAGTACGCAGTAACTATCATTCCAATTGTACACAGAACAAATGTTTGGAACCACATAATAGGAATATTCAGTAAGATAGATCTAAAAGTACACAATATGACAGTGATAATTATAATTTTCTGATTAAACATCTATAAAAATTTACTGTAATTGATATTTTTAACATCAAAATAACGTCCCTGACATCAGGCTGACGTCCCTGACATCCGCCTAACATCTTTGACATCAGCCTGACACCTTTGACATCAGCATGACATCCCTGACAAATTTGACATCATCGTGACGTCCTTGATATCATCCTGATGTCCCTGACATGAGGATAAAGTCCCTGACAACAGTCTTATACGTGAAAACGAAAGGTAAACTCTACAAGCATTATTATTATTATTATTATTATTATTGTTGTTGTTGTTATTATTATTTTATATTATTATTATTATTATCGTCACTATTATTATTATTTCTAAATATTTTAATGGCCTGGGCTGTATAGGGCTAAAAATAGGATAACAGAAGGAATTTATTGAATTAAAAGAAAGATTAGAAAGCGCTTGAAATAATTTCTATAGGCTTACATACTGGGAGGCCTCATTCGCCAATGTGCCACGAAAGTAGACAGCATTAAAACGCTAGGGTGCAATAGACAGGCGCTGCCACATAAAGGCATAGTCGCGTTGGTCGCCTGTAACAACGCTGGTTCTGCTTAATTCATTTATGAAGTCAGACGCGGCAGGGTTTATGGGGCCCAAGGTCTCAAAACAATGAGCACGAAGATGTAGTTGCTTGAAACTGCGGCATATTTAAGTGACTTCCTATTGGCAGCAGCTTCAGCAGCTGAGCCAGCAGCAGCACATGAAACGCTGAGATTGCTTGCTGAGAATGTGTCTGTTACAGTGACATCCCAGCTGACACACGTGTCTTCAACCCAAAAAATTTTGATACGCTGTCCGTTGTTTCTATTTATTTTACTGTATCACAAAGTTACGTTAGTATCTTACAGTCGAGCTTTAGAAAGGTTTCCAGTGGCTCCGAATCGTTGTATAATGGCTTGACTGATGCCATTGTTAAACATCAAAGTTACGGAAGATCCAATGATAAACTCCCAGGCAGTGTGTCGAACTCTCGGATCCGGTGTTAATCTGAGTTAGAAATAGAATCGTAACGTATCTTTTATTGAACTCTAATAATACATAAGATTAGTGTCACGGTTTCGGGATAATATAATGTAGCGAAATTTATATTGCTAGAAATAAATGTCACATATATTACTGTATACAGACATGGAAATTAAAAAAGCCTATTCAATAATACAGGGCAATGCAATAATTTATTTAAATCATTATCTGTTTACAACATAGATGCCATAATCTAGTGGTACAGAATATATAGCGCTCAAATTACTTAAAAGCAATATTATAACGGTAAAGTCTAGATTTATAACAGGATTTAAAAACTTTATTTTTCAAACATTCCCCAAGGTGTTATTGAGACAGGAAAGGCTTGGGCACGTACAAAACATAGATCTGCAAACTGGATATGCGAAGGTAAATTATCATAATAATTTACTCACATTATCCAGTTAACTCTGTCCTGTTGGGCCAATAGGGCAAAAATACTGTCGAAACCTCCAATGACGAGGAAGCCCTAAAATATATTCACCGAAAATTCAGCCAAATGCAAATCAAACAGCTGTCAGTCATAAATCGCCTAAACATTAATTTCCCAAGTAATATTGCAAAATGTAGGCCTATATGGAAAGATTTAAATAGACTTAAGCGGCAGCAAGTTGAATTAGAAATTAAGAAACATAATTCATACTTCAAAGACGGTTGTAAATTCAGTCTTATTAATGTGATCCATGTGAAAGGCTTAGGCTAAATTATTTGAGTAATTTGCGTTTTTGCAAAATAATTATGTGTCTCGTATTGTGAGAGAACTTCTTTCATTGCACATTTACTATGCCACTTTAGCATCGTTTACTTATTTTTGTAAAACATTTACTTTCGCATTGTTGTTGTAAAAGAGTGTATAAATTGCATTAAAAATAAGAAAGTTGTAGCATATTTACAATTTATTTTCCCCAAATGAGTATACATTAACTATGCTTCGTAGCAGACATAAAATTGAGTTTAATGAACATTATAAGAAACTTGAACTGTTAAAATAATTAATATTTATCATTAGGCCTACTCTGAATTTCTTTAAAAAATTCTAAATATATTTGTGGGAGTCAAGGCTGAAGAGTATATTTATGTTCAGAGATTTCATATTTAAATGCTACTTAGGTCCAGACTATAGCGATTACAGAAGAATTTGATAAGCTTCTTGTGAGTAGTAAAAGTAAGTCTACCTTTTCCGACACACAAGATGCATTTCGAAAGGAATAAAAATATTGTTCTAAGCTATAATTAATATATTAAAACATCGCAAGAGAGTATCATAAATAACGCTAGCGTTAACGAAATAACTAGTTCATTTTGGCCAATTCAACAGGGATTTATTACATGTAGTATAATTATTGTATTCCAATTATAATATACTGCAACTCAATTTTATAATAGTTACCAATGATCGATAGTGATCGAGATTAAATTGCGTCTATGCAGAAATTCTAATAGAGTTTGTATTAAGCCATCTATACCAAGCATAGCACTTCTTATTCAAAAACAGATAATTCAGCAATTGCAAGAATTTTAGAATAGCCTATTTGTAGATAGTTTTAAAATTCCAATTAATTTCTATTATTAGTGAAATTAATTAAATTCAATATTAAGTGAGTAAATATGAAATATACTTGAAAATCTGAATTATATATATAATTTCAATTGATATTAAAAACAAACAGGATTTCAATACCTGAATTAATATAACAGTTATTCCACCCATCATGGTGAAAAACTGGAAAACATCCGTCCATATAACGGCTCTCATTCCTCCCTGTGTAGACAATGCATGTTTCATAGAAAAGACTAACACCTAAGAAAAAATAACACCTAACAAAAAACTAGAAAACAAATCTAGCATAAACTCGCCATTTAGCAGTCGTTAGTCGTTAGATGTGGGTTTAGATGAAACCTTAAGAAAGCCTAAATATCCGATAGAAGTATAAGTAGAAATTTAGAAGATTTAATATTAACTTCATACTCAACTAAATGCGTTTGGAGTAATTCTAAAATGATCTTACTTGTGATGAATAAAAGCCATCCCAATGAAATATTTGTGAGGGACAGAGACACAGTAATACTAAATATAATTATTTTCCTATAATTTTTGTTGAAAGAAAAGGCTTTTAGTAAATAAAATGAGGATTAAGCGATGAAGTTGTCAACTTCAGTTCATTGCCTATAACTGGTTTGGTCATCGTAGTCACTTTCATAATCCACTATGCACATTTGACATTTGCTCTTTAAAAGCAACAATTTATACGCTATACCGCTGATTGAGTTTTAATACACATCGTTTCCGTATTGTGACTGAGTAAAAATGGAGGAGGAAGATTGAGGAAGGCAACTGGACTACACCTCAGAAACTATATTATTATCAAACTATAGGCTACATTAACTTGTGAATAAGGCATTGCTTTATGTAACATTATTAACTCATTGACCGATGGAGTGCTCTTTACGAGGCAAGAACAGCTTCATTCCTTAATGAGTAGGAGTGCGTACCTTTGGACCTGCCACTTGGCAGAACAGTAAAGAACGAGAGAGACAGAGAGACAGAGATAGAGAGAGAAAGAAATATATTTAAGTTGACAAGTAATATCTAAGCTGATTTAAGCTAATTATATGTCAACATATTTCTTATTTATTGAAAGATCATTTCAACAGATGGTTCGTTAGAGTAAACAAAATAAAAAGCATGTGACTATTCAGCATAAAGTCATTAACAAATTTATAAAAGTATATAATTTATACATTCAACTAAATGTATACTCAATAGGTCAAGTTTTTGCTTGTCAAATATTATCACTTTTTGTAAAAGATAGTGAATTATATTTTGAACACTTGATGTTTTTTGCCATAGTACATATACTCCATATGCCATATTCCGTTTAACCTCTGTAACATCTGCTACGATGGAGTGAAAAATGCTCGTAATTCCAATAAAGTGTATCTCAAATTCTACACTTCTATTGAAATAATCTGAAATTATAAAGTAACATCAAAACGCGGGGCCGGGTTTGGAGTATTGGAAGAGTGTGCGCCACATGATCGTTAGATAAGGGCTCATATCTTAGGCCAGTCAACAAGGTCAATCAGTAAGCACGTGGTACAGAAAAGTTTTTCTTCAATTCGCGCTAACTACATTCTGCGTTTTCAATATAAACGATTAGCCTACTAATAATAGTGAAAGGAAGAAGGAAATAACTAAACGCTACAAAATAGCAACTAAGTGGACGAAACTAATACTTGTACATGCATTATATTTAGATATTTTATACCTATATAATATATATATATATGTGTGTGTGTGTATGTGTGTGTGTGTATGTATTGCACTTTCAATGAACACACTTGCGATATGTCATGTGTAAAACCTATATGAATACCATATAGGAAGAATAAAATATGACAATACAATGAAAATAGGAAAAATACAATATGACCAGAATACAAATTTCAAATTACGGGTTTTCGTACTGACCAGTGTCGTATAAGCGACGCACACTATTGCCATCAGAGGTATTGAAATGATGATTCGAAATCCAGTCACTGAAATAAAATGTCTGCAATTATGCAAGGCTTGCAACACAATTTTTGTCTACTTAAATTAGTTTTCTTTCTATAAAACTTAACATTTGTCTAATAAGTACATGAACCAAGTAGACAGTCACACATTTACCCATGCTCAAATTAGATATTTTATTCGATATCTGTTATTGGAGTTGGGAAGTCTTTGATAACGTCCATTGTGTAGACATTTATAAAATACACATTTAATGCCTTCAGTCCTAAAATATATTTAATGCTATCGGCTTTCTGATTAACGCAATACATTGACAATATTGGCCCTTCAAAAGTTTTACTTCATACCTAAGCCTATTATTTAATTTTTATTACATGGTAAAACAGTAGAATTTAATAATTCTTGAATTAGGCATAATCATACTATCACATTAAATATTTTTAAACTTGTACCTGAATCAAAGAACGGTAAGCAAAACTCAACAAGAATAGGCCTACTCAGAAGTAGGTGAAATAGGACGTAGAGCAAGACAAGGTTACAGCATTTCGCCGCTGCAGTTTAACATTTACGCTGCTGTAATAATGGAGGAAGCCATGGAAGAAGGAATAAAAATAGGAGAAACATTGTTACAAGATGTAAGATTTGCAGATGATCAAAGAATGGTAGCGGTCAGCGAGATTGGACTGCAGAAGACAATGGATAGGCTGAATGATACGGCTTTGAGATATGGCATGCAGATTAATACCCAAAAGACAAAAGTTATGAGAGTGTCCTATACTAAAAGTGAAGTTAATATCACAATATATGGTACGAAATTGGAACAGGAAAGGAGTTTCAAATATTTAGGCCATATTATAACCGAAGACGGGAAATGTGAGACTGAAATATGCAGTAGGATTGCACAAGCAAAGCGGCCTTTGGTAATACATGTAGGAACGAATTTTTAACAAAAGGTCCATAGAAAGATACAAAGATAGAGATAATGAAAACGTCGGCTTAGAGAACGCTATTGTATGGATGTGAATCATGCACCTTAAGGAAGGTAGATATTAGGAAGCTGGAGGCACTGGAAATGTGGATATGAAAAAGAATGAAGAGAATTAGCTGGAACCAAAAGGTTACAAATGAGGAAGTTCTGGAGAGAATTGGTACAGAGAAACAGTTGATAAATGTATTTAAAACAATAAGCGGAGTTGGATAGGACACATTATAAGGGGGAAGTCTAATAAAAGAGGTCATAGAAGGTAGAATGGAAGGAAAGAGAGGCCGAGGCAGGTACCTAGTACCTAGTTCTTTCAGTTCATGTTTAGTTACAAAGTGTTTTAAAATTATATTTTTACTGACGCTATATATATATATATATATATATATATATATATATATATTTGTACAGGGTGAGTAAAACAATATTACACCTGCAAAAAGTTTGAATATATCAGGCCATTGTTAATATTTTTCAATGAAACTTTTATCAATTACTAAAGGACTAATTTCTGATGGGGTGGCCTATTTTCATTCGTTTTGGTACACAGATTGGCCAGCTTTGGAAGTTTCAAGAGAGCAACCCCCCATATTTATGTACTGTAAATATAAATTATATTTAATTTTATTTTTATTTGGGCCCTGAAAAGTGCCTCTGTAGTGGTTCAGAAAGAACCAGTTGTATCTGCTAGCATTACTGCCTGTTCGATATGCTTTCCTCTCGCTGCTACGCAGGACTGCAGTCGCTTTCGGAACGCTAGGATAGCCTTGTTGATTCCAGCTTGGGGCACTCTCTTCCAGATTGACTGTAACACTTCCTGCAGTTCTGTCTTGTTTTTAGGCTTCGGCTGGTGTTTCTGATAGACATGCAGCATGGTTCCCCAGACATAGTATTCCAGAGGATTTAGATCGGGAGAGTTTGGAGGCCATTCATTCTTCTTAATGAAATCCGGGTTTCCTTCGCTGATCTATTCCTGTGCATCACGAGATGCAGGAGCCGGAGAATCATTCTGCTGAAAGATGAAACCATTTGGTAGAAGGGCATAGCAATCATCAAACAGCTCCGGAAGCAAAGTGTTGACGTAATACTGAGAGTTCAACTTTTCCTTCTCGCCAATGAAGTGCAATTTGCCCTTACTGTTGCAGCAAACGCCATTTTTGGGTAAAAAATGGAGGTTGGTCTGCTGAAACTTGTATAACTGGCCCAGCTATGGCTTAAAATGGATGACAATTGGCCACCCCATCAGAAATTAGTCCTTTAGTAATTGGTAAAAGTTTGATTTAAAAATATTAACAGTAGCCTGAGATATTCAAACTTTTTGCAGGTGTAATCTTTTTTTTACTCACCCTGTATATTTATTTATTTTATTTATTGCTTTATTTGAAGCGTAATAACCCATACATGAATCTTGCAAAAACTAACAATGCTACAAAAAACAGAAAAGCAAATAGGTTGCGCATTAATTGAGCTATAAGACAATTACTTATAGAACTAGGCATATAAAGCTATAATAAGCTCAGAACATCAAAACACTTAACTAGCATATTAGCATTATTCAGCAAGCACATTCTAAACTTTAATCTGTAATTAGATAGGATAGTATCAAAACTAGGCAATTCAGTTTCTAGCAGCGTGATGGTTAGGCTGCTGTAACGTTGTATCCAAAAAATATTTTAATACATTTATTATAGCAAGATCGAAACTTCTCTATTGAACCTATTGTAAACGACGACCATCGTGCCACATCATAGAAGCGCATGCAATAGGATTTGAACAGGACCTTCTCTACATTAAGAGAGCAATAAGCAAATCTACGCTTTAATATATTCGTACGCATAAACATACCACGTATTTCACGCTGTATATCGTTATTATCACGACCATCATTGGTTATAATACGACCTAAATATTTAAACTGCGTTACATAATTAATAAAAGAATTGTCCAACTAAAATATTGGAAATTCCTCTAGTACACTCAAATTTCGATCCTTAGGAGCAAATATCATTGCGACAGTTTTACAAATATTAAAAGACATGTTAATAACTTAGCATTAAACTGAAGCACATCTATTAAATACTGTAAAGCTTTCCAGGAAGGAGCAATGAGAACGATATCATCAGCATACGCTAGAATGTTAATTAATCTATTATTAATTGCACAACCAATCCCGGTATCTACTACAGTTCTAACCATATCTCGTATATATCTAGAGAACAAATAAGGTGAAAGTACACTTCCCTGACGCGTACTATTTCCAATGTGAAAACAAGTCGAAACAGAATTACGCCATCGAACAAAGCATTGCTGCTTAGAATACCAGAATGCAAGAATAAATATAATAGTGGTGTTAATGTTATCGTCTAGTATTTTCCAAACAATACGTTCTAGTATTTCCAGCAATTAACTTTATCGAAAGCTTTACTAAAATCAACAAAACAGGTAAAAACATGACTTCCATGATGTCTATAATACTTGATAGTCTGCTTTAATACATGAGTACTTAATCCGGTTAAATGGCCAGGCTTAAAATTACCCAAACTGAAAATTATCATATTCAGAAAGGCTATGTATAGATTGCGCAATGAGAGATTCAAACAATTTAGATAATGCATTGGAAATTGCAAATTGCTCTAGAATTATGAAGGTCAGATAAATCGCCAGATTTATTCTTAACTAGAGGTACAATTACAGATTGCATAAATGAATTAGGCAAATGACTATGTTTTAGAAACAAATTATACAACATGTTTAAATGAACGTAGAGACTAGGACACGCGAATGAAATTGCCTCCATGAAAATGCAATCTGGACCAGGAGATTTTCCATGCTTTTGCAATCTACAAATATCTATAATGTTATTAACAGAAATGGCAAAATCATTCTTAGGAGAACAGTTAAGGCGATTCAAAAATGCATTTTTATCAGCATTATATTCATTGATTCCTGTGGCGCAATTATATATATATATATATATATATATATATATATATATATATATATATATATATATATAATATATATATATATATATATATATATATATATATATGTATATATAAACATGGTTGATCATTTCACCATAACCCGTGCTAAATTACTTACAAGTACATATTGCATTATCGTAAAAGTTAATTACATTTTTCCCCGGAAAGTTAAAATTGAGTTTATCTCATATTTAAAAGGAGCCTACTGGTAGATAAATTTTTAGGTCCAATTGCAATAATATTTTTTATCGGCAAATTCGGTGTACATAGAAGCTAGAAACACATAAAAATAAAGTTTTACAGGTTAGTTGTGATGAAGTTAATAATTATAATCAAATGCTAAATTCAACGATGACATCACAAAATTTAAAAAAATCAGTAATAGACTATATAAAACATACTAATGATATTTTCAGATCTACAATAATATTATTGCTCTGTTATGTTTATGCCAATTTTGTATAAACTAAAAAAATGTTTTGGAATAGCAAAATGAAAATACAAATAATTAATTTAAATTCAAAACGATTTATCGAGAGTATAGTAACCTGACTCCAAAGCTGCAGAAGGAGCATACATTACTACACCCATGTATATTATCTGAAAATGTGATAATAAATAATATTTAACAACTATAATGAACAAGGGATAGCCTTTTATTATATACATGTATAATTAGAATTCATACGTTTTAGATATACGTTTCTACATGTAAAATTGGAGATGGTTTACTATTTAAACTTATAGATATCTAGATTATAACGACATTTTGACAGTTCATCAGGATCTCCAATTCGATTTATCGCAAATCCAAAATGTTAACTGCACCTATCTGGTTTGGCATTGATTTGGTAACTAGAAGTAAAATTCCCCTTCTGAATTGCATTAGGACAAAGCCCTTGGACAATTGACAAAAACAAAAATACCAACATTACTTGTAATAAGAATATTATGAAGCTTACCCCTGAAGTCATACCCAAAAGGCCTGATATTGCTGTTAATAATTTCGACTTGAATCTCAAATATATGTACTGCAATATAAAAGATTCACAGAAGCTTAGATGAAATTGATTATTTTTATCATGTAAAATATCTAATTGATATACTATTCGAACAATATTGCTCAGGCACCTGCAAATTTACGTTTATTAATTGACTCGGTTACTGTAAAAAATACATATTTTGCTTGAAAATAATTTTCCAAACCACCTTATACTATCTGAATTTACTCAAATTCAGACTGGATTGTGTATGTGTTTACTTAGAATATAACTATAGCAATTCTACTGATTCTAAATGAATTCACGAAGCTAAAAATATTAGTTCTAAACTATGAGTTTATAAAATTAGTTAAGTAAGTTTAACTAAATATCGCAGAATAAGAAATTCGTTACTAATTAGCTAAAACTAATCCTGAATATCATAAAATTACCAGATCAGAATTGTATAGATTAATCTGAGCAAGATTATAAAGTATTATTTTAAATCAAAAATTTCAATAATTATTTTCAATTTATCGTCTAATATGTAATGATAATAACTGGTTCACATTATTCCAATTTATATTTAATTTATCATTCCAAGAAAGAATTACTAAAAAACTTTGCACATACATTTGCACCAAATATATAAACAAATAAGTAGAAATGAATTACACGCGTAATAATTATTAAGAAATGAATTAACAATACATGGATGAATTATTATAAATAAATAAAGTACTGAAATGAGCTTAAATACCTCGTTGATGCTGACTAATTTTAGAGGATATATCCAAGGTACGAATATCAGTCCAGCCAAACCAATTCCCAATGTATTTGCCACGTGGGGCCAGATCATATACCGCGATCCATACGAGTAAATTTCAGCCGTGGAACCAAGGATAGATATTGCAGATTGATTGGAGACCAAAATGGAGAGAGAGGTTGGTATAACAGAAAGTGCTCGATTAGCCATGATGAATTCATTTGTTGTCTTCTGTTTACCTCCGGTTAACGAGTGATATATTCCTATACCGAGACTGATGGCCAGGAATGCAGCTAAGATCAAATAATCTGCCCAATGTAGGATTGGTTCCATGTTGATTTTGCAATTAATACTCACTACTATACAGCAGATGTAGCTAACCTCAGCTATCTATGATTACCTATGCTCGATGTTGTCATTGATGACAATAGCACTCCATTTGTTGATGTGCTACGGAAGGTTGAATTTAAGCACAAGGTATAGGCAAATGTACCTGAGCAGTCCTAATAATAACGCGATATATCTCACGAAGATGATATATTTTTTACAACCCTGCGTTTAATGTTAAGGGCTCACAACCTGTCATTTACGATGACCAATGCTGATATGAATAGACTTTAATATAGCCAACTAACCATCTCTTAAAAACTACGCACGAAGTCCACTAAATTTTCTCTTAAATCTGGCGAAGTTTAGGTACATGTATGGCCTATGTATGCGAACATAATTACAATAAAGAGATATACGCACATATAAATTATCTTAAATTCGACATGTTTTGCTCAGAAGAAATGAAAAGCCATCACGTGAAGATAACTTCCTTTTGCAGCCGATGTGATAGGCCTTAATATATCAGAAATTAGAGTAGGTAGATGCATTAGCTAACCTTGACGAAATAGAATTCTAGGCCATTGCTGCATAATACAGATTTAAGAATAACCTTCCATCACCCTGGGATTTTTTCCTTCCTAAGCTTTACCAACACTCGGTCTTCCAAGGTGGTCATCCACAAAGTACTAACCGAGGTCGATGCAGCTTAACTTCGATAACTGGCGCGCAACTAAACCCAGTGCGCTAATCCCGTCGTCAACATTTCTAAAACGAATGGAAAAGTTTATCCCGACCTTAGTTGGGATTCAAACAAAGAGGATGATGGTGACTATAGGGAAAAAATATCAGAGGGATATGACATAAAATAACGGGATACTGACTGAAGAAAATCATAGAAGGAATATGTAAAATTGAAAAAGTAATAAAAGAAATATATAGAAACATATGAAAACCGAGACAATGGGCGTTATATGAACTGACCACATTCGTATAAAGAAGCGAAACGGAAAGCGGGTGACTGAATTAGCTGGAATGGACCTGCCTTTAGTCAGTACACCGATAGAGTATAACTTGATAAACTAATGCTTTTAGGCATAATCAATTCCGGTCAACGAGTCAACGAGTTATCACGTGACATACATCTGGTATTCTCAGCATCTAGACAATATTCCTGAAAGAATATGTTCGTTAATGGCTCATAATTAACATTAGAATGTGCATATGCTGCAGAATCTCATTGGCTATTTAATGTCCTTTCAGCACTGCCATTATATTCTAACTGAGCTCTTAAATACTGCCATGTATTTTTTAATTAGCTTTTTAAAATTTTGAGCTATTTTTATTTTGCGCGCTTTAGTTCTTGCCACATAAATTATTCACAAATTGCTACAGTAGAATTCCATAAAATCAATAAGGCATCAATTTTTTAAGTATATTTATGCTTGTTTATTAGCATGACATTCTTTGTATAATATAAAATGATGTATCTAAAAATAGAAAAAGCACCATTTTTTAGCAATATCAATTCGATAAAACTCAAAAAACACAACTTCACACAATTACAGTTTCGAAAATTCAAACATCGCATTTCATAATTATCAGTAATTGTATTTTAGAAAAAATTATACTTTTCTTGGTTACATTTAGTACATCACACAATTTCTAATCAAAATAAACGTCTGAGGTGATTGTTTGTATAAGCAAATGAGTAAAAAGTAGAGCTGTTTTATTTATGCAAGCAGTAAGCTTACAATAGTAGAGCTTGTTTCGACTTATTCCGCCTTTTTCGCAGACAATCATCAGCGTTGAGGATTTGAATGACGAGGTGTGGATGTAAAGGATTTTGGAGTGCACACTTTTGCCGAAACATCTCGGCGTCTCTGTGCTGGTTGTCGTCATTTATGTCATCATAAATGACGACAACAACACGGGCACCTCTTCTAGTGCACCCAGCTTCATAATTTCCTCAATCAGTCCACCACAAGATACTCAATGCGCAGTTCATAAAACTTGAAAGCGAAATATGTTTGTTTCTATTATACATAAAACGAGCATTGGGTACAGCTCGCTGCAAAAGTGAAGGCCTGGCTTCTTGAATCAGCTTTACGATTTGTGACAGGAAACATAAGAATGCAGAAGCTAGTTCGTCTTGTCTACTCCTCATAGATGGTATGGGAGTAAGGATTGCTAAAGGATCTAATAGAAGTAAAAATGCAAGGGGAAAGAGTTAGAGAAAGACCGAGACATGGGATGCTGGATGATCTGATAACATATGCATGTATAGAGATGAAAAGGAAGACAGAGGATAGAATTGGTTGGAAGACTTATAAGCCATGGACCTGCAGTTAGGCAGTGCACTAGAAGAAGACTTCGCATACTTATTGTGTATTCGTGGATATGCATCGGCTTCATGAAATGCTGCCTTAGATCTCATCCGACATTTAGTTCACTCTGTTGAAGTTTGGCTATATACTGGGATGTCAAAGCATAAATATCACTTGATGCACAGAACTTCACAGCCTAAAGTCTTTTTTTCTGTATACGCAGACAGAGCTTGATACTAGAATAAAGTTCTAAACTATGCATACAACCATTCGAGCTGCACAAGGCAAAAACGTAGACTACTTCTTGAAATAGGCTACAGGCGACTTAACGGAGAAGTGAGGATTCGTGATCCAAACCGTTCTGGTGCGGCATATTTGCTTCGAAAATATTATGCACAACAATTAGGAAGGGTCTAATTACCCATGCAAACACATAAAATGTGCATTTCGTAAGATTATAACGCATAATACAAGATATTATATTATGCCATCATATTTTACTTTATGATATTACTCACCGCATAAATTTATCCTATGCAAATTCAGAAATAATAAGTTATTACTCATAAAGAACTGAAATAAGATCAATTTGAGTGAATTTTTTATCATGACAAGATAAATTGGAGAGATTTTTTCTTATACTCTTTTTATAATATATATATTATTCTTCATTCTATATTGGGTTTCTATATTTATAATCAAATATTGGAAAATAAAGGTGTTTATCAAATGAAGAAAAGTTTCATAACTGGGGCTGTGAGAGACCGACAACCTATTGTTTGACATGAATAGAAAGCTTGAACTACACTGTAAGTGTTGAAACAAGTCAATGTTCAGATATTGCAGTGTATTGGCTGCTATATTAATTTTATCAGATGTTGGACGCATATATACGTCTGGCAGTATTAGTGATGTGCTTTGCGACTCATCTGTGAGAGCAGCAAATAAACGACTCGCACAGCTCAATGTGCTGACTCTTTTAGGCTGCCCATTTGCTCATTTCTCTCAACTTGTTCAGGCACTTACTACAGTAACTGCACTGCGACTGTGTCTATACTCACTGCTCTCAACTTGTTCAGGCATTTAACTACAGTTAAGTGCTATTGATGCGCCAACAACAGGCAACGATTACTAATAACCATGGAGGGAAATGGAGGAAATAACGAAAACTACAAAAACAGAAACTAAGAAAGGAAACTATGTAGCACATGCGGTATATCATGTGAGTAAATACGCGAACAAAAATTTTTTTTTAATTTTAAATTCTGTTACATGACTGCCGGCTTCTGCGGCTTCCACTACATGGCCTGAGAAGTAGTTTTTTTTGTTCGTATGGTTACACACAGAACATACCGCATGTGCTACATAGTTTCCCTTCTTAAGGGAAACTATGTAGCACATAGTTTTATGTGTAAGGGGTTGCTGTTTTTGTAGTTTTCGTCATTTCTTCAATTACTATCCATGGCTATTAGTAATCGTTGCCTTCTGTTGGCGCATCAATTGCAGCCGGCGCGGATTTAAGAATAACCTTCCAACACCCTGGAGATTTTTTCTTTCTTTCAAAGCTGTCAGCACTCGGTCTTTCAAGGTGGTCGCCCACAAAGTACTAACCGGCGCGATGGAGCTTAACTTCGTTCAACTGACGAGCAGCTTAACCGAGTGCACTAAATCCCGCATTAATAATAGTGATTTCTTAGTCAGTTTTATTACACTATGCTGCAAGTCGATCTAATATACTGTAATATAAGCCCCTATAACGAAACATCTCAGCATGCTGTATTATAGCATGCTGCATATGTATCCAACAGAGCAGCATCTACTGCACTGTGTCGTTATGGGATACAGTGCTGCATGTTGTGTTCTATCACTCTGAACACTGAGAGCAGCTCTTAGAGAGCATTGAGCTGGTAGCGAGAGCAGCACACTTCAAAGAGCAGCAATAAATGCGTCGAAAGAGCAGTGAGCGGCCAACTCTAGTATATATACATCCGGCAGCGCGGAAAGGGTTAAAGAACAAAAGGAGTAGATTTGAATTTCGTAGCATATTCTTGTGTGTTTGTGTGAGCGCTTTATCCATGTGTGTTAGGTTAAATGTATGAGAGTGCGTGTATGTTTGAATATGAACAATTAGAATATATTAAGAATATATTTGCGTATGTAGATTGTAGTAGATTGTAGTGTGTTTAACGTCAAGGTTCAGAAGCACGAGGCTTCTCTTCAAGACGACTCGACACACTCGAGCTACCGTCACAAAAATTAAAGTAACAGTAAGTTCCTTGAGAAGTGGTATTTGCGTATGTGAAGAAGTGCGTGTACTTATATGTGTATGTTTGGCATTATACATTCCCAATGGGTGCTCATGAATGAATTTGCATTGTCTATGACGTAAAATTAAATATTAATTAGCTCACAACTTTTAAAAGTATTCTAACCCACAAAATTTTATACATTTCAGGTAATAGCATGCAAGCTCAAAATTACGTTTAGACAAATAATGCTCTATCTCTAATAAGATAGCATTTAGCATCCTCGGTAACTTATTCATTATAAGTATGATGAGCCAGTTTTGTCTGTACATGTTTATCTGAAGCAACGCTGATTGCAGCGTCGTCGTCTGGCGAGTATAAACTTAATCCCTTGCGTCATATTTACAATTCCAAAATGGTAACGCTATATGCATGTAGAGCTCTAACAATTGGCGATTATATATTTATGGCGATTATACATGTAAAATAAATAGCAGCAGTATATTTATATTTTCTTAACAGTAAGGCTAATTACAGCTCTGTCATTTTGAGAGTGTAAAATTCTTCGCAGTGTCATTTTTTTAATTTCTTAATACCTTTATCATATATAAGACATTTTTAGAGATTGATTTATTGAGAAGCGTATGGTACATTAGTAGCCTTAGGACTGAGAGATTGGGACTCAAATCCAGGTTCGGTTAAAAGTGGGAGTCCCATTTCTTCTAGATGTGTGCATTTTTTCCTTTTTCTACATCTAATTTCATATTTTAAATTAGATTACCATTTATGCCAAATTCTCGAAATCTCTTTAGAGCAGACCATATATAGGTCTACAACAACTGATCTGCAAAGCGTCTTTTCTAGTGTAACACCTAGATTTCAACTTGATAGAGCTAGATACAGCTAGCAATTTGATAGTAGTTATTTGATAGTAGTTATTTGATAGTAGTTATTTGATAGTAGTTATTTGATAGTAGTTATTTGATAGTAGTTATTTGATAGTAGTTATTTGATAGTAGTTATTTGATAGTAGTTATTTGATAGTAGTTATTTGATAGTAGTTATTTGATAGTAGTTATTTGATGAACTCATTGATGGTCTAGTAGTTAATTCCATTTCGTATGCATATATTTTAACTTAATTGCATTTATTATTTAGTTTATGATAATGGTTATATCTCGTGTTTGTCGCATATTCGTTTTACCGCGTTCGTTTTTGATTTAGGTTAAAGTCGTGAAATTAAAATATATTCCTCTCTCTCTCTCTCTTTCTCCCGTTAGATTGATGATCCAAAGCAAAACACATTTCTAACACACTCTATATTCTAACTAATTATAGAAGGTATCAATAATCGTCTTGTATCAAGCAAAATCAGTGAATGTTGATTTCTAAAACAGTAAATAATCTCACTAATTATGGACAGTATCGTCTTGTAAAATGATTTCTATTGAAAAGATGAATCAGTGAATGTAAATTGATTTTCAGTAGTATTTCTTAGTGGCGGCTTAGTAGGCTTCTACAAACAAGTAACCATTTCGCATAGTCTATTTAGTATGTCAAGAAAGCAACAGCGAAATCATGGATCTATGTACAATGTACATATACACAGACTTTATAATGGTATACTGTTGTTTTTTTAATTACGTTCTAGCCTATTGTCTGTAATAGTGAATCGCAGTAAAAATTAAATAGGAAATAACATACTACTATTTCCTTATCTATATCAGAACCAAATTTATCAATTCAGAAATAATTACAAACAATGAAATCATAGTACAAGGAGTTGGCAAACTATTAAAAGATTTTACAGCATTATCCACAGTATAATCACAACATGACTTGAAAGAGCTACAAGTGAATATCATTAATTAATAGCCCGTCACATTCCCCTACACGAAATAAGCACTTCGAAGTAACGTTTACGATAAGGTACAATTATGACATGATAATTAATAGCATACTGGAAAACTAACATCTTAAAAAGAACAAAACATACATACTGTTCCATTTGATTCTGACATTAATAGAAATATTGATCTAAGCATATTACAGCTAAAACTAAAGCTAGATAAACCGGGATTCAAGATGAAAATGAAGATGATGATAATAGCTAACTAAAACTATCATGTAGAAATTAACGGCAGCAGAGTAGCAATATTGAAAATTATACAAGTGATACAAATAAGAGCCATGGTAAACTAAATTGCAAAAATTAAAAATACGAAGTTAACAATTATCATCTACAGAAAATTTATCGAATCAATAGTTGAATAACGAAAAATCATAGACAAATTAAGCGCGATTACTCAACACATCAGATTACTCCACACATCAGATTATTCAACACATCAGATTAATCAAAATATCAGATTACTCAACACATCAGATTACTCAACACATCAGATTATTCAACACATCAGATTACTCAACACATCAGCTCACTAAACACATCAGATTATTCAACACATCAGATTACTCAATACATCAGATTACTCAACACATCAGATTACTCAACACATCAGAGCGAATACTAGAAAAAAACTAGTCAAAAAAAATCATATACTGAGAATCCCACTTGTTGCATTCGGTCCACTAAACAACCGAACAACTGAAAACTGCGTAGTGTTGCAAAAGGTAACTAAACGTGAAATGAGCAAGACAATGTAAGTGATCTCCGAACCCATATTTTTCCAAATCATCATCATCATCATCATCATCATCATCATCATCATCATCATCATCATCATCATCTTCATCATCATCATCATCATCAACATCATCATCATCATCATCATCATCATCATCATCATCATCATCATCATCATCATCGTTATCATCATCCACCATTAAATCCTAGTTTAGCTAGGGTCCGGATACAGATAGACTGTCTCAATTCCTCTCTGTCCTACACCACACCACCAGCCAATCCCCTATCTGAGACTTTTCCATTCGTTTAAATTTTTGCAGAAAATTCAGGAAACTAGGCGCTCACTAACCGAATGCCCTTTCTGACGTTGGTACGGATCTCAGTGCTTCGGTCGCCTTCAACGACACGTGCAGTCACCGGTTGGTCGATTTTCCAAACAGCCCGGACACAACACGGGGATATATGTGCATTAAGGTACACATAAACATTTATCCTTTAATGCATACGTCTATATGTGCAGAATGGAGTTATACCCAAAAAATAAACTAACAATATTTAATTATTTATTATTAATATTGGCTGGAGCCAGTGGCGAAGTCGGTAAGATACTCAAACGCGGATCAGCATGTGCGGGGTTCAAATCCTGGACTCCCCCGTCACTGAAATAGCTTTCGAGTGAGGAAACTGACGTTAACCTCAGCTTTACCAGCTTTATGGTTTTGTATTAGACATGAATATAAAAAAGCCTATAATAGTATATACTAGAGCGCCTAGGCTCCAGAAATTGCTACACAAATTTTCAACGGGAAATCTCAAATAGGGGATTGGTTGATGGTGCGGTAGAGGACAGAGAGGATAGAGAGGATATGAGACAGTCTATTTGTGTTCCGACCCTGATTAAACTGGGATTCGGGGTATATATATATATATATATATATATATATATATATATATATATATATATATATATATATATATATATATATAATATATATATATATATATATATATAATATATATATAATTATATATATTATATATATATATATATATATATATATATATATGTATATATATGTATATATATTTGCCCCGTGTTGTGCTTGGATGTGGTTGGACCACTGCAGAATAGGGCAACCGCAAAACAATCTGCCGCATGTACGTAAGAGGCGACTAATGGCAGGAGCTGAGGATGGCAAGAGGGGACCCACCTCACCATGAAGTATTTTCCCACAGGATTAAATGGTAATTAATCCACCCAACTGAGGAAGGCAACGGGAAACCACCTCAGAAGCCATATTTTTCCCAAGTTATAGGCTACATAAGGTACGGATAAGGCATAGACTTTGTGAAGAAGGGATTAACTTGTTGATCTAAGGAGTGCTCTTGTGGAGTGAGAAAGCAGACTTTGAGTATGAATAATGAATATGTACCTTGAACCTGCCACTTGGCAGTGCACTGAAGATATATATATATATATATATATATATATATATATATATATTATATATATATATATATATATATATATATATATATATATATATATTTATTTAGGTTTAGAATTTAGGTTGTATTTTTGATTTTTTGTACAAAAAAAGTTCCCCCCTCCTTCGGAGGAAAAATTTTGAAAAAAATGTTTTCCCTAAAAGGACATGATGTTTTTTCTATATTCAAAAGAGTAATAGTAATAAGTAAGTAACTTTATTAACAAATAAGATGCAGAACAGTTAGTATTCTGTAAAAATGTACATGAAATGTTCACAAATTATTTTTTCCTATGAACTTTAGATTGAAAAATTAATTTTTTTTCGATTTTGCATGCAGTTCCTCCATCAGTTTTACAACACTTTCAGCACTTTGGTTTGATCTGGGAATGTCAATTAATGACTCCTCGACCGACTCATTTGTCTCTAAACACTTAATTGCCTTCTTGCACTTTATCTTTGTGAGTGAGGTAAATAGTTCATTGAATGACGCTTCATTGTAGATTAGAAGTGAATGGAACCAAGCATTTACCAATTCGTAGCAGATGAAGTCGCATGCTGGAGCGAGAATGCTACGCCACTCTGGTATAAGAAATAATGCTATCACAGCATATATGGCACGCGAGTTCCATCTTGCCTGGTGTAAACTCGGGAGTTTCTTCCAGCTGATTCGAGGCCAATTTGTAGTTGTTTTGTAATGACGATATGCCTGACAAAGTTCATATAAGAACTTGAAATCATCTCGCCATCCAGGGTTCTCGTCTGTGTTAACATCATCCGTCGCAACAAGGTGGTAATCAGCCTGAAGAGAATCATAGTTTTCTGTTAATTTGTCAATGAAGGAATAATTTGTCAGTTCTAGTTTGCTCGTTGGCTCTTGAATAAGAAAATCCATGACATGCTTCAGAAGGAGGTCGAGTACATGATGCTGACAGCCAATATACTGTGGCTTCTGAAAGCCCTTGCTCAGGACATCATCCTTTATGAGCTTTACAATACCGTGAAAACGACCAGTATTTACTGCTGTCGTGTCGCAGATAATCATGCGAATATTTTCCCAAGCATCATATTCATCAAGTAGCTGATGTAGTTCCTCGTAAATAGCTGCAGCGGAACCACTGTCACATTTAAGAATACCGAGTTTGATTTCAGTTGTGATTTTTTTCTGCAGCACTACTTGATACTCTTCCCCTTGCAATCTCATACCATCAAATTATAGACAACAGGGATCTTTGCCTTGAAGTTTTGGAATTAATTTGCTTTTCATTTTCTTTCCTTCAGAGATTACTCGTCTCCAGACACCCGTCTGACTTGGAACCGGAACATCATGACCCTGTTCAGCAATGATTGCCAGAACGTCAAGTGCTTTATGTGTAGAAATATTGCTTTTCAGTACAAGTAAACCCGCTGTTCTAGTGCTTGCTCTTTGGTTCTTCGATTTGCACTTAGGCGAAGATGACGTGGAAGAAGAGGCTGACGACCCGGACGAAGAATCACAGGTTTCAGAATCCGCAAATTCTGAGACAGTACTATGTTTTTGTTTGGGTTGCGATTGAAAAGAGCTGGTTTAAGGTTGAGTTGTTGATAGTCGGACTCGTTTTCTGGGATGGATTGATCCCAAATGGGCTTGTTTGACCGTTGAATAGCCAATCTTTCTTCCACTATTAATTTGCCTCTGGTAGAGCTCTTTATCCTCCGTGCTTTTCCATCCTCCTTTAAGCGTTGGTGACATCAAATAACTGAGAAATTAACTGGGAATGTGATTAAAAGCAGTCTAGAACGTCGTATAAAATTCAGTGTTAAATGGAAACCGATAGTCAAAATGGGGTATATGTGTGAAGAAGAAAAAGTAAAAGGTGGGGGAACTTTTTAAATTTATTTTATGATGT
This sequence comes from Enchytraeus crypticus, assembly GCA_905160935.1. Lineage (NCBI taxonomy): Eukaryota > Metazoa > Annelida > Clitellata > Enchytraeida > Enchytraeidae > Enchytraeus > Enchytraeus crypticus. The sequence continues at coordinate 1,584,824 of CAJHZI010000546.1, forward strand.
TGCTAATGTCATTTGAATGCAATTGTTCCTCGAATGTATGGGGTTTCAGTTTTGTAGCGAAAAAAATTGAAAATAGTCATCACCCTAATGTGTGTATATATATATATATATATATATATATATATATATATATATATATATATATATATATATATATATATATATAATGTATTTGTATATATATATATATATATATATATATATATATATATATGCATAAAACTATTACTATGATAAAATAATTTATAACCTTATATAGCGATCATTAACTTACATTATCTAATGTGTCTATGGAGCTTGAGCATTCTCGTAAATTTAAAGTCATTTTTTTCTTGAGTCTGCGATCGGCCAACGATAGCAAAGTAATACAACATACAAAAAAAGATTAAAAAAACAACATACGATTATTAGTATGAATTAAAAATTACCTCAAGATCTACGAAAGTATTCCTAACCTTATCTTGTCAAACTAATTCATAAAATAGCGATATACACAATTGCCAATACGATAATAACTGTTTCATGGTTTAAAAGTTTCATGGTTTAAACTGATTGAGATTAACACTTTAATTAAAACTTAAAAACCAAAGAATTCGTAAAAGAAATCAATGTCATTTGAAAGTAGGAGCACACGTATATCTTATCATATCTTACATTTAATAAAATGCTAATTTTTAAAGTAGGAGCACACAATTATCCTAAGTCAGCTTATATGTAATAAAATATATTAATTTAAACATAAAAACTGATACGATATCAATCAATAAAGATATAAAAACACGAAATGGAAAACAATTGCTACCACACAACATCATTTTTACTTCGCAATGAACGCAAAACAACTATACGAAGCATTTCGATTTACACGTAGTTCACCCAAGTGCTTTGAGTAAAAACATGTTTTCTAGTTGATGACTGTATCCGACGAATAGTGGGCCTGAATAGTCTAGCATCTATATGCTTCCAAAAATATATTCGCCAATCTGTAATCGGTAACTGCTTGCTGCATTCGATAATCTGAAACATCCGTAAAAGAAACCCAACTCATTCACAAAACATTGACGAAAGAGATGAGCTTAACAAATATGATAACGATCTCGTATTATAGCGACTGCGCGTCGAATTATTACAAATTATTTGAATTAACTTAATTTAATGTAACTAATTTAATTCTAATAATTAATTTGAGTCTGCGATCGGCCAACGATAGCAAAGTAAATACAACATACAAAAAAAGATTAAAAAAACAACATACGATTATTAGTATGAATTAAAAATTACCTCAAGATCTACGAAAGTATTCCTAACCTTATCTTGTCAAACTAATTCATAAAATAGCGATATACACAATTGCCAATACGATAATAACTGTTTCATGGTTTAAAAGTTTCATGGTTTAAACTGATTGAGATTAACACTTTAATTAAAACTTAAAAACCAAAGAATTCGTAAAAGAAATCAATGTCATTTGAAAGTAGGAGCACACGTATATCTTATCATATCTTACATTTAATAAAATGCTAATTTTTAAAGTAGGAGCACACAATTATCCTAAGTCAGCTTATATGTAATAAAATATATTAATTTAAACATAAAAACTGATACGATATCAATCAATAAAGATATAAAAACACGAAATGGAAAACAATTGCTACCACACAACATCATTTTTACTTCGCAATGAACGCAAAACAACTATACGAAGCATTTCGATTTACACGTAGTTCACCCAAGTGCTTTGAGTAAAAACATGTTTTCTAGTTGATGACTGTATCCGACGAATAGTGGGCCTGAATAGTCTAGCATCTATATGCTTCCAAAAATATATTCGCCAATCTGTAATCGGTAACTGCTTGCTGCATTCGATAATCTGAAACATCCGTAAAAGAAACCCAACTCATTCACAAAACATTGACGAAAGAGATGAGCTTAACAAATATGATAACGATCTCGTATTATAGCGACTGCGCGTCGAATTATTACAAATTATTTGAATTAACTTAATTTAATGTAACTAATTTAATTCAATAAAACAAATTAACTATAAATGTTAGACCCGAGTTAAATGTCAGTTTCAATCAAACCAAAACTATTTAAAAAATGTAAATTTCTAAAAACTAGACAATAATCCTGCGGAGAATAATAATAAATTCTGAAGATGTCGGCAGAGTTGTTTTAACATAAAAATTGTGCTAAGTAATGAAAGTAGATGGATTAAAGCAAATTGCTAGTCATTTAGATTAGAGTTTTAAAAATGGACCTAATTCTGACTCAAGACATAATAGTTTTATATATAGATGCCTAAAGATAGTACTTAATTTGTATCTTTTTCTACATTATTCATTTTTTATAATTAAGCACAAGTAGCAACATTTCTAAAGATCTCTTAGACTCTACCGTATATATCCTCCAGTTTCAGAGCACTATAGTAGCGAGGTCCACATTAAATTTTGTACATCTTTACTTCATGGCTTTCTTCAAATTTCTTGTTGATTCTCTGTCATTTCCTTAAAGCTTCGTTTACAAGTATAATTCTATAATTTATTTCCAACTTTCATCTCCTAAAATAAGTTACTAGGTGAATATAAATTTGTGAAACACTTAATCTGTTTGTTCCAGTTTTCATACCCCTATAGAGAAAGAAAGTTGATATAGATTTGGATTTCCACTCTATAATTCCAGACTCTATAAGTCCAAATCTATATCAACTTTTGAAAGTATTCATATGTATGTTTCATGTGACAAAAAGCTTATATAATTAACGATCAGATCTGAAATTCTAATTCTCTTAAAATCCTCTATGTAATGCAACATGTGATCGTGACATATTTTATAACATAAATAAATCACCTGTTGACCATCCAATTCAATAATATTCGAGATTATACCGCAGCCGGGTAGTTCACGTATATCTGAAATAAGAATAAAAGTCAAATTTAATAGACAATCTTATAACGTCTTTAGTATGCTATGATATAATGATGATGGCATACATGCATTTTTCTCAATTTCCTCTATTATGAGGTATAATAGAAAATGGTGAATCATGTAATATTTGTTATATACTATTTATCGAAAACTATTATTAAAATTCAATAAATAAGCCATATTGACCAATGTCTTAGTCCGACACGTCAAAAGTATTAAGAACGCATTTTTAGAAAACCTACAAATATTAAAAATTAAAAAGAGACACAAAGTTACAAGTAACGACAAGTCTCAAATTTTGAGAGCAAGGAAGGAAAAAATACAAATTCTATTTATAAATGCAAAATAATGCTAGTCGATATATTTGTACCAACAGGATACCATAGAATGTATTATTTTAAAATAAAATAGATAAGCATACCTGCGTTGAGTCGGCGGCAGGCTTATTTGATACTGTGAGCAGTTTTTTCTTGTAATACTCGATGGCAGCGTGGATAAAATGATACTGAGAGTCCGTTTGTACCATGCCTGACCTATAGCGCCTCACGTGTCGAACCATTTCTATAATGCTGACTTCACCATCTGCTTTACCAATCAATCAATTAATCGACTTGTCTCATACCATATCATCAGAAAATCTCATACTTTTCATGTCCTTCTTAATCTCAGCATCCTACGCCAGTTGCGCTCTACCTCTCTAATTTAGCATCCATCTCATCCCTCTAAATTCTCCTCACTACATTCTCCTCTGTCTTTTTAACTATATGACCATACCATATCTACCTCGATTTAGTCAACCTATATCTAATAACCTCAAACTCAAATAGAATAATAAAAGAGTATAACTTTACAAAATTTCAATCTTATATGATTTCTATTATAGCTATTTAAATAATTATCAAACAGAAAACTAAGAAAGATTCTATCAAACGAGAAAGCTTTGATTATATAATTTTAAAAATTAACTTTTTTCATTTGGAACAGAATTTTATAAACTCAGTGGAGATTGGACAACAATTAAACGAATATATTCGATCACAATTAATGTATTGAAATGTGCTGAAGTAAATCGAATAAATTATCAATTAGATCATTCAAAGAAAAACAAAACATGACTTATTAAGCTTTAGCTAATAAGTCATTAGACATTATAAAGCTGAATATTTAAACAAGAAAGGTTATCATACGTACTGGGATTCCTGTTTAGTTGATCGATAATGAGGCCTATGACTATATATGTTCCAGTTCTACCTATTCCAGCGCTGTAGTGCAAGCAAAGCATAATTAAAACTAAATAATTTCATTTGTTTAAAACTAACTTTTAATAGCAATATATATATATATATATATATATATATATATATATATATATATATATATATATATATATATATATATATATACAACTAGTACGGAGAGAAGAAAGTTCATAACCAGCTAAGTTGCATAGCACATAAGTAATGATAGCAAACAAAATGGCAAAGCCCATGTTAAAGAATAAATAAACAAACCATCACCGTAAATCTGTAGATTCCAGTTCAACCAATGAGTACACAGGGCCATAGAGTACGTATGTTACTGAGTGTGGACTTGGATAAAGTAGTGATATAAGCAAAGTAAAATGATTGACATAAATGCGATCATGATGCTACGTCACGGTTACTAAGATGCCGTCAGAACTTTCCTATAGTGGTTCAATGTGAACATAATTTGAATTTCTAACTAATAAGCTGGAATTACACAATTTAATGTTAAACCGCTGCTTGCACCGGATAGTGATAGATTCATTTCATCAGAATGTTCCACTAATTGCTAACTCTTGCTTCTACAATGTTCAAATACATTTAACTATTATTCAACACTGTAATCCTAAATGTTCAAATATCTATTAAATTCAAAGAAACTAAAACCAAGAGTATTACTTAGGAAAATCAGTGATAAACAAACTTCAAAAACTTTATTGAGTTACAATTACCACCATAACATAAGACTTCGCAGTTATAATCTCTACACTACATCTATCAGTCAGTCAATCAATCAAAGTTTTAGAAGAACCTTTTATTTTTAAAAAGAAATTTTCTAAGAAAAATGATACAGTAGCGCTACATGAATATCGATCATATGGAGAATCATGTAAGTCAGTGAAAATGTTAATACAGAAGTAGTGGCATGACCTCTGCAAGTCTAGAACAAGAGCAACCAATTAGGGTAAACTACGAATATTATTGGCCCCAGGCTACAAGCCTTAATAAGTTTTACAAATGTTCGTCATAAATATATTTACAAACTATAAAACGCAATTGGCTACATAAGGTATGTATAAGGCTCTTTGTGAAGGGATTAACTTGTTGATCTAGAGAATGCTCTTATGGAACGAGTAAGCAGACTTTGAGTATGAATATGTACCTTGAACTTGTCACTTGGCAGTGCACTGAAGAAGAAGAAAAACTCTAATTTATTTATGAAGCTGATTTATAAACAATAACGCTCCACTGGCTGGAGCCAGTGCAGAATTCAGTAAGATAGTCGACCGCGGATCAGTTGGTGCGGGGTTCAAATGCTGGACTCGCCCGTCACTGACATCGCTTCCGAGTGAGAAAATTGACGCTAACCTTAGCTTTGTTTAGCTTTAGCTTTTTTAATGGCAGCTAAAAGTAAAGAAAAATCAAGTCGAATCAATCAATGCGATAAATCAACTGAACCAGTCATCTCTGAACTGAACCTGCAGTGGACGACGACGGGACCCCTGCTCTGTTCCTGGAGGCGACGCTTCTGTATTGTGGACAGGAAGTCAAAAAGCGAGTCCAGTTTCTTCGGAACGGATTTATCCGGCCAGCCCGTGTATTGATACTGATATATGACTCTCCGGCCAATCTCCGTGAAATTATCAGGGTCGTCCGGCTAAGTTAATAGAGCAAATAGTTTCAGAATTTTAAATAAATAAATAATAGAATCAAAACAAAGAAATTTTATAAAACTAGAATTAATGTGCACAATAATCGAAATAAATTTTAAATAAAAATTCAAAAAACATAAGTTAAAATTCATATAAAAATAATAGATAAAAACACACAGTAAAACAGTCTATTAGTTAACAAACTGGAATGATTCATCAATAAGTGCCTTTCCATGTAGACCTATTGATTATTTAGAACTAAAAGAAAACATTGCATAAAATGGCATGACCAGTCTTGGACCAAAATTGGCAAATTTTTCTACACTAATTTCTACACTAATTTTTCTACACTATAATGTTAAAAATATAGCGAGAAAGGCAGAGAAATAGAGAGAGAGATAAAAAGGAAGAAGAAAGAAAGAAGGAAAGAAAGAAAGAAAAAGAAAAAACAAACAAACAAACAAATGATATTTAATTAGAAGCAGCAGGATGAAATAATTATAAACAAAATGATTAGTCTTTAACAGAGTGGTTAATAAGCAACGTCTGTTTTTATTTGCCAATGACATTGCAACATGATTAATCATTAAAAAACAGCATTAATAACTATAGTAAACAAGATCACTGAATTCAATAGGCACTGTACGTAAAATTGTAAAATAAACGAGTAGAATATACCATTATCTGGGTCTTTGACAGAATGAATTTTCTAACGGTGAAATCGTGATTTGAAATGGCGGTCTCTTCAGTCATAGTTACCTCAATCCAACCCCCATAAAACTCAAACCTCTCCCTGCTGTTTACTTCTTTCGGCCAGTATCTTATACATTTATTCTACAAAGATACAAAAACCTTGTTTATACAGTCTTACAGTAAAATAGCAAACAAACGATTTAAGTTAAATGATATAATGATAAAGTTAAGAACGATTTAGAACATTAAAGTCATCTTAGTTTTTCTTGACATCGAGAAAAGTGATTAAGTTCTTAATGAATATTGTTATGATATAATTTAGCTTAAGCATTAATCCAGTTTAGCTGCTTCAGTTATATTCCATAGCTGGATTATATGGTTATTAGGATATGTTGTCACGCTGAGGTTCAGCTAAAAGACGGTATGTACAGTAGTTGGATTAGATGAACTAGATCAATGTGCAGCAGATCCCATAACGGGAGGGGGATTTAGTCAGACTCCGTAATTATTTTGCACCTATATTATATATATATATATATATATATATATATATATATATATATATATATATATATATATATGATTATATAACTAGACAAAAATAAATGTTGTCTTCTGTCAGTCAGTAAATTGATGTAAAAACAAATGACTTCAAATTGAAAATATAAAGAGTGAAATGATTATGGGGAACGTTTCAAAATAAACAAGAAAATGAACTTCAGAAATTACATAGATTTACAGAGCAGCGAAAAAACAGACTGACACAATAACAAAAGCATTGAGATTTACGAACAAAGACGAACCTTTCCCTGTTCGACAAGTAACGTCATCATCGCAATAACACGAACGTCCTCCTGCCACACCATTCTCCAGAATGATCCTCTTGTGCAAGTCAAGCATCCTTGTGCAGCTATGTATTCATTCGCCCCGTTCACATCCTACATGATTTCAAGCGTGCTAAGCCATTACAGACTGCATGTACATAGTGGATTATAACGGCATGATAACATGATGAAGGCATAGGGGGGGGGGGACATTTAGTCATAAGCAGGTCCACCAAGAATAATTAGTATATCAAATAGGAATCTTAGATGATTTAAAATTCCACTCGTATGTGGACATGAAAAGGAAAACAGAAGATAGAGCGGAGTGGAGGCGATATACATGGACCTGCCAGTAGGCAGCGAAACTAAGAGAGAGAGAGAGAGAGAGTAAGAGAGTGAGAGAGACAACATTTAACAACTGCACACCAACAACTGTAATAGCTGTAATATTATCCTAAGCTTTTATAGTCAATTCACTGTAAAAATAAGTCAACTTAGCAATTAAAATATCATACAATTATAGCATATGGGCAGTCTATGCAACTTCAACCTACAAAGATAAACAAAAGAAGGCAACGATTGTTAACAAAATAATGGATGGGAAAAGGAGGAAATATATAAAACCACAAAAACAGCAACCATAAGAGTTTAACTTAAATAGCTTAACTTGAATAGCTTTACTTAGTGGCTTGGAAGCATCAGTAGAACAGCCACTAGAGCGGTCAACTCCTGCCAAAAAAGCAGAGAAATTGAGACGCCTCGTTAATAATTATAATATTTATTTAAGCATCTACACAAGATGTTACATTTCACATCAAGGACTCTCAAGATTCATCGAAATTTTGAGAATCACTTAAAAAGGCTACGATTATAGATACAGATATACAGCAGATGGAATCTGAGTTATAACTAAACTGCATCTGCTAGCGAAAAGGAAGCTACACATGGCTTAGCTTTTAGCGTTCAATTTATCTTATCTTGCAAAGAGCGGACTAACAGGAATATAGTTAGCATTGATGTAATCATCTCCAGGAATATTTGGATCTGCATCCATCAGAATAACACGGGAATGGTCATCTAGAAAAGTAATCAAGCAATCAATCAATCACTAACAATTATTTATTTAACTCACCTAGCACAATGTCTGCGAAATATTACGTGTCATGAATAGTACCGTGTATAGTAGAGTATAGTGTAGTAGTAGTTTAGTATAAATGTCAGAGTACATTAAATAAGAGTCAGGTTGGAAAACTTGCTAATGAATTGTAAACTTCAGGTTTTACATGATTATGATGAGGTAACTATTGTCAAAGAAACTTAGATCCGACATGGAACGTCTTCTTCTTGGCTAATGTCACCACAGAACATAGCCAGGACACGAGGTCGTGTTCAGCTGGTGAATAGGGTAGTTCATGACGGCAGTGGGCGGGGTTAATGAGCTGCTGGCAGAGCAAAATATGGTAATATTAACAAATTAACTTATATTAATTTAACTCACCAATGTATAGTAATAAAATTTGTAAATAATAAAAATTAATAAAATTACTATATCAATAAATTATGTTACAATAATATTTTTAGTATTTATAATTTACCGCAATTTTTATACTGTCAAATGACTAAACATTCTATTAAAGTTTCAAGCTAGGCTACTCACACGGCAGTATATTCTTGTATCTATTCCTGATCTTATTCTCTTCCCTCTGCCCTTCCCTCCGACTAGACTCATTCAGACTTTCCTGACGCTGTAGAAACTATTCAAGTACAACAAAATAGAAAAACCATAAGTACTAATCAATTAGTGCAAAGCAGTATCATACAATATTACTAATTTGACTACATTAAAATAATAATTCCCCGCGTTGTGTCCTGATTGATTAAACAATAGACCAAACGGTGACTTCACGACGTACCTGTCACGGTCGCCTTATACGACCCGTGCACTGCACGTGTCAACTAAAGGCGACTAAAGCACTTAGATCCAAACCGAAGTCAGAAATGGCATTTAGTTGATGAGCGCCTAGGCTCCAGAAATTGTCACAAAATTTTCTAAAACGAATAGAATTGATTCTAGGGGATTGACTGATGATACGGTATGGGACAAAGAGGATTGAATAAGGTCTATTCCTATTCCGACCCTAGTTAAACAGGGGATAAAGAGAAGACGATGATGATGATGACTATATTTAAATAATTCTATTTAATTTAAAGACACATACACACACCCCCGTGTTGTGCTCGGGTGTGGTTGGACCACTGCAGAATTGGGCAACCGCAAACAATCTGCCGCGTGTACGTAAGAGGCGACTAAAGGCAGGAGCTGAGGATGGCAAGAGAGGACCCACCTCACCATGAAATATTTTCTCCCAGGATTAAATGGTAATTAATCCACCAAACTGAGGAAGGCAACGGGAAACCACCTCAGAAGCCATATTTTCCCAAGCTATAGGTTACATAAGGTATGGATAAGGCACACACTTTGTGAAGGGATTAACTTGTTGATCTAAGGAGTGCTCTTATGGAGCGAGAAAACAGACTTTGAGTATGAATATGTACCTTGAACCTGCCACTTGGCAGTGCACTGAAGAAGACACACACCCACATACACACCCGCATACACACACATCCATGTATACAGAGGTTAAATTGATAATTGAGAGCTACGGGAATGGTCAGAATTTTACAGGCCCCCCTGCAATGTATTTACAGATGTCCTTGTATCTAATATATGGGCCCCTAGCAGGCGAACGCACCACAGAAGTCATGTGAGCTAGTGAAACAGTGTTCCCCTGCGTTCTCCATTTAAACCACTGCATATATATATATATATATATATAGATATCTATATATATATATATATATATATATATATATATATATATAATATATATATGTACAATATGTATATATAGTGATATATTATATATATATATATATATAGATATATATATACATATATGTATATATATATATATATATATATATATATATACAGGGTGAGTAAAAAAAAAGAGTACACCTGCAAAAAGTTTGAATATCTTAGGTTACTGTTAATATTTTCCAATAAAACTTTTACCAGTTACTAAGGGACTAATTTCTGACGGGGTGGCCAATTTTCATCCATTTTGGTACATAGATTGGCCAATTATGCAAGTTTCAGCATAGCAACCCCCATTTTTACCTAAAAAAGGCGTTTCCTACAACGATAAGGACAGATTGCACTTCATTGACGAGAAGGTAAAGGTGAACTCTCAGTATTACGTCAACACTTTGCTTCGGGAGCTGTTTGATGATTGCTATGAAATTCTACCAAATGGTTTCGTCTTCCAGCAGAATGGTGCTCCGGCTCAAGCATCTCGTCAAGCACCGGAATGGATCAGCGAGAAAAACCCAGACTCCATTACGAAGAATGAATGGCCTCCAAACTCTTCTGATCCTATGATCTAAATCCTATGGATTCAGATTCCTATGGAGTCTGGGGAACCATGCCATTCCATTACCATGCTGCATCTCTATCAGAAACACCAGCCGAAGCCTAAAAACAAGACAGAACTGCAGGAAGTGCTACAATCGATCTGGGAGAGATTGTCCCAAGCTGGAATCAACAAGTCTGTCCTAGAGTTCCGAAAGCGACTGTAGTCCTGCGTAGCAGCGGGAGGAAAGCATATCGATTATTCAGCAATGCTAGCAGATACAACTGGTTCTTTCTGAACCACTACAACGGCCCTTTTCAGGGCCAAAATAAAACAAAATATAATTTATATTTACAGTACATTAAAAAATGGGGGGTTGCTCTGCTAAAACTTGCATAACAGGCCAATCTAAGTACCAAAATGGATGAAAATTGGCCACCCTATCAGGAATTAGTCCTTTAGTAATTGGTAAAAGTTTTGTTGGAAAATATTAACAGTAGCCTGAGATATTAAAACTTTTTGCAGGTTTTTACTCACCCTGCATATATATATATATATATATATATATATATATATATATATATATATATATATATATATATATATATATACATTGTGCACTAACATCGAATTCTTCAGCCAGGCATATGGCAGTTGAGGGATGGAAGGATGTATTCAGCTTATCAGTTGTTGCATGACTTAACGGCTCCCTGACAAGGGGCTGAAAATAATAAAATAGCATAATGAAATAAATGCAGAATAACAAGGTACGATAATTCAATATTAATATACACTGTAGTACAATTATATTACTAAAATAAATGTAATTAATGTTTGAAAATAAATGAAAATAGTAATCAATAGAGAAAACTCTCGTGATCGCCAATCGGTATAGTGATTAAAAATATTAAAAATAAAAAATGAAGGAAACAAGGAGAGACAATAATTATTTAGTCAGATACATAATGAAAATTGTATCTAAATATAATTCGTCATCATTATCTTCCCCTGAATACCTGTTTAATAATAGTGTCGGGAAAATTTAAACACAATTACTATTATATTATTTTTCCTAACTGCACGCGTCGTAAGAGGTAACAAAGTAACAAAGCAAAACCTGAGGATGACAACAAGAAGCCACCTACGAATAATAATAATAATAATAATAGTAATAATAATAATATGTGTTAACACATTATAGTGAAATCATCAACTACGTTGATATCTATCACTTTTAATACCGCATGTTAAATCCGTTAGGCAATTTTGTCCATTTTCGGTATAGCCAGTCCAGCGAATGTCCGAGATTTTACTCTCAGATCAGCGCGGCTGGGATTCGAACCCGCGAGAGTTCAATTCACCTCAATGTTTGTCATTTAAAACTTCATGACGTTATCCACATCTCTAACCATTGAGCTACTGAGACATTATTGAGATATACGAAGCTATACTTATGCCCGTCTATAGGCTACAAATGCATGGATAAGGCACAGCTTTAGAGTAAAAATAAACTTGTTGATCTATGTAGCGCTCTGTATGAATCGTGAAAGCACACTTTGTACTAGAGGTAAGACTATGTACCTTGGACCTGTCGCTTTTGCTAAATAATAAATGAGAGAGAAAAAATATTTTATATGATTACAAAAAAAGAAATATATACTTGGCATTGAACTTGTAGTGCCTATAACAAGTTGAACTTGTAATAGGCAACTTGTATTACTATTGAACTTATCCGAAGCCTAATATTAGATCTATACCAACGGTTAGACTATGGTAAACCTACAATAACTAGTAGGATTACCACATATCTCGGATCTCGATCAAAGCTACATTTTGCGACCAGCAATAATAAGGCAGTCCATTATGGTGGACAACCTTATTTTACTATGATAGCAGAATAACGTTCTTACCTCCCCGAGTGTAATTTTTCGATTTTGATAATCTTCAATCGGCATCTGCTTATAATGTTCCACAAGCGCGTTGAGATCTTTATTTCGGAATTCAACTTCTTTCGCTTCGACAAAATATTCTCCATCCTATGGGAAAGCATGCACAATTGCTTACAAAAATTTATATACACTGGTTCTTTACGATTAACTATTTTAATGGATTGTACGAGATAATAAACTGAATGCATGACTAATCGTTCAACTACAGAATATTCGATCAGGCAGAAATTTCCTGCGACCACCATAATAATTATGAAATCAAAACTAACACTAATATTTACAGGCATCACTGTTGATACGTTGAATGCAAACTAATTTTTTAAATATGGTCGATAACAGAATAGTCAATGCCCTGTGTTGTGTCCGGATTGTTAGAAGAACAGACCAACCGGGTGACTGCACGTGTCGTAGAAGGCTACTAAAGCAATAAAATTCAAACCAACGTCTGAAAGGGCATTCGGTTGGTGGGCGCCCAGGGCTTCAGAAATTATTACAAAATTTTCTAAAACGAATGGAAGAGACTTTGTTTGATACGGGAGAACGAGGAGTGGAGAAGGTCCATTCGTATCCGACCCTAGTTAAACTGGGATTAAAGAAAGAAAAAGTCGATAACAGAATATAGAAAAGATATGTTGAAAAGAGATAGACATTAAGGTTCAGATTTTGGGTTTGAATGAGCGTCATAATAATAATAGAAGAAACAAAATTATAGGTGTCATGATAAATGAATTAACAGAATTGGACGACCATTGTTAAAGGGACATGTCTAGGAAGGTAACAGTTTAATTAAGCGTACGCGTCGATATTAGACTGCTACGTAAAAATTGCAAGAAATACTGAATTGCAAATATATTAATACATATCAATTGTTTTACTACAAACATCCTTATCTAATAACTCATGTGTGCGCACTTGAAAAACTACATTCTTTTTAAAAATGACTGATTTTTATAGATACATATGTATAACTTCAAAATTATATTAGAGGTTACGTCTATTATGGGTTACATTATTACCTCAAAAATCACATAAATTTAATGAACCCAAACCGTTATAATACTTATTTCGCCTAACATAAACTTAACTCATTTGTAAGAGATATTCTTTCATTCAATATTAAAATTGAAGCCATTCTCTCTCTACAATTGAGAGATTTGATTTCTTGCAAATAATATGTATAATTATATCGGCAAACTTTAAAAAAGATTTGTAAAAACTTAAATATTCTAAAAGCTGCAAGCAGAGTAGGACATACTTCACACGTGATGACGATGTTCAGAACTTCATTAGCACTCACCAGAACACACAGAACAAACTTGTAGGGCGAATCCATCTTGTCACGTATTAAAAAACAGTATGGTGTACCTTTCTTCATAAGCAATCTCTCCACACGTCGGTTATCAATTGTCCCGTAATACCAGCTGCAAGTGATATGGTATACCATTGTTCTAGATTGTTTTTCACTAATATTATGGATATATGGATCACGATATTATATGGAGGACCTAAATGAAGGAATTATCAAGAAACTAGAAGCGTTGAAAATGTGGATATGGATGGAAAAGATTAACTGGATCCAAAAAGTTACATATGTCTGAAGAAGCTTTGGAAAGAGTTGGTACAGATAGACCAATGATGAATGAATTCAGAAATAGGAAGAAGAGTTGGATAGGACACATTCAATGAGGTAGAGTTGACTAAAAGAGGTCATAGTAGGCAGAATGGAAGAAAAGTAAAGCAGCGGCAGACTGAGATTAGGAATGTTGAATGATTTAAAGATCAAGTCATATGTGGACATAAATATGAAAACGAAGACAGAGAAAAGTGAAGGCGTTATATGCCATGGATCTGTCAGTGGGCACACTAAGAGAAAGAGAGAGAGAGACCAGCTACAAGTGCATATCAGCGCAAAAATTAGTCAAGTAAAATAACATTTAAAACTATGATATAATTTTACAACAATTGCAATAAGATTTAAATATATTTTAATTGTCATATCATTTATTTGAATTTATACCAACACAGACTAATAAATGAAAATTTGTTGGGTGCAAACCCAAACCAGTGAGATAAATAATGATTTTGATTAGCAGTAAATATTAGCATTATGACTATCAAGGATCAGAAGCGTAGGCCAAACTTTAAGTAAACGCAAACAATCAATGCAATAATGCCTATGAGATATAATACATAAGATGTAATGCTAAAAGGGTTAACACAGAAAACATAGTTTGTTACACCAATGGTATTGGAGAATACCACTGGTGTAACAACCAGTTAAACTAAATTTTAACAAGTTAAAGTAAATTTTAATAATAATTAAAGAGATACTAACATTCAGTACTGCTTATTCATTTAATTATTTTAAATACAATTATTGAAGATATCAAGCTAACACTACTAGACATTTAGTTTAAATATACATGAATTTATAAATGAATATGGACCTAAAAATGAGCTTACTGGTAAGCATTTTTCATGAGAATCTTATATATCAATCTTTATTTCACTAAAAGGCAGCAAATCAGTACAAACGTGACAAACTAACATGGTGCACATTACAACACATAAGAGAAAAACAACGAATAAATACATAAATTCATGTAGGGAGTCGATGTCCCTACAATAAATAATATCAACTTACGCAATTTGGTTCATGTCAATGAACCAAATTGCGTAAGTTGATATTATTTATTGTCTTCAGCATTGACATAAATCTGTCTTTTCTCAACTGATATTTATCTTTTATTCTATGGATGTTAAATATATTCATGCAAAACAGCAAATCATTCATACTAGATACCTGAAATAGTTTAAATAAAGCCTTATTGAAAGTAAATTCTAAGCTCTTGATTTCCGATTTATTTAAATTTAGCGCTTCAATAGCATATAACAGACTAGGCACAGCTATTGATTCTATTAAATGAATAGTGACATTTATATCAGGCAATCTGCCTAACTTAGAATATAGTGCATTGAAAGCTGCATAGACTTACATTTAACATGTGCAAAGGATACCTTAAAACGTCTGCTGCTTTCAATGACTATACCAAGGTATCTAGCTTCCTTAGCCCAAGCAATTACACCATTGTCACTACATATACGTATGTTTGGACAATCAACAAAAAATCTTTTGCCAATTCTAATACAGTACGATTTATTTGTATTAAGCTTCAGATTTATTGCATCCAGCTCAGCACAGCATACCAATACCATACGTTGAAGTTCCGCCACCGTAGGTGCTAAGAGTACTAAGTCGTCTGCATACATGAATGAACCATATGATATATTATTAAGTGTACATCCATATTTGGATAACTGTGAAAGAAGATTGTCCACATAGATACAGAATAATGTAGGTGATAATACACCACCTTGTCTAACACCACATGATATCTTAAATTCTTCAGATATCGCAATACCCCATCTTACATTCGAAAATAATTTCGAGTACCAATTTATTAAGACGTGTATTATATATAGAGGTACATTTAATTGTAGCAATTTATAAAACAAACAATAGTGATTAACTCGATCAAATGCCTTTGAAATATCTAGACAGCACAAATTAACTGTGGAATCATTCTCCACAAAATAGTCTATAACATTCTTTATGCAAAAAATTGCATTGGCACACCCAAGATTCTTTTTGAAACCAAACTGTCTATCATTTGAATTGAAATATTTGCCAAACAGAAAGAGTATGCTATGTTCAAAAACTCTGGAAATTATTGGACTCAATGTTATTCCACGAAAATTATCTATTTTTTGCAAACCTTTAATACTAGTATCTTTTTGTATAGGAATAAGTATTCCCCTTCCAAATTGGTTCGGTACATATCCTAACCTGGTGATTATATAAAATAGTTTAGATAGAATGACATATAAAATAGGATGAGCATTAACTAGATGCTCTTTCTGTGGATTGTCTACACCTACAGCCTTTCCATTATGTAGCTTAGAAACTGACATATCTATTAGGAATGCATTATAGGACGCCATGTTCGCTTGATTTAACTTACTCAGTTTTTGATCATGCATTATTTATATTTCTTATTTATTTATTTATATGCATTATATATATATATATCTTATTATTTATAACGAAGATATAACTTCTAGTTTGTTCTTACGGTATCTGAGCAAATATTGTACCATATACAAGTATATATTAAATAAGGTGTAACCTATAACTGATTTCAGGTGGTAATGGAGACGTCATTTCAATAATTCTGCCATTTTTCTCTTGCAGAATACCACCTTCTAGTGTGTATCGGACCACTAAATCATACAGTGAAGAAAACGATTCGCCCTCTCTACCCTGGAATAAGCTGTAGCATTCTCCTTCATTGTAAATCTTTATCATTATAACTTCATCTTTCCTTCTGTTGTACACAGAGACAAATAACAATAATTATTATAAGTACACAAGCAGATTAGACATTTCAGTTTGAGGCACTCTTGTCGTAAAAGCATGAACAATACTGTTCTAATCCTAGTCGATAATTAAATCTTCTAGTCCATTCAAAACAGTATTAATTCAATTTTTGTTATTAGAATGAATGAGATTAAATAAATACAACTTTATACACAAAACATGAATTGGCAAATGATCACTTATTTAGTGAACTGCAGAAATTAAATCTTAAAAGTATAAGAAAAGTAATATCAGTTTAATCAAATTTCAAAATTTTAAACCATTTCATCTGCATTTGAAATTGTTGCCCTATGCCCTAAATATTCTACAATAACCTCGATCTCATCTGGGATTCACGTCCATCTCATTATTTTAAACCGCATAGATATGCGGTTTAAAATCGATTTGTGATCTTCTAATTTGCGTCAGCTTCACGCCGTGGACCACCATATCAAATTATAAAGCTAACGAAGATATGTAACTTGAAAAATTAACAAATTAATTTTTTCTAAAACTTTTAGAATTTCAAACTATTAAAACTAAGTAAGAAATATAAATAAATTAATTAACATATATACTTAGTAGAATATTTATTTACTTCAGGTCTTTTACCTAACACAAAGCGTGTATTTTCCAGGTTCTGAACTCTTTCTCAACAAGAAGTTTCCTTCATGCCCTCTCTTTAGCAGTAGCTCCTTTGCTTCTATTCCTTTCAATTGAGTATAAAACCAACTGAAAGATAAATAAGTATACCAGCTTTACAAACATGACCAAGTGCATAATATCCCATGACATTATCCACATTACATAAGAATGTGCAATGATATTGTATATGTAAATTGTTATTACATATTGTATATGTACATTGTATTTTGTATAAGTAATGTTATTGTAATGTTAATGTTATTCAATACTGGTGAATATGTATCAGTTCAATTTTGTAATAATAACACTAGACTCCAAAAGTTTCAGAAATATTTAGACTTGCTATTTTCTAATAAAATGGCATTCATTTCAGACTTTGGATCACTTATCCACTTCTAACGATTCACATCTAACTTTTCCCCTTCAAGTGTTAAGCTCTAACTGTTTCCATCCAACTATATTCCTGAAATTTTAATTCTTATTGTCCAGATTAGAACGTACAAAATACAAAATACAAAATTAAAATTACAACAATAAAATGACAAAAGAAAATTTGCTATTTGATCCAGTAGCCAAATATTATGAGTAGAACATACTTGCGGCGATTTAGAAGCTGTTTCTTCAAGTTTGTTTCAGGTCCAGCCATTGCGTGAAAGTGTTCAGCTGCAAAAAGAAATAACAACATAAAACATAACACAACAATTAGAGTGCTACAAATAGATATAAAATGGAGAAAAAATGTATAAACCAGATTCTGTGACATCAGTAATAGATGTATCTTTAATTAAATGTGCTCAGTATTTTTATGTTTCTTCAAATAATTAAGAAAACAGGCCAATACAATGAAGCAGTAATTCTGTTACAAACTTTTAACTGTGCATCATAAGAAACAGGTAGTAACAGAAAACTAGCTAACCCTCTTAGTAGGCCCTACTTACTTCCTAGTTGCATATAGCTTCATGTGCTTCTTTAAAATATGTTTCCCAAAGAAACATTGTAAAATATAACGTCAAGCGATAATAAACCGGATTGAATATTAAAATTATAAATTGGATTAAATATTGAAATATATTTTCTGAACTGGCACTCCATCAAAGAAAACAATGTATTAAACTCAGTGGTACAGTTAGAAAGCACACGTAGCTGCAGCGCTATAAATTATATTAATATTACATTCTGTGTACCTCTGGAGTCTAAACCATAATTATGTCCTGTAATTATATGAATAGATATCATTATCAAACAAATAGTTTTAGAAGTTATTGTTAATTTATACATTTTTGTTAGAGAAGAAATAGAGAGAGAGAGAGAGTTATTATATAATAGTAAATTATCGTTAATTTATAATAATAGCAATTTACATAAACACATTTATATACTTTCTATTACATTTTATTTCTCTTTAAATTTAAATCGTGCTCATAGCTTGAAGTAATTCTCAGATGAAAGTCATAAAGTTCTATACTATTCGCCTCTGTTTCCTTAATCAATCAATCAATCAATCAATAAGAATTTAACGTCCGGTTCCTTGCATAAGGCAATGTCAGGGACGTCTCTTGCAGGCACTACACAAACAGACGCCAAAGCACCACACGATGACGACTGAGTATACAGAGACCACAAGAGAAAGCGAGATCGAAACAGTGCAAGTCCAAGATCCAAGGCAAGCGGGTAAAAATTTAGACCTATGGCGGAAAGAGATGGAGTAAACCATACCATACTTACCATAGGAGTAAACTGTACGAGACAGCACGGCTGGGTTTTGAACCTGTGGTCTCTCCTGCTTATTAGGCAAGTTTGCTCCTGACTCTAATATATCAATATAAAATAAGACAAAATTTACATAAAAGATCTGAAATGAAACCACTTAAAATTGTTATTTTAAACTAATAATCTAAAACTTACAATTCGAATAATTAATTCTTTTCCTGTACTTTTGGTTCTAGTAACATTCAATAATAAATTACTTTGTATCTCTCGTAATTCAAATGAGGAAGTTCTAGAGAGAGTTTGTACAAATAGACAGTGGATAAATGTATTGTAAATGTATTAAGAAATAGGAAGAAGAGTTGGATAGGACTCATTCTAAGGAGGGAAGGTCTAATAAAAGAGGTCATAGAAGTCAGAATGGAAGAAAATAGTGACATAGGCAGGCCGCCTCTGATTCAAAATTATTTTGAGGAAATCGCGATTCAAAAGTATCCAGACTTCCTCACTTTAGTGGATGTAAAAGTAAAAGTAATACAAAAAATTAATTCATTGCAAGTAAAAAGTACCCAGACAAACTGGCTACTTCATTTCAAGAAAAACTATCGCTTGAATACTTTTTGCTTGTATCAAATTATTTTTACTTCGTTACTGGACAAAATATTAAATATGTTAACAATCTTTGCAAAGCATCATCATAAAGAAGTAATTGTCACTCAAAGTATGTACAGTTTCAAGTGAGACTACAAAACGACAGGGTCCATGTCTCTTTTTATAAGTTTATGATGATAGCATCAGTTTACAGAATAAGAGAAAAAATTTAATGAGTTATTAACTAAAGAATTAAACCATCTCTTGTCTGCTTTTTCAGTAACTTCGCTAAAGAGAGGAATATCATTACAGAAGTTGCACTTCTTATTATTCTTTTGAAAAGCCTCAACACTTGCTTTATGCAAAACAATTTTAAACCACATTTATATAAGTTTAAACTTATAGACCTAAACATCTGGTGAGTGTGTGTATAAATAGTTCAGTGTGTAGATCGTCATGTAACATCATGAAATTTTCAGTGAATTTCCTGATCTAATATGATCGATTTTCGGTCAAACAGATCAGAGAGTAAAATTGAAGGTAAGCTAGGTCTCACAAGAGTAATTAACTTAGAAGACCGAGTAACAGCAGGCTGCATCACTTTTATCAAGTGAGACATCACTTGATACAAGTTTGTCCAGGGTTGGTGATGGACCTATAGGTTAACGAAGCTGCTTTGTAAATGATAAACTCTTTAATCTTTAGCCTGTGCAGAGACTTTAAAATGGGCGTAACATGTGAGTACTTGGAACTACAAAATTGCTCGAACAAGAGAATTCTGTACAAACTGCAACCGATCCATCTCACAGCCAGGGAGGTTTAAAAACAGGGAATTGCAGTAGTCCAACTTGGATTGCACAAGAGCTCGACCAATTGTAGCAGCGACAAATATGGACTTATTTGTCACGTGACAAATAAGTCCATATTTGTCACGTGACAAATATGGACTTATTAGACGAAGACCAAGGATATGGAAGAAACATGCTAGATATCTAGATTCGGTCAAAAAATCACAGACATGTCAAGATTCCAAGACAATTATAAGAGCCATATTATTAGGAATTTATGCCCTGGAACATTTAATCTCAGGATCTCATTTTACTTCAGAGAAAATCGTAGAAGCAGGTTCCTGACAACTATATTAATTATTTTTTTATAATAAATATATTAAAAATAGCATTTATAGTATATATTAACTTGTGTTTAAGAAAAACTGATACTTACAATAATAAATATCGAAATTTATTATATAACGATTAACTTATATACATCTTTATTTAAAGAGAACACTACGAATTATTTAATAAAGTAATTAAATAAACTTCTTTACTTTTTAATTGTAAACACAATGTAGGCCTAAAACATAAACACTCACTAATCAACCAAGTTGGAGTCAGTAAATCTCGACATAACGCTCCGGTGTTACTAATTTCTATTTATATTTGCATTTTCATGAATATCTTAAACAAGAGTGAAATGAAACACAATCCAATGAAATATTATATATATATATAAATATATAAATGTGCTCAGGAAAGGATTTCTGTACGGTTGCTTTAGGCTTGTGTAGTTAAAAGAAATGTCCATATATAATGGTTTCTCAAAGTTATACAGGTGTTCATTATACGCTGTGTCAAAGTCCCGTTACAAAATCCATTACAACAACAACCACAACGTCAGTTCGTCAAAGAAGTCAAGTAAACGTAAGCAAGCCTTATAATGAAATTAACAACTATATTGATAAATATCTATTTTAGTACCACATTTTTTAAACCTATAGGCAATTTAGCCCGTTTTCGTATAACCAGTCCAGTGAATGTCCGAGATTTTACTCTCAGATCAGCGCGGCTGGGATTTAAACACACGAGAATTCATTTCACCTCAGGATCTTTCATATAAAACTTCATGACGTTACCACTAGGCTATTGAGACGTTATTTTAAGCTCTATAACCTGGCCAGAGACCTGGCTGCGACGTCATCAGGTTCCCGGTAAGGACTGAATAATGCCATATTTCAAAAAATATGACATTGAAAGCTTTAATTGTTAATTCGATTTTAAATTCATTAATAAATATGCTATTTTAAAATGATTTAACTGTTTATAGTTACTCTCAATTTAAACATGCATGCTAATTTTGCACTTTACATTTATGAAGCCTTCTCTAAATCATTTCTCTATGAATATCTACATGTAATTATTTCTGCTCTGACAATTCTCCATGGATATTCCAAGTCTCTTCGGAGATTTTAGAGTTTAAGTTGTATAATATTGTTCATCGGATCCCTGATGAACAATATTGCATGTAAATAAAGTATCATTACTTTGGAAAAACATAACTTTGGTCAATATTTAAACAATTAAGTTAGAACTGAAAATTTAACCCATCGAGACATGCGCATTAGAGGCTTAATACATGTGTGTAGAAGATCACTAGGCCTAAGTACGAAGTTATCCATGTCCAGTAGTTTACAATAAATTTATCATTTTAATTATCTACGATATGCTACTACATTACCTGAAAGGTCAAGCACGATAATTCACTGCAATAATAGTAAACATTGATTTTGGCAGGTACTGATAAAGGTTTAATTAACACGCTTGAGGTCCATTCGATTATTGAGCATGTGCTTGGAATTATAACATAATCTCAGTTCCTGATCGTCAGCGATAAGGCGTAACTACATGTAGTAGCTACATGTACATTTAGTGTGCCTGCCTCAAGGGTCAATACGACAATAAGGCTGTGCATCATACATGTCACTCTCGTAGAAGTTTTAGTAAAAGCACATCCTTTAAGATTTATAGGCATACTTATTAAATATTATAAGAGTAGTATAAATTTCGCTACTGAATGCAATTATGTTTTTCAATTGAATATCATATGAAATAAATTTTTAAAAAAGTAAATATAACTTGCATATAAAATGAGTAGGCTACAACAGTAAATGCGTACCTTAGACTTACTGAATAAAATGCAGTAATATAATTGATTATGCTGTCTCCCTGACAATAGGCCTATAAAATAGCAATGTTTTTAGAATAAATTAAGATGTACATAAGTAAATAATTATGTTACACATTATCTCGTGCCTAGTATTGTACAGGATAAGGCTAATAGCCTAAGCAGAGAGGCTAAGTTTAATATCCATTTCTGTACCACAAGGGACACTGAAAGTGATTCACTGTTCTACTGAGTTCAGTTGACTATCCAATCTGACGAAAAACATCTAATTTCACATACATGTATCATAGGCCTACTGGGATTTGGCAAAGACAATTGCTTCACCCTCCGAATATGGTGAATCTAAGAAACATCAGTAATGAAATTGCTGAATTTCTTATATGCCCCCTAAACTTTTTGGCACCAATTTATGAATATTTGCATAATATATTATACATCAGAAACATAGACTATGTGAGAGTGTAATCCAACTTTTCCGGGGGTGGGGTATGTCAAAAGCATAGAGGAACAATATCTGTAAATTAGGAAATGCATGTACATGTACATTTGTATCCACTTTGTGCTGCACATGAATCATTTGGTCATTTTACGGGAGATATTAAGGCTTTTTGAGCCGGATAGATTTTGAGAACTATAATTAGGCCTATATCTTAACTTTTAATGAAAAGTTGCCGCCATTGCTCATTTGGCATTAAATTTTCAAAACTATCCTAGTCAAGAGCTGAAGGTCTTTAGGGCTTTACAGTATGGTACTTAGAGATACATGTATAGGCCTAATCTACATGAATAATTTGTTACACAATCGATCTGCGTAGCTACAAATAATAACTCAATAATAGGAGTTGTAGAACACATACCTTCCCTTACTTATTTATGATTCTGAAAAACCCACAGCGTACATTTGTTTGAGACTGTACCTCTGGAGAGATGATAAATAATCCCGCTACAGTTATACATACAGTATAGGCAACTACTAGAAATACGGCTCACTGATATCCGTTATGACATCCAGTAAGTGAATCTAAACAATTTATGTTGCTAAATAAAAATAATAACGGTAGTAGTGGTTATGATAATAATAGTAATAATAGCTTGTATTATTACTATTTTAATTTTTATTATTTATTTTTAGCCCGTGCGTAAAGAACCCAGGGTTTGATTAAAAAAATATTCAAGAAATACGTGCTGAATCGTCGCCCAGCTACTCGATGTCATCTTGATGCTTAAAAGAATTGATTATTATTAAGAATGATATTATTATTATTATTAATACTTATAGCTAGTATTTTTGTTATTATTTTAATTTTTATTATTTATTTTTTAGCTCGCGCGTAAAGAACCCGGGATTTGATAAAAAAGATTATTATTATTATTATTATTATTATTATTATTATTATTATTAGTAGTAGTAGTAGTAGTAGTAGTAGTAGTAGTAGTAGTAGTAGCAGTAGCAGTAGCAGTAGCAGTAGCAGTAGTAGTATTATATTGATATTGATTGTGATCAAAACCATTGACAATATCCCCCTGTTGTGCCCGGGTTGTTAGAAGAATAATCTAATCCGTGACTGCACGCGTCGTAGAAGGCGACTAAAGCACTAAGATCCAGACCAACATCAGAAAGGGCATTCGGTTTGTGAGCGCTTAGGCTTCAGAAATTTCTATAAAATTGTCTAAACATTCAGCTTTAATTTGGTTCCACTATTTAGACCAACTCTCTGCCCCAGCAGCAATTTCAAAGAGCGAATTAATGCTAAGTTTATAGCAGCAAACCCATAAAGCAAATCATGCACAAGCTTATTATATTGTAACATAATATGCTTATAGGTAATTAAATTATCAATTGGATTAACTAGTGTAGACCATTATTCTATTAAAAAGGTAAACATACTTAATTGCATGTAGTTTATCACAAAATAGTTAGCATTGATTCTAATTCGCAATCTGCGATAAGACAAGTATGTTATCGACTGAAACAAAGTGTAACGGCAGACGATAAACGAGATTAGCGTTATATAAGTAGCATACTTATAAAATAAACGTAGCAACTATCTGCGATATACTGTAGTAGAATTATAACACAACAAGGTGAGCAGTGGCCAGTTTTTCAAACAAGAGGGTATGACTTCGATGAGATAGCAGATTAGGGAAATACTGCTGTTATAGAAAAGTTAGCGAATTTTACATACGATGATGCCATTTAGATTCAGTTGTAAATTGATCATTTATGTATTCGGGGCTTGCCTGACAACCCCAATTCATAGTACTACGCTCTATCCTTGACTAGTTGCCGCGAAATCATAATGGGTTCTATGAAGTGTGTGTGTGCGTGTGTGTCTATCTGTGTGTGTGTGTATGTGTGTGTGAGTGTATGTGTGTGAGTGTGTCTATGTGTTCGAGTGAGTGAGCGCCTAAACCTCCTTTTCTTTAATTCCTTTTACTTTGGACTGATTATCTGGATTTTTGGAACTTGCACCGTTTTTGGACCTTCTTTTTGCTCGCCGGCTTGATTTTGTCTCAATAGTGCTCGATGTTGTCATTGATGACTGTAGCACTCTAATTGTTGTTGTTGTTGTTGTGCTTGTCTGTATTACATGTATGATAGTTTAAGGCTGTGATAACCACTACAGGCCTAAACGTAAGTTATAGCATAAAATATGTTCTAACTAGGCAGCAAGTCTTTGATAACTTACTTTATCGATGCGATAAGGCTTTCATATCAATTACATTAATAGCACAGGAAAGTCGTAAATATAAAAATAGTTACCGTATGGCTCGAATGTAGTATTATACCTATGCAACGTTATCCCAATACTATTTTAAATTTCAATAGAGATACAGAATTTAAGTGCTGAACACTAAACTAACTGCAGGGACTATACATTGAGGCCAATGCGTTGACTAGTGGGCTAGTGCTATTATATTACAACACTTACAGTTGAGTATTGGGACAATCTTACAGCCAAAGCTTTAAATTAGGAATGTTTATCGTAGTGCTATACGGAGGTAAGTAGGCCTACCGGTATTTTATTAACTTCTAGTTCCTCTAACCACTCAAAATTATCTTTAAACTTCCTTGTTTCAAAACAAATGTTGTGCTTAAAGCTCCATTTATAGGCTTTGCTTTTTAGATTCCAATTTCCATATTTTTTAGCCTATACTTACTCACCTTTTCATCTCTGATGTTCATAATTGTACTTAGGAAACTTTGGCTTCTCTCTCATTACATTAGTCAACTTCTACGACACGCGCAGTCACCGGTTGGTCCATTTTTGAAAACAACTCGGACATAACACGGGGTATAAATAATATCAATCTGTATATAATACACACACACACACACACATATATATATATATATATATATATATAATATATATTATATACAATATACATATATATATAATATATGTATATATATTATATATTAAATATATATATATATATATATATATATTATATAGCCCTATATATTTCAGTGCACTGCCAACAGGCAGGTCCATGGTATATAACGCCTCCTCCTTCCTCTGTTTTCCACTTTCCACTTCATTTTCACATATGAGTGGGTCTTTAAATCATCTAACATACCTAATCTCGGCCTGCCTCTGCCTCTTTTCCTCTTATACATATATATATATATATATATATATATATATATATATATATATATATATATATATATATATGGTATAAATATATTAATGTCCTAGGAATAACATAAAGAGTAAGATTTAAAATCTGAGAATCTTTCAGGAAAAGTTTGCACGGCCGCTTAGTGTTGAGTCCGGTCCCAATCGCTTACTGAAAAAGTATGATTTTAAAGTGAAAACTCAATCAGGCTGTATTTAATTAGACTGACGTATGTTATGAAAAAAATTCGTAATAAAAACTATTGTCGTCTGTAACACTTTATGAAATTGGTCTTAGTCTCTTAATTTGTAAATGTTCGTCACAATATAAATCTGCATTTTCGTCATAAAATTGCATAGATAGGCCTACTGCTTTAGTACTAATTTTGGGCACCCTGATCACATTTATACTGTTGTCATTTTCCTTTAAAAATTCATTATCCATATTTTTGCGTTTTAACTCAGAATAAATACCTAATAAAATTGTTTCAATCAGCATGCCTCGAACCAAAGGCACAATTGAGACTAAATTAATAAGTAAACCTTGTTCACTGAGCCATTGAGTGGAAATGACTCAGTGTTCTAACATTAGAAAAGCAACTATTCTATACATATGTTGTATGTGTTTGTATAATTATGTGTTTATATGTGTGCTTTGCAGAAAGAAAATCGAATATCCTGAATACTAACTGTAAATGTGTGCACTTGCTGCGTCACATCAAAGAGAACTTATGCAGAGGAGATGAAAGCGGTAAATTATAAATTTAATTACTAATCATTATTTTCGAACTAGGCAATTGCCAATATTATATCTAGTAGGTCGGCGATAATTGCTTATTAGGAAATATGATATTAAGCAGGAGATGGGTACGCCAATGGAAAATCACTTCATGTATCTATACTCCACTGCTAATTAGATTAGCAGTGGAGATTAGCCGTTAGATTTGTTGAAAGATAAAAATAAAAGTATTACATTAACCTAAATGTAACCTTGATGAGAGATTTGATTAACTCTTCAGTTGATTTGATGCTCTTTGCTTGGCTACCGTTAATTGATGGCTACATCTCATCATGGATACATCTTGTTATGGTTACTTCTTTTTTAAGTCAACTTCCTTTGATGGCTACCTCTTGTATCGGCTACCTCATGGCCTCTCTTACTTAACCTGCACCAATCTCATTGAAATTTACATTGATTACTGTGACAATCTGGATAAAACTCATTATTTTCTGGTTGTTTTTTTAATTTTCATGCTCATTTGATAATGTTTGTGCAGCGAAATTAATTTAAATATTTGAATGTATGGGCAGTTCAGGAAAACTTGCAAGTTGTATCCGTTCGATGCTAACAGATATGTCTCGAATTGTAAAAAATAGACTCCTCACATTCTATTAGGCGTCCAGAAAAAAGTGGTGTTGTACAGGGTAGTGTTCTATCCTGTTTATCCTGTGCATAAATAAAATTAAGAGATCTTTGGCTAAATCTGTGGTCTCCAAGCTTTTTGCAGATGATTTGAAAGCTTACATTTCTATAGATAATTCAGAATGTTTCAATAATTTATCGTCAATGTTAAACTCCATAGACAAGTGGTCAAACGATTGGCAACGTCCATTATCTACATATAAGTGCAAGGTAATGAGAATTTCTTAACGGAATAATTCCAACTGCACAGATTTTTTTCTATTTGATACTAGGCTTGGTATGACTGATGATGTCAAAGATTTAGGTGAAAAGTAAATAACTAACGAACTAAAAGTAAACAAATCATAAGTTACTCAAGCATTTCTAGGTAAATTTGTAGGTATACTACAAACTTCATAAATATAGTACTACATTTTTCCTATACTTTTCACAGTACGTATGGTTCGTACTCTATTAATTCACATAGTTTACTCACAGGTGTCAATATTTAAATAAGAGATAACTAATATATTAAGTTCTGAAAAATCTGGAAGGACTTCTATGTTTTGATTTGTTCGCAGTGGAATTGGATTTGTCTGACGAACATGGAAACGTTAAGTTCCTAAACGAGAGTCCGGAGAGATACGTTTATGAACTAGTGGAGGATCGTGAAAAACTTATACTGGTCAAAGTCGACAGTTAGTCAGTCAGTCAGTCATTCAGTCAGTTAGTCAGTCTGTCAGTCAGCAAGTGAGTCAGTCGTTCAGTCATTAATTAATTAATTCATTCGTTCACTAATTCATTCATTCATTTAGTCAGTCAGTCAATCAGTCAGTCAGTCATTTTCCGGTGGTCAGCTAGATAAGATGTGTATTATCTTCCCTGACGGCCGTTGTTCCGGTGTTTATAAACTGTTTGACACACTGTGTTTCTGAGAATTTTAAAATTTTATTTTATTTAAATGTTTATTTCTATTTGTATTTGTCAGTGATTTGGTGTTGATGCTGAAATAAACATATCTCTCTCTCTCTCTCTCTCTCAATCAGTTAATCGGTCATTACACCTCTCGATCCACTAATTTAACTTTCTAAGAAATCAAGAAATTAAGCAATAAAGCAAAGAAAATTTAATCCTAACAGGTAAAATTAATATTAATGTTTAATGTTAACAGTAGCATGCAAATGCATCTCTATACCTTACAACAATTACATACATTAAAACACGCAAATTTCAATAAAATATAAAGTACATGTACGTAATAACAAGCATCACAAAATCAAAACATCTGCATCATTAATATAGTTAAAACAAGCAACCGAGATATCCTTAAAATAAGTCAGATCACTGAATTTAGAGGGAAGGATCGTGGGAAAATATGCATTCTAAGATTACAGAATTGCTTTGGCTGCTGTTTAACAGTAAGTGTTGGTGTTATAATGACAAATTTTCCGTCACCATCTGAGGGGAGAAAATATTCTATATTAACCTTCTTAGGGGATACAAGATAAAAGAATATTATGTCTCCTTTGTACAGTCCTTATTCTATCTGCTCGTCACAATTATGCAATTGGCACACCCAAAGCAGAGCAAATGAGAAAATGTCACTAATATATGTTGCTTAAGATTAAACACGATTTGTAAAACATAAATACAACAATTATTAATTGCTATTCAAAACAGATGTATACATTACAGGATCGAAATCAGGAGAATGTCAGTATACACCATTGCTTGCGAATGAAGCTATTGTTACAGAAGCTTATCTGGGTAAGTTATAATGCTTATAATTATGATACCGTTTAGTTATAACCTTGAAGCAGCTGAAATATAACCTTATTGTATTTAACCTTGCTGTAACGCCATGTTTGGCAGATAACCGATTAAAGCTGGAATAACCTGAGATTCGCTCTTGGAACTCATATCGTAAAAATTAGTCTTTAGCGAAATTTCCACGGCCTGCTGTATAATAGCATTGATAGCATGTGATAGCTCTGTTGTTATGCAATAAAACGCTAATATTAGCGTTAGTTTCCTCACTCGAAAGCGATGTCAGTGACGTGTGAGTCCAGGGTTTGAACCCTCACATACTGATCAGCGGTCAAAGAATTTACCGACATCACCACTGGCTCCAGCCAATAGCATTATCTTTATTAGTTAATCACATAACTTGTCCAAGGCATATATTTCAGCTGGTTGTCTGCCGTTAGGCTGGTTTTCTAGGAAGATTTTATAGACCATTACGTTGATTGTATGTATACGGCTCTGCCAGTGTCGAACCTAAGTAGGACCTTTAACTTTAAAAAATGGCTTTTATGTTGATTTAGAATGTCTTCTTCTATTATTGCTTTGTTGCCTCTTACGATACTAACAGTAAGCGGGCAACCTATTCTAGAGTCTTGCGTACGAAAGATCTACAGTTTTGATTTGTGTGATTCTTTCCACCTAATCCCAGGTCAAGACGTCATAGTCTCATCACATTTAATTATATTGTCCGGTACGGTCCTGTTATGTACTGTACGGTACGGTCCTGTACTGTACTGTACTATGCAGTACTTCTTAAACTATACTCTAAAGTAATGTACCGTACGGTATTTCTTGCACTACACTATTTTAGGTTTTGTTTCTTTAAGTTATTGCTCTGCACTATACAGTGCGCTACTTTACTGTAATGTGAACACTCATTATAGTGAAATAATCAACTATGATGATATCTATCACTTTTTAATACCAAATGTTAAACCGTTAGGTAATTTAGTCCATTTTCCGTATAACCAGTCCAATGAATGTCCGAGATTTTACTCTAAGATCAGCGTGGCTAGGATTCGAACCCACGAAGGTTCTATTCACCTCAGGATCTGTTATTTAAAAATTCATGACCTTATCCCTACGCTATTAAGACATTCTACTGTACTCCAGTACAGTACGATGTTCTGCATTAAAGTAAATTCCATATGCACATGTACATATACTGTACTAAACGGCGCGACACTGAATGTCTATTTACAGTGTTTCGTGCTAGAGCCTGTGGAGAATTCGGTAAGATACTCGACCACGAATCAGTATGTGCGGGGTTCAAATCCTGGTCTCGCCCGTCACTGGCATCGCTTTCGAGTGAGGAAACCGACGTTAACCTTCGCTTTACGAGCTTTTATATCTCTCTTTCATCATATTCAATACATGCTATTATGTTTAATCTCAGTTCGTCTCGCTTCCAAACGTCATAGATCCCGCTCAGCCCTAAGAAGACAAAGATCCGGACTGTCGTCTAACGGAAGTGCCAAGCGCAGGACAAACAACAGAACGAGTCCAGACGTAACAGGGAAGGGTTTCCGTGCTGTTACTCCGAGTGGTGGTAGAGGAATGGTTCATGGAAATGTTAATGGTGGAAGAAGCAAAAGGCCGACTAGTCTTTCTTCTCAGTTTAGCCAGAATACGCATGTAATAAATAAGATATAAACATAACATTAAATTCTACATCCTATCTTGCCAATTTATTGACCTTTAAAGTATCAGTTTTTCTGTTGTACTACGTGAATACTAGCCAAATGTAAGAGAAGCAAACAGAAGTAGTATTGAAATGCTGACTATCTACTTCAGCTAAATAGCTATTTACTAGATAGAAATTTAAATAGCCTTTTGAAAATACGGCCTTAAAAGCTTAGTAGTTTAAATGTTTATCTTGCTTTCCTGGAATACAGATCGAAAAAGTGTCTCATTGTTGCGTAGTTCGTATTTTTCATCAGACTGTCTATCACGACTATATTTCACTGTTCATATTTGCTTGCTAAGAACTTAATAGATTAATCAGAATATGTATTCAAACGTCTAAACATGCTATAATATTCAAGAGACATAATAGTAAAGAATCAAGCAGTATATAATAATTGTGATGAATTATTTTAAAGTGTAATATTTAGATTGATGAGTATTTTATTAGATCTTTCTCTACGCGATGCAACGCTGTAAACTACTACTTTCTCCTAGTAACACCTTTTGGTTTAAGTTAAAGCTCTCTAAGGATAGCTAGACGTTATCTGTATAATGAATTTAAAGAAAAGTCTGCGTTTTTATTAGACGCCAAAAATATCTTCCATTAGTTACAAAATTTAACGTAATTCTTGTTCAGAATGTTAGTAATAATCTCTATTATTTATAAATGAGCAGAAACCTGCTTTCAATCCTGCTTGACTCTTGGTGACATCCAAAACTGTTGGCAAGGGCTGAAAGCAATAAGCTACCACTGGCATAAGTCACATTCACCAACGCCCAATCATCATAATGACACTATCAAAGACCGCGCCAACGAGCCTTGAGAACAAATGCACGTACATAAGCCGTGGTCGAAACTACATCACTGACGTGAAATATCTTAGCCAAAATTTATAATTAATCATCTTTTATATAGAGATTTAGAAATATAAATATTACAATGAAGATTTAGCTAACTTTTAGTCATTCGTAGTATTTTTTCAAGATCTACAATCAGTCTCTAGCCTCTAAAGTAAACGTTTTCAAAATGAGCGATCAGATACCTCCCAGCGAGAATAGTATTTAAGCGACGGCACTGGATAAGGTTGAAGACGATAAGATAACTAAAATGACGGAGATGAAAATATTTCGAAGAGGTGACCAAATATGTCTGAGAACATTTTCTATAAAACATACTGTGCAGGCAATATTACACTATACGAATACTCTCCACTGAATATCTAAGCTTATTTAATGTATGACTTATTAGAAAGTATCGATCGCGAAATATTAGTGATTGTAGCGATGATAACTGACTGATGTATTTCCCACCTGCTACAGCATTGAATTCAGTTTTGCACCACAGAGCCAGCGATGCATAAAATGCTTGCTAGCATTTGTACGGTGAGTGAGTACGTGTTGACACGTTGGTAATAAGCCAACAACAAGCCGTGGCCTATATTCAGATTACGATATCTAGCTCAGTACAGTACAAATTCATAGCATGGAAATACTCTAACCTAATGCTTTGCATCTCTATATTGATACTACTACTAATGATGATACTAATAATAGAAATAATTTCCGAAGTGCTGTTTTAAGCTTGGTAACCTCGAGTAGCCGGGCAGTGATTCTACAGTTTTCTCAATCACTTTCATAGAACCTGGTGGCATTTGCACAAGGAGTCTAAATAATTTAATAAGAAAACGTAAATTGTAGAAAAAATAAAATAAAATGTTAACATTTACAATATTGCTAATAATAATATCATAATATTACTGCGTAATTAATTAACGTCCGTTTCCAAACCCAAAAAGAATTGTAAGACCCACATATATTACTAGATTTTCAGCAACTACACATCAATTTTATAATTGCTGAAGGCAACCGATCTGATCACCAAGAGAAATGGTTAGCTAGAATACATTCCAACGGTTCAGATCGAACATTTTTTATTTAAATTTTTGATTCGAATGGATAGATTTGATCTAAAGACCATTAGCAGAATCAAGTAGCGTTTATCGTAGGCTGGTTTGCAGCAACGCTTTCATTGAGAAAACCCTAACCTCATAAAGGATGGTAGCAATTCCACAGAGTGACAGATCAGAGAAGAAAAGCTTTCATGATAATGTAGATATTTGTCACGGCTGAAAGAAATGAAATAAATTCATAATTTGTGTTTTAGAAGTAAGAAAATAAAGAAAATATGTTTCTTATTCATGAATGTGTGGTCGAAATTGCTAAGGACGTTTATGAGAATCAATATATACGAATAGCCTATAGTATAGAAATGAAAAAATAAAACAAAAATGCAAAAAGAATAAAACAAAAACCAATAAACAAAAATAAAAACCAAGGAATTCAATTTGGAACACATTGGTCAAGCATCCTTCAAACAACATTATTTTCATTACATGATA
Organism: Enchytraeus crypticus; assembly: GCA_905160935.1. Taxonomy (NCBI): domain Eukaryota; kingdom Metazoa; phylum Annelida; class Clitellata; order Enchytraeida; family Enchytraeidae; genus Enchytraeus; species Enchytraeus crypticus. The sequence goes on from CAJHZI010000546.1 coordinate 1,618,767, forward strand.
ATTTAAAATGAATTATAATTGGCGTTTCCATTTATACCAGTGTTTTCAAGGCCGCTTCATGTATTCCTTCAGCAGTAATTTCTTGTATTTTTCTTGAGCATGAATCATTTTTGATTGCTCTGAAAATTTACTGATTATTTATACTGATTTAAGTGTTTTGTGCAGAGAAAACTACTATTAGTGCGTTTCATGATTGCATATTACTTGCGTCTACATGTATAATTTGTACAACTGTAATTCCTAATTAAAAAATCACTCAAAATACGAGATTGAATATTTGAGAAGTTTTTTGTCTGCTTTTTGATGCTTACTCTTATATGTATTGATAATAGTGTATTGCATATTGATTTATGCTGTAATTGTTGTACAGTATAGAAGTGCCTTTGCATGGCATGACTTTCTTAAAAATTAAACATATCCATGGACTCGATTACTGGATTTTGGATTCTCATCATTTAATGCACCAACGTGTAACTAAACACTCCACTACTTTGATAAATTGACTGTTTTTAGATTCAAAGAGGCCTATGTCTAAATACATGCCTATGTCTTTCTTCAAAGTTGTAATATAAATGTTCGAATTCTTGTTTTTGATTTGGAAAGTCATAACGTCATTGCAGAGTACTTAAACAGTCTCTGGCAGCCGTTCATGTAATTGTCTATCCATGATTTTTGTAAACTTTGCTTCAGCCGCTAATAACTAGATCTCCAGTACGAGCTAATACTGCTTACGTCTTGTAATACGGTAGCTCATAAGTTCATACGGTATTTGTCCTCCGGTTAAAGCCCGTATATTTATGAAATGGTTTTATTTAGGTTAGTTGTAACTTTCAATTTACATGTAGTTAAGTACTACGCTCAGATTTCACAGATATTAAAAAATAAAAAAATTAAAATAAACAAATAAAATAAAATAAAAAAATAAATAGTTAGCAATAAATAATAATTATTAAAAATAAATGAATAAATGAATTCACAAATACTTATCCGTGTTGTGTCCGGGTTTGCTAAAGAACAGACCAACCGAAGACTGTAAGAGCTTAAAAAAATAACGCACTAAGATCCAAACCTTGCAATGTCAGAAGGGTCTTTCGGTTGTTGAGAGCATAAGCTCCAGAAATTGCTACACAATTTCTAAAACAAACAGAAAAGTGAAGGTCTATTCCTATCCGGACCTGGGTTAAACTTGAATTCAAGGGAAAATGCTGCTGCTGGTGCAGCTGCTGCTGTTGATGATGATGATGACGATGACGATGATGACTATGATGATGATGATGATGATGATGATGATGATGATGATGATGATGATGATAACGATGATGATGAATTCACAAATGATTAATGTAATAATTTACTTGCAAAGCCGGCAATTAATTATTACTCGAATTGATGGAAGGTCGAATGAATAGCTCGATTGAGTCAGATGCAGAAGGTCAACGGTTCGATTCCCATGGAGCTCGTCTCTGACAATATCACTTGTGATATCGAAATAGAAGCAATCTTGTAGCTTTATTTTAGTTTTATTTATGAATCCAGCCAAGCTACTCTGATGCTTTTATGTGACGAATACAAAAAAAATTAAAAGGAAAACTTGACAACAGCACTTACCTTTGGATAGCTAACTAAAGCAGATTCTGAACAAGGCAATGCAACATGAGTATGTACTCTAATAATACTTTGTCCTTTTACAAAACTTTAATTGATCCACTTCAAACTAAACCACGTCTTATCCATAGATCGGAAAAATTCTTACAAAATAAATCAGACAGTTAATGCTTCAACCGTTACTAGTCTTGTTACTTCTATAGAACGCAATGATTATTACTCTGTGCGTAATTAGTTCAATAAATTATTCTAGGAAAACGAATTCTTGATTTATAATTAATGGCATATTACATAAATGGGTGTTTTACAGCTTGACTAACATCACCTTGTATGACGGGATAATTATTTACGTAGATTAGTAGAAGATTGTCGTGAGCATAAATGTTAATTTTTAAATAGTAGGCCATACACATTTCAAATAGATATTAATATTAATTTTGTTGAAGTCTTAAACATAATTGTAACTAATATTTTAGTACAGTATTTTCAAAATTCATTTCCAAAATATCATGAATTATTCAAAAATAAATTTGACAATACTTTATAGATTAGTTTTTTGTGGAAATTAAGTCGCTATAAAATTATTACCAATGAGCTATTAGCTGCTGTACAAATATAATGAAACACACACAAACGCCAACGGGTGTATCGTTCTAAAGGTTCAAAATACCTTTAAAAATATATTCCCATCACTGGTTGATGATTTATTTATTTATTTAAAATCACTATACTTTACAAAATAACATAACAATGAAAAAATCCAAACGATTCCAAAAGTCAAATAAAATATAAGATATGGAATAAATTTGAGAATATTTTACATGCTAGTAATAAGTTTACACGCTAGTAGTAAAATTGTTTTAAAATTGAGATAATTAATGTCGCATGATGTTCACAAGGCTAGTGATAAAAGGTGTATACTTGTATTCATATATACATATATATATATATATATATATATATATATATATATATATATATATGTTTGTGTATATATGTATATATATATGTGGTGTGTATATATATGTACTGTATGTTCGTGTGTACGTGTGCATATATGTATATATTCGATATTGGTCGCATTTTTTGCTATTCACTTTTTGCTATTGAACGGTATTGACATTTTACATGTTACTTGTTCTTATTCACTTGATAGCCTAGTAATTTTACTTTATATATTTGTCTACCATTGAATTAGTGAAATTAAATAAATTAATATAAAGTGAGACAGTGAACAATAGTTTTTGGCTTCGCGAGGAGCCTTAAGGTTGTCGAGCAGGTCATATGATCATTCTGAGCTGCTCGATATGATATGATCATATATATCACAATGATCATAATATTATGAACCAATATGATCATAGTATATTATACCAATATGATCATATATATCATAATATAACTGTCTGTCTTCAGTGCACTCAAGTGGCAGGTTCAAGGTACATATTCATACTCAAAGTATGCTTTCTCGCTCCATAAGAGCACGCCTTAGAACAAGTTAATCCCTTCACAAAGTCTATGTTTTGTCCATACCGTATGTATATACCCTATAGCTTGGGAAAAGTATGGCTTCTGAGGTGGTTTACCGTTGCCTTCCTCAGTTAGGTGGATTAATTACCATTTAATCCTGGGGGAAAATATTTCATGGTGAGGTGGGTCCCCTCTTGCCATCCTCAGCTCCTGCCTTTAGTCACCTCTTACATACACGCGGCAGATTGTTAGCGGTTGTCCTATTCTGCAGTGATCCAACCACACCCGAGCACAACACGGGGCTCTATCACTATATATATGTATATATATATATATATATATATATATATATATATATATATATCACTATGATCGTAATATTATACACCAATATGACAATTAGGTCTGCGAATGATTTAAGATTTTAAATTAGTTCAATATCATTCTCCATTTACAATACCGTCTTGACCTCTGTCGTAATTTTTTCTAATTGATGTAATTTTTGTAATGTTTTCAAATTGTTGTAATGTTGTTGACGTGAACTTTACGAGATAGACTAAACTCAGTAACTTGAAAGTAAATGTTTTAGTCGAAGATAGTAGGACAATTTGTTAGTGAACTAACCTCTACCTTGTTTTTCACAAGCTTACAGCTGACGCAGGCGGCTCTGCTTGTTGAGCGCCTGTGTAGTCTTCGGTTAATAGTCACTCACTGTTCGTGTGGGAACCTTTAGCCACACACGTGCCGTCTAGTTCAGTTCTGTTTTGCAATTCACGTAGATCGAAATTTAATTTCAGTTAAGTTTATTATAGAATATCCTAAGTAGTATGCAATGTAATCGCATAAGCTTAATATTGTGAAATGTAAGTCTCGAAACCTTCTCTCCTTTAAAGGTTAGATTATATTTAAAGTGTAAACTATTTGCAGCTGTCTCTTGATGTTTGGGTAAATTGATAAATTTTGATCTTGCAACATTGCAACAGTTGTTGCGTCTATTGCAGAGATTTTATCGATGGCATCCTTTTCACTTCCGCTGTTCTTATCACTTTCGACGTCCTCTGAATTCTTTGTCTCCTCTCCTCTAACGTCGCCTTGTACCACAAGAGTGATACCACCGCTACCAGGTGGGGAAATTCTGTTGTCTACGTAGTAATGATTAGCAGACCAGCCTCCATCAACTCTAAGTCTTTCTCCCATCAATAGAAGTTAATGATTTTTCTACTGTCCATCTGAACATAAAATATTATAATTCTTTTAATTAGACGACTTTATTCGTTTTTAATTAATAAATTACGATAATTATTATTGAATTGTAAATACTGTTATGCAATTTATTCTTTTGTGTATTAGAGTAAGGTTCAAACCAACGTCAGAAACAACGTTCGGTTGGTGAACGCCTCGGCTTCAGAATTGCTAAAAACAATTCACTAAGCGATTGTAAAAAGGTCCATTCGTATCTCGACTCTAGTTAGCGATTGCTTGTATATTTATTATTATCAATTAAATTATTTGTAGTTCTTAGCAGTTCTTAAATATTACTTTTAATTACTCTTTTAAAGCAGTTAATTTAATTTCAAATTAAAATCGCTTTAGTACCTCTTGTATAATAGGTATAAGAGGAATGATAGTAATTGGTAGATGTATAGAATTTTGCATAGTTCTAACCTAAATTAAATGGCCTAGATTAAATGGACCACACTTTTATCAAATGATTAATTTAAATCTGACAGTCTATACATATTGAAACATTCAGGCTATTTGCGGATTCAATGATTGTTTTTTGTTGAGAACCAATAATATCATTTACTGGGTGAAAACATTTGAGTAGTCCAACCAGCTTGGTGAAAAATTTAATTTTCTGAGATTATGGCTCAAATATTTCAAAGACTCCAAATACTTTTGAATCTCATTGTGCCCTATTACTCCAGTTTAATATACTTCCAGCTGACGTATCTATTTGATCCTGTCTATTGCCTGCAGTCTCGTTAAATAATTCATCGATCTACAAGTATATCATCAAAAAACTACGATGCTACTAAACTCAACTTTTAATTCAATATTCCTTATTGAGAATGTACATGTATGAGTTGAGAAGTGATTTTTGTCTATATTATATTATATTGATATTATAATATATTGATATTATAAAGTTTTCATTATCGCGGGAGATTGTGGAACACTATGTAAATTGCGCATGACATTTGTATTGTTGAGAAATACAATACAGATTGACCTTAAATAAAATTATTATTCTTTGTTTGTAAAATTTTAATTAGTTTAGCGAAGGTCTTTAATATTGAAATTTCAAAACATCCGTTTAACGTCCCGTATATCCCTATTCGGGGTCGAAACGAAAGGGTCTAGATAGGAAATGGAACACTAAGGTCTCTTATGTATCGATTTGACACCAACACATTTGCAAAATTATGTTTTTATTTTTCACGTCGCAACGCCGTCCCGAACTCGCGACCTCTCGTTCTAGAGGCGAGCACTCTATCAGTGCGCCACGAGTCATTCAATATATATATATATATATATAAATTAATATTGAAATTTAAAAATGATATTTAATTCGGTAACGCTTATCTCTGTATGTCAAAAGCATCTTTGTGATATATAATACTTTTATTTTAATTACTCATTTAAAAAATTAATTTCTATTTAGAATGCTCAAATTAAAATAAGTGTAGGCCGATAATGCGCCAAAATTCTTTGTGGGCGGGACAAGTCTTCAGATCTGAAAACTGACGCGTTCACACACGTTCTAATTTATCTGAACAGATATCTGTTCAGATAAATTAGAACGTGTGTGAACGCGTCAGTTTTTATGGTTTTTCCATCAGTTTTGAAAACTGACACTCGTCAGTTTTCCCATCAGTTTTTGCCCACACACGATCAAATTTATCTGTTCAGATATCTGAACAGATATCTGTTCAGATAAGTTTGATCAGTTAAATTTGATCGTGTTTGGAGAAACTAGGTCATCAGTTCTCTCGTCAGTTTTTAAATCTGACGCGGCCACACACGATCAAATTTATCTGTTCAAATATCTGAACAGATAGATATCTGAACAGATGAGTTTGATGGCAAAACTGATCGTGTGTGGCCACTGTTAGTCAATGGGGGAAAGCGTTTGTCCCCATTCATAAGTAACCTGATAAGCTTTAGTAACAGTACTGGATTCCTGTCTCGAGTTCTAATGTAGCTTCGCAATTGTTTTATTTGTTGTACTGCTTATATGATTTGCAGTCTGTCAACAACAACAACAATACAATTAGAGTGCCACTGTCGTCCATGATAACACTGAGCACTATGGAACCTAATCAAAACCTATGAGCAGAATTGTGGTTGGCCAATAAACTATGCAACCAAAATCCTAATATTCAATCCAAGGAAAGTTTCTAGAGGAACGGAGGCTTACGTGTTGGTCTCACTCAGTTCATGAATATTTATGTATATAATACCTAATATGTGTAATTAAATACCTTTCAATTGATAATATCGATGAACGTGCTTACTGCGGCGCGCGAATAAGGTCGTGCAAATGCTTGTTCATTTGACTTTCAAATTGTCACTTGGACAGCATAATGGCTGTCAAACAGTGCGTTTCACATGTAGTGTAACACTAAAACTTGTTGTCTAATCTAAGGTTGAACATTGTGGCACTCATCCAACTTTAGCGCTCGCTTTGAAAGAGTAGAAGAATTTGTAAATTTGGTCTCACTCGTAATATGAATGAAACTTACTGTTTATTTAAATGTAGGCCTTTCCTATGCTATCATGTTTGAGCATTGTGTAAATCGGCTTACTTTTAGCAGCAGCTCCGCTTTTCATAGTAAACAACTAATAAAATAAGCTGGCAATGTTTTTGATATTTGAAACACATATGCGTTGCATACCTATACCATTGAGCGTATAGTTGCAATATTAGTTTGAAAGTTACTAACTATACATCATTATATATGAATACATGTTTATTACATTTTTTCATTGATTATATCTCTTCGTCAGTGCATATCTGTGTCTGATTTTTTACTCTAAAAATACATATTCTTGATAATGCTGGGATTCAGCTAATACAATCAATGCTACACCCGAGTTGTTTACATGCACAATAGCAAGCGCATTTGAAATGGAATCAATTGAGAAAACATAACGTACAATTCTGTATAATGATGTCTCGATTTCGTTGTATTTCTTTCTTAGTATTTAGCATTTATGACGATGCAATTTTCAGATTTGCATACCAAATCATAAACCATAATATTTTTTAATGTTATCGTAATATTATTAGCGTCTATATCAGTGAATGCTGAACCAATTAAAAATCTCGCTAAAAGGACGACATCTATGTTTGACTGAAAATGATGTGAAATAAGTTACCGATAATCTATCAGTTTGCTAACTGATAGATTAAGCTAATCATACTGTATTTTGCATCCCTGTAATTCTGCGTAAAAGTCATGAAGTCACAGTTGACTTGTCGATGCTATAGCTGATAGTCTTTTGTTTCAAAACAATGCATTGAACATAATGATAAATACAAGAAACATTATAAAATGTTCCTTAAATTGCCATATATACTGTCTTTTACCCCGTAGAAGCAGATGATTACACACGGCTGCAAAACATTGTCCCATTTCCTAACTTGTAATAAGATGTTAACACCTCGAAAACGATTATTTTGTGCATTTAAAATCAATCTGCTAGGATCAACAATTCAAAAACCACATTTGTTATCTACAAACTGCGTCTGGCCTTCACCTTTTATTTAGTATCTGTTTACTTACTTCCTGTTGGCTATATCGTTCAACCTTGATATTGAATCTTCACAATTGTATGGGGAATTATTTCAAGAAGCGTCTCTTATCTTTGTTTTGAACAATCGTTGCCGCTGTAGCATTTTTTTACTAAAATTAGTCAATAGAAATTTCCTGTAGAGAGTTGATACAGATAGACAGTTGATAAATGTTGTAAGAAATAGGAAGAAGAGTTGGAAAGGACACATTCTCAGGTAAATCTATTAAAAGAGGTAATAGAAGGTAGAATGGAAGGAAAAAGAGGTAGGCCAAGATTAGGTATGTTAGATGATTTAAAGATCCACTCATATATGAAAATGAAGAGGAAGGCGGAATACAGAGAAGAGTGGATGCGCTATATACCATGGACCTGCCAGTAGGCAATGCATTAAGAGAGAGCGAGAGAGAAATTTCCTTGATCGCGTAGGCCAATAGTCTCGTCCCTATTTTGGCAGATACAGGAAGTTAATGTTAGAGCTTACCAATGGCCAGTCACTGGATTTGCTTGCAATTTATGAAAGGGCGTTAAATTGAGCTACATGTATGTAAACTTGCAGGGTGTTCTAACTGTTAGCTTGTAGCGGCAGTTGCTTATACCAAATATATACGCATTTCAAGCTTGAACGAATACTCTGATCATTGTCATGCTAGGCGATGTAATTTCGATAAATTGTCTAAACTGATAAATAATTGCACTTGAGCCATTCGAAACTAGCAATGTAAGAGCACACGATGCTCTTCAGTAAAATACTTACTTCGTTGCACAAAAGCTTTGATTTTGCTAAAATTAAAATTTAAACATGAAGTTTGAATTTTTTATTCTTACTTTAAGCTGATATAAAACGGCATTTGCTTAAAGGGACGACTAACGCTAACATTGCAGTCAAAAAATTAAATAGCTTTCGATGAGTGACTCTCAAGGTCAAAAAGTACATCAACCTTAGATATACAGAGATTGAGTCACGTCGGTTGCGGCCAATGGTAGACTAGACTAGCGTTTCTTTCATGGTTTTATGGTGCTTCTGAGACTTGGTTAAGTGTTGAGTGTTGAGTGTTGACTGTTGAGTGTTGACTGTTGAGTGTTGACTGTTGAGTGTTGACTGTTGAATCTTGACTGTTGAGTGTTGACTGTTGAGTGTTGACTGTTGAGTGTTGACTGTTGAGTGTTGACTGTTAAGTGTTGACTGTTGAGTGTTGACTGTTGAGTGTTGACTGTTGAGTGTTGACTGTTAAGTGTTGACTGTTAAGTGTTGACTGTTAAGTGTTGACTGAATTAGTCAAGCCACTATCAAGAATATTATTACTTTTATCGTTATTATTTCTGTTTGACAACAAGTTCTGATGGGATGGGGGAGTTAGAGGTTGGCTTATCTTTTAATAAAGACGTTACTGGTTCAAATCCCAAGCGGACCTACTCATTAAATGTTTTTTTGTGATAAAATCTGCAACTCACCGGCTCCTGATAATAAACCTAGCCTAATTACAATTGAACAAGAAAATCAACAGCGTTTATAAATATATGCTTTGGGCGTACCACGCGTAGCACTGACTATGATTCAACTGTATAAGTAATAACAAGTAATACCATACTTCTACACTAGGCGGTATAGTTTCATTTCAAATTTTCAATGGTATAGCTTCTCATTCAGATTACATACTTGATCAGAGATAATGTATGAATTAGTTTTTAGTAGGCCTAGTGAATACATAAAAGCTATAAATGAAAAGTTACTGTCTCCGATGATTCATCTATTATCAATTGAAAGCGGAATAGTGTAGTGGAAGCCTCTTGTGCCGGTATCACAGAGGTTCGTGGATCTAAACCACACTCTGCTAGTCACGTGCATTAGTAAATCTGGTAAGAAGTAGCACATTTAGTGGAGTTTGTGGTTAATAGAATGCTCGTTATGAGCTTTAAATATTATTATACTCAAACAGTAAATTGTAATGAAGTGAATAGCATGAAATAAAGCTTAATGCTTAATGACGACTTATTCCCACTGATCACTTTAATAAACGTTGACATGTATAGATGGATAGAATGTAAAAGCCACACAGAGTTGAACGTCGCTTACCTCCAATAGTGACTGCTGCAGAGGTTAACGTTACTGAAGTTGAAATCTCATTAAGTAAAACTGCTTTGAGATAGTGAACGATATCGCAATTTTACAGACAGCCGGTTTCAATAACACTGTGTGAAGTTTGAATCGGGTATACTAATCTTACTCAATCAAATAAACTAATATGCTACTGATTGGATGAAATCGAATAATGAATATAATGTACAGTCGAGAGAGAGAGAGAGAGAGAGGGAACCATGATCATTTAGTCGAACAGAATTTACAGAATTTAACATTTATTTTTGAGTGAGGAAACTGACTTTAAGTTAGCACGAGCTTTACCAGCTATTTTACAGTATTAACAAATTGTTTATCTCTTTCCGATTTGAATTTTTGGATTGGATTAAGGATTTTCGAATTTGTACCGTTTTGGATCTTCTTTTTTGCTCACCGGCTTAGATTGCCTCAATAGTGCTCGATGCTGTCATGAATGATAATAGATCTCATTGCTGCGAAATTATGAAGCGTATAGGTTGATGTGCGATTTCATATCGCATGGAGATTACCAGAATACTGTTGATGGTCGATATCAATAAATTAGACAAATGCAAATCATTCCATCATGGATTTTTCATGTCAATTGAGCTGTCGAAATACTCTGGATGTTAATGATTGTATAAAAGAGGTATTAATTACGTGGCAGACTCATTTTAAATTATTATTAGCATTAAGTAAGTGTATGAGAAAAATAGCAAATATTGCTCGAGAATAAAATCGAGATACTTCACAAATCCATTAATATATAGACTTTATTTCACCAAAATATGGTATATTCAAACAAACAAACAAAAATTAAATCTAAAAAATAATATATGTAATATAAAATAATATAGATTAATATAGGTTAATCGCTAGTTTAACTTAGTCTATATCCTACTTAGGCTATAAGATGCGACGTTTACTTTTGATATTATACAGGAGTCATAAAAGTCAGAATTATTCAAGCTTATTCAAGAATACTTAACTGTATTAATTGCCTAACACGAATAATCTTTAAAGTACGTGGCATATCAGGGCATTTATATTTTCAGCATACATGTATGTGTATTATATTTAAAATCGTACATGTATAACATTTTATTTTTATTTCAGCTTATACCGTAGCCTATCCATCGCTTCGTTATCATTTGTTTTATATTTTTCTGTTTGTGCCCAATAATTCTCTAAGTAACTTTGCTAACTTCAATCCACGCCGCGATAATCTATCAGAATAGGAAATCTGACTTCATTTCGATAAATCATCTCAGCAGATAAAAAAGTAATTCATATCAGATAAGGAAATGGCGGAATCAACAAATACTGAGGGTAAAAAGTATGGAAAACTCCTACAGAGAAACTTCAGTAGGACTTTGGAAAGGGTTTGTATTAATTAAATTTCAATTAAAACCTGGCAAAGCTGTTAAAGCTAATGTAAACGTCAGTTTCCTCACTCGAAAGCGATGTCAGTGACGGTAGAGCCCAGGATTTGAACCCCACACATACTGATCCGCGGTCGAGTATCTTAACGAGATCGCCATTGACTCCAGCCTGTGGCAATTACGAAATGTTATGCGTTAAAAAGCAAATTTCTCCACTAAATTTAATGTATATCTTTGCTGGTTTTTTCTTTAAGTTTATATTCGATCAGTTTCTTATATCTAGGCATCTCCCTACCTCCCAGTGCTCTCAGAGACTTAAATGCGGCTACAGGATGGTAAATTATCAACTTATTCAAATAAAGAAATTATACTTAATTTAATTACATCATTATACAGTAATTTCCTTTACCCGCTTCATTTACATTATCGACTTACCTGAACGGCGATGCACGAAAGGTCCATAGCATCATTATCAGGTCGTTAATAGGACGTTAAATGTATTTCTGTAAGCGTTATATGGATTCGTATACATTAACTTCCTAACCATATCCCCAAAATCTCAGTTCTTGTGAACCCATAAACGCAGCCTTGCTGAAGAGTGAAGTCTACTCTTATTTTACTACCACAGATATACTCGAGCGAATAGCTTAATTGCTAGCTCTTTCGATTTCAGAGCAGGAAAATAAGGAGTTCAGTTGCAGATACAATGTCATACTGATGACATTACTTTAACTCTGTGTAACTCTTTAAATGATAATCATATAATAAAAAAAGCAGATATCAAACGTATATTATTCGCTTCTAATATTAAACGTTACAATAATGTTATTATATGGGCAAAATATGTAATAGTATATATTTATATATTATTAATATATATTTTTATATTACTACATATATGCAATATGTAGACGTAACATATATACATATGCAATATGTGACGTTAACCTTAGCTTTACCAGCTTTTTATATGTAATAAGATAATGTAAGCGGATTCCCCAAGAAAATGGACTATAACAACAATTATGAGTATTGCTTGGTGATTTAAAGTTCCGTTCATGTGTAGACAGGAATATTGAAACGGAAGAAAAAGAATTGAGGCATTATATACCATGGACCTGCCAGTAGGCAGTACACTGAGAGAGATAGTATAAGTGTAAATTAATGCAATAATATTGCTGAACTAGTTTTATTGCTGTCTACCTACACCGCAGCAGTTATTATATCCAAGTAGGCCTACAATCTAACGCTGTTTACATCTCGTATACGTTTAAATCATTCCCGTTTAAACTTGTGCCATAACTTATGAACATATTTACGAGCAGGTGAAGAGCAGTCTTGGAAAAACCGATAAGACATCTGACGAAGAGTTTGATAGACTCGCTCTGATATTTAAGGAACAGCAGGTGAGGCAAAGATAATCCTTCAGTTTTATTCAATATTTATCACTACCACTTATATATCATATATATTTATATAGGTATTTAAGTTTCACAGTAGGATAAATTAGTTAGAAATACGATTGGTTTATGTAGTGGTTTAATCTGATTTATAGTTTGGATATATCTGTAAGGCTCACCGGTATGCCAATATGACTTAGCTGTTTTGCTAAACCTTAATTATTATGCAGAAATCTTTTCGGTTTCAGTTCATATTAGCTCATCCCTGAGAGAGAGTAGACTTAAGTAGGAAACTATATTCAGAACAAAGAACTGTGTCATAATGTACATATGCAACTGCATAAATGTCTTTGATAGAATAGCTGCTATATGGTAGACGTATCAAGAAAGAATATGCTTAACGATAATTGCGATTTTGGCAGAAAATTCTCGAAGCAATCAGGAAATGGCTGCCAGAAGCCAGTCACTCATTTTCGCCTCATTGATCGGCTGATGTGATTGAAATTAGAACTATCTCGATTCTTTCTCGAATTAAGTATTTATATTTGGTGTAATTATAATATTGGCTTGTTGTACTCGACGTTGGCCCGATATATCTTAGGCAAGAAGTCCAACCGACAACTGTACTTGACAACCGACAACTGTATTTGTATAAGAGTCTACTAAGTTAGATACTGAAGATATAAAACGGTCTAGTACTTCTAAAAATACCGCTATGAGTAAATTCATTTAAAGTATGGCCAGTAATACATGAAAACTTACGCTTCGAGTAAGAATTTGCTCCTTGGGGTTCTATCGTTTTGTAGTTTATCAGCGAGCGAAAGAGAAATAGTCAAGGTTAATATTAAGATACCAAGCCTTACGATATCAATTCTGTTATTTTATTGTCTAACTATTATATACTGGTAGAGGTATTACATTTCACTATAAGTACTGCTGAATAGTATTTTATTTAACAGTAGTATCCACTAACGAAAAGCAGGAATAACAACAACGAGTAACCAAAAGACTCCCAAAATTCCAAAACACACCAAATTGAGTAAATATACAAGCGTAGGTATTTGCTGACTCTTTTAGAGATGAGCACTCAAGCTTCTAAGGTTGTCGCCAATTGAAATAGTACTGACCGTGCCCTACGTTGGTTAATTTTTTTTGACTTATGCTTAACTGAGTGTCCCGTACTATTTTGTAGATTGATTCATTAAACTATTGATTGTTTGATTAACTTTAACGCAGGCTATGGCCAATCGATTGCAGAGAGGACTCAAGGCTTATATGTATCATGCTAATGGTAGGCATTGACTCCTATCTGCTTGAAAACGTTACTTTATTCATTTATTTTAGACTGTTGCTATGATTCACCACTCTAAAGATGTCTATTTATTTGCATGTGATGGTGGGGCATCCCTGACATCATCCTTGTGTGAGGAAATGGACGTTAAACCTTTATTTATTATTATCATATGTTTAGTTGCGTTAGTTTCAAGGATTGAAATCGTTCGTACACTTTAGCGCAGACTGCATCATTAATATGTGGCTCTTATTTAGCATTGCATAGCATCTTAAGATGTTTCAATATTTTACATTTTTCTACAACTGTAAATTTACAAATATGGTCTTCACTTTGAGCTCGCATGTTTCCTTTGTGCCATTTTAAATGATGTGGATTTGTAATAGAAAAAGGCTCTTGGTGAATCTTAAACGAATTTCAAGAGTGCTAAAATTAGGTTAATTATTAATTAATTCAAAAAAATATCAAATCATATTATTTGATAAACTTCTTGTAAACGGCTAAAAATTCCATCATCATTGTATCCATATTTTTATTTACATTTTAACTAGATTTCATTAAAAGTACGTTTGAATGGCTAAACTTTCGTTTATGGGGCGTTTGAACTTTGATTTTTTTCCATAATTTTTGATTATGTCAATTTCTTGACGTTTAGGGTCTGCTGCTGCTACTCAAAAGTGTAGAATGTTTAAATTCAGTGCTAAATTCACCATTATCTTGCAATCAAAGAGGCGGGAAACTAACGATATATATATATATCTCTCTCCCTCTCTCTCTTAGTGCACTACCTACTGGCAGGTCCATGGTATATAACGGCTCCACTCTTCTCTGTCTTCCGCCTTCCTCTTCATTTCCACATATGAGTGGGTCTTTAAATCAACTAACATACCTAATCTCGGCCTGCCCCTGCCTCTTTTTCCTTCCATTCTACCTTCTATGACTTTTTAATAGACCCTCCCCCCTTGGAATGTGTCCTATCCAACTCTTCTTCCTATTTTTTAATACATTTATCAACTGTCTATCTGTGCCAACTCTCTGCAGAACTTCCTCCTTCGTAACCTTTTGAGTCCAGCTAATCTTCTCCATTCTACTCGAAATCTACATTTTTCCTAATATCTTCTTTCCTTAAGGCCTATGTCTCACACCCATGCAATAGCGTGGTCCAAACCAAAGTTTTCACTTTCTTTATCTCTGTGTCTTTCTTTAGACTTTTTGTTAATAGTTCTTTTCTACTACCAAAGGCCACGTTTGCTTGTGCAATCCTACTGCATATTTCGTCGACTGCCGATATATTCCTCTTTAATTTAGTTCTTTTTCAGATTGCAATCACTATTGTGTCGTTGTTTAGCTATGGCAGGCGCCACTGAGGATTTGTACCTGGCCATGCGGGATGCCTATGAAGTGAACTGGGAGGAAAGCAGGACGTTCAAGAGCAAAGCCGAGGTCTGACAATTCTTCAGTAAATAATTTAGCAGCAGTAGAATCAACTACAATGGTAACAATAACTACAGCAATTAAAGTGCTATTGTTGTCATTGACAATAGCGAGCACTTTTAAATCAAAGCCGAGCGTGTAGCATATTTAACGTAAAAATCAGAGACTTACGCTTCAGTTTATGACCCAAAATAGGCGAAGTCTAGCTGCCGTGGCAGAAATTGTAATGGACGTAATATACTCTCTGTTATCGATCTAGCTGATTGTGGAGCACTCAATGAAATATTAATAATTTACATTTTCTATTCTTGATTATTAATAATTCTATTTTAACTGCGGATTTGATTTAGAAAAGAATTAGTAGAAAATAGCGAATTAATTATACAATTAAACGTTTAGGGTAAGTTTTAATTTCTATTGTCGAATATTATCGAATAAGGCATTGAAGTTCCCCACTCCAATCACAATAAGGATAAGTTTTCTTAAAAATCTAGCTTCTACTGCATACCTTTGCAGCTATCTTAAGTTTAGACTTATCTTTACATTTTGAAGTCTATTACATATTCAAAATATTTTTTGTGAACTATTTCATTCCAATCAAAATATAACTTTTTTAAATTTTGCAAAGATAATAGTATAGAATAAATAAATAAAAGACTAAAATAATAATAACTTAGTATTAAATAATATTAATGATATTAATTAGGATAATAAAAACAAAATAGAGACAGGTACGTAGGCATTTCTTAGATATATAGGGACTAGAGATGGGAATCGAACCGAACCCGAACCGAACCCTAAAATCTAGAATTTTGACAGAACCGAATGGAACTCGAACCCAGACTCTGACCGAACCCGAACCGAACCCGAACCCAGACTTCGTCCAAACCGAACTGTACCAAAATCTTGGAGTTCCTCTCTTCTTCACCAGTCTGACATTAAATAAAGATAGTAAGAACAATGCAAATATATATTAGTTTTTGCATTTACATGTCTTACAGTATCTAACAACATATATTCAGGTAAGGCTGGTTCCGACACATATTTAAAAATGGTAGCTGTACAAAGGGATGGCAACGGGAAGCGAGAATGGGCCGACAGAAGATAATGGATAGTCTGAATGATACGGCACAGAAATATGAAATGAATATAAACATCAAAGAGACAAACGTGATGAGAGTATCTCATAAAAATCTGAAAATGGCAATCTAGGTGGATTTGTTCTTCTTTAATTCAAATTATGAATTTTTTCCTAATTTTAGTGTGTGCTTCCTTAATATTTTTGCTGCCAGATTTACAAATAATTATATATGACATTCTATATGCCTTAAGGCTGTCTGGAGTAAATAATTTTGCACCATAGCCATGCAATAATTTCATAACTATTTTCGTAACTTCATAATTGATCTGAGAGTTTCAAATTTGAAACCCTAAGGTAAATTATGAAGCTTATAATTCAGGTCAGTTGATAGCAAACTGTGTATGTTATGATCATTTTTCTATGGAAGTACACGTGTTTACTAAATCATCTTTATTTGACGTTTTTATGTTACAAAATTGCACTTTGTCCCTGAAATATTGGATCAAATTTTAGCCAAGACATTTCCACTTTAATAATTTAATCGTATCTAATATATAGGCCTATAGTGACAATAAAAATTTAAAAATTGATGAAGCATTCTATTTGCTCGTTATAATCAAGGAAAATATTTCAGATACAATAATAAAGCTAATTATCTATATTATGAGCATTTGTTGATCAACTAACAATAAATTATACAAGAAATGTACAGGAATAAATACCAGTTCTCTCCTTTTTTCATTGTCATATTTTACCTAGGTGAAAAAATGTGGCATCTATTATGACTTAATTAATTTTTAAGCATAGTTACTATAGACCATTTTAATCATGTTTGTCATAACCATGATTATTATAAGTAAAGTTAAAAATTGCAACATTATCAAAACCAAACCATTTAGAACTCGAATCGAACTCTTGCGAGTTGGAAAGCAAGCCGAACCCGAACCGAACCCGAACCCTTGTTAGAACCGAACCCGAACCCTTGTTAGAACCGAACCCGAACCGAACCGAACTTTCATTTTCAACGAACCGAACCGAACCCGAACTCTGGAAATTCATAAAATTCCCATCTCTAATAGGGACATGGTGGTGTAAGCTTTTATGGGCGATATTAAAGGTTTTTTTATTTTTGAGAAAATTTAAGTCACTTTAATTCATTAAGAACAGGATCTCTTAAATAATTTTAAATTATGTAATCACAAGTTCATTGCATTCTTTAGTCAGACAGTTTTTTTATGAGGTCGCAAAGTTAAATTTTTAAGTTCTTTCCAGGTATGTAGATATAGCATGAATTGGGACCTTTGGACATTCTAAAGAATGTGATGTTTATCTAGAACGCTATGTGCTATATAAGCATGGCTGTTAAAAATCGAGGCAGCCGTATGGAATTATATAACTTTACCAGATGGAATGTTGTTTGATAAATCTACTGTACATAATTACTCCAAGTGAAATACATCAATTTAAAGAACCTATTTCAAATTCTTCATAACAAAATTAAATTAAAATTAACATATCTAAATTATTTGAAACGTATCCAAGTTCAGAATACTTTTCTGTTCTGATAGTTGCAAATGCTTTGGTGGAGTGTAGGGCATACAGTATACATAACAGTCGGGCTCTTGTATCTATTTCAAGACAAGACTGATTTATTCTAGCCATCTCTCTGAATTCTGTTTTTCTTATTTTCAGCCTAGCCAGTGCGTTAAATATTTACTGACTACGCGTATCTAAGCAATCATTTCATATTGAAATCATTCTCCAGATAGTAAATTCCTTTTCAAGAACTCACCACAGGTTCAGATTTGTAGTGCTATTACCGATATGATCTACTTATATACAAATTCGATAATCTAGTTGGTAGCCTGCTTGTGAAGCTGACGACTATCGGTGGTGAACCAGGCCGAAATTGAGAGGGGTTCCCTTGTGACAAGAATCTAGCTATAAATTACGATCTATATTTTATAGAAACGAGAAATCACACAAGAGGTCGCATTACTCTCAAGTTGTAGGCTACATTATTCTGTAGATTAAGTATTGACTTTTGTGAAGGATTAACTCGTTGAACGATGGAGTGCCCTTTATGGAGCGTGAAAAGCAGGAAATGAGTAGGAAAATGTATCATAGCCCTGCTACTTGGCAGACCACTTGAGAGAGAATGAGGGAGAGAGACATGTATTTTATTCAGCAACGTTTTATCAGTTTTCAATCCGCGCAACCTTCCCCATCCTTATCTATAGCCACATTTAAATATTTTCGAAAACATCTTCCTTACAGCCCACGTTCATAAACCATGTAGGAGTGTGGTCCACATTATTTTACTGTTTTTATTCTCTTAAGTCCTTAATTAGGCTTTTAAAAATTATTTTCTTACTTTTAAAATATTCTTCTGCTATAATTGCTATTCATTTATTTTTGTCCAACTTTTCCATCGTCTTTGGTCTTGTACTACAGATACTTAAGGTACGAATCTATCGAAGAGATAGATTCGTACCATTTATTACGAAATTAACTACTTCTTTTTTAGATCTTCTTAACATCTACCAAATCGTAGTTTTCATTATAAATTGTAACTCATTAGTGTTCAGGCTGTCCATTATTTTCTGTTGTTCAACTTCTCATCTATGTCGTGAACATATTTCCAGTTTTAAATCTTTCCATTTCGTATTTTACTTTGAAATTGTATGTATCCTTCACAGTGATTTCCATCATTATTTGCTTCTCCAGACTCCAAGAATGTTTAAATGATGATGAAAGAATTGGAAGCGCGGAAGAAGGAACAACAATTGGAGATAAACGTTTGAATGTTTCCAGGCTTTACGGATGATTTCTACTTGCTGGTGTTCAAACAACAATAACTAAACATATCAAAATACTGCAGAGATGTTGTAATAACACACTTAATATATTAAAATATATCTATGACAATTAATGCAATTATTTGACACGAAATGTGCTATTTATTTCACCTCAGTTTATGCCATTTCAATCCGGAGATAAAATAAAAATAATAATAGCGTTCGCTATTAAGTAAACATAGGTAATAATTGCATATGAGGACGACCGTCAGAGAAGAAATTCAGGGAACCGTTAATTGCACGTGGCAGAAGCGGAGAGTTAACAATAGCTGATGAAGGCAACGGAAAGCCACCTCAGAAGCCATAGTTTCCCAAGCTATAGACTTCATAAGGTTTGGCCTTTTGTGAAGTGATTAACTTTTTTTTATCTGTGGAGTGCTTTAAGAAGCGGGAAAGCGACTCTGAATATGAATATGTACCTTGGACCTGCCACTTGGCAGAACGCTAGATAGATAGATATATAATATAACCCATTGTTTCATTAGAAATCACCTGTTTTTGTTACCATTGCAGAAAGCTACAGCAATACGGGATGGTTTTCTGAACGTAGCGCATGAGAAAGCTGTTTCTAGGATGAACAATTACAACGCGCAGTTTTCAACAGTCAAGGTACATTGATCTACACGCAAGATAAGGAATTAAATGAAGCTATCATATTACTAAACATTTGATTCTATTGACATCAAGTAAAATATCACCAATCAATTGATTTAAATTTGAAGCTCGATTCATTTAGTAGCATAATAAATCTCTATTTATATGGAGGATTATTCTAAAGTCTGCTCTAACACTCTGCTCTAGCAGAGTTATGCCCCAAAGAGCAAAAGCCATTGTGAATAATCGTCAGATGGAGAAACATAATATACGAATAAGCAAAAGAATATATGTAAGCATTTACCTTCTAAAATGTGTACGAGAGCACTTATACAAATTACTGATATGTAGCTCAATTTTCTCGAGAAACAATTAAATAAATTATTAAAAATTATTTTCTGTAGAAGCAATTAGACCCGGTGAAGTTGCTCCTTCAAGTGTTTTACTTCTCTCTATATTGTCTTTTTATTTAAATGTGTGTTTAACGTTAAAGCTTGAACGGCTTGTCTTCAAGATGTCAGGTGTACCGGAGTATCCTGGAAGGCGGATGTCCTAAATTTCACTCTCTGATCAGCTCTAAGGGGAATTGATCCCAGGACCTTAGGAACGGCATTTGAAACTTTATGCTGTTATCTAACGTGCTTACACACTGAGCCACCAGGACATTGTCTCTTTATGTATCTGACTACCCTTTATACACGTACATATGCGGTAAACCACCATTAGTAATGATCTGTTACAAGTAAAGTTATGCTCCACTACATTCCATTAAGTACATGTATTTATACTCAAATGGTCTGTTTAAGCAATTTATTTTTACTTCGTTATAAGTATATATATATATATATATATATATATATATATATATATATATATATATATATATATATATGTATTTTCTGATGTGGAATGCGGTAATTAAATGATATATAAAAAGAGGGGATTGACTATGACATGGTATAGGAACAAGGGGAGTAGAGAAGGTCTATTCGTATCTCGACCGTAATTAATTTCAACTGTGATTCAAGTGAAGAAGAAGAAGATGATGATATAAGTATTAGGCGGTTCTTTCTCTAAACTACTCTATGTACTATTGAAACGTGACTGCAGACGCTGATTGCGAAGCGGAGCAGAAAGTTGATTGATTACGACGCCGCTAGACATCGCATGCGATCTGTGGAGTCAGCCAAAAAACGTAATGAGTCAAAGATCAACCAGGTACTCATTTCTATATATACATATATATATATATATATATATATATATATATATATATATATATACTGTATATATATACTGTATATATACATGTATATATATGTCTATATATATATATATTATATATATTTATATATATATATATGTATCTATCTATATCAATGTATAATATATATATATATATATATATATATATATATATATTATTATTTTCTGATGTGAAATACGGTGAATGTTATGTTACAGATATGTATATCATTATTTATAAAATATGTCTGTCGATATATCTATACCGTTTTATTTGTTGTGTCTGAGACACTGCAAAAAAAACTAACTCTTAACTTCACTTGTTGTAAAGGGTGACTAAGTAAGATGTATGAAAAACAACTGGAAACCACATCCGAAGTCATATTTTGCCCAACTTACAGACTACATAAAATTTGGATAACACGTTGTCTTTTGTGACAGGATTAACTTGTAGATCTATGGAGTGTACTTTATGAAGCGCGAAAGCAGACTGTGAGGAAGGATATCAATAATCGTTCAATCAGTTAGAATTTGACGTCCGATTCCTCGCCATAAGGCAATGTCAGGGACGTCTCTTGCAGATCCTACACAAACAGTCGCCAAAGCACCACACGATGACGACTGAGTACACAGAGACCACAAGAGAAAGCGAGATCAAAACAGCACAAGTCCAAGATCCAAGGCAAGCGGGTCAAAATTGATATGCACCATGTCCGGCTATCTATGTCGTCATACATATCATTCTCAATTTCATTTCTGCTTATCGCTCTATTCATAGTAGTCTTTCTTTGTCATCTGTAATAATTACCAAACTGCATAGCTGGCGCATTAATTTTAATCACAGCCATCAACATGGATCGCATGTGCATGTATATAAACAACTAGTCATGAAACAAAGTTGATTGAATTTAATGAATACTATTCAAAATTTCATGTAAACTGTAAAATGCAAGTTCAAAGTGATATCAATTAAAAAATATTAAATATTTTAATATGTAGAACAATTTAATAAAAAATAGATAAAACATAAATTAAATTTAAGGGAAGACGATGATGATGATATAAAACACAAATGAGCAATAAGGATAATTAATTAACAGAGAACGTCCAATGGCTAGTAAAAGATGGAACATATTAGCGCATGCATGCAACGATAGCTAGAAACACAAAATGTGTAACATTTGTTATTAATAAAATTCCGTAGTGAACTTGTATTTATTATAACTTTTTATTGTAGGCTTATGACGATTATGAAGGTTCTAAAAATTAATTGGTATTTTTATGTAGGCTAGTGAAGATCTAATGGCCAGTAAACAAGTCTATGAAAGAATAAACAGAGATCTGTTGAGAGAATTACCTAAACTTTACGACAGGTTCAACTTTCACATTTCATAAGACTCTAACAGTGTATACGAAGCTTTTTACTATAACAAGGAATATACTATAATTTGTCAAAGCCTCAACATTTTATTTAGTTTTAAAATTGCAAATTTTCAAAAGTAGCTTTCCGATGTTATTCATTTCTTGTCTAAGTCTACCGTTTATGCAAAGATGTAGTGGTGTTAGATGTAGCACTGTCTAACACTATATCTGTTAATACACGATTTTAGATGTAGCAGTGTTAAATTTAACAATGTTGAATTTATCAAATTAGATGTACCATCATTAGTTGTAACAGTGTTAAACTTAATAATGCAAGACTTAATATAATTGTTAGACATAACAGTGTTAAACAATGTTATTTGTAGTTGTAAAGATGTTAGAAGTAAAAGTGTTAGATGTCAAAGTGTTATATTGAGCAGTGTTAGATGTAAAACTCTTATGTGTAACGGTGTTATAGGTTACCTAGATATGCTCAACATAATTATGTATGTATTATTTACAGTCGTGCATGTAACTCTTATGTATAACAGTGTTATAGTTAACCTAACTGTATTTGACGTTATAGTGTACGTATTATTTACAGTCGTGTCCTATCACTTTGTTCCTGTTTCGAAGCTCTTCTCGGTTCAGAACAGGAATATTCCGAGAGATTCTCCACTGTGAGTATTAACATTACCGTTAGCTCTTGTGTTTCTAAAGCTCTGACATCATGATCTTCCAATGAGAATACGGGCTCTAAATTAAATGTGATAAAATATTTCTAACGATGTAAGTACTGTAGAAAGGTTATGGGAAAGTCTATGAAAAGCCATGTTTTACGTAATGCGCAGTGTGTTCATTGGTGTATTTCAAGTGTGATGTATTTCATAGTTTACATGATGTGTCCCTTATTTTTTATTTCATTAAGTTAGGTCAAGATTTTTAAGCCGGGTTGTCGAGGTCCTCTCCTCTGAGCAAAGATAATTTTTGTCAAATCTAATGTAGGCTTGAGCAAATGAGAATGCAGTCAACAGCGATTGGAGAACTAAGCTTAACTTACATTCATTTTTTGATCTCGTCTGTTTGATAATCCATAAAATATACTTTCTAATTGCTAAGGCAATTGTGTTTTAGTTAAATAAAGAAATGGCTGAGATAGTTTCGGCGATGCAAGCAAAAGCCTTGGAGGAAGTCCAACAACGGAGTAACCGAAACTCTACTGAAAAACAAGCACACAACGGAAGACATGTCACTCAGTTAGTTAATTTGTTTCGCTGTAGTTTTGCGTTATTTGGTGCACGCTTATACTCGCTAAAGGTACAAAACAAGTTACTTAAAATCTTTAAATTAGGGTTGCCACCTATGTTTAGCGTTTATTTCAGAGGCATGCAGGCTAAATATTTCGCTTCCTGCCTTGCAGGTTAGCTTTATGCCTACTTACGTCCATCCGGTATGACAGACTTAAATACCCAGCGATTTAGCAGTAGCAAAATGCATTATCATCATCGTCTACTCTTGGCGATCCTAGTTTTCCTTGACGATTCCAGTCGATCCTAGTTTTACTCGGAACGATATACGAATAGAAAATTTTCTATTCGTTTTGGATTATTTATAGCAATTTCTGAAGCATAGTCGATCATCAACTGAATCCCCCTATCTTTATCCAATTATAATTTTAAAAGCGACTAGAATCCACTATCGTTGTCTTTTGGTCTTTGTCTTTTGAATATTTGTCACTTGATAGCACATTTTGTAGCTTAGGAGAACGAACTTATGGTTAGCCTGCTAGCACGTCGGTTTTTATTCAAATCTGCTCTCGGTCTTTCCAGATAGTCGATAGTAGATAGTTTTTCTATATAATACCATAATGTCCTTAACACTTAACATAGGATCTGCTGTGACTAGGCTAAGAATGTGTTTAGAATGGTTAGAAACCAATACATTGGTTTCTAACCATTTGGTTTCATACTTATTTCATATTTGGTTCCATATTAGTTTCAATATTATTTTGGTATCTATGTGTTCAATTTTTTTATTGCCAAAATTTCTATTTGATATATTATAATAATTACTAAACTATACTAACTAATATTAATGTTAACCGTACTATAAATAACTAATTGTTACGTAACAATTTGTCTAGATCAGAAGCGCCGCCTGACACACAGTCTACTGCTGAATCAGAGGAGGAAGAGCGTAATGCTGAACTGTCCGAGCATCCAAATAATGTCAATAAACAAACCAGCACTTCAGGTTAGGGACCCTATTCACAATTTATATTACTTTTTCCCAAATCCGAACTGACACAGTCAGAACTCTTTAAACGTTACTTAACACGATCAATTAGGCTCAAAATAGATTGATAAATTTCTCTAAGAAGCCATGGAATCGCACAGTGTGGCTTCCCTGGCTGATACTTACTACTCTCCTTCCAGCACACTACTCCATAGATCTGGAATTCTCTTCCTTCCACTTTGCGCACACCTCATCTTCTCCTGATCATCCTCTTCTTCTGTATGAACAGTTTCATAAGCGGTTAAAAGCTATTCTCTTTGACCTCTCTGGAGGCCCCATTGCACAGGAACTGAGACCGACACGTAAGGCTCCATTCCACTAGTGCCCCTCTTTGGAATGATTTCCCGGATTTTGGTTTGCGCCCTATTTGGAACCCACATTCTGTTCATCGGATTGGATTTGGTATCATAGTGTTCAGTGTTGGCATTGATGACAGTAGCATTCTAATTACGTTGTTGTTGTTGATAATACTTAAATTAGTACATCGTTCTGTAAACACTTTCCTCGATGTTTTTAATTAAATACTGTATTTTACGCAACTTAGATATAAGTATTTCATGCAAGTAAATGTAATTTTAATAAAATAACGTAGCTTACTTTTTTCAAAACGTACAAGTGTAAATGTTCTTTAATGGAATAGCGGATTAATTGTAATTGCTACATCATATCTAAAAATCAAGCATTTGTTCAATCGAAGTTATTCATCTTATTTTAAATTTAATTTTGCCTTATGATCTTTTTATTATAATATTAGAGTTAAAGAAGGAATACTTGGAAGCAAGTTACTTACCTCCACTCTATTCGGCAGATAAAAATCAGACAAATTTCGACAAATCGCCCCAGACAGAGAAACCGTCAAACCCATCTCGACCTGTAACTGGACCTACCGGATTCGGTTTAGGACGTCCGGGAGTGAACGTTGAGGCTGACATACATAAGAACAATCCGGGGAGTGCTTCGTTAGGTAAGTGCAATTTAAAACAAATTTCTCACTCTTTCTTTCTCTTTCTCTCCCTCTCTATCTCTCCCTCGCTCTCACCCTCTCTCTCTCTCTCTCTCTCTCAGTGCACTGCCTACATGCAGATCCATTATATATTACTCCTCAATTTTTCGCCGTCTTCTGATTCCTCGTCATGTTCACATAATATTATGAGTGGATCTTTAAGTCATCCAACATTACCACTCTTTGTCTGACTCTGTTTCTCTTTCCTTCTCTTCTAACTTCTGTGACCTATTTTTGTAAACTTCCCCTTGGATTGTGTCCTTTCCAACTTTTCTTCATAGTTCTTAATACATTTATCAACTCTCTATCTGTACCAACTCACCAGAACTTCCTAATTTGAAACCTTTTGAGTCCAGCTAATCCTTTTAATTCTTCTCCATTTTCACATTTCCAATGCCTCTAGTTTCCTGATATCTTTCTCCTTTAAGGTACATTTTTCACATCCATATGATTGAGTGTTGGGTACAAAGGTATTCACTGTCTTTTTATTTAGACTTTCTGTTACGAGTTGGTTTCCATTACCGAAGGCCTCTTGTGTTTGTGCAATCCTACTGCATATTTCAGTCTCACATTTCCATCATCGGTTATAATTTGACCTAGATATTAGAAACTTTATACCTGTTCCAATCTCATCTCATTTATTGTAATTTTATCGTCACCTCTTTCCTAATGCGCACTCATAATTTTTGTCTTTTTGATGTTACTCTTCATCCCATAGTTCTATGTCGTATTTCATTACTGAGCTTAATGAAACGTCTTGAAATGTAAGTATCTTATCCTGAGGTTCATTGAACTCTCACTTTGTCTATCAGCTGATACGAGAATAAACTAGTTGACAATGGATAATGGTCTAGTATGTCTAAAACTTTACATCATCGATAATCCTTACGATAGGTACTACCATGCATGAATACTTTAGCATGTACTTCGACTTATTTTACTTACTTAGCTGGAAAATCCACCGTGCAGCAATCCTCGAGTGTGAGCTTCTCTGCCACCTCTAAGGACGATGGCTCCCAGAGTCCCGCTGTGGTCCAGCAACAGATGATGATGAAGAAAAGGCACGAAGAAGAGCTGCTTAAACAACAAATGTTGAGGCAGAAGCAACAGGAAGAATATCTGAAGCATCAGCAACAGCAACAACAACTCTATAGACAACAGGAGTTTAAGCGTAGAGAGGAGGAAGTCATGTTGAAATATAAGCAACAACAACAACAGAGGCAACAACAACTACAACAACAGGTAGTGGCACATGTTTCTTCCTATATCTTCCTTTATCTCTCTCTTTTTCTCTCTCTCTCTCGCCCTCTTTAATTTTCTCTTCCAATTTCAGAACGAAGAAGTCTATCATATTCCATGACATGTCCAGAGAACATATTTTAGTACAACTACAGCTATGTGTTAGTTTTTTCCATCTTAAAAGATTTTGAATTTAACATTTTAGATCGCTCACGTAGACTTTAAGATTGCATTAGCTTGATTATATGCGATTTTCCTTCGTCTTCTTCCAGTTACGGCTGTTGTTGACTCTTCCAAATACATTCAGTTGAAATCAGTCTGTTCTAATATTTCTCAGATTTAAGGTTTGAAATTATATTTCCATCTTCTAGAACGTGTACACCTGTTCACCTGTCTGCAAGTAATAGAAAACACTGGTTCCTTCGCTGGGCTTTATCCTTTGTATTCTCAAGCAACTGATACAAGTGCTGGAAACCGAAATATATCCTTTTGGAATATTTTAATCAGAAAAATGCGTGGTGTTGATTTTACCTTAATCCTCACTCTCAATGTGAAATAACAATGAAGCCATAGATTATTAGAGTTAAACTGTCATTAGAGTTAAAACTTTCCTTAGAGTTAAAACTTTCCTTAGAGTTAAACTGTCATTGGAGTTAAACTGTCATTAGAGTTATGTCATTATAGGTAAACTAAAATTCCTGTTAAAATATGCTTGGAGTAAACTGTCTTTAAACTGTCATTAGGGTTAAAACTGTCATGAGTTGATGGCATGTTTGACGGATAGCAATAATACTCGCCTCTCAATCGGACTGAACTCTGAGTGTCATTCGACAGGGATTTGAGGTTTGGTACTTTATGACAAGGAAAAAACTAGCAAAACTTAGCTTCTATCCTTTTTTGGAGACTACATAATGTATCTGGAAGATGAACACTTTGACTGATTAACATATAGTTTCTAAGTGGTTAATATATTGTCAGAATTTTAATAATTACTCAATCTTTTCGTCTTTACTCTTTCATATCACTCGGTTGCAATATCATAATTTTTAATTACAGTGTTATATTCATTATATTCAAATTACAAAAATTTTCTAATCCTGAACCTAGAACCTAGTTAAACTAAGATTTAAGATGATGATGAGGAATTCGTTATTTCTCTTAACCCTAGTTAAACTGGGATTCAAGAGAAAATGATGATGATGATGATGATGATGATGATGATGATGATGATGATGATGATGATTATGATTATATTCTTTATTTGCAGAAGAGCTCGGAAAGGAAAGATGAACCCGTAGAGAAAGTCATGAACGTAGAGTCTAACGACAAGACTGCTGTAACCTCTACAACCAGGAGCACTGAGTGTACTAATACCAGCTCTTGTACTATCGACACCCCATCCATTGGGAGTAATGCCGATAAAAATACTACCACTGCCACTGCTCCCTCTCTTATTACTACCTCAATGGCTAACGATGCCACCAATCAGATCGCTAATAACGAAACTGCTACTTCAATCAACTGTGTTGATTCCGTTGAGAAATCTACTGCTACTGCTGTTCATGACTCTTCAAAATCGAATAGTGCATCAGCATCTACACCCATTGCTGAAACTGTTGCTACACCCACTGCTGAAACACTTGGTACAACTAATGCCACAACTGTTACTACAACAACTGCTAACACGTCTAATGAAGTGTCCAATCCATTATCCTCTTCGCTTGCCACTGCAACCATTGGAAATTCGGATACCTCAGATAAACGGGACTGCTCCACTGCTTCTGGCGAAGCAACGAATAATGATAATGTTGGAGGTATCAATGTTCAAGTATCAGATACCAACAATGAGAGTCAGACTTCGCCATTGCCTAATCAGGATTCTAAACCATTTAATGCAGCCGGTGATCTAGCTACGATAGTGGAAAAAGCAGAGGGTGATGGAACTCAGAACTCAGAAGATGTCTTTCTGTATTCGGTAGGTTTTTTCTTTATCTAGATGTCCTTTTAACGCAATTTCTAGCAGCACGTATGCATGCATTTACTTTTGAGAAATGGTCCACATCGAAAGAGCGGAAGCTGTACGAGTCCATCCGCGTATAATAATTATAAATAAAGATTAGTAATAATAATAAAAATAAAGGTTTAATGTCCATTTCCTCATACAAGGATGATGTCAGGGACGTCATTTACGTAATTAGTGAGGTGTGTATATCAAAAATACTAAAATATCACTTCAAAACGTCAGTAAGTTATAATAGCCTAGCTATGTTAATTTTAAATATTTTATTTTAGTATTGCACCGTACATACCTAATTACTTTATTTTATTTAAAAAAAGCTAATATGGACGTCAGTTTCCTCATTCGAAAGGGATATCAGTGACGGAGAGCACGGGATTTGAACCTCGCACAAACTGATCCGCGGTCGAATATCTTACAGACAAAGTCACTGGCTCCAGCCGTGGCGGTGCCTCTATTTCTATAATTTACAAAATAGTTTACTTAGGTTAATGTTTTGTTGCACAGGTTGTTGCTATAAGTGAATACAGTGGAGACGATAAGGAGGAATTGAACCTGGAACCTGGCAACGTAATTCAAGTGCTTCAGTTACGACAAGATCAGGAACCTTTGGTGTGTTATCTAATTTAATTATAAGCATTAACTGATGTTATTTTAATTTTTGCTGTACTTATTAGGTTTCCATTTTCATATATTTTGCTTTTTAGTTTCCAATTGGTTCAGATTATATTGGATCAAAATACTCGGGTCATGCGCATCGCAACAAAAGCTATATAAAAGTTTTATTCTACGGCATGCATGCACACTATTCAAAAAAGCAAATTTACTATTCAACGTGCATATATACATAAACAATTAACTCATACATACACACGTAGACATATAACATTCATATACCTATACGTATTTAATACTCAAAATATCCTCACGAGTAGGCCTAATTTTCGTAGACTACAAACTCAATTGTTGAACTAAAAGACTATACGCTTTAACGTGAACTATATGAGTAACATACACACACACACACATACATGTATATATATATATATATATATATATATATATATATATATATATATATAATATATATAATATATATATATATATATATATATATATATATATATATTATACAACAATTTCACTCTGTGCTTTCGTCTTTATTAGACAAGCACGCTCCTCTCTTAACTATTTCTTGTCGCTCCAACCCGAGGAAACCCTTTATTTCTGATAAAATTCTCGTACAAAAATCCTTACGTTCAAAACTAGAATCAAAATATAGGAGAGATAAGAAAAATCCTCCTGAAATCCAAAACCCTACGATCAAGGCTAACTACGTTAAACAACGTAAGTTAGTTGATCATATGATCTTCTCTGCCAATAGTTCTTACTTTAAGAACTTGATCTTGCAGAATCAAAACTGCCCAGAAAAACTTTGGGGAACCCTGGATTCACTGCTTGGTCGCACTATCCCTAAGTCACTTCCAAATTCCAATTCTCCTTTTACTCTTGCTAGCAATTTTATTAATTTCTTTGATGACAAAATTACCAGACTCTGTTCTTCTATTCCTCCCTGTCCTGAGACTCTTTCCTATCCGTCTGTGGCAAATCCTCCTCTGCTGTCAAATTGTAAACCTGCTTCTCTTGAATAAATCAGTAATCTAATACTCAGCTCTACCGACTCATCTTGCTCGCTAGATGCCATTCCAACCAAACTGCTTAAATCCAGCATTAAGGCCCTCCTTCCTCAAATTACCCATCTGGTTAATCTTTCACTTTCTGAAGGAATTTTTCCATTTACTTTTAAAAATGCTGTTGTTTCTCCTCTGCTTAAAAAGCAATCACATCCTAAAGACGATCTTTCTAGCTATCGTCTCATTTCAACTTAAATTTCATTTTCAAAATCTTGGCAAAATTATCTACACTCGATTATGCAGCCATCTAGAATCTTTTCCATCTCCATTTTGTTTCCAATCTGCATATCGAAAGCTTCACTCCACTGAGACTACCTTACTCAGCATTCATAATGACCTTTGTTTAGCCTTAAACTCTCAACAGGTATCCGCCCATGTACTACTTGATCTTTCGGCTGCCTTCGACACCATCGATCATAACATTCTTACCAGTAGACTTAAAACGTGCTTTGGTATCTCTAATTCCGCTTTCTCGCTGATCTCCTCCTATCTTTCTTGTCGCACTCAATCTGTTATTATAGACAATGAACGCTCCCCTGAACTACCTCTTCTTCGTGGTGTGCCCCAAGGATCTGTACTTGTACCTTTACTTATTTCCTCCACACTACCCCACTCAGTTATGCTTTAGACAATGCTTTAATAAAATTTCACTTTTATGCTGATGATACTCAGCTGTACATATCATTTTCTAGCTCAGATTCTGACTTGAAATTGCAACACCTTTCATCTGTTCTTGACAAAGTTTATTCATGGTAAACCTTCTTACCTTTTTGATCTCCTAATCCAATATCAACCTTCTCGTAAGCTTCGTTCTTCCGATACCAAACTGCTCAAAATTCTTAATATTCTCACTTCGTTAGGTAGACGTTCATTTTCTTTCTCCGCTCCTACTGTTTGGAACTCTCTGCCTCCTGATCTTCGCTCATGTTCTACTACTTCCACTTTCCGTTGTAAGTTAAAAACACATCTCTTCCCACCATAGACTTTATTTCATCTTGCCTGACTGTTTTTTTTATCACCGGACCGGCTCTGTTTAGGATCTTTTACTTCTCTTCAGCACGTGTTTTTTTCAGATCGTTTGGGGTGAATCGATTTGTAGCGATATGTGACGGGGGACATCATTCTTGTATGAGGAAACGGACGTTAAACCTTTATTATATATATATATATATATATATATTTATATATATATATATATATATATACATAATAAATATACATAGTTAACCTTAAAAATATACTCACAAGGAACTTTCAGATACAAAAAGCTTAACTGTTGACATAAACGTTGGGCTAAACTTTAACTTTCAACTGTGGCAAATATTTAATCACAAGATTTATTCTACATTTATTCTATATTCGCCACTGGCTGGAACCAGTGGCGATGTCGGTAAGACAGTCGACCGCGGATCAGTATTGTGGTGGTTCAAACCCTGAATTCGCCCGTCACTGATATCGCTTTCGAGTGAGGAAACTGGCGTTAACCTTAGCTTTTTAGCTTTTTTATATGATTTATTTATTATATATTAATGATTTCGCTTCAAAAGTATGAAAATGATATTTATAAAGATCAATAGTGCATTTCATAAAGAGAGAGGTTGCCTGGACTAGAGAAGGTGATTACCTATGAAAAGAGAGCAATCTTACGTTAATAGCATTGGCGATTTCTTATAGCTTCATCGAATTTGCATACTGGTGAGCACGTGTTTTGCGTTAAATATATATATATATATATATATATATATATATATATTTATATATTATACATGTATATATATATATTTATATATTATACATGTATATATATATATATATATATATATATATATATATATATATGTCTATGCTATTCACATATATTATATGTAGATTAGTCGTTGTAATGCTAAATTTTTCTGTTGATTTAGGTCACTAATAACAGATATTGAATGAAACGACCCTGATTAGCTGATAAAAGTAAAGTAAACACGCATTATAGTGAAATGATCAACTATTTTGATATCTACTATCACTTTTAATACCCCAGATTTAAGCCGTTAGGCAATTTAGACCATTTTCCGTATAGCTAGTCCAATGAATGTCCGAGATTTTACTCTCAGATCAGTGCGTCTGGGTTTCGAACCCACGAGGGTTCAATTCACCTCAGGATCTGTCATTTAGAACTTCATGACGTAATCCCTACGCTATTAAGGCATTTTGGTTACAGTTATACATGCAGATCAAACCAGATGTATTTATGTATCTTAATTTCTATTATTTTGCAAAATCGTTTGCGTGTGTGTGCAGGATGATGGTTGGTTGTACGGATTGAACACAAATACGAAGGTGCGAGGATTGTTCCCAGCTAACTTCACTAAGAAAGTTTAGTCATCGGCATCGGATGTATAAAATGCGTTCAGCTTCTTATAAATATTACTGTTAAATAGTTTAGTTAAAAGTAAATTAACTTATTTATATAAAGGGTATATCCTATATAAAATAAAAGCACATAAATCCTCTTCATACAAATGCGTTTTTACTGCTTGATGATATAGGCCTACTATCAATTTATATGGCCATAAACGACTAAATGCATGTACATGTACTGTATGTGAAGTCTTAATGCAATAGTAATTATTTATATTTATAAGTTAGTCGGTATATGTAATCTGTATAGATTGCATATCTCTAGACTTCAAAAAAATTTAAATGTCACCAATTGGTCTTTGGAATAATTGAGCAGATATATCAGATATAAAAAACTGAAAGTCTTTACTGATTTAAC
Organism: Enchytraeus crypticus; assembly: GCA_905160935.1. NCBI lineage: Eukaryota > Metazoa > Annelida > Clitellata > Enchytraeida > Enchytraeidae > Enchytraeus > Enchytraeus crypticus. The sequence continues at coordinate 1,652,396 of CAJHZI010000546.1, forward strand.
ATTTGCATGTGACATTTTTATTTTCATGCTTTATTCATTCTCATACCAGATGACGAGCATTATATATATGCACATATTATATATATATATATATATATATATATATATATATATATATATATACTTATATACATCTCAGTGCACTGACTACTGGCAGGTCCATGGCATATAACGCCTCCACACTTCTCTTTTATTCTTTTTCCTCTTCAAGTCTACATATGAGTGGAACTTTAAATCATCTAGCAATACTCATTCTTGTTGATATGTACCACTTTATTGGGGGATTCTGCTTAAACTTCTTGTTGAAAAATACATTTTTTTAAAATTTTATGTGCAACTCGCTTAAGATCAGTATGCAGTTGCTGGTGAAAATATCGATAATATATGCTTGTATATAAATAATATAAACTCTATTTGTTGAAAAATAAGATATACATTAATAGCTCACATATTACTTTCTTTTATGTTTTCTTATTTTGTTACGTATACTTAATAGCTTAATTATGTAATAGATAATTTCAATTATTCTCTATATTAATATGTTGCCAATATTAATTTCTAAAATTATACATGTAGGCCAATGTTGGTGCTCCTTATTGTTGATTATTAAAATTTAGCCATTTTGAAATAAAGTAATTTGCTGTAGAAATTTATTATTGATAAGTTATTTAATATATTGCTAATATCCTTATTTCAGTTAATTATTATCTAGATCCGTAGATAATACAAATATGCTGAATTATAACTTTTCCTGAATGCACTCATTACCTTAGAAGAATAAATAGATTTTCAGGAATAATATCTTGACTCTTACCCGTAACAAACTATAACATTCATTAATGATATCAATATGTGAGCATTTACATGTGCATTATGCATACATCATTACAAGGTATGTGCAGTGAAATCAATTACCAATTGTTTCATGGTTATCGTTTCTGTAGCGGCGTTTATTTTATTAATTTTTTTGATGAAACTCTGTTCTTTTTCAGTATAACCAAAACTGCTTTCTGAAAACTCCTAATTATATCAATTGTTGTCAATACATTAGCGTCAGCCTTTAGCTTAATACAAATCCAAACTCTTATATATATTAAACCATGTATCCAGTCAAATTGCGTGCTATTTGATTGTTTGAATCATCAAAGCTTTTCTGGTTCTTGTTGCATTTTTGTATGTGTAAGATTCATGTATTTGTTATTATGCTTGAAATAAAGCAATAAATAAATAAACAGCAGCCGTAGACCATGAGCGTAATTGTATCATTATTGTTTCAGTTGCCCGCACTTATAGAGATTAATATCCTATTGGTACTTTAAAGTGTAGTAACGAATACTTGTAAGTAACTAGAGTATGGAATTGAATTAAATCATGTTCATTTCAAACTGCTTATCATTTTTCTGGTTGATCGCAGAAGAAGATATTTCTCTTTGTGACTGTACATTAGAGGGCACGTGGCATACAGACCTGTGATAAAAGCTCAGTGAAATGAACAGGTTGTAATGTATATAATTGTAATTAGGAATATAGTGTCTTGAACTTGCCATTTGATATAGTAATACCCCACACGAACAAAAAGAAAGAGGGAGAGATAGAGAGAGATAAAAACTAATGTTAACGTCAATTTCTTCACTCGAAAGCGTTGTCAGTAACGGGCGAGCCAATGATTTGAACCTCGCACATACTGATCCGCATTCGAATAACTTACCGACATCGCCACTGGCTGCAGCTCCAGATAGAAGACAGAAAAAGAAAGAGAGACAGAGACAGAAACAAATCAAGAGAGAGAGAGACAGAGAGAGAGATGACCACATTTACTGTTGACCACTGGAGTGAATCACGAGTATGTCGACAGATGGCCAGGCTTGGCGGATAAAATCACAGCAACTGATTGTAGAATTGAATTACTCGTCACTTTTCTGTCGTTGTTTCTAGCATCAACAAGAAGATAAGCGCTGGCTAAATTCTTGCCTCGGTTAAATCTACAGATATCAATTCATATAATGCTATTTGAATAGCTACATTTCCCACTATTGTATTGTTTCTTCAGTTAGCGTGTCAAATATTATATCGATTCTAAATTATCAGATTATAATTAAAGTTAGGCTTATGAATTAGGTATTTGGAAAGAGTCAGATTTCCTAGTTCAACAAAGGGCAAATTTTTTTATAGAAAAGGACAAATTATTAAACTAAGCTATCTATCTAAACTACATATTTCATTCTTCTTGCCATTATGTTGAAGAGTCACTATAGAGTGACCAGGAATAGCTTATTAAACTATCTTTAGAATCTAAAATCAGTTTAATAACGGCACATCACTCATTGTGCATGAGGATAAAACCTGCTTAGTAATGTTTAGTGAAAACATTCTTAATGCTTAACTTCCCTATGTGGTACAGAATGGAACATGATACGTACTGTAATATAATTCATAAAGTAATATTGTACATAATGTAATACGGTACCTATTGAAATATGGTAAATAATGCATAATGCAATATAGTACATATTATTCTAATGGTGCGTAATGCAAAAAATATAGTACTTAATAGTGTACATTTTGAGATTTCTATACTTATAAAGTATTTGTTAAAAGTGATGACTCATTATTTTACTCTACAAGAACTTCAGTTATTCATGCAGAGTTTAATAGACTGCTTACTTTAATTCTGTTAATATGCCGGTAGTAAATCCTACATTTATTTACTCCAGAAATTTTGAAAATTGTCATATGAGAAGAAGATGATACATTCTAAATCTAATCGGTATTTTATGTAGAACCGGAAGTCCCTGTTAGCCAGTAAACGTCCGGATGTTCAGAGAATTCCCCACAGCCTAGTCTGCTATTTGACACAAGTATCACATTTTCCTAGATAAATTGGTCCAAAGACGTTACATTGGAGCAAATTACAGTAGTGCTTTTTCAAATCCTCAAGTTGTACATGAATTCAAATTTTACTACACACCGATATACATGTAGTAGAGATACCCGACATCCCTGACATCATCCTTGCATGAGGAAACGGACCTTTACTATTATTACTATACGCAACAAAGAAATGCCAATTTATTATTATACATGTATATAATACATGGGTATTATGTCAGAACAAAGAAGCAACAAAAATTGTCAATAAAAGAAGAGCTTATGCTCTGCCATATAGCACAAAAATCAGTACCGATTAAAATATTCGTAGATGCGCAACGATGTCTTAGTCTTCTTTTTTCAATTTAAGTATTATTATTAAAAGCGAATACTTGCAATATATGACAGTGTCGTTGGCTATTCCAGTCTTGAAGACTGTTTAACTGCAGCAGAGAAGAACCCCGTTTTTCTAGACGATTGTCATGGTTGCTGGATTTCAAGTCATATCGAGATTTGATTCGGGCAACTTTGATAAATGTTTCCCAACTACAAATCTTAATGAAGATTTGAATGGCTTCCACGTGGTAACAGAAAAGCATATGCTGAAATTATTAAATCAGATGGTAAAATTATGGAGTTACGAATAGAATATCTTTAAATTAGAAGACTTTAAGCTATGTCATTTAGGCCCCCTATTCGTTTTTAAATTGAATTTACAGATACTTAAAGTCATAACAGTTATTTATTTTCGTTTATTTTAATAACTTACTTTATTAATTTTTAGATCTAATAACTTATTTTAAACATATATTTACAAAGTTGTAATCAGCAAAGTCGACTTTTGCATTACATGAAGGTAACATCGTTACTAGTTCACAGTTCTAATTATGTTCGACAAAGGGTGCATGTGCAGGTTGAAATAAAGTGCTCTCACCGTCACATGTGCACCATCGATCAGGAAACTGAGCATTTAACTTGGCTTCAGGTTTTGAATTATAGGCAAATAACCAGGCTTTGTCTATGTACCGTTTATAATAGGAGGTCCTGAATATGCATATTCTGATAGGCCTACTATTTGTAGCTAACAGTCTCATCACAATACATGCATATTCTGATCACAATCTCTACGTAGTCAATCATATTCAGCCGCTAAAATAACTGCATGTATATTGTAAAACATAATATATACATGAAATGTATATTATATATTATTATCAGTACATTATTAGAATTTCAATTGCACTAGAATAATTATATTGGTCGAGTCTATCCTTTCTCACCGTTTTAGACGTTGTGTTCATATGCAGTCAGTATTGTCCAGTCTGTTTCCACTCATTGATTGTTGACGCTTTGTACAGATGTAGTCAGTATTGTCCAATCTCTCTGTACTGATTGATTGTTGACTCTGTTGTAATTTGAAGTTAGTATTGTCCAGTCTTTCTGCAGTCATTAATTAGTAACGCTTTGTACAGGTGGAGTCAGTATTATCCAGTCTTTTGTGACTGACTCTGTGTACTGATGGAGTCAGTGTTGTCAAGTCTATCTGCACTCATTGATTGTTGCCTTTCTGTACAGATGGAGTCAGCGCGTCGAGGAAACGAGCGACAACAATTTAACGCTTGTCAGTCCATGATGCTTCGATGTTCCTGTCTCCGTTATCTGACCTGACCCAGATATTTCAACTACAACTCGGTCAAGTATTGAAATGTTTTAGAATTGTCTTACATTTATATTATCTGACCATTTTGTTAACAGATGGGCGAACGTCGAAAAGGTTCAGTCTATAATCAACGGTTTCTATCTTCACAGTGTACGAGTTTATTGTGAGTTTGAAATTATTATTAGACCTAAATGAGTTAGTATTAATAAACGATGATTAAGCCTAACTTATCGCAATGCTCCGAACGTTCTTAATTTTCTAACAGCACAGTGTGTAGAGACTGGGGCAACGTCGGTAATTTTTGTATAGAAAAAAGTAAATATTTAAAATATATTTACTTAGAAATAAGTTATCACAGCGGATCAGTAGCTGCAGCGTTCAAATCCAGTGCCATCCCCGTCATTTACATTCAATTCGAGCAGAAACTGACGTTAAACTTATCTTTAGCCTTTATAAATTAAAATTAGTATTAACCTTAAATTAATGTAAAGTAATGTAAATGAAATTATCTAAATAAATTGCTAATTTCTAAGTGTTAATTGAATAAGTGAATTAAATAAATTTAAATTGTGTAGATATTTGTTCGTGAAATAAAAATAGTAGTTTTAGTAATAAAAAATTAAAGTAAATTAAATAGGCCTAGTGCTAATTATTTTCATCTAAATTCTGCACATGGATGGCGCGATTTTGAGCAGCGGATATGCCAATATAAACTAGTGGTATTCTGCGAGTGTTGTTGGAGGAGACCAAGAAGAAATTTAGAGAAGCAAAGGGAGATCACAGCAGAAGCCATATATTTCCTAAACTAATAATTAGCATAACATTGGATAAAGGCCTATCACTTGTGATTAAATCAACTGCGTGATCATTGGATGCTCGTTAGTGAGCATGAGAGTAGACTCTCAGTATGAATATGCACACTAGGCCTACCACTTTGCAGAACATTAAAGAAAGGGCAATTAAGAAAGAGACATAATGAATTAGCTGAAGTGGAGCAATGAGATAACGATGGCGAAAGCTAGATGAAGAATGGAGTAGACATATTTCTAGAAGTACCTAGCGATATTCAGAGAGTAACTGATTGCCGGAGAGTTAAGTTCTCAGAAATGGTAATGTAACCCTGCTCCAGTGTGTGGATTACTCCAGGTAATATCTGTTGATCCAGGTGGTCTTATGTTCCATCGTCACGTCCTGCATTTCATGACAAATATTCTCATTTGCTTTCCGCACTCCAGTCGGTACAGCCTCCTGTTGCTGCAAACTCTAGGACCAGAATTCATACAATAATTGGGATTGTGTTACATATTTGTGTCCGGGACACTGAAGAGTGGACCAATCATAAACTGCATGTGCCGTAAGAGGCGACTGAGCAAAAACTGAGGAAGGCAACCGGAAATCGCCTCAGAAGCCATGCTATGTTATAAAGCTAAATTAAGGTTAAACTAAGATATTAATATGGTCTCCGCTAAGAGATAAACGTTTGATTAATAGACTGCTCCTGTAGGAGGTCAAATAGGATGCAATAAGAAATATTTGCATGCACTATAAGCTACCATTTGCTTAGCCTTAGATGAATAAATTTAAAATTAAATTGCAATTCTTATTGAGGAATAGTTTGATATACTTTGTCACATATTCCACACACACGTGTGAGTGTGTGTGTTCTTTCAATACTAGCTTCCCAGTACATATATAATTTAATGCCTCTATGTCGATTTGTATACGAAAGTAATTGCCAAATCTATTAGCTATGTGTTACTATCAAAATTTATAGCCAATTTAAACAGATTAAACAAATAATTGGAAGAGTTAAATGGCATTGACCTTTCGTTAAGCAATGTGTTGAAAAAAGTCTAGACAGATTGCTGCTTGACATTCTAGTACAAACCAGTCTTTTATTATTTTGATGAATAACTTCATAGTATGGAAGTATCAAAGTTCGGCAGTATATTCAGTTTGGTGTATAATTAGTGACAACAAGTAAGACATTCCTCGGCAATTCTAATTTGACAGATTAATATCAGATCTCGTGTCTTCTCGCCGATGACTTTTTCACAGAAAGGGGTAATTAATTTTGATTTAATCTCGCTCTCTCCAATTGGGCTCATTGATTCGGGTATTGATTTTTCTCAATTCTCTCACATCCTGATTGATTGAGCCTGAGAGTGAATCATTTATAACCTCGAGATCATCTTGTGAAATAAAAAATAGAATAGTAATTATTTTGCATACGAACGCTTCTTAGACTCCTTTAGCATTACTTGTTTCGACTGCCTTTGGTGATGTTACTGTCTATGTGGCATTATAAATTGTGAGACACTTGTAAAGTGAAAATTAATTGTTATAATTGTTATATATCATAATAAGAATATTAATTTTTCTTCAATTTTTTACCCCGAGTGTAAAGAACCTTAGATTTAAAAAAGTAAGCGAGCAATTCGTTAAAAATAGAAAGCCCGGCTACTCGATACTCGGTAAAAGATCAGCTTAAAAGAATTTCTGAAGCAAATTGCATTAAATCTAATTACGTTATTGAATTATTATTACTATTATTAATATTAGTATAGACAATAATAAATTATAATAATACATTGAAACATAATATCGGTTTCCCAGAGATTTGATTCCACTTCAAAGCACATGATCATGTAGTATTTCAAACTCTACCTGACGTTATTTGCCGCAAGCTATATAGAAATGCAGTAAACATTTAAGTCGACACACGTGTGCTTAATGTTTAATATTTAATAGAGTATATCATGCTAGGGCATCTCTATACTTTACAACAGTTACAGTAAAACAAGCAATACACAACAATGTAGGCCCCCCCTATCTACTATTTACACAACAGTGTATCTACTATTTATCTTGTTTATAACTTTAGAAAACTACCAGAGTATACACTATACCAAATATCAGAGCTTCTATACGCGAGAATACATCGCTGTGCAAAGTCCTGGATATTGGCTATCCTTACCTTCTATTGTCGGCTCGTCTAAGACATTTAACTCTTTTAATATAAATCTTCGTCAATACCTAATAGATAGCTATTAGCTAATCTGGTCTTAGTTGACACTAGGTTTGTGGTTTTTCCTATTGCATTTGCTTGTTTGTATGTTTGGAATGTGAACTCGGAATAGTTGAATTACCCTTTTGGCGTTTATATTAAAGTGAATAAAAACTGAAATATTTAATTTGATGAATGAATTAACTCGTTAATCGTTGGAGTAACTTTCTCTCTATCTATCTCTCTCTCTTTCTCTCTCTTAGTGCACTGTCTAATAGCGGGTCCATATTATATAACGATTCTACTCATCTCTATCTTCTGCTTTTTTGTGGAAGCATTTAGTAGGAATATGTATCTGTACCTTGGACTTGTCACTTGGCAAAACGTTAGAGAGGGAGAACGAGAGAGAGAGAGGGGGGGGGGGGAAAGAGGGAGAGATGCAATTAAATATACCTATAGCATATATGTTGTGCTCGAGTGTGGTTGGACCACTGCAGAATAGGGCAACCGCAAACAATCTGCCGCGTGTACGTAAGAGGCGACTAAAGGCAGGAGCTGAGGATGGCAAGAGGGGACCCACCTCAGCGTGAAATATTTTCCCCCAGGATTAAATGGCAATTAATCCACCTAACTGAAGAAGGGAACGGGAAACCACCTTAGAAGCCATACTTTTCTCAAGCTATAGGCTACATAAGTTATGGATAATGCATAGACTTTGTGAAGGGATTACCTTGTTGATCTAAGGTGTGCTCTTATGGAGCGAGAAAACAGACTTAGAGTATGAATATGTATCTTGAACCTGCAACTTGGCAGTGCACTGAAGAAGAAGATAGCATATATGTGTCAGTAGGTTTAATTTAAAATTTAGGTCTTTAAATGGCAAGTTGCGTTTATGATAGATGACATACTTCTAGCGACTTAATAAGCTGAAGTCCACTCGTTGCAAACCCAATCAGACGATGCCTTACAATGCTCGTATAATACTGAAACGGACGTTAAACTTTGGTTTTCTTCAACCGCTAGGCTAGCATCAAGCAATGAGAGTCATTAGGAGACCGTGGTACAACAATCTGCCCCTAGTCACAGAACCAAGACACTTTTCTGTCGCTAACTCGGCATATCGATTTTTCACGACTTCTGTGTCAAATCTTGTGCAGTAGCTGCTGTAATGATACGACATGATGCAGCAGCTGCTGTAATGATACGACATGATGCAGCAGCTGCTAGAATGAAACGACATGATGCAGTAGCTGCTGTAATGATGCGTCATAGTGCAGCAGCTGCTGTAATGATACGTCATGATGCAGTAGCTGTTATTGTGATACAACCTAATGCAGCAGCTGCTATATCATACGATGTGATGCAGCAGTTGCTCATCATCAGTAGCTGCTACATAATGCAACAGCGATTTGAAGCAACACTTTGCAGATGTTGCAGCTAAAACATTGGGCGTCTGTCATCAGATTCAATAATGAAATTGCTGCTGCAGATGATATCTTAAGTAGCTGACAAAAAGGTTTCCAGCAGTTGCAATGACATTTAATGTATTCTACGACATGATGCAGCTTTAATGCTGAAAACTGTGTTATAATTGTATCAGAATCCATTACGCAGCTGCTGTATACAAATCAGTGGACTGTAGATACTGCTAAACTCTTGTTCTGCTGTTTCTGCTCAGTGCACGCTAATGCCAAGGCAGACTGTCGTCATCGTTACTGTTGCTGAGTACAAGTGCGCAGCAGCTGTGGGCGTACAATGCAGCAGATGTGGACATGCAATGCAGCAGCTGTGGACGTGCAATGCAGCAGCTGCGGACATGCAATGCAGCAGCTGTGGACGCGCAATGCAGCAGCTGTGGACGTTCAATGCAGCAGCTGTGGAATTGCAATGCATCAGCTGTGGCCGTGAAATGCTGCTAGAAATGTAAGATTAGTAGCTACATGTACAATAAAAAAGTAAACACGCATTATAGTGAATAATCAACTATGTTTATATCTATCACTTTTAAAACCACATGTTTAAACAGTTTAGCAATTTAGACCCTTTTTTCGAATAGCCAGTCCAGTGAATGTCCGAGATTTTACTCTCAGATCAGCGCAGCCGGGATTCGAACCCACGAGGGTTATATTCACCTAAGGATATGTCATTTTAAACTTCACGACGTTACCCCTTTACCCCTACGCTATTAAGACATTCGAAATTACAATGCATTGTCACAATGCAAAGAGTTTTGAAGATGTAGCAGGATTTGTACTCATGACTAATAAAATTCTGTCGTGCAATGTTTGCAGCGTTGCCTTTCTTCTGTTGAAATACTTTCTGCAGCAGACTGATCATGTGTAGCATTCGTAATTATTTCAGGCGGAGTTTCAAATAATATATTTTGTTTCGAAGCTGAGGAAGGCATAGAGATCCACCTCGTCATAAGCAGAATCCCCCAAGAATAATGGTATATCAAAGGAATGTTATAAATTATTTAAAGATCCACAAGTATTTGGACATGAAGAAGCAAACGAAGATAGAAATGAGTGGAGGCGCGACATATACCATGGACCTGCCAGTAGGCACTAAGAGAGAGAGAGATAGTTTGTTTAATTGAATCAATTACAACTATGTATGCTGTACTATGTTCAGCACTATCAACAAAGATTTTAGAACGTTGAACTTTTCATGTAAGGAGCTGTGAAGGTTGCAGATGACAGAAACGAATGGAGGAATGCTGCCGCCCTATGTTCTGTTCAGAACGCAATGAAAAATGATGATGATGATGAAGAATCAATTACATGTAAGACCCTTGACAATTGTCAAAGAAAACAAGAAACTCTATATTCATTGAATTGTCTCAATGGACTGCCAGCGTTTACATGCACAAGCAATGATAACTTTTATAGAATAACCCAACACCAGATGAACAACTATTGCCAACAGTCATCGCATAATTCCATTAAATTTTATTCAGAAGCACAAATTTTCTCAACAATGACGTTAAAGCAACCCACGTCACTCCAGGTCCTGCAATTCCATCAGAGGAGAGGTATTAAATTGATGGACTTGGGCTTCGGTATTTCCGAGAAGCGCGGTTTTATTTCTCGCCACGACAAGTCTTGCGTAACCGTGAACCATTCAATCTCACTAGCAAAAATAAAATAAATTATTCAGGTTTTTGATAAATAATTATTTACCAAAAACTAAAAAATATACAAAAATTACAAAAATATACAATTATAATTGTATATTTAGTACATAAATAACTGTATTATATATTTTGTAGTATAATTCTCAACCCATTAAGATTGCGACAACTATATTTACTTATTATTATTAATAATTATTAGTTATTGCATTATACTATTATTTATTATTATTTAGACGCATGTTATAGAACTAAAATTTGCAGGCAGGTGTAGTAAAACTACTAACTAGAGTGCTAATGTTGTCTATGGCAATATCAAGCATTGTGGAATCAATTTCGAGCAAAAGCGCAACGTACTATAATGTTCATAAAACTTTGGAAATAATGTGAACGACCATAAATAAAAAATAATAAAAACAAAATGAAATGTCCAAGAAAGAGAAATTATGTTATTAATTATATTTATAATTATATAATATAATTATTATATAATTATTATTAATTTAATTATATTTCAAGAAGGAGGAGGGAGAGAGTTAGTGTTTGTCAAACACAAGAACATAGGATGATTCAGATATTAAAGGGTGTAACTTTCTAAGGAGCCGTTCACGGCAAATATGATATTATAAAAAATGGACTAAAGATGATTAGATGAAAAGAATAAAGATCTGCAACTCGTGATGGTATCAGCTACTGGTGCAGAACGTGAAACTGACATTAACATCCTACAATGATTTGAAATTAACCCTAATATCGGCTCTAGCATTTTACATTTTTACTAGCTGGAGCCAGTGGCGATGTCGGTAAGATACTCGACCGCGGATCAGTATCTACGGGGTTCAAATCCTGGGCTCGCCTGTCACTGACATCGCTTTCGAGTGAGGAAACTGACGTCAACCTTAGCTTTACCAGCTCTTACCAGCTCTGGTGCTTGAACTCTTCATTCAGTTTGTCCAAACTCAGCCACTCTAACCATTCAACTAAATGTTACTGGCACATAACTCGCACCGTGTAACCCTGCAAAGTCGTTAGCTTCGTGTGATGTATCCCTCCCACGTGACTATCCGCTACTTCCGGTCTGGAACACGTGCTGCGGAATAAGAAACACCTTAAGCTAAGATATTGCAAGGAGGAAAGTCCGTATTGTGTGAGACATTTAATGATAAAAGCGATTTTGATAGACGAATAGATCTCTTTATGTTGTTGATGTAAGTAGATTTCGAATGGATGGATTGTTAACTGGGTGAATAGATGAATGTGAGACAGAATGGATTTATTGTAAACGTATGGATTTATTAATTGATGAATTGATTGGTGAATGAATGAATTTTAGACTGGGTTGATGGATTTATGAAAGTGAGACTGAATTATTGTAAGTGTATGGATTCATAGTGGATGAATGATTGGTTTATTTACGGATTGATGGATCGTAGAAGAAAGAACGTTTGTATTTTTGTATAGATGGGTAAATAAATTCATAGCTGAATAAATGAGAGGACGGATTTTCAGATAGCCGATGTTTAAGTAATTACTCCAGTAACCTTCATTGAGATCATTGTTATTCATTTTTATTGCATTTGATATTAATTAGTTCAAAATAAATAATTAATTGATTAATTAATCAATCGGTTAATTCGTTAGTACAAAAGGTTTTAACATTTCAATATACAAAGTCATCACTCCTTTTATGATTGATTGATGAAAGTTTTAGGAGTGGTAAATGATGCATTACTTATTGAAAACACAAAAATATTTTTCATATTTCATAGAACAGCTGGTTAATGAATTTTCAAAATCGACACTGCATATATTCTTTAGTTTTTAATCTGTTAGATGTCATTAGATAAGATAGGCATTAGATCAAAAACAACCCTCCATATTATTTATAAAATCATCATCATCATCTTATTCCATTAATCTCAGTTTAGCTAAGATTGGGCCTTTTTGCACTTCTCTCTGCTCTATACCGCCTCGTCAGTCAATCTCCTATTTTAAACTTTCGCATTCGTTCTTGAAAGTTTTGCAGCAATTTCTGGAGCCTAGGCGCTCACCAACCGAATGCCATTTCCGACTTTGGTTTAGATCTTTGTGCTTTGTCACCTTTTACGACACGTGCAGTCCACGATTGGTATATCCCAGACACAGCACGAGTAAACCATATTGTTTATAGAATATTAGCAAGAATACGCTTTGTCAGCTTGATTATAATTGTTCTCATAACTTCTCTTCACAAACAGTCGTGCCTAATGGATATGCCTTTCTTACATTTGTTTGTGGATGGACGAGTAGATGGACTCATTAAGAGGGGATTAAAGTTCTGTACGACCATCAGCGGCTTAGCTCAACGTCCACAGGATTTCATTGCAATACGTGTTTCCGCTAAAGTGCACTTCCTCAAACTATGCATCCCCTACAACTCACCGCTATCAATCTGCGATAACAACCTCATAAAATCTGTGACATTTATGAGCTAACGATGATATTTGCAGTTGGGTCGAAACCGTCTCAAGTTTAATGTTTTACAGATTAACATGTATTTAATATTTTATATTTTCTAGCATTACAACTCCGGTTTTTGGGATAAATTTTAACCTAAAGTATTAGGTTCAAATGCCTACTATTAGGTTAGTAGGCCTATTATAAATAAATTTAAGGTAGGCCTACTCTGTTTAAGGTTATTGGTTAGAGTATTGAGTGGCGGCTGTTATGGTAAAAATTGCAAGGTGATAGAAACAAAAGTCCATAGAAGACTGCAAATGATGATACACATGGAAACGAAAAAATATCACCCGTGTTGAAGGCTTACCAACCCTGCCCTATGTTATCATTAGATGTAGAAATTGTTCGACTAATCATTGAAACAGAGACTTTAAAAAGGAAAAGGAAAGTTTGGTAAAGCTTAGCTAGGAAGCCTTGTAAATATGTACTTATGTCATATATGAAATTACTAGACAAAAATGATGAATAAATTTAAAGATTAAAAGTAGAGCTCACAATTGCTTTAAAAAATTTGCAACTTATCTGATTTTAATCCCGAGCTTCCCTGATTTGAATTCTATGCATCGGTCGCATCATCATTAATTGATAATATAGACAATTAGATCCTGTGTATACATATATCAGTCAAAATAATCACTCAGGGAAATCCAGATAGGAAAATGATAAAAACAACGTTGAAGTCTTTAGATAATTTGCTTAAGTCATATCTGCAAATATACAAGAAGTACAGTTGACATACCACGAGCTGTGTCGTAGCGAGGGGGCTCAGCAGTTTATGTGCCCCTAAGATATCATGTAAAATTTTTGTTACTAGGCCCAAACTTTGAATAAAGTGTTTGCCTCCGATAAAGTGCTCCCAATAATGAAGTGTCACCTCCATGATTGAATTATGACTACGTCTCTGACCACGAAATTCAGATTTTTAGCGTTGTGTGTCTTTATAATTCTGAATCATCTAGTTGCTACTTTATGTGTTTTTGCGTGGATTGATCTTGCTGCTCTTGTGTTAACAGAAAACTTCTTGCTGGTTAAAGATTTTGCTGATATTAGTTTTAGATGGTCCACCAGGCTTTAAATTCGTCTTCTACGAATATAAAAATGCAAATGTAGTCTTTAAGTTAGCTGTCAATACAATGCAATATAACAATATGAACATGTACAGTGTGCAATATGACAATAAGGTACAGTGGAATATACTGCGATAAGATAACTAAAAAACCATATTTAATAAAAAATATAGTTAAACAACCTGCTATATGCATGTACTAGTAATGTCGGAATTAATACTATGCGATATAGTGATAAAAAAACGCTGCTACATGCATTTATTAGAAGAACATTTGCATAAATATCATTCCACAAACTCTCATTACGCGCCTGGTAGGCGTGGTTAAGTGTCTAAGAAGCGAAGTGACTCAATGGTCCTCTACATCTCGATATTCTTCGCTTTCCTCTTCATTTTCCTTTAACTGGGGGGTGTTTTTGAATCCTCTGCCCCCCCCCCCCCCGTCTCACCCACCCAGCCGGTGTATTCAAAGCAGACACACAGCGTCACCAGCAGCTATCCATGTACCGATAACAGCAGCTGCTGTAGCTGGCTCAGCAGCAGCTGCTGTAGCTGGCTCAGCAGTACCAGAGACAGAATACCGCCGTTGATGCAATAGCTTGTATGTGACTATTTCATCGGGAGACGTCCCTGACATTGCCTTTCGGCGTGGAACTTTCAGTGTAATGTTTCAGTATCAGTATAATGTTATGTTGATTGAGAATATTTAAGATTAGTTTTTGACCGATATTGCTTCGACCTAACATAATAGGGTCTCAATAGGGCTATCAATAAGTAGGGCAAAATAAAAAGCTAGCATTTCGTAAATTGGATTATAGGAAGAAGTAATGCCAATTTATTTTTTAACTTGACGCTACAATAACGGTTTCATTATCTAAAGCATTCTCTTGCATAGGACGAATTCATCAGCTAATGCTGCTGATGAATTATCTTGCATACGTTTAATTGTTCTCCTTGAATCGACGAAGTCGACTTCACATACGTGAAGTCGACTTCTTCCGGCTGGAGCCAGTGGCGATGTTGGTTGGATACTCGACCGCGGTTCAATATGTGCGGGGTTCAAATCCTGGGCTCTCCCGTCACTGACATCGCTTTCGAGTAAGGAAACTGACGTTAACATTAGTATTTTTAGCTTTTATGTTCGAGTGCCGATGAGACGGCTTGAAGCTGATACAATTAATCATTGCAAGCGTTGAAATATACGTAATCTCAGAGTTTGCATACTGTCGGTTCAACAGAGAACGATGCGGCAGCTAAGCTATCAGGAGTAGCTGAAGCGAAAGATGCGGCAGCTATTAGCTATCAGGAGCAGCTCTGTCAGCCAGGGATTACTGCGCTTTGAGACTAGGATACTGAGAGAAATCATAACATCGCAGTGCTACCATTACAAAAGTTTTCTTTAAAAAATTAGTAGACATCATGCAATATGGTACCTAACAGCAGCAGCCGTTCTATAATAAAAAATACTAATACTAATAATACTAATGACATAACATAAAATAAATAAATAAAAATAATAACGTAATAGCAGCCGTTCGTTGCTTTGGTATGTAAGAGCTCTAGACCGAGTTTACTCATTAAAATCTGGAATGCTTTATCAATGGCAAAATGTGTTAAATTAGTGTTTTAGAGATGAAATAGAGAACAGGCGATGTGTTCATAATAAGCATTTAAGACTCTGCCTGCTAATCAACTGCAGTAATATGCGCTAGACAATGATGAACATACCAGTATCAAGCTGTTTGCATTTCCTACGTGAAGACGTTTGCAGGGGTATATTATAAAATCATCATTATTGCATTTTTTGTCAAAGTATCTCGATTAGTTTGCAAAGCGAAAGCAAATTTAGGGCCGTAATAACGTGATAAATGTCTTAAAATTTATACTAATGCATAGTAATGAACATGAATATGAATATGAATATAAAATAGGAATATAAATGAATATATAAATGAATATAAAATATGAATTAAATGAATATAAAATATGAATGTGAATAGTATGAACATGAATAGTAATACCAATATGTATTAGTGGCGCTAGAATGGACTATAAGAGAGAATATACTTTACCCACTGGAAAGCACTATTGAAGCAAAAGTATGCAAATGATATGTATATTAACAAATAAAACTCGATAAGATGTAATTAATTTTATACGAATATAATTCTATAAAATGTTATTTTATAATAATGCTATTCAATAGAATCTCATTTTATGAGATTAGGACAAGAATAGCATCCATCAACGAAATATTTTTGCGATTTAAAAAAAAATCAACAGTCTTTTGCAAGTCAGTACTCACATAACCTCTGCTTTGACTGTTTGTATCGGATGTAGGACTCAGATTTCGTACTAGAGTCACCATTTCTCGCCGCACAGAATCTATGTGCGTTGACGATCTGGAGTGTTTTTAAGTCAGACGAGTTGGCCGCACTGTCACGGACTCTATAGACTTTAGAACAACACTGTAACGAGTGAGAGAAAGAGAGCGCTCGTGTTATTTATAGGATGTAATGTTAGAATAACGTTGAAATTGAAACGTGATTGAAGATTGTCATAGCTGTAGAGAATAGTGCAGCGCTATTAATGTATTTTCTTTTTAACATCAGATAGCTATCTAGTAGATATTTTCAAAATTTTATTGCACATATTGTTGGATAATGCATACCAAATAATGTTTATGTTTTCATCGCTTGGCATAGCAGAATTGTAAATGTAATAAGAAGCTCACATTTATTGACTAATTAATTAATTAATATTCACTGCTAATGTTTTGATTGTTAGAAAATGTAACTTTAAAATGGCATTTGCTCATCTGACGTTTGACGTAAGATTATATATCACCAGCCTGTGACTTCGCTTTTGTTTTGCTAAGCCATCGGAAACCTCAAAGCCAGTACAAATTAAACTTGACTACTGTAATTCCTCACACTTTTGATTCCATTGAACGATCGATCTATCTGTGCCGACAGTATAATGTTGGAAAGCAGATCTCTTCAGAAGATTGCATTGTGTTCTATTGCATTCGCACTTAATCTTGTTGTCATCCTTGAATTAAATCTTATGAAGCTAAATTTTCTCTACGTCTCCTCTTTACTTGACATGCATCAATTGTTCCGCAGATGAGCTGGTATTTTCAATGCAGTAGAGCTTTAACGGACCTATGTTAAAGATGTCCTATCACTTGATCTGTTTTCCTGTAATTTTAAGATTACAAAGCAGGGCCAATTAAGGCCTAGTGTTCATCGAAGATTTCTTTGGCAAAACTTTTTCGTAGGCTAAAGACTACACTGTTTTAGATCTCATTTTGTCTTTGGTCTGTGCATCTATCCGAAAGTGTATTGTTGTGATGTGCAAAGGTTTATACTGTAAAGAGTGTATATGTGTGCATACTTGAAACATTCCTACGATACTCTCTAACATAGGAACCGGACGCTAAATATTCGCAATATAGCTATAACGATTTATTGACAGTTTGAACGCATTTTGTTTAATATTTCACTTCTACCCATTAGTACCTCATAAGCCTTCAGATCGCAAATTTGATGTTATTCCTCTCAAACAGGGTCTTCTAGTGCCAAATATCACTTACTTCTTCGACCAACTAGCAAGCCATAGTGCCTTCTCCGTCTGTCTAGAGCCAGTGACGATGTCCTTAAGATATTCGACCGCGGATCAGTATGTGCGGGTTCAAATCCTGTGCTCGCCCATCACTGACATCGCTTTCGAGTGAGGAAACTGAATTAACATTAGCGTTACGCGTTTGCGTTCTCCAACAAAACCCTTAGCTAACTTTCATTTGAGAAAAAAATTAAGTCTGAGGTGGTTTTCTATAGGCTGCTGCTGTTTCTGCATAATCACCTCCAACATCACCAGTAGTAACGGATAGTCTATTCTTCAGTGGGCCGTGCGTAACGCGAGAAAGAGAGCTAATAATTATTTTAAAATAACATTTAAAACACAGCTATTCATTTGTTAGACGAGGTTAGCCTTTTGAGGTTTGAATTCTAAATATGATATTTGTATTACTTTTATCAATACTGCTTTTCTGTACATTCAGCATGATGGGCATATGTGCTGTGTATTCTTATTGGACGTATAACAATTTTAAAAGAGAATGTTATGAAATCCGTTGTGTGCATAATAATTTGTAGAGAGCAGGATTTAACTAGCTTGATTTAATACCGCATTGCATGAAAATTAGTCGAATTAGATATCGTTTTCAAAAGATATGTACCTACGTCTTGTGGATTATAATGTTTTATATTAGTTAATTAAAGTGATACTGGATACGAATTGTGATCGCTTTCTGCAGATTCGATTATGGCGACTGAAAAATTCAAATCTTATTCAGATGCTCGGCGCTTAATGACGAATCTAGTGCTGCTAATTGCCATCATCAAGCTGCCATCTTCAACTGCCGCTTTATCAGGTAACCGTTCTAACCAAGAGTTAAATTTCTACAAATTTGAGATGGGTAAGATGGTTTTTGACCCAATTTTCTATGAATTTATAACAATTGTTAACAAAGGTAAGAAAATGAAGATGGGCAACGAAACCTCTTACCCGCTGGAATGTTGATTATGTTTTTAACATAGATGAATCAGATGCATGCTCATATTTAATGCATGCATATAATCGTATAGAATTCTGAGAGAACAAACAATTAATTTTAAAAGTCTATTAACTTTTCTTTCGCTGTTAATCATTATTAATACGTTAGCAGGGTGAATGACTCTCGCTTTATAGGTCTTCTCCTAGAGAACGTAGTTTTTAAACATTGGTAGAAACTTGAAGGCCCTCGATTTGACAATAAGATAATCTAGCATTAATGAACAAAACTGATCTGTATTTTGTTTAGGTCATCCTCTTTTTGTCGTTCGATGATTAGAAGAGATGATGATTATATGAAAGACTGGCGAACCTTTTTCGCTATTTTGTTCTCGACCAGTATCGGTGTCTTTAATTAAAAGACCATTTTTATGACATTGGCATGATCAGCAGCGAACAGTGGTATATGACCAGTGAACACAATACGTGCCAGTAATTTATCCAACATGGCGGTAGTTATTTAAATTATAAATTTGTGTATGAATGTCTTACGCTCGGCGACTTGACTTCATGTGTAGAAGTTTGCCTATATATATATATATATATATATATATATATATATATATATATATATATATATATATACATTTTTACACCATTTGTACATATATCAACCTGTTGATCAATTGAGTGCTCTCTCGGAAGTTCAGAGGCAGACTATGAGCAACAATATGTAACTTGGGCCTGCCATTTCCATTTTGCCAGAACATTACAAAAGTACATTTATAATCAGACATACATTTCATGTACATCCGTAAGCTGATATATTATTCTTTTGCTTGCTTCATTCGATTTTGGTAAATGTATGTCAGTGTAAATCGATTTATGTCGATCTACAATAAATCTATACTTAGGTTTAGAATATGACTTAGATTCAGAGTTAGATTGTGATTCAAATTATGACTTAGACGCAGAGTTAGATATGACTTGAAATTAGAATTTAGATTAAGCGTATGAGTGGTTATCCTTCTCACAGCTACATTTAAGAATTCTACTATACAGTCGTTTCCACTACAAGTATGTTTTATATGATTGTATGTAGGCCTATATTATTGTAGATTACTTTATAATAGTGGCTCTGACGACATGTGCTACCACTCTGAACATAATTTCACATATTTCATGATCATAAATAATAATAACAACAATAATCAATAACAATTGATAATGAATTATTATAGTTAATAATAAATTATAATAATTCATAGTTTATAATTCCAGATGCAGTTAAATAGGTTTTACGCAGTTGTAAAGTTTCTTATGTTTAGATTTAACAATAGATGAGAGTTTCTAAAATTATATTTATCTTTTATCTTAAATTATCTTATCTGCGCCTCTCATTGGAATCGTTACGCTTTTCGCGCAGAAGATTGATCAATTTATTATTAACATGTATAAATTTTATTAAATCTTCAAAATTTCTTGAATAAAATATTAATATAACAAGCACTCAACGCATACTCGAGTTTCCTGACTCGACAGATGATGTCGTCGAATGATCGAGAAAAATATTTCATTAAAACTTAACATTTCTAAAATTACCAGAACAATGCATCACAAACATCACGCCTGCTTTCCCGCAATTATTTTGTGAAAATTATTAGCGGAATGTTTTGTTGAAAATTATCGGTCTACATAGACAGACATTAGACACGTGTCAAAAGACCGGCAAATTCCTGCAAAAGTTTGGCACGAAACAATTCTTATTAACTTTAAAATCTGATAAAGCTAAGGTTAACGTCAGTTTCCTCACTCGAAAGCGATGTCAGTGATGGGAGCGCCCAGGATTTGAACCACGCACATACTGATCCGCGGTCGAGTATCTTACCGACTTCGTCACTGACTCAGACTTTAAATCACTAGCTAATCCTGAAACGCGCTATTATGTTTTAACGCACAGGAACGTAAAAGAACAAGAACTGTAAGGTAATAGTAAAGCCGTAAAGCCGATGTTAACGTCAGTTTCATCTCTCGAAAGCGACATCATTGACGGGATGGCCTGGGATTTGAACCAACACATACTGATCCTCGGGGGGATATTTTACCGACATTGCCACGGGCTCCAGGCAATGGCAATTAAACAATTATTACATTGTTGTTTGGAGCCAGTGGC
Source organism: Enchytraeus crypticus (assembly GCA_905160935.1). NCBI lineage: Eukaryota > Metazoa > Annelida > Clitellata > Enchytraeida > Enchytraeidae > Enchytraeus > Enchytraeus crypticus. The sequence continues at coordinate 1,673,356 of CAJHZI010000546.1, forward strand.
GATGTCGATAAGATAATCGACAGCGGATCAGTATGTGCGGGTTCGAATCCTGGGCTCTCCCGTCACTAACATTTGAGTGAGGAAACTGACGTTAACATGGACTTTTCTTACTAGTAGCAGTTGAAATGTTCCATTGTCTAAGAGAATGAAAATCATCTCGTTTTTATCCGTACACTGTTACGGACTTACATGTATTTATTAATGATAATGCTGATGTATAGTATGAGGTTTAACTATCCATGTTTAATATATAAAGACTTAACATTAGAATCAATGTCACCATCACGATCACTAATCTCATTATAATAAGTTGTTCTATAGACCTACATGACTGTTCTTTGTCTTTTCCACTTACTATCCTAGCTAACAATAATAAGAAGATATCAGCACATATTTTGTAGAGATGGGAATCGAACCGAACCCTAAAATCTAGAATTTTGACCGAACCAAACTCGAACCCAGACCGAACCCGAACCCGAACCCAGACTCTGGCCCAACCGAACCGAACCCGAACCCAGACTCTGGCCCAACCGAACCGAACCCGAATCCAGACTTCGTGCAAACCGAACTGAACCAAACTCTTGTAGCTCCTTTCTTCTTCACCAGCCTGACATTAAATAAAGATAGTAAGAACAATACAAATATATATTAGTTTTGCATTTACAGGTCTTACAGTATCTAACAGCATATATTCAGGTAAGTCTGGTTCCGACACAAATTTTTAAATGGTAGCGGTACAAAGGAATGGTAGCGGGAAGCGAGACGGGCCTACAGAAGATAATGCATAGTCTGAATGATACGGTATTGAAATATGAAATGAATATTAACATCAAAGAGCCAAAAGTGATGAGAGTATTCCCTAAAAATCTGAAAATGCTTGACTCAATTTAGGTGGATTTGTTCTTGTTAAATTCAAATTATGAATTTTTTTCTAATTTTAGTGTGCTACCTTAATATTTTTGCCGCCAGATTTTCAAATAATTATATATGACATTCTGTATGTGTTAAGACTATCTGGAGTAAATAATTTTGCACCATAGCAATGCAATATTGTCATAACTATTTTCGGAACTTCATAATTGATCTGAGAGTTTCAAATTTGAAACCCTAAGATAAATTATGAAGCTTATTACTGGTCATTTGATAGCAAACGGTGTATATTATAATCATTTTTCTATGGAAGTACACGTGTTTACCAAATCATCTTTATTTGACACTTCTATGTTACTAAATTGCACTTTGTCTCTGAAATAGTGGATCAAATTTTAGCCAAGATATTTCCACTTAATTATAAACGTATCTAATATATAGGCCTATAGTGACAAAAAATGTAAAAGATTTTGTTGATTCTATTTGCTTGTTATAATCAAGGAAAATATCTCAGATACAATAAGAAAGCTAAATATCTATATTATGAACATTTGTTGGTCAACTTGAAATAGTTTAAGAAATGTACAGGAATAAATACCAGTTCTCTCCTTTTTTCATTGTCATATTTTTACCCAGGTGAAAAAATGTGGCAGCTATTATGACTTAATGAATTTTTAGGCATATTTACCATAAACCATTTTAAACATGTTTGTCATAACTATGATTATTATAAGTAAAGTTAAACAATTGCAACATTATCCAAACCATTTCGAACTCGAATCGAACTCTTGCGAGTTGGAAAGCAAGCCGAACCCGAACCCTTGTTAGAACCGAACCCGAACCGAACTTTCATTTTCAACGAACAGAACTCTCAAATTGTCAACTGCTAACCGAACCCGAACCGAACCGAACTTTCATTTTCAACGAACCGAACCGAACCCGAACTCTGGAAATTCATAAAATTCCCATCTCTAATATTTTGTCTCGTTTTGAAAAGAAATGATTGCACTTCAAGAGAGCTCTATCATAAAACATATGTGACGTGCTCTTAATTGTTTTAATGGAGAACACTTTACGCTGCGTATAACTTGCCTGAATTTGTATACTGAATATTTCTATTTAATCTCAAATTATATTCCCGAATCAAGATCTATCCTATTTTTAAAGAAATTCAAATGAAATTTCTCTATGTACGCAAGAATTCTCTGCAGGTTAAGTACTGTAAATTTCAGGACCATCGGTCAGCTCGTTACGAATTTAATGTAAAAACATTTTGTGGTATCGGTTACAAAATAGGGTGTCTAAATACACGGTGTATATATGGCATCGTTTAGTGACTGAGGAGCACTATAAATAACGGGTGAGTCTGGAAATTTGCAGAGACGCAAGAGACTACAATTAGAACAGTTGTAATCTATACTGAACTAACAACTGACCATCCTATTGACCATCCTATTTACCACTATATTAACCATTCTATTGACCATCCTATTTACCACTCTATTGACCATTCTATTGACCATCCTATTGACTATTCTATTGACCATCCGATTGATCTTCATAATGATCATCCTATTGATCATCATATTTACCATTATACTGACTATCCTACTGACCGTCCTACTGACCGTCCTATTGACCATCCTATTGACCACCCCATTAACCATCCCACTGACCATCCTGCCGACCGTCCTACTGACCGTCCTACTGACCGTCTTATTGACCATCCTATTGACCACCCCATTAACCATCCCACTGACCATCCTGCTGACCATCATATTAACCATCATATTTACCATGCTATTGACCATCTACTGACCATCGTGATTATCAATAATTCTGGTCTTATTCTAGCTAATAGCATCCAAACTGTTATCAGTAGCTAATAACATCCAAACTGTAATCATTCTATTAATGCTAAATAGAATGATAACAATTCTACTTTATTAACAAATATGATAATAATAATTCTCTCATAACAATACTAAAAGTGTTATTCTAACTTGATATTAGCGTGACTTTCGTGTGAGAATCAAACTTTGGACCTTGATTAATGACATCATTGTAGAGATGTTGATAACGCTCTGGTCACTTGTGTAATGCATTGCATTATACGTTGTAGAAGTCTGACAGCGGTAAAAGTGAAAACATTTATCCCGTACATCGGATGATCCTGGTTTTCTTTCTCCAGTCTAAATAAATTCTCGAAGGAATTAGACGTTGCGGCGTCGTTTTAGCATTCCATCCAGCTGATCTGGTTTGAAGGCTGCAAGAAAGAGATGCATCAAATATTCTGAATGCAGAAATAGCTGTAGTACACGGGGAACGTCATGAAATTTTAAATGACTGATCCTGAGTTGAATTGAACTCTAGGGTTTTGATCCCTGGCAACGCTGAATCACAAATCTCTTACATTCTAAAAAGCCCGTAATCTGGTAAACGGGTGTGCAAGATGCCTAAAAGTGTAAGACATGTTATGAAAAGTTCTAGATATCATTCATTGTGGATGATCGGTTCACTAAAATGTTTCAATCGGAATGAAAGTAACTCCCCTGGTTATAATTTGTATTGCAATGTGTATCGAAATCATTCAATTCTCTAGATCTCTAAATCGGCTGGAGTCAGTGTCTAAGTCGGTAAGATACTCGACCGCGGATCAGTATGTGCGGGGTTCAAATCCTGGGCTCGCCCGTCACTGACATCACTTTCGATTGAGGAAACTGACATTAGCCTTAGCTTTCTTTAGCTTTGAAGCTTTTAAGTTGAATTTAATCTATCCTTTTAATGATGGATTAGATTTATCAATATTATTATAACCTGTAATGTTTATTTAAAAACTGTTACAATACTCATTGTTTGTTACTCACACTAATTCATTTACTCGATCATGCATTCACTCGTTCTATGTAGATCCAAGCACAGCTGGAAGCTCATTATTAAATTGATGATTAACTATTTTTTAATACATATTGATCGCTTTTGTAAGAGAAGGATTTGAGCTATTCAAAGTTTAATTATTCCAATGTCGTTATACTGACATGGCTGTGATAACATCTCTCTCCATCTTTCTATCTCTCTCCCTTCTTCCCTCCCTTTCTCCCTCTCTCTCTTTCTCTCTCTCTCTCTCTCACTGTAGTGTTCTGTCAAGTGGCAGATCCAAGACACATTAATTTATAAAGTTCACTATTGCAATTTTAACATTTATATAATCTCAATGTTGCATTAACAATTGCGGAGAGTTCCAATTGTACTTTTATAATATTATTTAATTTCCTATCTCTACGTTGCTCTATAACATGTGGTACGACAAAGTCGTAATAGCAATTTTGTTATAATTATTTTGAAATTGTATTTCTTGTTGTATTTTACCACTAATAGTGCAATTCAAACTTCGCTACGATATTTTAGTATATTTTATTATGACATATCTAGAGTAGGCCCCTAAATTATACTAATATAAATGGTATATACACCTCTAGGTTGTAATATTATTTTTTCTCACAGTGCACTGCATAAAGTGCATATTGGCAGGTCCATGGCATATAGCTCTTCCAAATATTTCTATGCCACTGCTTTTCTATTCATATCGATATCTTAATAAGTTATCAAAGCTTTCAGCGCCCAAGTTTCGATCTTCTTATAAGCTTTTTTCAATCCACTTCTTAGTTCGTAATTTTGTACTCCATTTCATCTCCATTCTCCTCCACAGCCACATTTCGAGCTTTTCCAGTTTCGACTTAACAACCGCATCGGAGTGGAGCCTTCACCATTTTTAGTTTCGTGGATTTCTTCAAACGCTTCGATAGTAATTCTATCCTAAGGTCTATTTTCTTGACCAAATCTACTTTTTATTTCCGTCTCACAATTCTCTCATTAGTAATGAGGTGGACCAGATATTTGAAGCTCCTTACGTGTTCAAATCCTGTGGTATTTCATCTAATATTTACATTCCTTTAATTCCTTGATATGCTCAACACATTTGTCTTCATATCCTAGCTCTATTAGAATGTTATTGTATTTGAGGTGGTAATTCTACATTACGCTATTAATAGTAGCTTAATATTAGCGCTATATGGATTTTATTATATTATAATCTCATATTTCGCATTTATATATTTCACCGCAAAAAGCGGCACCGTCATTCATGACTCTCTCTCTCTCTCTCTCTCTCTTAGTACACTGCCTACTGGCAGGTCCATGGTATATAGCGCATCCACTATTCTCTGTATTCCGCCTTCCTCTTCATTTTCATATATGAGTGGGTCTTTAAATCATCTAACACACCTAATCTCGGCCTGCCCCTGCCTCTTTTTCCATCCATTCTACCTTCTATTACTTCTTTTAATATACCATCCCCCTTAGAATGTGTCCTATCCAACTCTGCTTCCTATTTCTTAATACATTAATCAACTGTCTATCAGTACCAACTCTCCAGTACTTCCTCACTTGTAACCCTTGAGTCCAGCTAATCCTCTCCATTTTTCTCCAAATCCACATTTCCAATGCCTCTAGTTATCATCACGCTATGATGTTATCATCCTATCACTATCATGACGCTATGATAATTTTATTGTATTTTGATATTTAACCCAGACCTGAGGGACTATTGTCAGAACGAGGCTTTCTCGGCTACATGCGCTGACGACGAGGTGATCGTCATTCGCTCGGCTCTCTACGGGCGCATGAGGGTGGGCAGATGCGTCCCCAGTGACTACGGGGGGCACGTCGGGTGCCGAGTGACCGTTCTCCGCCAGGCCGACCGTCTCTGCTCAGGGAGGCAGTCCTGTCACTTCCTCGTATCCGACCGTTCCTTCGACAATCCCCGTCCCTGCGGTCGCAACCTTCCGTCGTACCTGGAAGTTATCTTCGAGTGCCTGAAAGGTTCAGTGTCTTGATTTTATTATTTAGTTTTAACGTAATAAAACTATTTAAGTTGTACAGCTGTGAGTTACAGCTGGGGGTTACAGCTGGGGGTTACAGCTGTGAGTTACAGCTGTGAGTTGCAGCTGTGAGTTGCAGCTATGAGTCACAGTTGTGAGTTGCAGTGGTGACGTAGGCCTACAACTGCGAGTTAAGCTGTGCAATACAGTTGTGTGTAAACGTCGTGAGCAGTAAATTATTTCTGTAAATATATCAACAATTTAAGATGGAGATTAATTATGTGTAACATTCTTGAGCGTAAGCTTGCGATTATACATGTACTTCTGAACAGTTCTAACACAATTTATTTGTACTAAAAACAGCTTTCCTTAATAAGTCACATCCTTTTATGCAATCACAGATATATATTATACGTTGATTTAAATATGATCTACAAATATTGTGCTTTTACCTACATCGCCATTGGCTGGAAACAGTGGCGATCGCATCCTGGGCTCGCCCGTCACTGACATCGCGTTCGAGTGAGGAAACTGACGTTAACACTAGCTCTCAGCTTTAGCTTTTTTATGTGTTGACCTTTGGAGACTTTGTAATTAATAACAATCATTCAACTGCATTTAATGCATATGGGCTACTTGATTAGCTGTCATTAACATGCCATTGCAGCAGGAAACTGACGTTAAATATGGCCGTAGCCTTAACTCACTCGCTTAGCTTATGGCCGAAAACCAATAAAGCCCGAGGTACAAATCTCCGATGTGTTAGTTTTATTGTGCTACTGTAATGCACAAGCATCGACTAATGCATTGATCGCATTAAACAAGGCACTATGCCTATTTTGTTATGTAACGAAATTTCAAAGCAACCACTGGAGCGGAAAATATGCATTATAAAGAGTTAATTCTATAGGATATAGTTGCTAAACACATCTACATTTCAGATTTTTCAATAAATTTTATTTTCACCTTTTTCTATAGTGAAAGTTTTAGTTTTACAAATTATTAATTGAGAATTATGTTACGTTTTACTTTACGCTGAACATATGATTTATTGTATTTCTGTGCTACATGGACTGGGCGATTTTCTTACGGCCACTTTTAGACCCTGTCATAACTGTTTTAGTCACGGACTAGGTCGTCAGTGCCTCCGTCTTGGTTTTAGCCTTGGTTCTAAAAATATCTGTCGTAGTTCAATCGCTGATATCTTCCGATAGTGTTCTGCTATGTAGCTGGTCCTGGGTATATATTCATACTCCGAGTTTGCTTTCACGTCCCATAAAGAGAATCTGTAGATCGACAAATTAATCCCTGCACAAGAGGCTTTTGCTTTATCCGTACCTTATGTAGACTACTGTTTGGAAAAATATGGCTTCTGAAGTGGCTTCCCGTTGGCTTTCTGGTTCGTTCTCAGTTTTTTGCTTAGTCGCATCTTACGACACTAATATACATAAAATTTATACAGTATATAAGATTAGATATATAATATATTATGTACCATACATCAATGTATATAAATCTAAATATATATATATTGTTTATATTCTTAAGTATATAAATAGCGTGTATATATATATATATATATATATATATATATATATATATATAATACCGAGAGATGGAGAGAAAGATAGAGTGAAAGAGAGTGAGAGGGAATGAATGAGAGAGAGAGTGAGAAAGAGATATATTTATATTTATAAATAGAGATAGAGGGCAGTAGCTCAGGCACATTTACCACACAGTGCTCTGATTATCTTTCACATATTTTCTATCAGTATTTACCGCCCCTGACGCTAACTGTGCCCGGGACGCTGGTGTAGTGGTTAGAAGACCGACCGGGTTCATCTCCAGCCACATAACCGAGAGGTACGGGTACGGGTCCGCGGCCTGCCCCTGGAAAATAGAGCTACCTCGAGGCGAGAGGGTCAACATCACCCTCATCGATTTCTCCACGCCCACGGCCGATGCAGGGCAGGGCCTGGCCCAGGGCTCGTTCCACGTGTCGAGGCCTTGCTATCAGTACGCCATACTGACCGAGAAGTGGTCTATGACGAGGAATGTGCGGATATGTGGGGGAGATAGGAGAGAAAAGAACGTCTACACGTCGAGAACCAACTCAGTGGAGATCAGACTGGTAACAAAGCGCAACGTCGAAACCGAACAAGATTTCTTTTTTCTCCTACAAATTGAAGGTAATTCTGGTTGTGTGTTTGTCTTAGTAAATATTCATTTATAGAGAGTCAACATTCTATAATAGCAACTTAGTCGCTATTTATTTAACGGATTCAAGGCCCTATTAAAGAATCTATACGGGTGTTTCAAAATTTTATTTTACCTTCTTCGGCTGGAGCCAGTGGCGAAGTCTGTAAGATACTCGACCGCGGTTCAATAGGTTCGGGGTTCAAATCCTGGGCGCGCCCGTCACTGACATCGCTTTCGAATGAGGGAACTGACGTTAACGTTAGTTTTTACAGTTTATCACAATACTAAAGTTAAATTTAAAGCCTCGTTCATCGTCAGTTTCTTCCCGATAGCATGTCAGTAACAGAGAGAGCACTGGATTTGAACCTTGGACCTACTGATCCGGTGTCGAACAACATTCCAACAAATCGCCGACTCCTTATAAGTTTTTATAACTGCTTATAAAGCTTATATTTAACGTCCACAGAATATCACAATGGATACGTTCAGAAACCGCCTACCTAGGAATTGAAACTATAGCATCCAAAATGGCCTCCTGATCAACAGGAAAACGCGCTATTCATTCAACCATGCAAGCGGTTCTCTAGGCCCTAGGACCTGTTCTCTGAGAGTACAGGGACAGAAGCAGACCTTAGCTTACTTTATGGGAAATATTTGCTCAGAGATAATTAAAAAATAAAAGTATTGCTGGAAATAAGTCGCCTCATTGGAATGTAATGTACTTTATTTGCACAAAACTCACATTGATTTGATTTCATACAGTATGCAGAGAACTGCATGAAATATTGGCATATAGGCCCGAAGGCTCTCTCGTATATCCATCAAGGCTACAATTATTATTTTTAGGCAATTCAATGTACACATAATACACAATTTTAAAAAGTGCAATGCAGTATAAAACAAATAATATAAAATTTAAAAAATAAATATGTAACAAGTAATAAATAAAATTATAAATAAATATATTAGCAAAAAGAACATACTGTAGATGTTGTAGGTCGCTACTTGTGCCAGCGTTTTATGCAGGCCTGTATTTTTGCAGTTACATTTGCTATGTATTATGTATATTATATTTATGTGTACATATTGCTATATTGGAGAGAGATATACATTTATGCAATCATACTGGGCCTGTATAGTTTATCTAGATATTTTTACCATGTTTTAATTGATTAGATTTAAACTTGTGTAACAAAGTCTGCTTGTATTAAATTTATGAGATTAAAATAAGGAGATATGGTCCCAGATGTCATTATGAACACAATTGAAGAAGGAACAAGATGAAAAGTTGACCAAAGTGGACTGATGAATATTATGTGCTGAGACGTGGAAGTAGCTGATTGGTGGAAAATGGAAAAGACGCTGACGTGTAAAGGAAGCTGAGAGAAACAATTAAAGGTTTACTATTAGTTCGAGTGGGGAGAGGGAAGGGTCCGGAAGTTGTTGTGTAAAGTTTAGACTCGAATGCTGAGATGAGAAGAATAAAGGAGACATAGAAAATGGATAAAATTTAGCCTACATGAGGATGGAGCAGGAGTCCAGCAAGCGGGGACCAGGGTTGCAAGTAGGGAACGTGAGTCCGGGGCGTCGGGTTTCGGTGACAGAAGGACATGGGTTGAATTGATCCTCGGGCCTGAGCACTAAGAGAGAGACATAGAGAGAGAGAATTATAATGAAAGAATTAAAGAAAGAGAAACAACAGTCTAGGGTTTAGTAAACTAGTAAATAGTAAACTAGTTTGATTAGAAGTGAACTGTTGCTAATTCTACACTATATGAAACATCTGCTTATTTTTACCGACGTCGTTGTTTGATAACTATAAAGTTGGGAAAACTCTAACAGTCACAGAGTCAGCATAATAAAATAGATTCAACAGAATGTTCATTCATCATCAGCATCATATTCAGAAGACTCATTCAGATTCATCAACGGCAATAGAGGCTCTACAAGGTGTTGAGCTAGTTCACCCATAGAACGAGAGATTCATCTTACATCATCATCATCTTCAAACCACGTCAATATTCATTATACACACCTCCAATACCATCTCGGTAATACTTGTATGTTTGGGTTACATGTTAGTGCCAACGGGCCTTATGTCCCTTCTCTCTTCGCTTCCTTTACCTGTGTTACGTGTATATGTTAAATGTAAAAGTAATTTGATTTGATTTGAAAACTACACTATGCACGTAGTGACAAAATTACTTGATCCCTTTAGATATATGTATCTAGCTTCTAAAATCATACAGTACAAGCCGTAATTTCATGTACTGAATTGATTTTATTAATCGGCAATTATATAATTAAATAGTTTTTCCGTCAAAAACATAATTTTCTTCCCTCGATTTATAAACTAAACATTTATTGAAACTCACATAAAAGGTTGCCGTTTTAGAGTTTGAATATTCGTTGTAAAACTAACTCAACAGGAAAAGAATTCCATTTTTCACGTATTCTATGAGCATATATTCAATATATCATATATAGCATATACTCATATTCAACCGCTTTCCGCATCAATTCTCTAGCCGTCTGCCTTAAGTTTAAAATAATTTTCTTGCGATTTTCGAGTTGCTAATGCCAAGCCGATATCAGCAAGAGAATCATCTATAACACCATTCAGTAGCTTGCAACAAAACGTTAAATCGAAAGAAGTCTTCTAAGTTCAAGGTTAATCCGATTTAAAGCTCTGAGCCGATCATTATACGACTTCTGCTTAACACTAGGCATTCTGTTAGCGTACTTTCTCTACAATTAAATCCTAATAAGATTTTTGTTGCACAGTATGGATTCTTAGCGTAATTTCTCCTAACAGACTGAAGCAAAATAATTTCATGAACTGAATACGGAGACCAAACTGAGCAATATTCAAAAAGAGGAAGAATGTATGATTTAAACTTTAAACGACAGGAGTTTGGAACGTGGCGATACTATTGTATGATTATGAATTCCTTATGATTGGCTGAGTTGTTGCTTGTACTGAAATTTCAAATATATTTGTAATACCATTAAACTCATCTTTTCACTTTTGAAAATGCTATTACTTATTTCACACATTTAAAATCTAATTGCATTGTAATTAGACTGATTGAATAATTGTTTAATTGATAAATTGATAAGCTGATTGACTCATATATTGACATACTGGTTCTTTGATTTAATGTTTTATTTATCTTTCAATTATCAGAAGCAGTTAAACATCTGTGAATAACTCTTTAATTTGCAATCTGCAATTACTCTGCCTATGCCTTTAATGTCAACTCCATCATCATCATCATCTTAATTATTATTATTATTCTTTTACCAATTGCACTATTTATTGACTGACTGATACCGACCGACTGACCGATTGGTTAATTAGTAATATAATTGACCGATTGATTGATTAAATGATGGATTGCATGTGTTATTGTCTTCATGTTTTCTGCTCCGACAATATGGAACTCTCTGCCACAAGATCTTCGATCTTGCAATTGTATTGGTACTTTCCTTGGCAAGCTAAAACCAATCTCTTTCCGCCATAGGTCTAAATTTTGACCCTCTTTCCTTGGATCTTGGACTTGCACTGTTTTGATCTCGCTTTCTCTTGTAGTCTCTGAGTACTCGGTCATCATCGTATGGTCCTTTGGCGCGTGTCTGTGTAGAGTCTGCTGGAGACGTTCCTGACATTGTCTTATGGCGAGGAACCGGACAATATTATTTAAATTCTTTAAATAAAAATTTAAATAATATTTAAATTCAAATTTAATTCGGATTTAAATTCTTATTAATTGATTATTACCAGCAATAGGCTGCTCGGACCCGGTGGCCCCTGTAAACGGCTGGGTGACCCGGGACCACGACGTCGTCTTCATGGGCTGCAACAACACCGGGAGGTACTGGACCGTCATGTGTGATGATAACAAGTGGGTGGGGAAATATGAAAACTGCAGTAAAGGTAAGCAGTGGAATAACGAAAATCAATCAATCCACCAATCAGTGAAGTATTCCATCGACCAATTCTCAAAATATTCAATCGGATATGTAAAATACAAAATTTTAAAAATTACACTAAATCCTTTAAAAGTTATTAAGCTGTGTATCCTAAAGCAATTTTGTATTGTAGGAATTGCTGCATGCTGATAATTTAAAAGTGTATTTTTTCATAAGTTTTTAAAAGAATTTTCCTTCTGTGATTCACTTTATTTTATCCTTACTATATTTACTGCTAATGTTTCCGTGGTTTTTCTCGCATTAGTTCTCTCTCTTTCTCTTTCCTCTCTCTCTCCTCTCTCTCTCTCTCTCTCTCTATTTTATTTTTCTCTCCCTCCCTCTCTTCTTCCCATCTCTCTCTCTCTCTCTTTCTCTCTCTCTCTCTCTTCACTTTCTTCTCTCTCTCACTCTCACTTCTTTCTATTCCAACAAGGTGATTAGTAATTTCCAGATGGCGCTTTCTCTCTTTATCAGGTTTAAATAATAGAACAGCGAGAGGCGGAATTCTTCAGAGGTTCTGAATAATGACGATAACTGGCGCTGAAAAAATACCTGTTAAACCATATCTCATAGGAAACTGCCGGACGCTACTAAATCTATATAGCTAAATTTAACGTCTGTTTCCGGGCTGCAAGGGATACTGCCTAAAATGGTCTTACTGGAAATTTACTTATACGCAGCGCCGTTTAAGCGATTACCTTTACTTAGCTGTTATCGTTTTGAGTTTTGCTGTTTTTATATTGATGCAGAGGTGTTTTAAATTATACTCTGGTTGTTGTTGCTGCTACTGTTATTGGTGGGATTTTTATTCATTTTGTTGCTGATGCTCTTCTGCCTTTATTCCAGCATATGAAACTTTGATAAGTATTCAATAAGTATTAAGTAGTCTCTTATTTTAACGGTCCAAATGTTACGACTATGAATATGACTATGAAAGTGTTACGACTATGAAATCATTGAACGATTTCTGATTAACGCTCTAGAATAAGACTATTAAGACAACATCCTAATGATTCAACTCATTATAAATAAACCGTAAAACAAGAAGGAAATATTTTGCAATTGTCAAAAATTAATGCTACCTTGGATAGGAAATCTATATATTCTGGAATAGTTTTTCAAAATCTTTCATAGTTCCTGCTTAGTTATCTCTTAAGGCTTGTCAATTTGCGATTGACCTATTCTTCAGTGATGGGGACACATCACGCACAGATACATGAAGTAATACATATCGCTTGGCACAGTAATATTATATTTAAGTAAGTTGCATTGTTACAATTGTGTTTGAAAACAGATGCTTAACTTCTTTTCCATAATAATCATTCTTTGTAAAGCACTTTACTATGACTTAATTGATTTAGAAAGGCTTGTGTTTGATGAAGTAATTTGATCTTAAATGGTGTCCGTCTCTGGTTCATAAAAAATGTTGAGTCCAATAATTTGCGATTTTACTGTAAAATGTTTTCGAAGCTCGAAGCAGAAAGTTACTATTGAAGAGCAATAGCAGCGGTGAAGAGGCTTCAGGTCTTTTCAGCTGCAATTGAAAACAATGTCTACCAATAGTGTCTACCAATAGTGTTTGCCAAGAGTGTCTATCAATAATGTCTACCAATAGTGTCTACCAATATTGTCTACCAATAGAGTCTACCAATAATGTCTACCAATAGTGTCTACCAATATTGTCTACCAATAGAGTCTACCAATAATGTCTACCAATAATGTCTACCAATAGTGTCTACCAATAGTGTCTATTCGCCCCATCACCTATATGCTTTCGAGTCAGAGAGCTGACGACAAGCTAGGCTGAAGCCTTTTATCCTTTTTTAGATTGTTTTAAAAAATAAATAGATTAACTAAACTTTGCGTTTTTCTTTTAATGTAATGAAAATTCTATAAATATACAGCTCCGTTGATAGATGCCCACATAAAGATGTGATCGAATTTCTGTCGAGAGATTAAATAAATTAAGAAGTGGAGCGAAATGATTATGCGCAGTTTAATCGAATTAAAACTCAAAAGATTTTCAGATTCAAAGACGGCTAAAGCTTGATAATGTGAAAGAGACAAATAAATAATTATTATTTTAGGACTACCTACTGTTGATGCTAATTATAAACTATAATTTATAACATGTGTCTTGTAGATAAATAATAGGATATTTAGCGCAGAGTCAAATGTAAATATGGTCAGGAAGAGAGTTGAGGCCAATTAAGCTTAGGTCTGAATGGAGTATGAAAATTAATATCACAGCTAAAGGTAACTTAACTAGAGAAATTGAAAATTAATTCTAAGCTTCTACATGAACCTCAGAACTGCGATCAAATCCAACAAGAATATTTAGAGCTAGAAGAAATTAGACATTGAGTAGACAAAATTGCAGCATTTCGCCTGTATTATTCAACATTTACGTAGAGCAATGAAGTGAGTCAGAAGGATTATTCTGTGGACATAATGTGCCTAATAGAAAATTGGCATGAACCTGACTCACTAGCCTAGGAAAACTAAGACAGGCAGGATGGTCAGTGATATAAAACTAGTGTTACAAGTTTTTGCGGCTTTCTGAACAAGTATAATTAAATGAAGTTAGTTAAGTTACTAGAGCGCTCGCGTCAACGCATCAAGCATAACATGTTCCAAAATCTTGGAGTTCTCATTGCTGCAGCCCCTGGAATAATCTCAACACATATTAATATGTTCAACAATGTCTACCTTTGAATATGTATGCGCTAGATTTACAAAGCATACTTCTACAACCATTCTACTCATCTATAGACCTGGATCTGCTGCTGTTACAACCGATTTCTTTGCTGAACTGGCTGATCTTCTAGAAAGAGTATCTTCGCTTAATGAGAGGGTAATCTTGTGCGGAGATCTAAATGTTCGTTTAGTCAGGCCAGAAGATCCCTCATCAGTAAAGCTGGTTGAGCTGCTGGCAACTCACGGGTTTGTAAACAGGGTTACTGGTGCAACACATCGTCAGGGTGGTGCATTGGATGTAGTTGCTACTCGAATGAACGACTCGATTAATATCAGTGACGTGTCAATCCATGATGTAGGGCTCTCCGTTCACTACCTTGTAGTGGCGGGCGCACCATTTCAACAACCCCCACCAGTCTACAAAACTATCACTAAAAGGATAACGAGCAATTTTAACAACGACACTTTTAGATGCAGCATTCTTTCTTCTTTACTCTTCCAACCCACAACATGGAATAATCTTGACGTAGACAAACTCGCTGATATATACAATAGTGAACTAATACGAATCGTGGACTGCTTAGTACCTAAGAGTTCTGTAAGGATTAGGGAGCGTCCATCAGATGTGTGGTTCGATGTAGATTGTCGACAATCTAAGATTGAACTTGGTCGCACCAAAGAGCTTTCAAAGGAATGCCTCCATCAGCTAGTCATGAAATTGTGGAAAGGTTAAGAATACAGAGGAAGAACTATCGCAAGCTTTGTCGTTCTCGCGCATTCGCCTACTGGCGTCATAAGATTTCTGAAGAGTCAGGAACACCCAGGAAGATGTGGAAAACCTTAGATCACATCATGGTCAAAGGAGGTTTCACTGCCTCCGCTCCTGTTACTCGTAGTACTGCTCACGACTTCCACAAGTTCTTTGATGACAAAGTCGCTAGTGTTCGTAAGAATACATCTGATGCCTCACAGCCCACCTTCATCCATGCCACTGAAAGCTGTCACCTCAAATTAACCTTACCTCAATTCCATTTACTAAGAGTGAGAGAGAGAGATAAAATATAATTTAATTGCAATAGTCTCTTAGCGAACAGGTTTTACAGTCTAGTAGTAACCAATTGTTGCTAGTAGCGAATATTAGCGACCAAATAATAAATTTATTCCTAGTTGTTGTCATCAAGTTTTAAAATAAAAAAATACTAATGTTTCTCATTGATAATAATATTAATTAGTAATAATAATATTATATAGTTTACAAGAAATGCTTCAAGAAATTAGAAGAAGAATTGGATAGAAGATGTTCTACGGGAAGATTGTTTACTAAAGGGGGAGGTCATTGAAAGTAGTATGGAAGGAAAGTGAAACAGAGGCACCGAGACTAGGAATATTAGATGATTAAAGAAACACTTGTATTTGGGCAAGAAGAAGAAAACGGAAGAGGAAAACTAAAGACAGAAAAGAATGGAGGCGTTACATACCATGGACCTGCCTCTAGGCAGTGCACTTAGAGAAATCTTACAAATAAACATTAAAAATAGAGGACATTTGAAATTTAAATCTGCTTGTTTAATGCTATGAATAAGATATCGAAATGGACTCAAAAGAAATGTTGATAAACTTCTCTAAACAACTTCTATGTAGCCGATGCATGAACAACTAGACGGTACCTGTAGGCTGAATTAGCAAGCAAGTACTGAAGTCGTCACTTGACTTTTATTATATTACAACGAGCATAGATATGAGCAGAGTTTGTACAAGTAGTTGGATATATCTGCGAAGTCAGAACATCCGAAACCGTTGGACTAGAAATCGATTCTGCTCTTCCATCTTCCTTCTATGTGCAGACGTGTTGTAGGACTCGCTTAGCCTCGTTTTATGTAATCTTTTTCCGAATTAATTGTCCACAGACCTTCGGAAATGTCCAAATCTGAACCAGCTAGTTTGAGATCAGGCATTTGTTGTGAAATTATCTTCCAATGATTTAATTCATATGGCAATATTGGATCAGGCATTTGGTCTGAATTGCATGCTCTATATACGTTAAAATTCTCACAATGCCAAACTATGAAGTGCAGTGTCTTAATTACACCGACATTGTCTCTTGACATCTTCTCAACCCCTTGATATCTTCATAACCCCTTTGTAATTTACCAAATTTGTACACTGACAACGAAATTCTACAATACAATACAATACAAAAAACATTTCTCTGACACTCTTTTTTAAAGAGCAGCCCAATTGCTTAAATGAACAATTAATCATCGAACATTCTATTTAAAAATCCCCTTTTTCTAAGTTCTACAATTTAAAGAGGATTAATCAATTGACTAGAAACCCCTTTTTAAATGCTTTATCTCTTGCAGAGGCTAGAAATTTGCCCGTTCGACCGTTGATGTCATCTATTATGTATTATATGAAGTCGCAGCAGGATCGCGACCGGAATGCTTTATGTGGACTCAGGGACCGGAAATAGTTGGGACTGCTTAAGAGATCAGATGCGAGTACGTTGGAATGTGATATTAACCAAACTCAGTCCATTGCCATTTCATCAATTTCTAATGTTACGTAATTGTAATGTTATTTTTTTGTTTATACCCGCGTTATGTCCTGGTTGCTGAAGAATAGGTCAACCGTGGACTGCACTTGTTGTTAAAGTCAACAAAGCACTAAGATTCCAACCAACGTCAGAATGGGCATTGTTGGTGAGCGCCTAAGCTCCAAAAATTGTTACAAATTTTCAAAAAAGATTGGAAGGGAAGGTCTATTCGTATCCCGATCTTAGTTAAGCTGGGATTCAAGAAAAGATGCTGATGAAGATGATAATGATAAATAGAGAATCAGAGATTTTATAAAATTATATGTTGTCTAACTCACGAAGCAATACCAAAACTATTGGCTATACCAGAATTCTATCTAACACGAGAATTTAATTGGCCAATTTTACAATAGTACCTTAGTACAACTTTTTGTAGGTATATCGTTTATTTTTTCATCTCAGCTCAGATTTTAAAAACAATACAACCGTGCATGTAGTTTGTTAGACAGAAACAATACTACAGAGGCAACCATAAGAGAGCCAGAGCTCTGTGCGGTAATATCATAATTAGCAGCTATAGCAAAGTCTACTTACATGTAAGTCTGAAATACAAAACAATTATATTACACCACCAAGTACAGTAAAACCGTTGGTAGCCATATAATTTAATATTTTCAATTTAAGAACTAGTCAAATGGCCAGACACTGGCAAGTGAAAACTCAATATAATTATTTTTAAAGTATCTCTAAATTATTGCAACTTAAACAAGTAAACTAAGTGCATTTCTATATATCTTACCGGCATCGCCACTGGCTGGAGCCAGTGGCTTTGTCGGTATGATATTCGACCGTGAATCAGTATATGCGGGGATCAAATCCAGAGCTCACCTGTCATTAACATCGCATTCGAGTGAGGAAACTAACGTTAACATTAGTTTTAGCTTTATGGAAGAGCAAAAACTAACTAAAATAAACCTTAGAGTGCGACGAAAATACAGTAAGAATTAGTACTTTTAGTACTTTTGGCAATTTTCTGTTCATTAATGTGCAAAATAACATTTTGAAGTTAATTCTATCAAATGCTTTTGATACTTCTTGTGAACATATATTTGCAGTAGGGCCTTTGTAATGAAATGTTCTGCAGTTTTCTTAAAGAATAAGTGTCGTTACTACATCCCATTTCCTATTTAAAAACAAATTTTGAAACGATATCTGAAATAATTTCCTACATAATGTACTATACAACTTTAAAATATCTTATACAGCCTGCAGCTAATTGTTTTGCCTCTATAGTTTCAGTTTTATAACTATCACATTTCCCACTATCCTTAGGACTCGGGATGTTTATCCCCTCCCCAAAACCAACAGTAACATACTGTTGAACTTTACAAGATAAGATAAGTTACATAGCTACATAAGTTACATAGCTACATAAGTTACATAGCTACATAAGTTACATAGCTACATAAGTTACATAGCTACATATGTTACATAGCTACATAAGTTACATACCTACTTAAGTTACATAGCTACATAAGTTACATACCTACTTAAGTTACATAGCTACATAAGTTACATACCTACTTAAGTTACATAGTTGCAGAAATCATTGAACTTTCAGCCACATACAGGAATCTAGAATTAAAGGAAATTTTCTCCTGTGTTTCAATTTTGTGTAAAGCGTGTTTTATGACGTATTTTCGCTGTCGCCACGGGCGGGAGGGCCTGAATTTCATACGTGTAGGAACTAGATGCGCACGCTAATGGGATAGGACGCTCCTGTCTCCAGCGATCACTCCATAGCCTGTCGTACTGATAATAGAGTTAGCGCGACTGAAACCAGGGAGCATATATCAGTCGAATAGAGACTTTGTGTGGAGCTATAGCCGCGTTAAAATGTGACAAAGATGTGGAAATTAGTGAATTCGCTTTTAAATTTATTCACTGAAGTAAAAATCTGGTAAAGCTACGTTAACGTCAGTTTCCTCACTCGAAAGCGATGTCAGTGACGGGCGAGCCCAGGATTGAACCCCGCACGTATTGATCCGCGGTCGAGTATCTTACCGACTTCGCCACTTGCTCCAGCCAGTGGCGAAGTCAGTATTAAAAACTTTTTAATAAGTGGTCATTAATTGGAATTTGTTATAATTATTGTACAGCATTTCTAAAGCCCACTAGCATTGGGTGCATATACCTTTAACTTCAAACATGGCGGAACATTGTAGATCCAGCTTAGACTCTCCTTGAATTTAATACATAGAATAATGCTGTCGCTATGAGTAGCAGAAACAAAGTAGTAGAGAGCCGCCACGGGGCATATTCTTTATCGACAATTCTATTACTTTACTTGTTAGCTTAAATTCTTAGTTTTTGTTCGAAAAATTTAAAAAAGGTCACATTGATGAATGTTTGAAATCGTATAGGTCAATTAATCTAGTTATAGAGGAAAGCTTAGAGAAATGTTTCGTTGGTAACATTTAAAATCTTCATTGGGATGAAAAATAACGATACACAATTTTAGCATTGATTTCCTTTCATTTGTTTGTGCTAAAGTGCTCATGTTACGGTTTTACAAGTACTGTCGCTATAATTATTGTACTCTACCAAATGGCAGAGCCAAGATACATATACCTCTTAATAGTAACACAGCGTACTATCACGCTCAATAGGAGCATTCCGTTGATCAATAAATTGATCAATCACAAAAGCTGAGTCACTAACAAACCTCAGTCTTGCTAAAAGCTAGGAAAAATATGACTTTTGGCGTGGTTTCTCGTTATCTATCTCTGTTTATGATTAGTTGTCCCATACGGCAAGTGCATTTAACGGTTGGTTTACTCTACTCATTCACGGACACAACAAAGAGTAATGATAATATTCACAAATAGAAAGTTCTGCTCGATATGTCTTAGAGAGATCAATGTGACTGATAAGCGAATAACGTACAAAGCGAAGGCTAACGTTGGTTTCCATACAAATATGCTCCATCAGACACGGTTCGACGGGATTTCGAACCCGCGAAATCTTGCTCTTCATTCAAGTCTGCTATCAACTCGGCAAGTTCAGCATGGTACAATTACAACTTATCTTAAACATCTTCTTCCTTTGATTCTCAGTTTAAATGGGGTCAAGATCAGAATTTTTAGCTATTTCAGGAGCCTAGGCGCTTACCAACTAAATGTATTTCTCTCATTGGTTTCAATCATAATGCTTTGTCGCCTTTTACGCCACGTGCAGTCCACGGTTCAACGGTCTCCATACGGTAAGCAGATGTTTAAACGGACTTCAGCAACCCAAAAACGACAGGGGTAAAATTGCAAGTATGATTTAATAATATTTGATTTAGCTGCTGGGTGAGCAGCGTGTGATGAGCAAGATGTCGCTAGGCTCGGGTTACCATGTCCCATGAAGCAAAACATTTGATTAATTGACTACGAGTAGGGCCGCTAGCAACAGACATCTCGCGAGCAGCTGCGGACAGATGTTTCTCGTCGATGGGGAAATTTTAAAAACAATTTAATAACGCATGAACGGATGTTGTTATCTTGCCGAAAATTAAATATTCCAATGTTTTTCGCTCAAAAGTAATATTCAAATGCTTCCTAAGGTTTTTGGGAGGATGGAGTTATGGTAAAATCTAGCAGATGTTTAAGACTTTAGACAATGAATGGAGATTTCAACTCAGTTAATTTACCATGATAATAATCCGTTATTTGATGGCTACTGAAATTCTCTTAGACGTTGTTCCGGCCTCACGGGAAGATCGCGATATTTTATATGTAAAATCATTTTGCATAGTATTTTCTCACAGTAAGGGCTTTGCATATTTAGATTTTTCTAGAAAGATAATTTCTGGAACACTTTTATAATGGCGCTCTGGATAGGTTCGAAATATAACCATATATTTTTTTGTAAATAACATGTAAAGAATATACATTTAAAAACATACAGTTTAAATTAAGTGAAATACATTTTTGACTCAAGATCCTGTTGAATTGTACAAAATTGACGTTGAGTGTAAAAATTTGACGGGAGCGGTATATATACGTATATATATATATATATATATATATATATATATATATATATATACATATATATATATATATTTATATATATACATATATATATATTTATATATATGACATCATCCTTGTATGAGGGAACGGACGTTAAATCTTTATTATTATATATATATACTATATATATAGTATATATATATATATATATATATATACTATATATAGTATATATACTATATGGTATATATATATATATATATATATATATATATATATATATATATATATATATACGTGTATATATATACTATATAACTATTCATACAAGTGACTGATAAAATTACGCATCTACTTGTATGGAGTCCGCAAACTACATTGAGTTATTTATGTCGCGACTTTAAGAAAACGCTGGAAGCCGTTCTTTTTGTTGTTATTCGGTTGATATTTGGTTGTTAGTTAGTTGTTATTTGGTTGCTAGTTAATTGTTATTGGGTTGTTAGTTAGTTGTTATTTGGTTATTAGTTAGTTGTTATTTGGTTGCTATTTTCAGAAGCC
Source organism: Enchytraeus crypticus (assembly GCA_905160935.1). Taxonomy (NCBI): domain Eukaryota; kingdom Metazoa; phylum Annelida; class Clitellata; order Enchytraeida; family Enchytraeidae; genus Enchytraeus; species Enchytraeus crypticus. The sequence goes on from CAJHZI010000546.1 coordinate 1,695,087, forward strand.
TATGACCGAAGTGCGGCTGTGTGGTCAGGTCTGGAGCCAAGTATGTAGGGCTTCAGTTAATTTGTAAATAATTTAATCAAGCTGCTAATTGTTGAATTATTTTTATAACACACACACACACACACATATATATATATATATATATATATATATATATATATATATATATATATATATATTCAAATATTTGGGTCATAACCGATGACGGGAAATGTGAGACCGAAATATGCAGTCGGATTGCACAAGCAAAAGCGGCCTTTGTTAACCGGAAAGAACTTTAGCAAAAAATTTAAAGTTAGACACAGCGATAAAGACAGTGAAAACTTTGGTTTGGACCACGCTATTGTATGGATGTGAAACATGGACCTTAAGTAAGGAAGATATTAGGAAACTGGAGGCATTGGAAATGTGGATTTGGAGAAAAATGAGAGGATTAGCTGGACTCAAAAGATTACAAATGAGGAAGTTCTGGAGAGAGTTGGCACAGATAGACAGTTAATAAATGTATTTAGCAAAAGGAAGAAGAGTTGGATAGGACACATTTGAAGGGGGGAAGATCTATTAAAAGAGGTCATAGAAGGCAGAATCGAAGGAAAAGGAGGCAGAGGCAGGTCGAGATTATGTATGTTAGATGATTTTTAAAGACACACTCATATGTGGACATGAAAAGGAAAGCGGATGACGGAGAAGAGTGGAGTAATCTAATTTTATAGTGATCATTCTTCTTATCTCTAGTCTGTATGGAATGGTTGGTTAATTTTATATGCCTTCAATATGTTTCTATTTATTTATCTGCCAGTGGGCAGGTCCATGGTATATAACATGGTCTATATAGCATATAGATATATAGCAATATATAGCAATATATAGCATAGAGATATATAGCAATTATATATGTAAATATATTTGTTATAAAAATTATATATATACATGTATACATATATATATATATATAAATACAATCGAGAAAATTAAGAATTGAATCGAATGACTATTTCTACTTTAGAGACGAGAGAGTCAATGGAGAAAATTGTAACCATTTTAATTTTCTGATGAATTGGCTGCTCGCATGCTAGCTTTTGTAGAGTATAGTCTAATGGTGGGTAAAAGAGTTGATTGATACGAAGAAGCAATAAACGGTTCTTATACGTTATATGGCATTTTAATTTTTGTTATGTAGAGAAAATAGTAGTCTTTAATGTTTTTAACGTTACTTGATAACGAATAAAAATTTAATACAGCTCGGCTTAGATTTAAATATAATGTTTAGTAACTTTGTAGATTACTGTTGATTGTAATTGAGATTTTAAGTGTCTTCAATAATTGCTCTCTCTCTCTCTCTCCTCTCTCTCGCTCTCTCTCTCTCTCTCTCTCTAGTGCTGTGCAAGTAGCAAGTCCAAGAGAGATATTCATACACAGAGTCCCTTCTCACACTCTACAAAGAGTACTCCATAGTACAGCAAATTAATCCCTTCACAAAAGGTTACACGTTATCCATACCTTATCTAGCTAATACATGTAGCTTTAGAAAAATGGCTTCTGTGTTGGTCAACAAATGTAGTTAACGGTTGGTATATTCTTCAGAGCCTTGGACATAATATGGGGATTGAGAAATCTATATACTTTAAGTCATTGAAGTAGATTACTTTTGCCATTTACTACATCATTTGTTAAAAGATGATTATAGTAAATATGACGGTAATAAAATATCATTTTGTAACTTATTTTTAGAATTTTAATGACGACCTGTTAATTTTTGTTTTACAATTTCAGATATAACTTTCATAATAATCGTTGTGCTGGCCGTTATTGGAGTGGTAGTGATCATTCTTCTATCTCTCGTCTGTATGGAATGGTTGGTTAATTTTATATGCCTTCAATATATTTCTATTCATTTATCTCAGAACAAATACGAGCAAATCCAATCAAACCCAGTAATAAGATAAAGAACTAGGCAATATGACGACCGTCGCTTACCACAAAGAAACTTAAACTTTGTGAGGTATTACAGTCAGCAACAGCTAGTAAGAATCAGAAAATCAAATTAATAATTATCTTCTAGACTACAGAATAAGGCCTACTGTTAAACATATGGTAATCATGCACTTTAACTACAACTCATAGCAAGAAGGCTACTACCAAATATCAATATCGTGATGTCAAATGTAATGAATTAATTATTAAATTGAATTTGGTTAACTATATGGGCAAACAGTCGCATTCCACTATCACAATTGAAACTAAAAGACATTTAAGCATAGTTCTCTCTCGGTCATCTCTAGTCAATTAATTATTTGTTATTATTATTCAACTCATTTAAAATGATAAGTCTCATCTTTGGCCAATTGATCATAAACTTGTCAGCCTTTATGTTAAAGAATTTCAACTCTTAATTTATTTGCTAAAAATTATGCTGAAGGCTATGTAACTGCTTTGCGTGTTCTGTGACTAAATAATGTCTATAGTAACATTGTATTGAGGAACGGTGCCTTTAATTTTAGTAATTTCTCAGTAGCGGTGCATGCAAAGAGAGCACTCTTAAACTGGAAAAATAATTTAATAACTTTAATTGAGTTTTAGGCTACACAGAGTAATTTCAATGATGTGCCTTCGAGACAGATAACTGTCGTTCGTTAAACTCATTACATTTGACATTTGACTATATATATATATATATATATATATATATATATATATATATATATATATATATATATATATATATATATATATATATATATACTGTATATATATATATATATACTGTATATATATATATATGTATATATATATATACTGTATATATACATATATATATATATACATACAGGGTGGTCCAGAATAAATGAAACTACTTTGAAGGCTAATAACTTTGACAATTTTTATCCAAACGTCCTACTTTATACATTAAATTAAAGACAATTCTCTTTTCTATTCACTTGCTAAATATCTAAGAGATACTATTACACATGTTTGAAAAATTATTATTATAAAAAATTATAATTAAAAATTATCATAATTAAAAATTATCATATATATATATACTGTATATATATATATATATATATATATATATATATATATATATATATATATATCACTAGTGCTATCTATCTTGTAGTTGAATGAAGAATAATGCACCAGCTCTCATCTTTGAAATAGACATTCTGAAATATTATTGAGATATTTTTTAAGTTTAGTTAGACAAATTTAATTGCAACAGGTGGAGCTGATTGAAATATATTTTTAGTAGCTCGTGAACTTGTATCAGTTAGTCTTCAATTGATTGATTTTAGTTTGATCCAAGTACTAAGTAAATAATTAAATTGTAATACTCAATTGATTAATTTCCAAATTAATCGATAAATTAAAATTAACTTATTAATTGCCTGATAGTTTACTTATTCTCAAAATTTAATTCACCCTGTTGTCTATTAGAAATCATTTACAGACTAGGTATTTTTTAGCAATGTTTACATTTTTTGCCGTTTTAACCGGTACACTATCCCATATTTTACTATTTTCATTTAATATTCAAATTTTATTATTAATGAATAATTGAACGATTGATTCTCAATTCACTAATTCTCAGGTTTAAAGGAGGGAGGGCCAGGGATAGACTCCGTTCAACCCCGCTACCACGGGAGCCACCTCCACCGCTCTCTATCAAGGAACAGCGGGCTAGCAGGCGCGGACAGACCTCTGAGTACACACAGGCTGCCTACTTGACCACGGTAGAAGACACCCTGACTCGGGGAAACCACCGAGAGCCGGACGAACACCCGGTGGACTCGAAGGACGGAGGAGTGGCCGTGGTGCATTCCTCGGCCGCATCCATCGCCTTGGTAGCCTCCCTCGACTCCACTCCTAACGGCACGCCTCCTTCGTCGAGGTGCCCCGGTGGTCTACAAACCAGCACAGCGGATTACGTCAGAGAAATGTGGCCGCTGGCGCCACCTCCCGGTACAGCGGGCGGGCCGATATTATTCAACAGAGAGGACAGTTCATCACGTGGTTCAGGCTCGTCTCACTTTCAATATGGCGACTCTGTGACTCTTATGACGTCATCAGCTAACGAAATGACGTCAAATGCGCCGCCGATTGCGCCGCCACAACCGGTTTCGATATTGGTTAACAAACAGGGCGGTCGGCGGCAGAGATCCCTAGCGAATGGCGACAACAGGGGAGAGCCCACCGTTAGGGCCACGACCCCGCTAGAATTGGACGACGATACGCATATCTACGAGACGCCCAAGTATTTGCGGCGAGAGAAGGCGGCGACGATGCGGCTAAAGGGCATGAAGACTCAGTCACAGTGCTACGACTCGGGGCCTATGGGACCGATGGGACAAGGAGACGTCCGGCAGCCTAAGCGGGTGTCGATGAGCGGGGAGCCCCCCTACGATCATGCCCGATACGTTAGGACTATGCCGCGAAATAACTCAGGGGCAGTTCCGGGCGGGGGCCGTCGTTCATAGTGCGCATTAATTCTAATGGATAATAGTTGTTTTGTAAGTGTGACGTGATCTCAGTATAAGTCATTGTTGTTTATATTATGGTCTTTAGTTCTCTCCCTCTTATTACAATGTCAGACTTGATTAAATTCTAAATTAATAGTGTCAGCTGTCTACTCGTATAATATGAAAATTTTTAATTTATTGTTTGTCGCCTAAGGCTACATAGCTTACGCCAATTCTGATTTTTTTCCTTTAGTTCGAAGTTGCATTAGTTGGTCTCATTGCGACATGAATAAATTGTAGTCTGCAGTTTTGAGTTCGTACTTTTAAAATCCGAATATTATGGTTAACCGGCAGGCTAAGTATGTTTAATTTTAGCAAAACTTAACTAAGAAAAATGTGCAAAGCGGCTCCATCTCATCCAATATATTGTCCTTTTAGAGAAATGTTTGCAATGGTATCGCAGTAAATTGTAAATTGTTGCCGAAAAATCACCAGTTTTTCATGATTAACTTATTTAAATTCTAAGCTAGAAGTATTTAAAATGTCTTTTTATAAATTTTCCTTAACATATTTTAATATGTTTGTCGTGAATAAATCATATCAATTTACACGTATTTACAATATCATTATATTCAAATTAATAGAGGTTTGCAAATAATATTGATTAAAATATAATTTATCAGTAAGAACAAATTGAAAACAATTGACTAATTATGGAAGTTAATTGACCAATTGATATATTGTACACATTATGTTGGTCTGGATTTAAAGAAAAAGTAAGATGTGTAATTAATATTTATTCTGTATTATAGAAAAAAGTTTGTGAAAAATTACTCTTTCGTTTCAATTTAGATAAGAAGCAATATTTTAGGTCTTTTTACATTATGTTGTGTCGATCGAAACTTATGATGTACATTGTACGTCGAAAGTTAGTAGGTTAATTTTAAAGACGTACATCCGCAATACCACAACTCCGATGTGGAAGTTCTCAGCCGCCATATGTATGCACGCATTGAAATTTTGATCCTCAATATCTTTTAGATACATGCAGCTATAGCTGTAAAGATATAGCTTTATAGCTTGACAAAACTTATATAAACTTGAAGAAAACATCTGCTGACATTATACAGGCATAATATGATGTATATATATGTATTTATATGTAGGTATATTTGTAAAACTAAAGTACAGTTACATTTTTTCGCTAACAAGTAAAATACAGTACATGTATAAATTGTGATTTAGAAATGAAACTTTATCGACTATAGCGACAAACTTGTTACTATTAACATTTAGCTTTTTTAATTTCAACATTTGTTTAACTCTTGTTTCCAAAGGCTAACATACAATACCAGTGTCACGAAACTTTGACGGCCCCTTTGTCATCTAACAACGATATTAAGAATGCGCGATATACGTACAAGTGGGTGTTTTAATATAATAGATTATGTTTTGTGTGCAAGTTTAGTTACTGCTACCTCAGTCATTGTGATCTCACTCGAATTGTCTAAGTAAAGCTCGCGAGCAAATACTATAGAGATTAATGATGTTGTTTGACTTGTTGTTGTTGCTGCTCATAAGAGAGATTAATCTTTGATGTAGTACTGTGGCTATTCTATCAGGAGAGATAGAGTGTCAGAGGACCTAGAATTGTCCTCATGCTGCCTCATGTCTCTGGCTGCCCTCGGCTCAGGCGACTGCCCTTAATCGTCACCTGCCCTTAATCGTCACCTGCCCTCCTCTGCCCTGAGGCTCATAAAACTATATGCTGCCCTGAGGCTTGTAACACTATCTGCTGCCCTGAGGCCTATAACACTATCTGCTGCCCTGAGGCTTATAGCACTATCTGCTGCCCTGAGGCGTATAACACTATCTGCTGCCCTGAGGCTTGTAACACTATCTGCTGCCCTGAGGCCTATAACACTATCTGCTGCCCTGAGGCCTATAACACTATCTGCTGCCCTGAGGCGTATAACACTATATGCTGCCCTGAGGCTTCTAGCACTATCTGCTGCCGTGAGGCTTGTAACACTATCTGCTGCCCTGAGGCTTCTAGCACTATCTGCTGCCGTGAGGCTTGTAACACTATTTGCTGCCCTGAAGCTTATAACACTCTCGTCTGCCCTGAGGCTTATAACACTCTCGTCTGCCCTGAGGCTTATAACACTCTCGTCTGCCCTGAGGCTTATAACACTCTCGTCTGCCCTGAGGCTTATAACACTCTCGTCTGCCCTGAGGCTTATAACACTATCTGCTGCCCTGAATTCAAATAGGCCTAGGTCCCGTTATTGTTTCTTATATCATAATATTATAATATCTATTATAATATAATTGTGTCGGGTGCGTAATAAAAAGCAGTGTCGAATTAAGCCCAGCTTTTATGATTTAAAATTAAAAGGTAATTTCCTACATTTATGTATTTTTTCTAATCTGTGCACTTTGGAAAAAGTCTAACTTACTGTAACGTCTCAGTATAGGTCAGTCTAACTTACTGTAACGTCTCACTGTGCACTGAAAAGGGCAAATTGCGTATATGCTTGCATGTGAGAAATGGATATGGACATTGTAATAGGTGCAAAATATATTTACTATTTACTTGAAAATTTAAAATGATTGAAATAATTATTAAATATGTTGGTATATACTTAATTTGATTTAAATAAATCACTATGTAAAATCACTATGACAAGCACTGTGTTTAGAAGCGACGTAACGACCCCTCTGAATAAAACCTGCTTATTGGACGCTATATGTTCCCTGACTGCCGTTCAAATAATGATACATTTTAGTACATTTTTACACTTATGTGCAAAATGATCTAATGCGCTTGGTGATACTTAATTAAGCCGGTATTCAGCACTGCGATACTTTATAGCAAGTTAGAATTATCTTTCCATAATGATATCGGGCTCCACTGCTTATGAAGAGTGATTAATCCCACAAGATGCCCTTTACAATGAGTCTTCAATGGAAACAATCTTTAACAATGAAGCTTCTTTCACTCTACGATGGCTGACATCGTAAAACGTTGTTTTGTCATTTGCATACTCTCATCGAGGTATTTTACAATTTAACGTTTTTTCATATCTTTCAAACTCTACATTTTGGTGCAATTTTATTATTATTTTGCAAATTGAGCATGACCTTATGAGTAACTTTAGTTTCTGTTTGTTGCTACATAATGTTGATTCTCACTTTTGCCTGATAATTTTTCTGTTTTCACAATTATTTGTCGATGTTTGATGAATTTCTAAAAGTAAACATATGTACTACTATTAACAAACTTGGAGTAACTTGGACTCGTGCTAACTATTAGCTAATTGAATGAGTTAATATTTACGATTAATTTTATTATAAGTGCGGGTATTAATCTTGAATAAATACTGCTTATCGACATTCTATGTACAGAATATAATAACTCATTACTAGCTGTGTGAAAATTAAGCTCCGTGTACTCGTGTATTTTGGTAATAAAAGAGTTTTACATGTTTCTAAATCAACTATGAAACCGTTTTCTTTTCGCTGATTTGGGAACTAATAGTAAAATAAAAAGTTCAGTATAATAATTAAAAATATTATGCTGAATTGTATTCCCTAAATGCCCCATGATTCCAGGCAATCTATTATCGTTAACAATTAGTCACACACTATACAAATTCTAGAAACAATATAAGCCTTAAGTCTAGTTTCTATTATAAGATGCAACATTATCTCAGTAGATGCAGTGTATGCCAAATAATCCTATCTACTGAGTTTTACTAAATTCACTTAATCTGTCTTTCGATCACCGAAACAGCACAGTATATTATTAGAATTTTATCTCTTGAACACCTTCTTGCATGTGCAGATCATTTCACGTTAAATCTTTACAGATTAGTACCTGCTGCCCAGGCGTACTTTACATCATCTTAGGACGAGGCAAGCGAAGCTAAACCGATATTATGTAACATTTACTACAGTATTTATTATAAATAATTGTAGTTTGATTCAATAGGAATCCTGACATTGGTAGCTAGAGTGAAAACCCTACTCCTTAAAGGAAAATTCCAGATTAATCTGTTATAGCTATTGACAAGTTGCAGCTGTTGAGGGTCAGAGTCTGTGCAGTAACGTAAGCTAGTCAACTTTCTTTCCTACAGTCTCAGATCTTCGACAAAGTAGCGGAAACTGTTGTTGCATGGCCGCGTCAACAAGCGACAACCGATTGAGTTGCGCAACTTGTTGCTGATAAGCCTGACTGGTTTGTTTATAGTATCGCTAATTAACCAGTCTTGCTATTTCCCTCAAGCTTTTGGTACAGTCACTTAAGAGTTAGTTATTTAATTAATGTTAATGTTTAAGGGATTATATCATGCAAACGTATCTCTATGCTTTACTACAATTACATATACATGTAGTAAAACCAACGTCCGAAAGGGCATTCGGTTGCTGTGAGCATAGGCTACAGAAATTGCTGAAATATTTTCTAAAGTATCCCGATCCTAGCTAAACTGGGATTCAAGGGAAGATGATGAAGATGACATACAGTGAAACAAGCAATAAACAATAGAATAAACGTAATAACAAACATAAAAAAACATAGCACTCTCATCATTAATGTAGCTAAGCTACCGAAATCTGAAAGATACAGATCAAATATAGATAGAAATAGATCAACGTACAAAATTTACAGGAAGGATCTTGCTAAAAAATGTCTTTCAAGATTCTTTTTAAATTTATATGTTGAATCAGAATGGCTTAAGAAATGTAGAATATTCACATTTTAGGACCTGCTATAGGAACTGATTTATTATAGGAACCTTCAAATGTGAAGTTAATTCTTAATTTAAAAATCAAAACAGGATTACTGTATATTCTGGTAAATTTTAACTAATATATGAATATCGTATCATTAATGGGATGAGCACTATCATAGAGTAATATCAAATGTCTTGAAGTTCTTGGCAATTAGTTCATTACACCAATGTCGGATGACGTTAGAAAAAACATTATTTCTCAAACAGAGCACAGCGAAGAGAGAATAAAGTAATTTTAAATTATGAATTCTATTCGTATTGGATGATCTCTAATTGATCTTAGATCACAGGTAGGTCTAGTTCTTTGGAGTAGGTCCTACACTGATATGGAGTGACTGGCCCTGACTGCTTTAGTCTGGTGCATAGCCCCGCTCTCTATGCTTCAGTCTGGTGCATAGCCCCGCTCTCTATGCTTCAGTCTGTTGCATAGCCCCGCTCTCTATGCTCCAGTCTGGTGCATAGCCCCGCTCTCTGTGTCCATTGTCAATCAAATGTTTTCATCAGTTTTTACCAGCCATATTTTACCATAATCTCAGCTTACACTAGAATCGATGCCACGAGAGTTGAATGCAGAGCATTTTCGATTGCATGATAGAAAGTGCAGTGATACACAAAGGCTCATATCAGCTGAATGTGGAGTGTTCTCTGCAGGAGTAAGATACTAATTTGAAGAGGAGCGAATATAATAATAATTAGCAAAACAAAAGCATCGTGTAAATTGATTTACACGATGTTTGGCATTTCAATGATCTCGCTAAATATTTTTACTTAAGTGAACTTAGGTTTCTATTAAGCTGCCTCAAATTAAGTACTTTATCCAGAGTATCTAAGTGCCCGCAAATTCCTGATACTAAATGAAAAATATATTAGTGAAGAGCACTTTTTTTACATTGTCAAAAATTGCATTGTGAATTATGTCATTAGTAAATGTACATATTTATGAAACAATTGATTTGCAGATTTAAGGCTTTTAAATCTTTTTAAGGCAGAGTTTATTGTAGAGGCTCGTCACATAGGTAAGTGGCATCCATCTCTTCTCTCGAATGATCTGATGTTAGTTTCCGGTGGTTAGTAGTGAAAGGCCAAACCTAAAAACAAAAACATTCGCTTTAAATACTACGCACGGATATAAGAATCTATTGATTACTGTTAAATGTAACTTTGAAACGTCAGTAATTTATTATGAACCTGACTACAATCAAACTATAATCAATATAGAGGGTTGACTAAAATATGCAAGATAACATATGCAAGCATTGTAGTGAAATTGTCATCTATGATGATATCTATCATTTCAACAAAAAATGTCAAATCCGTTAGGCAATTTAGACCATTTTCCGTATAAACAGTCCAGTGAATGTCCGTGATTTTACTCTCAGATCAGCGCGGCTGGGAATCAAACTCATGGGAGTTCAATTCACTTCAGGATCTGTCATTTAAAATTTCATAACGTTACCTGACGCCTCTATCCACTAGGCTATTGAGACATTAAATGTTTGTATTAGATTAAATATATTAACTTACACGTAACTGCGCTAAACTCTCTCTTTCTCTCTCTCTCTCTCTCTCTCTCTCTCTCTCTATATATATATATATATATATATATATATATATATATATATATATATATATATATATTAAAACACTAATGTTCCTCACAAATACCAACTTTATTGAACAAAACCAATTTTGCAGTTTGGCCTTTTCATAATTCTTCATCTCCCATTCGACCTTTTTTGCTTCAGTTAGTAACTCATGCCTCCTTGTAATCTCTACTGTATTCTTCTCTTCTGCTCATCTACATCAAATCTTCTTCAACTGATCAATATCAGCTATTCTTCTTACTTATTAGCGCATTTATCAGCAGTCTTGCTCAATCCTCTCTATATCATCAGTCCATTTCAACCATATTTTACCAATCGTTTCTTTAGTAGTGACTTTAGAGAAGTTATCTACTACAGGTTTTGGACTTTTCGATTCAAGCTCATGTTTTTAAGCCAGCCTTATCCTACTTCAATGACCAAAATATGGCATGATTTTATTAAATTAGGCCTATTTACTGTATACTTCACTTAGCCTATTAATTATAGAATTATTTTTTTATTCATTATAAGTATTTTGTATTATGAAGTCTGGAATGAGTGTTGCTGGATAGCGTAAAGTTCCGCTCATATGTAGAAATTTTTACTAGTTTAGATATTAATTCAAATGTAATTGTTATTTAGCTCATGATTACAATTGAACTCTTCCTGTAAAGTAGCCTCGAAGACCGAGTTCGGCCATGACACTGCTATATAAGTTTTCGTTGTTAATAATAATAATAATAATAAAATGCATTTTATATTAAACTAATTTTAATTATCGCTACGTAATACTTATCGCTATACGTTTAGTTCAAATATGGTGCTTTGCTATTAAAGAATATAATAATCGTAAACTGCACTTTTCGTAAGAGACGAATAAAGCAAGAATTGAGGAAAATAAAGTAGAAGCAATGATATTTTCGCCAAGCTAATGGTTACGTACAGTTATTGAGAAAGGTGTAGATATAGCATAGTCTTTGTGAAGTGATAAACGTAGAATTTGTCTACGGAGTTCTCTAGTTAGAGCCTGTAAGCAGCCTGTAGGTAGAAGTACGTACATTGAACCTACCCTTTCGGCTCCACGTTCACAAAAAGAAGCCTATTTACAATATATGCTAGCTAAATAAAAGCCTAGTTACAATAAAAGCCTAATTTCAATATATGCCTAGATACAATGTATGGTAGATCACTATGCTACATTGTGATGTTTCAGTTCACTTACAAGATTTTGTGAAGAGATGAACCTGCTGCTACATAATGGTTCGTACAGTTTTCTCTTACTCTCACTAATCGTCGTAATGTGGTCGATGATCTTCCAATCGTCCCTTTCATCGTCGTCTAGTTCCACGGCACGCTTCAGATTAGCGATGTAGCGAGTGGCCAGTCTTAGCGTGTCCAACTTCGAGAGCTTCGTGTCTGAGGGCACCCAGGGCAGTGAGGACTTGAGCCTGTCGAAAGCTTTGCTCAGAACTCTCATTCTCTCTCTTTCTCGAACATTCGTCGAAACGACGGCACCCCCTGGTTTGGGTCTTACTTTCCTAGTCTTAAGAGAGGAAACACCCGGAGCTTTTCTTACGTCAGTTTTGTCTGCAGGATGAGGTCGTCTAATTAAGTCAAGCTGTGGTGGCGACTGTTGGTGGGAAATAAAGGATTTATCCATGTGGCAATTTTCAGGAGTCGCTTATGATGCATATGATGCTTATGATGCATACAAGTATGTATTATATATATAGTATTATATAATTATAGTATTATAATAGTATTTAAATTATAGTATTATATATATATACATGTAATTATAAAGTATTATATATATATATATATATATATATATATATAGATAGATAGAGAGAGAGAGAGAGAATTATATATATATATATATATATATATATATATATATATATATAGAGAGAGAGAGAGAGAGAGAGAGAGAGAGAGAGAGAGAGAATTATATATATATATATATATATATTGTATGTGTTTGTGTGTGTTGTGTGTAAATTAACGAAAATATAAATTAATTATATATACAGTACATACAATATATGTATGTATATACAATAATATATATATAAAGTAAACACGCATTATAGTGAAATGATCAACTGTGTTGATATCTATCACTTTTTAATACCACATGTTTAAACCGTAAGGCAATTTAGACCATTTTCCGTATAACCAGTCCAGTGAATGTCCGAGATTTTACTCTCAGATCAGCGCGGCTGGAATTCAAACCTACGAGGGTTCAATTCACCTCAGGATCTGTCATTTAAAACTTCATGATGTTACACCTACACTATTAAGACATTCCATATACAGTATATAGGCCTGCTGTACTACCTAATTATAACGACGTTGTTGCTTTCTAGCTGAGCCTGTTTTTTATAGCATAAAGGCTATCTCGTATTTTCAAGTAGAAAAGCGTGAAACTTTATCCAATAGATTCTCTATTGTAACAATATGATTAGTTAACTTAAAATTGGCTCTAGTTTCAGATAATCTCCTATACGTATGTTGACTAACAATGAAGAAAATCCGCAAACTAGAAGCATGGGAAATGTAGTTATAAGTTGGAAAACGTTAGGCCTATTTGAACTCACAAAAATGGAAATTAAGAAATTCGTAGGAGAGTTGATACATATAGACAGTTAACAAATTCTTTAAGAAATAGAAGAAAAGCTAGATAACCATATTATAAGGTACATGTAGATGGATTGGTGAAAATGCTATAGAAGGAGGCTCCCTATTTAAGAAGGAAGTTGAAACAGGAATGAAGAAAGTCATCATAGGACGGTAGCTCTAAATTGTATTCCTAAATAAGATCAACATCAAATTAAACTCCGCCTAATCGTTAGAGTATGACGCACTGCTACAGTTTATATCCGAACGAATACGTTTGTATGGCCTATAAATTGTCATAAATGCGGGATTAAATCATTACTCTTAGAACTATTTAATTATATTTATTTAAATATAATAATTATATCTATTGATTAAAAAAAATAAACTGTATAACAAAAGAAAATTATGCTTCCACCATTTTAAGTTTCAGAATTATTAATAGAACTAGTGATTAAACTTTAAAATGTGACAGACAAGTTAAGATTACAACTATGTCGAACAATTGCAGTACATGAATACAAAAGCCCTGCTACCCATACCACCAGACTACACTTGTTTAAGTTAAACTCTGGCTGGAGCTCGGCTGCTGTAACATTGTTTACCAAATCAACTTCAATAGTGACAGTCATCGTCGTATCAGGAACAGTCAATTAATAGACTATCTAGTTCTCTGGATTTTAGAGCTTGAAGTATACGAGTGGAAAAAGCTGGTAAAGCTAATGTTAACGTAAGTGTCTTCACTCGAAAGCGATGTCAGTGATGGGCGAACCTAGGATTTGAACCCGCACATGCTGATCCGCTGTCGAATATCTTACGGACATTGCTATTGACTCCAGCCAAGGTGATATCCAGTTAGTAAAATTTAAAATAAGTGACACATCATAAATCTATCACGCTAAAAATAAATAAATAATATTTTATTTTTCATGTAATTGAGAGCAGAGAAATAAAAAAACTGGGCGTATTTTGAAACATGAATGGACAAATAATGACACTGAAGCAGCAAAGAAAATCCACGTCAGAAGCCATCTTTCCTTTCATACGTCTACTTTTAGCTTATAAACTTAAGCGCGTCGTAAGCGGGCACCCTCTATGAGCTAAGGCAGCCAATTTACACCCAAAGTCCTACTATTTTCAAGCCACGATCCTGATCAAAGCGTAAAAAATCATTTGTGGCGTTATCACCTATGAGTGCCTATGACTACCTATGAGTGCCTATGAGTGCCTATGAGTGCCTATGAGTGCCTATGAGTACCTATGAGTGCCTATGAGTGCCTATGAGTGCTCTTTCGCGAGATGTAAAGACAACTGTAAGAAGCTATATGCACCTTAGTTCTTTAGTTTTCTGCGATTTGACAGAACAACAAAATGACAAAGAAAAACTTTTCAACACTAAAATGAGAAAGAAAAACTTAGCTTTTGTTAAGAAATGTTTAGGTTGTTGATTAATAGGTTGCTATTCTCTGTGTGTGTGATTTCAGCCTGTGATTAGGAGTATGCGATTAATACCTGACATTTCTAGTGACATGTCGATGTCGATATTCAATTCTAATTTTATAAGCAGCAATTAAGACTTGTATTTTATGCCGAGTGGAAACATTTTGAATTTATCTAAATGAAAGTTTAACGTTCAATCATATATGTCAATTGTTTAATAGCTAATAGGCCTAAATTATATAAACTCACACGGCGCTTTAATCGTGAACGCTGAACAGTAACAGTTTAACCTTGAGACAAGTGTCAATTGTTGCTCTGTAACAGCAAAAGGCCTATAGGAAGAAGTTCCTGTGTCCAATGCTATTAGTAGTTGTTGGGACTTGTTGGTATGTAACAGTTATTAAGAAAGCGTGTCTGTGTCTAATGCCATCTATTGTTGTTGTTCTGTAACTCCAACATGTATACAGGAAAGCGTACCTGTGTCCAGTGCTATTTTCTGAACATTGTTAAGCAATTTCTGAATCAGGATTTAAATCGCTCCTTTTACCCTTCTCATATATTTCAAAATTGCATTATATTCGGTGATAACTTAATATTTCTCAAATTCATGACGTTAGTGATATATATATATATATATATATTCTATCTATATCGATTATTTATTAGACTATAGATCTATTAGACTATAGATCTATTAGATTGTTTATTTATCTATTAGACTATGGATCTATTAGATTGTTTATTTATCTATTAGACTATAGATCTATTAGATTATAGATTTAATATATTATATATCTCTAGCTGCGTCAGTTTTCATAAAAGTTAAATGGATGAAGGCGCTGTCATAAGTGACGCTGCATGTTGCTTGGCTTTCTGTCGCAAATCCTCAATACTAGAACTTCTCTTCTTTCCGTCCTCATCCAGCCTATCCGCTATCCGGAACATTATCCTATCATTCAGGGCAGATGATGAAATGCCTCCAGGTCTGCTGGAAAATGAAAATGGCGGAAAAATTCTTAAATTAGAGCTTAAAAGTAGAAATGGACTAATAGGGAAGTGACCAATGTGTCTCTCGTTTAGTTGTGATTGATTAAGTTGTTGTTCATTCGCCAGGGTGAGCGGAGAGTTCAGTGGATCAGTGATGGTGGCAGATAGAGGGAGATAGAATGGGGATGAAGGAAGTGGAGAAAGGATTGACTGAATCCGAGATGAAAACATTCCAGATCCTCCAGAACTGCTGGTGTTGGAGAGCAGATCACACGTAACTGAAATTCATAAAAACAAAAAATTAGAATTAGATCTATATGTGTTTAGTACCTTTCATGGAAGTTGGCTCAAAGTTAAAGAAAAATTCAAAGTAGAGAAGACTATTTGGTCTTTATCTGCATCGTAATCAAGCATTTTTATATACGAGAGTTAAAGTATTATAACTTCTAACTGTTTTACAAAAATTTCCAAACATTGTGTTGATTTAATTAAAGACATAAAACACAAATCGGATCATTCTTTTAAATTGTTTCATCGCCTTGATGTAGTGCCATTTTGAGTGACAAAATGTATATGTCTATGGCTGAGTCTGCCATTGAGTTATCATGCAATACGAGCCTTCATACCTCGTTTCATATTTAAGAACGCTCTTCTAACATTCTGACACATTCGTGAAAGTCACAAATATTATATTATATAGATGATAGCATACAAATATCAATAAAATAAATTCGAATGCTCTTCACAATACTACTTAAAATGGATCATAAAAGTTAAATTTTTTCGAAGGTAATTGTTTTAATAAGTTCTCCTATTGAAATGGCAAAAAACTAAGTTTAACGTCAATTTCCTACTAGATTATCATATCAGTGATGGGGAAGGCACTAGATTTGAACCCTGCACCTACTGATACTCTGTTGAACAAGCCTCTTGCCGACAAGCCAGCGTTCAGTTTTGTAATTATTAGAAGATAACAAAACGCTACAGAGCCTTAAGTTGTAGGAGTAAACAAGCAGTGATAGTAATATAGTTTAATTTAATAAGCTTGTCTTATCTAGTAATCTAGTCTTATCAAGTAATCTAGTCTCTAGTCTAGTAATCTAGTCTTATCAAGTAATCTAGTCTTATCAAGTAATCTAGTCTTATCAAGTAATCTAGTCTTATCAAGTAATCTAGTCTTATCAAGTAATCTAGTCTTATCTAGTAATCTAGTCTTATCAAGTAATCTAGTCTTATCAAGTAATCTAGTCTTATCAAGTAATCTAGTCTTATCAAGTAATCTAGTCTTATCAAGTAATCTAGTCTTATCTAGTAATCTAGTCTTATCAAGTAATCTAGTCTTATCAAGTAATCTAGTCTTATCTAGTAATCTAGTCTTATCTAGTAATCTAGTCTTATCTAGTAATCTAGTCTTATCTAGTAATCTAGTCTTATCTAGTAATCTAGTCTTATCTAGTAATCTAGTCTTGTCTAGTAATCTAGTCTTATCTAGTAATCTAGTCTTATCTAGTAATCTAGTCTTGTCTAGTAACCTAGTCTCAGTGATTCGACAGTTAACACTGAGCTCTATGACTCAGGGGACTAGCGAGGTACTTCAATGAATACGGCTCAATAGCTTCTTCTGTAGAACTTCGGGCGCAGATGGTCTAAGTGAAGAAGAAAGAAACAAATTAAAGAACTGAACAAGAGCTAGACAGTATTGCCATCTCGATGAATAGATTGAGGTAAAAAGAAGACGAAATGTATATGAGAGGATTTAATTAAGAGAAAGGATTTGATGGAAGGAACGAATTTTAATAGAAAGAAATAAAAATATAGAAATAAAGATACAAAATTTGAGAAAACATTTTTACAGTAAATTGGTGGTTTTTCTTAGGAAGGACTAACTCGTTAATATGAAACTACATGATTCAATAATTACTATGTTGAGATGAATATACTTTATAATTAAAATACACTTATTAAAGAATAGTAATTGAAAACAAGCAGACATTAGGAATTATTCAGTCAGATAGATAGATGATAGAACATATTGAGAATTTCAAAAATAGGATTGACCCCACTATGTGAATTATGCAACTATTAGAGTAAAAATATTTATCTCTGAGTAAATAAAGTTATGCCTCTCAGAAAATATATTTATTTAAAATTTTATGCTGAGATTAATTTATGTGCATTCCATAAATAGTTACAGATTGTATTTCTCTAGCATTTAACAGACTGTGAGGCTTGCGTCATATTATTTATTATCAGCCAGTGTAGCAACTTGTAATAAAAATTATGCATTCTAACATGACATAGTATAACAACATTTAGAATGCTACTGTCGCCCATGACTACATCGAGCATTATTGAAACAAATTCTTGCCGGTGAACAAAACGAAGATCCAAAGCGGAGCAAATTTCTAAATCCAGAAAACCAGTCCTAAGATAAAATGAATTAAAAGAAAAGAGGTTTATGTACAATAGTAGTCATATATGATATGTTATAATATCACGCCTGTGTGGCCTAATTTAATGGATGGCTGTATAATTCCACTGAGGAATGTGGAATCCAATCAAATCTATTGGTTCTTAAGGTATATATGTAAGATTAACTAGTTAAACTAGGCGCAATTAACTACAATCTATCCTATTAACTACAATATACAGTATATGTGGTATATATATATATATATATATATATATATATATAACCCAACCAAGGGGTTGGGTTACTTAAAGCAGTTAGTCAGAAGATCCTCATTCACTGTTCATTCAATCAATGTTCATACATTAAATAAAATAGAGTTATGAGATAGTAGCAATTTGGTATCCATAATGTATATCAGTGTAAACGATTTATAGCGTAATAGCAGGGAGTATAATTTATATAAAAACAGAGGAATAAAATATAATACTAGGCAATATAATTTTCTAGGGACTATATAAATTGAATATATATGCAATTTTCTATCTAAATAGCATTGAGCGAGAGTTTTTACTCAAATATTAAGTCGGTAAAATAAACTCACATGATTATTATTTGAAAGACATAGGTCTAACTTTTTATTTTAAGACATATTCGGCATACATAAGTTATCAGCATTGTCAAATTTACATGAACAATTAACTATTACTGCAGCATCAAAGTTCAATGTTGATCAACCACTAGATCTTTCATTGAGCAGTATAAACTTCATCAAGGAAACAGAAAAATATAATCGGATGTAATTTTGTTCAATTTATTTTGTGATTTCGAATACCATCAAACGACGTCCGTATACACCTACTTTAATTTGTCACATTCATAACTGAAAGCCAAATAAGTGCTATTCTCCCTGCACGCGCAAGATTCATTGTTCCGCTTTCAGAATCAATAATTTCCTAATTTCCTTTCCGTCTTTTTGTAACAATGCTAACTACAATCAGCATTTTGTACGTCTTCAACAATCACACGCTCTAGCACAGTCGTTGCAGTGAATAAAAGTCATTATGCACAGAAATGTTGTAGATTTTATCTGACAAGCAGATTATATATGTATTGTATACATCAAAAGTATTATGCATCCAGTGTGTTGTATCGTTTAAGTTCTTCGCAAGGAAACCAAAAACACTGATACGCGCATTTAACCATAAATAGGCCTATCAGTCATATATTTTAATAATTAAATGAAATCTGTCTACAATATTTAATTAATATAGTAAGAAATAGTAGAGAAACAATCACCAGTATTATGTTCTCAGGAAAAGTGAATTCTTACAGCAATAGATTTATTGTGTCTGACGAAGAATTAAGATGTTCAACATTTTAATATAATATTATGCTTTGAATAAATGAAATAAAATATATATGAAAACGAAAGATGGTTACTTTAACTTATATTACGTTGGAAATTACTCTAATGATTCGAAAGGATTTTGTAAATGATAGGCCTATGTTTCCCGTATTGCGCTCGGGTGTGGTTGGACCACAGCAGAATAGGGCAACCGCAAACAATCTGCCGCGTGTACGTAAGAGGCAGAAGCTGAGAATGGCAAGAGGTGACCCTCCTCACCATAAATACTTTCCCCCAGGATTAAATGATAATTAATCCACCTAACTGAAGAAGGCAACGGGAAACCACCTCAGAAGCCATATTTTTCCCAATCTATAGGCTACATAAGGTATGGATAAGGCATAGACTTTGTGAAGGGATTAACTTGTTGATCTAAAGAGTGCTCTTATGGAGCGAGAAAGCAGACTTTGAGTATGAATATGTACCTTGAACCTGCCACTTGGCAGTGCACTGAAGAAGAAGCAGAAGAAGAAGAAGAAGGCCTATGTAGGCCTATATTGTTTAATTTAATCTTCTCAGCGTATGATGTTCTCATTTAACTAACGTTTAGACATCACTTGTTTATTGACTATGTTGTGAGTTGCTGTTTAAATAGTATAGCCGAGATTCTTTCAATTATCTATGAAATACGGCCGACAAATTGGTACTGTTCTGAATAATTCATGCTTATGAAGTCAGAATAGAACCAATTAGTCGGCCGAATTTCATAGATAATTGAAAGAATCTCGGCTATACTAGTTTAAGCAGCAACTCACAACATAGTCAATTAACAAATTCATGTTTATGAAGTGAAATATTACTGCTGAGCCCGGCGGTTGTGTAAGTTGAACCTGTGCTCACAAGGAGTGTATTTAGCGTTGACTGACTTGGTCTTTGAACCCAGGCAACTTGCATCCGACGCGAACACTTTAACCATTACGCCATATCCCCTCCACAACTATAATGTAATAAATATTGCTAACTCCAGCAGCAAAATCTAGCAGAATATAGCAGCTTCTTAGGAAATACATAGTATCATTTTCATATTAACTTCTGTTAATAATATCACTGAAAATTAATGAATATTTTTTTAATATAAAAAGAGAAATTGCAGTAAATACGAGTCTACGTAGGAAGTTAGGAAGTCTCTTTTCCAATATGACATAAAAATTGACTAATGAGAAATTCTGTGAATTTCACGTAACTATTCCAGATCTAGATGTATAAGAAATATGCAAGCATTGCGAACGTAAAAAAGTGATTAATAAGAGTAAGACTTCGTGCAGGATTGTATAAAATGTTAATGGATTTCACTATATGTATGTAATAAACTGCAAATTTATTTAGGGTTTTGAATTTGTAAATAACTGCCTGCTTTAATCTCTTAGTCAAATCTTTATATTTGAGAATCAAATATTAATAAATTAGGTGTATCATCATCATCTTCTTCTTCCCTTAAATCCCAGTTTAACCAGGGTCGGGATACGAATAAACTTTCTCCAGTTTCTCTCTGTCCCACACCATATCATCAGTCAATCCCCTTTGAAGTTTATCCATTCGTTTAAGTTTTGTGGCAATTACTGGAGCCTAGGCGCTCACCAACCGAATGCCCTTTCTGACGTTGGTATGGGTGTTAGTGCGTTAGTCGCCTTCTACGACACGTGCAGTCACCGGTTGGTCAAATTCTTCAAACGACCCGGACACAACACGGGGATAGGTGTATCATCATCATCAAATATTAATAAATTAGGTGTATATTAAAAGAATTTAGCAAAAGTGACATTTAAGTTAGCATTATGTGCCATTATGTTAGCATTATGTATTAGCAAAAATTGGTATATATAAAACTGTTCGCAAAATCATATAAGGTCGTCTTCACAACAACGATACAATAAATTTAAAATCTTAATTAAACTCCGTAAGGATTCCAGAGCAAAAACAGTTACGCCATATTTCGACCTCCCTGACATCATCCTTGTATGAGGAAACGGACGTTAAACCTTTATTATTGTTATTATTATTATTTCATCCCAAATGAAAAATATGGGACTTTAAAACGGTCTAAAATCTTCTTGTAACTAAGCCCTTGCTGCGAATCCTGGTCCAAAATATAATCCTGGTCTGAAAAATAAGAATGTATGAAATACTGAAAGTTTCTTATTTGGCTCCACTCATATTCTCTAACCTAGAATTTTACCATTACTAAAGTATTCCTACAAAATTTCTCTATGTTTGGCAGAATTGGCTGCTTTTCAGTGTGTGCCAATTTCAAGAACATCGATCAACTCGTTATATGCATTGTAAAAACAATTTGTGTTCTCGGTTATAAAAGACACAGTGCATAAAATTAATATACAGGCATCATCCTGTGATGTGATATCCGCAGTAAGCTTGAGACGTTCCTGAAATGTTTTGAATGAGTAATTGGACGTTTTCCTCATTCATTCGTTCGTTCATTCATTCGTTCATTCATTCGTTCATTCATTCATTCTGTCAGTCAGTCTATCAGTCAGTTTGTTAGTTAGTCAGCCAGCCAGCAAATCAGTCAGTAAGTCAGTCAGTACAGGGAGAAGTGACAACAGCTGAGCTTGTTGCAGAGGGTGATAACTGGATTTTCTCAAGCCGCGGACAATGACTCAACTTTATTTGACTTGAAACTCTCAGCGATTCGCTAATAAGTTTAGTAGATCGTTTATCTCAAACCCGCACATTACAACTCACTACTGTTAATAGCCCTTATAGTGCTCGTTGTAGCCTCTGAATTATGCGATGGTAGTGGTAAAGTTCCAGTTTTGAAAGTAAAAAATTAAGATGTAATGGACTGTAATTCTAAAGTAGCCTAAATTTGACGGAAAAGGGAATCCACCTCAGAAGCCATATTTTCTCAAGCCAAAGGCTACATGAGGTTTGATGAGGCATAGTATTATAAAGAAATTAACTTGCTGTTCTATACTGTGCTCTATTATTAGTTTGCAAGCTGACTCGAGTGTGATTATGTATCTTGGGTCTGCCACTTAGCAGAAAACTAGAGAGAGAGAGATACACTAAACTACGATACTAAATCTAACACAATACCATATGCGTTAGATGCCAGGTTACTGCAATTACATTTCATTGCATGTAATACTGTATTAAGTGATTAATGTTTGTACTTAAAACGAAAATCAAATAAGGTTCAGGTTCATTTTATTAGATCATCAGTTGACGAAATGAACTTTAAATGGCAGCGGACACCTACTGGACTTCAAACAGGAGACTAGCCTATCAAATAATGTCAAATATTTTTGCTGCAATGCGCAATTTTTTTCAATACGCAGTATCAATGCGCGTCTATTAGTCCGGTACACGAAAAAGATCCGTGTTTAGAGAGCAATTGAGCAATTAATTAAAAGAAATTCCTCATTAATTTCCATTATCTCTAAATTTACTGCACGCAGACAACGACTAAAGTACATGTCTCATATTGAGCTGAAATAATGAATATAAAAAAATGATCAGAAGGAAAGAAAATCTAGGCGAAGAAAGTGAAAACTAAAAAATCATAATTATTATTTACTTATTCGAATGTCAGTAAGCGTTATTTTATCTCTGTCTATCGCAGGCGTCTCAATTATCTCACTTTCTCTTTCTTTCTTTTTTTCCTTCCTTCTTTCTTTCTCTCTCTCTCTCTCTCGGTCTCTTTCTTTCTCTCTCTCTCTCCCTCTCTCTCTCTAGCATTCTGTCAAGTGGCAGGTCCAATGTACATGTATCTATTCATACACATATGCTTCCTTCACGCGTCTGGACTATGAGCATACAATTATGTTTGTTAATGATAGTTAACAATCGGTGTAAACGAACTTGCCACTTTGTTAACCAGCAACCAACAGTTAACTGCAGAGTCGTAAGAGGCGACAACACGAAACCTGAGGAATGCAACGGAAAAGCACTTCAAAAGGCATATTTTCTCACGACATAAGCTACAGTAGGTATTAAAAGCCATAGACTAAATATCTAATATCTAATATCTTCATGAAGGATGATTTGGGATAAAAACATGGTACTAACGTCCATGTTTTTATCCTAAATCATCCTTCATGAAACTATTAGCTTTAATATTAACGTTCATAAAATATGCCCAAATTTGTTATTACTACTATTTTTGAGAGCATTAAACATTTCATGGGAAGACGCTGTGACTATTGCTGATGATAGAAACGAATGGAGGAATGTTGTCGCCCTATGTTCTGTACAGAACGCAAGGAACTGAACTGATGATGATCATTATTAAAGATCTGTCAGATAAAATATAATACACTTATGAGTAAAATCTCAGACATCCACAGGACTGGTAATATGGATAATTGACTAAGCTGGCTAATGGTTAAATATGTTATACATATGATCATATGTTGTATACATGATAGTTTCACTGTAATACCTTGGTAAAAAAGCTGGTAAAACTCTTGCTAACGTCAGATTTCTCAGTCGAAAGCGATATCAGTGACGGTCGAGCACAAGATTTGAACCCCGCACATACTGATCCGCGGTAAAATATCTTAACGACATCGCCACTGGCTCCAGCCAAGTTGCTTAATTAAAAACTTTTGATACTAAACCTTTCGCCGAGAGCAGCTCCTGTTTACGACATTTGGCTCTTCTGTTTTGAAACCACACCTGCGCATTTCAAAAACATGCAAATGGTGAAATTGAGATAAATACAGTTTGATTACAACGTACAAGATATTACCTGGAAACATCAAAACTAAAAGCGTGTAATACTAACTCTGTTAATACTAACTAATGCGTGCATTCTATGCACTTATCAGCATCAACTCCAAAGTATCGAAGCCTATTAGAATACGCCTAAACTACGTTCAGAGTTCAAACAGTGTTGCCAACAATGAAGGACAAAATTGGAGTGACTGCAATTTTTGTCACTGTCAGTACTGTAAAATGGTTGTTCAAGAATCTAAACTTCAAATCTATTGCCATTTGAAAGATCTTACTTGAATTCTGGCCTCCGAAAGTTGCAGCCTATGACTAAGCTCTTCCCTCATGAAGGCATCAGGATAATGAGTCTCGTCGAAGAGTCGCTCCAGCTCCATGAGCTGCTCCAAACTGAAGTTTGTTCTGCTTCTCCTCTGCTTCAATTTCTGACTCATGACGTCATCGTATGAGGAGTCGGTCACGTGATCGTCTGAGGCATGGTCATAGCAGCTATTATTTGATTGATCATTGAAGTCCTCCTCGTCTCTGCTGCACGAAGACTTGCTTCGATAGAGCTCCATCTATCAATAATTAAGTTAATTACTTAATTGATTTATTAATTAAACGTTACTGATTAAATTTTTAATCATTGATTGTTAATAATTAAATAGCAAATAATAATTGAGTTGTCGATAACATAATCGCCATATTAGCTCATGCCCTCTTTCTAATACATGCTCATGCCCTCTGTCTAATACATGCTCACGCCCTCTGTCTAATACATGCTCACGTCCTCTGTCTAATACATGCTCATGCCCTCTGTCTAATACATGCTCATGCCCTCTGTCTAATACATGCTCACGCCCTCTGTCTAATACATGCTCACGCCCTCTGTCTAATACATGCTCATGCCCTCTGTCTAATACATGCTCATGCCCTCTGTCTAATACATGCTCACGTCCTCTGTATAATACATGCTCACGTCCTCTGTCTAATACATGCTCATGCCCTCTGTCTAATGCATGCTCATGCCCTCTGTCTAATACATACTCATGCCCTCTGTCTAATACATGCTCACGTCCTCTGTCTAATACATGCTCATGTCCTCTGTCTAATACATGCTCATGTCCTCTGTCTAATACATGCTCATGTCCTCTGTCTAATACATGCTCACATCCTCTGTTTAATACATGCTCATGTTCTCTGTCTAATACATGCTCTCTGTCTAATGCATGCTCATGCCTTCAATCGGCTACTGGTGCTTGAAAAACGAAGCCTAAAATAGATTTTCCAACACTGCGTAGAGAAAGTCCGGGTTGTCCTAAATCAAATTATTCGCGCCTTCTATCAGCAATTTATCTGATTTGCTTCAAGGCAGGTCCCTGCGCATAATACAACAGAGAGCTGAGTAGAGAGACTGAAAGGCCATCCACTCTCACGCGTCGTTTACGTATAAATCAATCAGTGAAATGAATCATTGAAATCAATCAGTGAAATCAATAATTGAAATCAATCAGTTAAATCAATCAGTAAAATTAATCAGTGAAATCAATAATTGAAATCAATCAGTTAAATCAATCAGTGAAATCAATCAATGAAATCAATCAGTGAAATCAATCAGTGAAATCAATCAGTTAAATCATTACTATAAATTAGTTTAATGTAGCATAGAATCTGTCAGCATTTATAACATAAGAGGCAGAGTTTAATAGTAATTGCATCACACTACATGTACAATCCTTGCACTGTTTTGTCAGATATTGGATATTAAACGTTTTCTTAAACGACAGTTTCAATAGCGTTGTCCTGACAGGTGACCGGTCTTCGAGTCTGCTTCCCTTCAATGATAGGCGTTCAATGATCTGTTTATAACGCCAATTTGTTAACAGTCTCGATACATGATTAACATTTCAGGGGTTATTTTAGGTTTTCTGTTTTTGTCGATTGACCTGAGTTTTGAACCCAGTCCACTTGCTTCCGAGGCGAACATTCTAATCGTTGCGCCTTATTCCATTCCTATCCTTTTACCGCTTAAAGAACTATGTTCGTCGACTTTACTTTGGTTTCGCATCGCTAGATTTTTCAATAATTTCTATAGCGCTCTAACTTCATACATAGTAGTAGCTGCTGATAATGGTGTTGACTTGTGAGGTTTGTGAAGCACCTGTTAATGTTTTTAGTACTTTTTACCCATTTATAAGTAGGCCTAACGTTTATAAGCTAAAACATATCGCAATACCATTTTCTCATTTATTTCAACGATATTGAACGGCTAGCAATTATAGGAAAATCTGATAGAGGCCTCTTTAACCGAACGTCATTTTCTAGCATAAAAATCGATTTAAACTTTAATTTTAGATCAACGCAGTGTAGCTTAGAAAATATCTTCAAAAAACTTGTTCGTTATCCTTTATTGTCTGGGCTATCATCTATCCATATTTCAGATTATAATGAAATGACTGAGCAGAAGAAAATGACTAGGCACGGCAAGGTCATTTAACCATAAACGTTTGGTTTACAATATTACCAAAAGGGTAGGGAATATTACCTACTCAAAATTATGATAATCAGCAAATATATAATGACAAATATTGGAAAGCAACTTTTATCTCCTTTAATTATTATAAGAAACAAAAGAGAGGTAGATTTAGCTCAACGGCAGCCTGAAGACTTCTCTTAGGAGCTCTATTTATAGGAGATTACGAGATTTCACAAAAAAACAAGTTTTCGCAGAGGTAACCACAAGATAAAGATTGTGAATTGTTGTGGTCGTTACTTTTGTATGGATGTGAAACGTGGACATTAAAGGAAGAAGATATCAGGAAAACAGAGGCATTGGAAATTGGGTTATGAGAAATTCTCATGTCACTCCAATCATCAAGTCCTTGTACTGTCTCAAAGTTAGAGAACGCATTTTATAAAAGACAGTTTATCTAACTTATAAGTCCATCACCACTCCCGGTATTAGTTACATGTCCCACTTATTACAAGTGGGGCACCCTACCTCCAGGCAGTCGTCTACTAGGTCCTCTAAGTTAGTTACTCTAGATAGACCGAGCCTTCCTTCACGTAGCAAGCTGTCTAGGCGCTCCTTCCAGCATGCTGCCCCACAGATCTGGAATTCTCTTCCTTCCACTCTGCGCACCCCCTTATCTACTCCTCATCAACCTTTCCTACTTTACGAACAGTTTCATATACGATTGAAAGCTTTTCTCTTCGACTTTTCCTATCCACCAAATGTCCACGAACTGCGATCAACACGTAAACTTCCATATCGCTAGTACCCTTCCTTGGACTGACTACCCGGATTTTGGCTCGCACCCTATATGGACCCCTCACTCTGCTTATTGGCTTTGATTTGGTTCCACAGTGCTCAATGCTGTCATGGACAACAGTAGCACTCTAATCGTATTGTTGTTGTTGTTGAAGGCTTAAGAAGAATAAGGATGGAAAAGATTAGTTGGACTGAAAAAATTGCCAAAGAAGTTCTTGAAGGAGTCAGATAGGACATGTTGCAAGTGGGGAGGGGGTTTGATAAATGGTTTAATAGAAGGAAGAATGCCTGGGAAAAGAGTTAGAGAAAGACTAAGACATGGGTTGTTGGATGATCTGATAACAAATTCATAAATAGATATGTAATGGAATGCTGTGGATAGAATTGGTTGGAAGAGTTATATACCATGGACCTGCTGTTAGGCAGTGCACTAGAAGAAGAAGATCAGCTTTCATGTAAGAAAAATAAAAGACATTTTATGATCGAAATTAAATTAATTCAGCAAAAATAAATTAAACATTAGATTAAGCAGAGAAAATGTTCCACTTACCTTTATCCTAACGTTGACAATGTCACAGATTTCTAACGGAACTTGCTTACAGTAGCTGTTCTCTCTGTTATACTAACGACAGATCACGGCGATATTGTCACTGTTACTGATCACTGCTATATTGTCACTGTTACTGATCACTGCTATATTGTCACTGTTACTGATCACTGCTATATTGTCACTGTTACTGATCACTGCTATATTGTCACTGTTACTGATCACTGCTATATTGTCACAGTTACTGATCACTGCTATATTGTCACAGTCTGATACTGTCACAGATGAGACATTTGTTGAGATGAGCCGCCGCTGCTACTAATGTGCCATTGTAACGGCTGATGACGAAATTTATAGACTGCGACAGTCGATGTTAAGTGAATCACACCTTACAGTAATAATAATAATAACAACAACAATTAGAGTGCTACAGTCATCAATGACAACATCGAGCACTATTGAGACAAAATCAAGCCGGCGAGCAAAAAAAGGTCAAAAAACGGTGCAAATTCCAAAATCCAGAAATTCAGTCCAAGAAAAGGTGGTTTAGGCGCAGGTCGCTGCTCATGGACACTGGATAGAAAAGAGAGATGGAAAAGATAGGTCTTCAACTGCTTATGGAACTGCTCATAGGAAATCAAAGGCTGATGTGATTCAAATGAAGATTTCCGAAGATTGGATGGAAGAGAATTGCAGATCTGAGGTGCATCATGCTGGAAAGAACGATTAGATAGCTTAGAGCGTGAAGGTAAGCTAGGTCTCACAAGAGTAATTAACTTAGAAGACCGAGTAATAGCAGACTGCATCACTTTAATCAAGTGAGACATACAAGTTTGTCCAGGGATGGTGATGGACTTCTAGGTTAATGAAGCTGTTTTGTAAATGATACGCTCTTTAATCTTTAGCCAGTGCAAAGACTTCAAAATAGGCGTAACATGTGAGTACTTGGAACTACAAAAAATTGCTCGAGCAAAAGAATTCTGAACAAACTGCAACCGATCAATCTCACAGAATGGGAGATTTAAAAACAGGGAATTGCAGTAGTCCAACTTCGATTGCACAAGAGCAGCACCAATTGTAGCAGCTGTCTCACGTGGCAAATATGGACGTATTCGACGAAGATCACGGATATGGAAGAAACATGCTTGTGAAGTTTTAGTTATGTGTTCCTGGAAGGTTAGGTGTTTATCAAGGAAAACACCGAGATTTCTCACAGAAGAAACAGGTGATATTTTAATACCCGAAGATAACGAAAGAGTTTTCCATTCAGCTTCAGAAGCTGTTGAGGTGTCCCGACCAACAAGAATTCAGTCTTAGATGGATTAAGTGCCAAGAAATTAGCAGACATCCAAGAGGATATAGACTGAAAACTTTGTTGCAGGAGGGTTTCAGCATTAGAATAGGATTTAGGGGTGAAACAAGTGTACATTTGAGTGTCATCAGCATATAGTTCATGATCAAGAGAATGAGAAGAGATTAGAGTGCTTAGGGGTGTTGTATAGAGGTTAAAGAGGATAGAACCAAGAACGGAGCCTTGAGGCACACCATACTGTAAGTGGGAAGGTGAAGAGACGTACTCCATCACTTTCACACTAAAAGATCGAAAGAAAAGAAAGAAGTATAAGCAATGGAACGCTTTGTCTCTGCTAACTCGAATAAACAATTATTTCAGCCGTTGCAATATGATTTAAATCTTATTTTAAGAACTCTGCAGTTCAAACACATTTTACAATGTAAATAAACTTTATCTAAATTTTAATATTTTTCCAGTTTACCAGTTATATAAACTATCTGTTGGCAAAATTACTTTTAAATGCAAGAATTATGTGGGTATGACTGTGTCAAGTGCAACGAGATGCATTTTTCTTGGTAAACAATCTTCGTATTTATAAAATAAAAGGCCTTCCAGTACTGGCCTACTTATTTAGACCTACATGCAAGAACAACCATGATTTTATCAAATCTGTCCTTTTTAGTTGCTTGCTATATATTAGAATGTCTTAATGGCGTAGGGATAACGTCATGAAGTTTTAAATTACATATCCTGAGGTGAATTGAACGCTCGGGGGTTCGAATCCCAGCCGCGCTGATCTGAGAGTAAAATCTCAGACATTCACTGGACTGGTTAAACTGAAAATGGTCTAAATTGCTTAACAGTTTAAACATGTGGTATTAAAAAGTGATAGATATCAACGTAGTTGATCATTTCACTATAATGCGTGTTTATTATATGGAATCAAATACCTCTTCAAATCCGTAATGTAAAGTCTATATGTATAGCTGAGTTTTCAAGCTTTATAAAAACTAACCTTATGATGGATGGTAACGTTAACTAATATTCCTTATTTCCCATTAATTACGATTATTTATCTCATGCTTATGATCTTTATGTTTATACATTGAGATTAAGTTAAGTTCTACTGAATAAATGATATAATTAAGGTGGTGATATAATTGAATTGTTAATTAAACTTGTTTTAAGAATTTCTTAAATATTGTGTGTATTTGTGTATTATAGTTATTTTGGTGGTCAGCTAGATAAAATACTTTGTGTCTTCCAAGGACGGTCAATTTTATTCGCCATCCATTTGGACGTTTCTCATCTTCTTTATGTTTCGAGTGATCTTGTGTTTCATTTTGTATTTAATTTCATCGTTGTTCATCTTTCGTTCTGTTTGTGGTGTCGTCGTTGAAATAACTCTCTTGCACACACACACACACACACACACACACACACACACACACACACACACACACACACACACACACACACACACACATAGTCTCTCTCTCTCTTTCTCTCTTTCTCTCTTTATCTCTCTCTCTCTCTCTCTCTCTCTCTCTCTCTCTCTCTTTCTCTCTCTCTACACCGCTTTTTTTTGCTAGTGATCTAATCGTTTTATTCAGCAAATGGTATGAAGACAGCAGTTTGATTGCAGATCATTAATACATAAAAACTAAAGTTTAAATGAGCTTCTTTGGAGTTGTTATCAGGAATAACGAATTAAAAACTGTATCCAACATTTAACAATAATTTATTATTAAATCCATAACTTGTTTGGTTATTGAGCAATTATTATGAACATATCAATGCATTTACTTCTATCATGCTTTATACATGTATATTATACTTTATCATGCATTTAATATTCATTTTATAATGTATAAAGTATCTATGTATTTAATTGTCTAAGTTAGAACGATATGGACACAAATCCAAAAAGTTACTCTGAGAGACTTTGAATTTATGTTTACTAAGCTTATATTATTGTTACATTTTCCCAAGATGTAAAGAACACGATGTTCGACAAAAACGACTTGAACAACACTTGCTGAAACGCCATCCTCATACGCAATGTCTCAAGGTCATTTAGCAGCTGAAAAAAGAATTGTTGATTGAAAGCAAATTTTTATATCAAACAACCGCGCAATGTATATCAGTTTGTAAAGTGATTAACTTGTTGATTTATGAGTGCTCTACATGAAGCTATAAAGCAAATTCTTAGTATGAATATATACCTTAGACCTGTCACTTAGCAGAGCATTAAAGAGAGAGAACGAAATGTTTAGAACATAAAACTAAATATTACATTCAATGATATAGGTTTGCTCAAGCTCTAACCTGCCTGCCTTTCTGATTAGATCTTCGGCACTTCAATTAATTGAGTGGAGGAGTAGACATAAATCATTCAATTAGTTCAAGCAGAAGTCTTTGATCCTGCGACTGACCAGAGAAATATGAGCCGAGTGAACGAAGCCTGACCGGACATAAATTAATGGACTCACTCTGATGCTGGTCAGCGAAGCGTGCTAGAGTAGTTAATCCAGCGAGTTTAGAGATCATATGCCAGGGAAGAGAGAGTCCCTATTTCCACTATTGTCCGCCATCTGTGTGCACAGGGATCTAGTCTTTTACTGGACGGTTCTCTGGCATTAATGCCCCAGAAGAGAAACTTAATAATTAACAATTTGTTGCCGAGTAATAGCCATCATTAAAAATGAGAAGATACACTGCATATTTTGAATTAAGTTTGAGATTAAATATTGGAGCGAGGGCATCACTGCATTTTCGTTTTCTTGAAGTTCAATGTTTATGTATTGTATCATTTGTTTTCAAATTGCAGTTTAATTTCATTCATTGTATTTCTGTTTAACATTACATTATATACTTTTATAGTTTATCGGTTAGGCTTATTTACGTAATTTACTATTCTGCATATTTGATTGACTTGGTATTTTGTGTCAGCACACTTGAATAAATTCAAACAGTCAAACTTTATGGCTCACGAGTTATAAATGAAAATGCTTGAAGAGCACTTCTATGATCAACGATTTGATTTCATCATAAAGGGCTATGCTTAATCGCATCTTAATATAGCCTATAACTTCATATGTATATGGCATCTGAGGTTGTTTTTTCATGTTCTTGCTCGGTCACCTCTTTCGACGCTTGATGTTTACATTTAGCCCAGTCTTTAGTGGTTTGACACACCATGGTATCTACTAAATTGTCTATCATGTTCATGGTCTTAGACTACTTGTATGTGATTATCCTTTCATACCAGTCCTATAGACATGTATGTATAATTGTGAGACTTTAGTTTCTGATTAATTTGGTAGGTAATTTCAAATCTGTTGGCTTCAATGTACACAACTCCAGTTTTATATTAAAATGAATTATTTAAGTTAACTATATTCTGGAGATTTTGAATATCATACCCGAATCTCGCATCCCTGAATCAACACCAGCAAACACTTAGTTCCATGTAAACGTTTTGAATAGAGTTTAAAACTTCCTTAACTCTACTTACTCTGTTCATCAGCCAAGATATTATGTCTATGACTGATAGAACCTAAATTCTGCAAATTCAGACAAACTGACAGTATTGATAACTTACCACTGATTCATTTCATGTGTATTTTATAATAGTTTCCTGTGCAAAATATTTAATATAACCAGGCTATTCTAGCTTGATGATACATCAATAGCAGACCAATAAACAGTTAGTAAGGTGATCCAGAATTTTTTAATGAATCTAATAACTAACCTTAATGACGTATTCAATAGCTATAGCTGTTTGCTAACTCAGATAGACGTATGGATGTCATGTACTTATCTTGAAAAGCTGTCAGTTCAGTATAATCTGTGCTATCTCTCAAGTGAACTTTCAATTTTGGAGTGCCTCTGCCTCATGCATACAGTAATTCTATTAATATTTTAACCTGTGTGATTGATAGGTGCATATTCAGATAAAATTAAATAAAAGGTGCCATGAGCGTAGGAGTGCCTTACGATGAAGCTGGTGGACTAGTGGCAAAGATGAGACTGAGCTTGGTTAAAGCTTTTCTAGACGACTGCCAGTCCGATGAGAACTTTACGGTTCAGGCTCGAATCGATGGCTTGATCGCTGTTACATTTGACAATAGCAAGATCGTGCTTGTCAACATTTGTGAGGTTTGTAGGCTGGATTATATCAGTGGATCAGATAGAAGATAAAATATATAGTGGCTGTAATATTAATGTTTATCTAATTAGTATAAATTTGGTAACTGAGAAGATTTTTCTGCCATTACTCTCATCAGATACAGCAGGAATACATGAAATGTTAAATTTCCCCGGAGAGAAGCTTATCTCAGTGCTCTCATCATAATAAATACCTTAGATGACTAGATCTATTTTTGTTTTGTTTTTATCGCCACTTGCTGGAGCCAGTGGCGATGTCGATGAGATATTCGACCACGGATCTACGTGACCGGTATGTGCGAGGTTCTAATCCTGGGCTCATCCGTTACTGACATTGCTTTCTACTTTCTAGTGAGGAAACTGACGTTAACAATTAATATAAGCTTTTTAAACTTTTTATACATATTTATATATATATTTTTTACTGGGTGAGTTGTTACTCTCCTCTCAGGAATTATATTCTTTTATCAATATCTGTATCCCATAAATCTTAAGGTTATGCTTGTCCAATATCTTAAAGTAGCCTTCAGCAAAAATATTTGATCTGAAGCACACATTTTTTCTTAAGTAGGTTCTTATTTATCATGAGATATTGTTGGATTTTCACCCTCTTAAAACCAAAATAGATTCGGAGCTTTTATTGTTATTAAACGGATGCATATCGACCATGAATTTTATTCTGTTTCAAATGCAATGCCTTCAAAAAAAATTAAGAAGTATTTGCATTGTTTAGACTCCTACCTCAAAGAAATCTCTGCATGAATATTAAAACTTTTTCCATAACAGTAATTTATAATATTTTTGTCTCTTATTCTGCCGTTGTTTTACAGAATTATCTATTAGTATAAATTTACGAATGTAACTTCAATATGAATATGAATGTGTACGATGTGTCATTTAGACTTGCTACATAACGGAACACTGGAGAGAGAATATTTTTAGTATTTTTCTGTTGTATTATTAGCTGCTGCAGAAGACCTGCAAGATACCTCCTGGTAAACATTCAAGTTTCGCTCCTGCCTCGAAACCTCTGACTTTG
Organism: Enchytraeus crypticus; assembly: GCA_905160935.1. Classification (NCBI taxonomy): domain Eukaryota; kingdom Metazoa; phylum Annelida; class Clitellata; order Enchytraeida; family Enchytraeidae; genus Enchytraeus; species Enchytraeus crypticus. Next base: position 1,729,782 of record CAJHZI010000546.1, read on the forward strand.
ACAACGATTGGTAGTGTGCCCTTTGACGTACTGAAATCACAAATGCTTGAAATTGATCAACAGAATAATTGGTCGAATAAAGAAGCACAGATGATGTCTGATAATGGACATGAGGTGCAAACGATTTGCATCGAGGGACAATCATTCAGTAGTCAACAACACGTGTCGCAAGAAAACTCTGCTGTAGTAACACATTCTAGAGCTCCACCTGTTTCTACTTTTCAAGTACTGCCTAGTTCTGTATCCAAAATACTGCCTAGTTGTGTATCTGAATTACAAGTACTGCCTAGTCCTGTATCTCCTATACAAGTACTGCCTAGTCCTGTATCTCCTATACAAGTACTGCCTAGTTCAGTATCTCAAGTACAATTACTGCCTAGCTCAGCATCTCAAATACAAGTACTGTCTAGTACTGCATCGCATGTACAAGTGCTGTCTAATTCTGTATCTCAAGTAAAAGTACCACCTAGTTCTGTACCTGAATTAGCATTAGTGACTAGCACTGAGCTCAAAGTTCTGCCTGGTCCTGTAACTGATACCATAGTACAGAAATCTCAGGCTGTGCGACCTGAGCTTGTGCTGCAGTACCCTTCTGCAGTCATGCCTGTTCTACAGCATGAAACTATGGATAAGGAAGAAAGGAGCTCAGAGCAACTATTGTTGGTTTATCAACCATCCAGCGAGAGTCAACAAAAGAAACAATTGTTGGCTGCTAATGAGTCTAATGTAGTGAAGCAACAACAGCAGTTCTCGAGTCTTGAAAATGTCAGTAGCATCCAAGATCAGCAGATAATAGTTTCTGGAGAAAATGCTAAGCAGCCACCATCTAATTTACTGGTTGTCTCGGCCACAGCAAATGAAAAACAGCAAGAGTTTCTGGATGGGCCTGATGTAGCTTACAGCAGCCATCAGTTGCCGTTGTTAGATCCCAATCTGTGTAATGCAAGCCAACTACAACCTTTAGGTAATGCCTCGGGTGATATAGAGGAGGGGGTACAATTGGCAGGCATTATTTCAACTAATGATGAGCAACAGCTGTTAGGTGTTGATCACTATTGTGTAAAACAACAGCAACGGCTAGGGGACGTTTTGACTGTTACAAATCAACAACTAAAGCCTTTGCTAGGTGCTGAGTCAACTAGTTTTGAACAACAGGAGCGGTTGTTGGTTGCTGAAAACCTGCCACAGCCGGTCAGAGTAACTCATGGATTACAATGTGTAGAGCCAGATACCAAAGTAAAACAGCAGCTGCTTCCTCCTAGTGATCAGATCAGTAAAGATCAGAGACTCAAGCAGCTTCTGGAACTCACTCAGGCCAGCAGTCTACAGCTGCAGCAGCTGCTACAAAATGACGCAGCTAGGCAGCAGTCTAGACAGCTGTTAGGGTTTGATATATCTGGTGTCAGTCAGCCCTCACATCCAAGATATAATGAACAGCTGGAGGGGCTTGGTGATCCAAGCAATGATCTGGTGAAACAGCTTGCTGATCATGTGGGCCAGCTGTTAGGCCTCAGAAGACTTCATTTAGGACCTGGAGTTGAGATGGCTTCAGTACCGTCAGGTAGTGAGAGCTACAAGCAGCTGAAGCAAGAGCTGAGTAATTCTACAGCTGCTAGTGTAACGAGTCACTCATCTGCTACTTGTAGAGAATACAGCAAGGTCTGTATTGGCATCAAAGTATTTGGTTATATGAAAAATACAAATGATTCTAGCTGCGTTTATACAATTTATTAATTATTAGAATTATTATAAACCAAAAGATCGTACAAAAAAGTGCATATCATGTAAGAAGTCTGGTTAAAATGCTTACAAAATAATGAACTGAGATATTGAATCTACATGTAATATTATGTGTGGCTTATTATGTGTTATTATTACTTGGCATGTCACTTGTATATTGGGTTTTGCCCGTAGATGTATGCCATGTACACATATAATAGCATAGTTCTGTTCAATATTTACATTGCTTTTGCTATTTACCACAGTTCACTTTATAAAATTGAAACTTCGTCCGATATTAGGAACTTAAAAATTTATAGAATAAGAAGGATACTTAATGAAAGGTTGACTAGTTGTTTTAATTGTATTTGTTCTAATGCATTAAGTTTATTTTAAATAAAGTCTTTTTGTCTTTGAGATAAAACTGAGTTTAATCAGAGTAGGTCTTCTGCAGTCCAGATGAATACCTTGACCTGGATAGAAATTAAAATTGATTTTGTATTTTAGAAGTTTATTTTTAGATCAAATAAGAGATTCATTTCGACAAAGATTCAGAAATAGTTACTTTTTTATTTTCTACATTAGGTTTAAAATAGTGAATTTAACATCGTGGAGTATGTTACTGAATGAATTTTTCTGTAGTACATAGAATTGATGGAACAATTTATTAACTTGAATATGTTAGTGAGTGTACCTTGTGATGTTTGTGGTACATTGCTTTAGAGGGAGTCCTAGGTACACGTAGCTTGTAGAATAATGAGTCTTCTTACGATTTTGATTCGTAGAATTATCGCGGAACTTCTGCGAGTGGTAGATGCAGCTCAATTCTTGATGGAAGAAGTTCTTCTAGTAGTTTCAGTGCTCAATTTGATTCCCGTGATACTTCTGATATTTTATCACAAGCTAATCTTTCATTATATCAATTCAAAACAGAATGGAGAAAACATCAACAACAAGATGCAACAGATTGCAATAGGCCGGTAGTGATTATTAAGACTGAGACTGAAGATGATGAAGGAGAATTTCCATCCCAACTTTCTCCGACTGAAGATAGAAGCCATTCAGCTGCTGGCTATGGAGAAAGTTCAGATATATCTCTAGGAGATATTGCTTGGTCATGTGATGATGACCAGGTAAAGCAGGAGATTGTGTTAATATCAGAATCTGAAGGTGAAGAAGAATCTTGGCAGCGTCAAGTGAATCTTTCTGCTAAAAGTGTCGCTCAAGTTGAATATGCTACTTCTCTTAGGCAAGATAGCGCTGGATCCAATGAATTTAATAGGTCTAACAATTGCCACAAGTCATCACCTAATGGGAAAACTTTCGTTCAAGCACTGAATAAGAAAAAGAAAAGACGACGAATTACTTCGTGTTATGCAAAAAGGGTTAAATGTCCTCGCTGTTTCTCATCGTTTAAATCCAGATACTATTTGATTTATCACGTCAAGTTTTGTAAAGGGTCTATTCCGACTGAGTCAAAGCATGAAACAGAGAAAGTATTGCGTAGCGCGCCAGTAGCATTTAAAGACTCAGTGAACCAGCAGAGTGAAAATACTAATGAAAGTGTCACTAAACCTAATCCGGTATGTTCTGTTTTGTTTAGATTAGGAAAAATATAAATTTGCTTTAATTGATTTCGCTCTGTGCAATCACATTCTTGGAATATATAGATTTTGCAATATTTCGTAACATTTATGAATATTTAAAATTGTTTAGGGTATGGTTGACACTGGTTGTGTGATTGGTTTAGTACCCTTGTAAGTTGTATAAAGCTGATACGCAGGATGGACGTATATGTGAGAATGGATATATTATGAATTATATTGTTTACTGTGCTTTAATACTTCTATTTACTTTATTAATATCATTTTTCCACGTCAACATTAAAGTTCCATCAATAGAGAAAAGAAGAGCAAATGCAGTCCTTCTAATATGATGCACAAGATTTAGAAACAATTGCTGGCCGCTACAATTGACATACCATTTGTGCTGCTGATAATGTAATATTTATTTTGATTTTGTGTAGGGCTTTAAGAGGCTGTTACAAGCCGTCAAGACTGGAAAAGTACTTGTAAGAATTAAGGTATTCTAATATTATAAATAATATTACTTAGTAGTTCTAAAAACTTGGTAATCATACATGTATAACTATTTTTGTTCAATATTGAACGACTCATTCGATTTATATGACCAGTTCTCACACATCATAATCAAGTAAATATTCATGTCTCATTTATGAAGAACTTTTAACTTATATTGCAACGTTAAATATCACACTAGTTGTAACTGTGAAATGATTCAACTATACATGTGTATTCTCTTCAAATCATTCTAAGTAAACTTAAGGGATCCTTTAATCTAGGAAATTCACAATATTGTCTATAGCCGGGTTTGGTAACTTAAAGAAAAGGAAATGGAGGACCAATGAATGTTGAATTTGAAGTCTATACCTAGTGAGTGATCTCAATCAGAACTTGGGTTAAAATCAAGTTCTGTCTTGCATTGAATCTTCTATTGTAATTAAATAATATTTCAATTTGCTGAATTTTTATATTGAATACCTTTGCTGCGGCATCCGCTAGCAAAATCTCCTGCTTGTCACTTTGACTCTCTGAATACGTAAAGTGAAATAAATATGTAATTAATGCTAACATTTTAAGTACATTGAAGTGACTCTAAAGAGTCTAAACAAATATTGGCTATAGCCAGATTTTGTGTATTTTTTCAGGGATTTGGCACATGTAGCACTATAAAATGCCCATTCTGCATTTTCTGTCTAAAGCCACGTGGTTTTGATAAACACACGAGAGCTATGCACAGTCTGCGCATCATATCTCCTGTCGCTGACTTCAGCACGTCCAGTGATCATACGACGACAGGCCAGTGGATATCTGTTGAGGCCTTGCCGGATTTTGTCAATAAGTATCAATTAGCTGGAGATAGCAACTTCCCTGTGGCTCTTAAATCTTGTGTCATTGCTAAAATGGTAATAAATCTTATTATTGGTAATCTTGATCGTCTATATGTGTCCGGGTTTATAAGTGCTTTCTTGTTTGTTGTGTGTTTTGATGTAGCATTGTCTGTGAACTTTTAATTATTGTGTAAAGTTTTTATATTGCTGTATTCAATTCCAGTGTTAGTCATGTATTGACTGAATCAGTATTCATTCATTAGGTGTATATTGTGTCTATATATTACCGTGGTATACATTTTCTTCTTTTGAGTTGCATGAATTTTCTGCTTGTCTACTTTACTTTTCTATTTGTCTGATGAGTGGTCAACTAGATAGCTTACTTGTAACCTCTTTGACAGCCTAGTGTACCAGTTAATGCATGTGCTCAGTACTTTTGAAAAAACCATAGTTCTCACTCTCTCTGTCTCTCTCTCTCTCTCTGTCTCTCTCTCTCGCTGTCTCTCTCTCTCTTTCTCTCTCTTTTTTCTCTGTTCAGTAACTATTAACAAATATTTGAAAGGTTGATATAGAAAGTCTTAAGATCAGGATTGTTAGGTAGGAGATATATGCCATGAACCTGCCATTGTGAGAAACGCTGTGATTTACTCCATTGAGGTGTTAATTAATTCTAGTGTATGCACTAGTCAATGGGTGGCTTCTTGCCTGTTTCTAAACGAATAAGCTACAGTTATGTGTATCAAAGAAAACTAATGTTAAACATTTATTGTTAAAATTTATTGTTAAACATTTTTGTTGTAAACAGGGCGTAGATGATAAAACTTTTACTGTTGTTATAAACACGGCGTAGATGATAAAATGTTTACTATTGTTATAAGCAGAACGTAGAGGATAAAACGTTTATTATTGTTAGATACAGGGAGTAGATGATGAAGCGTTTACTATTGTTATATAGAGGGCGGAGATGATTTAATATTGTTATATACCAGGAGTTGATGATAAAATGTTTACTATTGTTATATACCAGGAGTTGATGATAAAATGTTTACTATTGTTATATACCAGGAGTAGATGATAAAATGTTTACTATTGTTATATACCAGGAGTAGATGATAAAAACAGGAGTAGATGATAAAATGTTTACTATTGTTATATACCAGGAGTAGATGATAAAATGTTTACTATTGTTATATACCAGGAGTAGATGATAAAATGTTTACTATTGTTATATACCAGGAGTAGATGATAAAATGTTTACTATTGTTATATACCAGGAGTAGATGATAAAATGTTTACTATTGTTATATACCAGGAGTAGATGATAAAATGTTTACTATTGTTATATACCAGGAGTAGATGATAAAATGTTTACTATTGTTATATACCAGGAGTAGATGATAAAATGTTTACTATTGTTATATACCAGGAGTAGATGATAAAATGTTTACTATTGTTATATACCAGGAGTAGATGATAAAATGTTTACTATTGTTATATACCAGGAGTAGATGATAAAATGTTTACTATTGTTATATACCAGGAGTAGATGATAAAATGTTTACTATTGTTATATACCGGGAGTAGATGATAAAACGTTACTATTGTTATGTACAATGGGTACATTCTGAAGGTCTGTTAATATTGTAAACAGGGTGTAGATGATAAAGCTGGATTGAATGATGTTGACGATGCAGCCTCCGTGCTTAGCTCAGCGTCCAGAGCTTCCTGCAGCTCTACTAGGGGTCGACGCAGGTCTGCTTCCTCTACGAGATATCATCTGCCGTCAGCTGCAGGTTGACTTTAATTCATTGCACTGTAGTAGTGCTGTTGTTCTGAGTTGTATCTAGAGTTTAGTTCACAGTTGAGTTTCTTCAGTTTCCTTTATAATTGTGCAAATTAAGTTCCTTTCATTTAATGTATTTTAAATTGGAGAAGTTTAGAGCTCAGCTTTTCAAACGCATGTTGCAAATCGTTTTGGTGATACTTTGAGTACTTAATATTGCTTAGTACTAATTTTTATGTCTGAGGTGTCTCTGAAGGCGTTTCTGAATGAGTGAGTGGACTTTAAACCTTGTTTGCAGTATAATTCTGTGCTTCTCAACCTCTTTTTTACCTTGATGGATAACCTGTTGAACACATTTTGCAGCTGTATCTATTTTGTGTATGGCATTGATAATGCTTTTCCAGTTAAATTTTCATGAATCTTTTGAATTGTTGCATTATTATCATATAAGACAGAGAATTTGAACTGCTTACCTAGCCAACTATGTCTAATTGCTTGTCCGATGTGCAATTCTTTCTGCTTGTAAGCATTCTGCTATGATTACTTATTTATTTGTTACTATATCTCACAGGATGAGATAGGCCTATTAGAAAATAGTGCCATAAACAAATAGAAGAAAATGTAGCAACACTCAAGGCAAAATATTAATTACAAGAAGTTAATTATAGTTTAAGAGCTCATTTTAATAATTTAGTCTTCATCTACCGTGTGTTATGCAGCAGCAGAGGCTGTACAGGCAGACCCAGATTTCCTGGGGCCCAGTAAGTCAACATTTCAAAGAAACGAGGCTGGGGTGACTCTCAATAGCAGCTATGATCAACTGCCTCTCATGGTATGGCAACACTTAGACTTTAATGCATATGACTTGTAGGGTGCATTCTGCTGTCCTGCAAACACAACTTGAGTAAATTTATATGTATGTGTATTGTGTATGTTCATGTGTATTGTTTAATTGTCAAATATTTCCAAAAATAGTTGTTATTTTGACTTAACTGATAATTATAAGCCATGTTTAACTTAATGATTCAATTTAAATGTTAATCTTCTTTAAGTTATCCAGTGTGTCGTATTCTGTTTCTGAACTTGTAGCTGCAGTTGATACAGTCTATTAAAATCGCAAATTTTTGTGACTCGTGTGACTCAATTCATGCAATTTGACTATCGATAGTTTTACACCATAGTGTAGTCAGAGTTCGTTATTCTTATTGTTTATTTATTATACATTGCTTGTCATTTATTCTTATTGTCTGTATTTAGGATAAGAAAAAATTTCTTGAAAATGGCAAAGTTATTCTTCGAGCTAAGGTATTGAAAAATTTATTGCACAAATCATCATATTCAGTAATAGCAGTTTCTCTTTTCTCTAGTGCTCAATCAAATAGCAAGTCCGTGGCTTATATCTGTACTTACTAATTGCAGACTTGATCTCATAGGAGCACTCCATCGATCATCAATTATAAATTTCATCCTATATGTTATGTCTTTACGTGACCATGTTTAAGCCAATAGCTTTGAATCAGTTTAGCTTAGAACTGAGATAATGTGCTAGAGATAGAGATCGTGAACTGAGATAGGTTGATATGAACGAAAAGGCAGTTGACAAGTGTCTTTGATTAGTTGCTCTTGGTGGTGGGGGGGGGGGTGAAACTAACGCTTAATTTATATTTTTTATATAAAATCTATACGTTGCTATGCCAGTTTAAATACAAAATTTAAATTTCATGCCCAATTCGATTTCTTTCGAACTTCTATTACTTTTTTGTTCTTGACTATTGAATTTTTTGTTTGACTGATAGTCTAGTGAAGAATATTAAAGCAATTAAGTTAAGTTCATGTGAATTGGTAACTCCAAGTGCAGAAAGTATTGTTTGATTGGTTAATTACTTTGATTGGATTGTAAAGTGACAGGATATGTGGTCTTTTTATTAAAAAACAGCGGACTTCATTGTTAGTTGAGTTACCAGCTCACTTCACTGTTAATTGAGATAAAATTATTATATATTAATAAATTTGTATAACCGGTTGAGTCATGCAATAGTGACTTGATTTGATATGTTGATTTTATGTGTTTTCAGAAAACACATCATGCTGGGAGGTATACGTTTATCTGCCCGTACTGTAACAAGACACCATTCAGTACTGCAGGCATAAAGGTTCACATGGCTCTCAAGCATCGCATTCGTTTTGTGTCTCAAATCGTAAATCCGATTCTGTCTGATGATGGTTCTAGATTAAACCCGAGCATGCAGTGTGTGTCAATAGAAAGACTTTCAGATTTACTAAGAAAAGCTCGGCCCTTGAGTGCTACTAATCTGAACATTAGTTCTGCTGTTGCATCAAATGAGAAGGTAAAGTCAGTGTTTTATTGTTAACTAAATCGAAAAGTTTTATTCAATTGATGTAAGATTCAAATGATTTATTCTTCGACTTATCTGCAGTATTTTACTGATCTTCTAAAGACCCATTAGGAATTTATACAGCATAAATTTGCATGCATACCGTAGGAAGGAGAAGGAACTGAGTGTTCCGTGAATTAAATGGGACTCTGACAATGATGCATCCTCTCTCCAATCCAATTCAACATGCTAATGGACTCTATAGGTACGCTGATGATGCTTGTTTGATTGCAGAGAACCAGAATTTAAGAATAATATAGCGAACGGAGCCAATGGTTGAAGAAAATGGAAATTTTGGGTTGAGAGTTATTCAAAGTAAAACCAAATTGATGCCAATAACTAAGAGAGAAAAAGTCTGGACTACAATTACATGTAAGTTTCAAGATAACGAGTGTGAAATTGATAGTCCAAATACAAGTTTATCTTGGAAGGGAAATGAAAGCAGAAGGATTATCGGAAATTACACGAGAATTGTTCTAGCAGGAGCAACATTTATCAAGTTACAGAAAATCGCAACAAGGTGTTTTACAATGATTTAAAACTAAGAATTCTTTACTTTTGTGTGATAGCAGTACTAATCTGTGGATGTGAATCGTAGGAATTAACAAAGGTAATGGGAAAGAATTCGACTGTCACCAAAATCAACTGGCTAAAGAGAAAACTAAGAATCAGATATAAAGCACACCTAACAAATGAGAACTTAAGATGAGCATTATTATGAGCATTAGGATAAGGACAAAACAACAAATGGTAAATGAAATCCTCAAAATAAGCAGAATGAAATGAGCTGGATATGTGCTGCATATGGACGAAAACAGAAATTCACGAAAGATATTTAATTGCAAGGCAGATGCAAAAAGGAGAGTGGGGACACCTAAAAGAAGATGGAAAGACCTGACGAAGAGCTGAAGGCTGTTGGAATTAGGACTTTTTTGGAGAGTATAAGGAAGAATAAGAACGAGCATCGCGGAGATGGCGGATAATAGAATCTTGCGTAGGGATACTGGAACCAGCCGTATAATGGTCATGTGACATGGCATTTAGTAATTTATGGAAAATTTAAATCTTAAATGTCATTTGTGGTATTTAGCTTATGTGCAATTTTAGAGGATAATTGTTTTTCTTAAATGAACTCAAATAATTATTTAATCTTTTACTATTTAATTTACTTACCCATTTGTCTACTATTCCATCTGCAACAATATTTTTATATTTTATTTTTATATAGATATATATATATATATATATATATATATATATATATATATATATATATATAGGACATGGAGTAAGTCAAGGTTGTAGCATTTCGCAACTGCTGTTTAACATTTACGATGTGGCAATGATGGAGGAAGAAGGAAGACATGGAAGAAGGAATAAAAGTAGGAGGAAAATTGTTAAGAGATGTACGATTTACAGATGACCAAGGAATGGTAGCGGGCAGCGAGATTGGACTGCAGAAGATAATGGATAGGCTGAATGAGACGGCATTGAGCTATGGCATGCAGATCAATATAAAAAAGATGAAGGTTATGAGAGTGTCCAATAATAAAGGTGAAGTTAATATCACAATAAATGGTACGAAATTGGAACATGATGATGCGAAATGTGAATCGGAAATATGCAGTAGGATTGCACAAGCAAAAGCGGCCTTTGGTAATAGAAAAGAACTATTAACAAAAAGTCTAAAGAAAGACCCAAAGATAAAGATAGCGAAAACTTTGGTTTGGACAACGCTATTGTGTGGAAGTGAGACGTGGACCTTAATACGGAAGGAAGATATTAAGAAACTGGAGGCGTTGGAAATGTGGATTTGGTGAAGAATGGAGAGGATTAGCTGGACTCAAAAGGTTACTAATGAGGAAGTTCTGGAGAGAGTTGGCACAGCTAGACAGTTGATAAATGTATTAAAAAATAGGAAGAAGAGTTGGATAGGACACATTCTAAGGGGGGAAGGTCTATTAAAAGAGGTCATGGATGGTAGAATGGAAGGAAAAAGAGACAGGGGCAGGCCGAGATTAGGTATGTTATATGATTTAAAGACCCACTCATATGTGGAAATGAAGAGGAAGGCGGAAGACAGAGAAGAGTGGAGGCATTATATACCATGGACCTGCCAGTGGGCAATGCACTAAGAGAGAGATATGAATATATGAAATCATATATGAAATATATGAAATCATATATATGAATATATATGAATAGATGAAATCCCAGCAGAATTCTTGAAAATGTTGGAAGGAGAAACATTCAGTAAGTTAATGGAGGCATGTATGGAAGTGTACAATACAGGTATTTGGTCAGACGACTTTACCAAGCCAGTGATGAACCCAATTCTCAAAAAAGCCAATACTGTGGAGTGTTTAGATTAAAGAACAATCAATTTAATACCTCATGCATCGAAGATCTTATTAAAGATAGTAAATAATCGCATTCAGTGGAAAGCAGAGATGATACTGAGCAAGACAGACTTTGATTTTAGGAAAGGATGCAGCACAAGAGAAGCAATAGGGGTAATGCGGGTTCTTTGCGAAAGAAGCCTAGAATATGGAAATGACGTTTTTGTATGCTTTGTTGGCTTTGAGAAGGCCTTTGACAGGATCGATTGTATAATGATGATGAATATCTTAAAAAGAATAGGAATTGACTGGAGAGACAGAAGACTAATTTTGAACTTGTACATGAATCAAAGAGCAGTAATCAAAACCCAACAAGAATACTCAGAAGAAGGTGAAATAGGACGTGGAGTAAGACAAGGTTGTAGCATTTCGCCGCTGCTGTTTAACATTTACGCTGAGGTAATGATGGAGGAAGCCTTGGAAGATGTGGAAGAAGGAATAAAAGAAGGAGGAAAATTGTTACAAGATAACGATTTGCAGATGACAAAGGAATGGTAGCGGGCAGCGAGACTGGACTGCAAAAGATAATGGATAGGCTGAATGATACGTCATTTAGATATGGCATGAAGATTAATATCAAAAAGACCAAGGTTATGAGAGTGTCCAATAATAAAGGTGAAGTTAATATCACAATAAATGGTACGAAATTGGAACATGATGATGCGAAATGTGAATCGGAAATATGCAGTAGGATTAAACAAGCAAAAGCGGCCTTTGGTAATAGAAAAGTACTTTTAACAAAAAGTCTAAAGAAAGACACAAAGATAAATATAGTGAAAACTTTGGTTTGGACCACGCTATTGTATGGATGTGAAACATGGACCTTGAGGAAGGAAGATATTAGGAAACTGGAGGCATTGGAAATGGGGATTTGGAGAATAGTGGAGAGGATTAGCTGGATTCAAAAGGTTACAAATGAGGAAGTCCTGGAGAGAGTTGGCACAGATAGACGGTTATAAGTGTATTAAGAAATAGGAAGAAGAGTTGGATAGGACACATTCTAAGGGGGGAGGGTCTATTAATAATAGAGGTCAAGGTAGAATGGAAGGAAAAAGTGGCAGGGGCAGGCCGAGATTAGGTATGTTAGTTGATCTAAAGACCCACTCATATGTGGAAACGTGGAGGATGACAGAAGACAGAGAAGAGTGGAGGCGTTATATACCATGGACCTGCCAGTAGGCAATGCAGTAAGATATATATATATATATATATATATATAAATGGGTAATAAAAATGTAAAAGATATAAAATAAGGATAATAGATATTATATATTATATATATATATATATATATATATATATATATATATATTTATTTATTAATTATATATTTATTATCCTACTCAGATTCAATGTTAATATGAGTCACTTGCCACCAGGCAAACATAATTCGGTTAAATTAAAAGTAGGAAGACTCAGTGACTTATTTGAACGAATGCTCAAGCGTCATCCTATGATGTGTCAAGTTATGCAAGATTTCCTAATCTGAATAATATTGAAGCTTAATATTACTAATCTGGTAAAAGCTTAGTTTAACATCCACTTTTCACACGATATTACTATGTACTGAATGGATTTCTCTGTTAATTTTGATTCATAATCTTAACAATTCTAAATGTCTACGATACCAGTCCGCTATGAGAGATTCTTTATAAGGAGCTTTGTAAAATCGGAGTCTGAAGCAATCTAGCTGTGGATGGTAAGAGAAAACTTGTTGAGAAGACATGGTATATTTATTTAATAGATATATCATGCAAAGGCATCGATGTGCTTGACAACAACTAAAGCAAAACAAACAATATCCAGTAAAATGCACGTAGTAAAAATATCTCTTTAATTGCACCATGTGATATGACTGAGGATAAGTCTATTTAGTATAGAGGGATACTTTCAAAGCTGGTCTGTCTGAGATTCAAACTTTTGTTCCTCTATTTATCCAGCAAGATTGCTAATCACTTGACGGCGTTGACGCCACTCAGCTGGTGCAGTAAGGCTATCCTAACTATGTATAATATATATATATATATATATATCTATATATATATATATATATATATATATATATATATATATATATATAATTTATATATATTTATTGTAAAATATTAAAGTGTATCTAGTGCGATTTTTTTCCCTGCAGCTGAACAAAGCTAATTCCTGAGGTGAATTGAATTCTCGCGGGTTCGAATCCCAGCCGCGCTGATCTCAGAGTAAAATCTCAGGCATTCACAGGACTGGTTACACGGAAAATGGACTAAATTGCCTAACAGTTTAAACATGTAGTTATAAAAAGTGATAGATATCGACATAGTTGATCATTTCACTATAATGCGTGTTTACTTTTTTAATTTTTCAGACTAAGCTAATCGATGAGGATAGTTCTCACACACCTGAGGCTCTGCCACTGGGCTCTCACATAGTATCTGATACAAAAGTTATAGGGTCACTCGGAAGAGTATCATCCTTAGCACACAATTCTGTGGCAGTTGATAATAGAGTTTGTTGTCCTTACTGTCCTCGCTCATACACGACGCGTTTCAGTCTTTTACGACATATGGTGCATGATCATAACAAATCTCTGCCTCGTTTAAATCGCCAGACTTCAACTGAGCGTAGGACGTGGAACGTCAGGAAAAATAGGTGGTCTGCTGTGCACGGTAGAAGCCGGGGACATTTTGACGAGAGTCCACTTAGAATGAAATTAAAGGACAAAAAAGAGGTATACTTATATTTCTTTATTCACGCTATTGATAAAGATATATTCTTGGTTGATTTTACCGCATGTTCTCAATGCGCAGTTTTACATGTGACACTATAACTATGCGCATCCAACTTTTTTTTTTTGTTTAATATATGTATCTTATTAAAATTTATTTTGTATAAATTTATTCAATTGATTTCTTATATTCTACGACTTCTCTGCAGTATTTTACAGATCTTCGAAAGACTCATTAGGTATTGGTATAGCATAAATTACATGCATTTCTTTGGATGAAGAAGAAACTGAGTGTTCATGATAGAAACGGGACTTGAACAAGGTTACATCCTGTCTCAAATCCTGTTCAACATGGTATTAGACTATATAGTGGGCGTCTGAAAAAACTGCATTATTTGAAAGACATAGAAACCTCAAAATACAGAATAGTTGAATACACTGATGATGCTTGTTTGATTGAAGAGAACCTAGTAAGAATCATGAAGCTCTGGAAGCAATAGCTGAATAAAATGGAAATTTTAGGTTGAAAGTTAATGAGAGTAAAACCAAATTAAAGCCAATAACATAGAAAGACAAATATTTCTCTATGTTGTGTCCGGGTTGCTTGAAGAATAGATCAACTGGTGACTGAACGTGTCGTAGGAGGCGGTTAAAAAACTAAGATCCAAACCAATGTCAGAAAGGGCATTCGGTTGGTGAGCGCCTAGACTCCAGAAATTGCTACAAAATTCTATAAAACTATTAGAAGGGATTATAGGGGATTGACATATGATATGGGTTAGAGAGGAGTGGAGAAGGTCTATATGCATCTCGACCTAGTTAACTTTAGATTTAAGGGATGATGATGATGATGATGATGAACATAGAAAGTGAAAGTCTGTGCAACAATTGAATTTCAGGAAAAAATAGTTTGAAATTGTAAACAAGTTTGCTTATATATCGAATGATCAGAAATTAGAAGAATATTACTATTGCAGGAGCAACATTTAGCAAGTTACAGAAAATCATGAGAACGCACGATGTCATACTTGAGATTAAACCAAGCATTCCTAACTCTGCGTGATACCAGCACTAATCTACGGATGTGAACCTTGGTAATTAATAAAGGCAGAGGGAAAGAATTTGAATGCCTCCAAAAGAAATGGCTAAGGAGAATACTAAGAATCAGTTACAAAGACCACATAACAAATGGAGACATTAGGGGAAGAACCAGACAACAAATGGTCCGTAAAATCATCAAAAATAAATGAAATGGGCTGAACTTATGCAGCTGATTAACGAAAACATAGGCCCCTGAAGGATAGTTAACTACAAAGCAGAGACAAAAGGACAGTGGGAAAGACCTAAAGGAAGATGGAAAGACTGCCTTGGAGATGACATGAAGACTGTTGAATTATCATTTGTGGGAGAACAGAAGGTAGAAGAAGAATTAACATCGAGGAGATGGGAGATAATAGAATCTTGTGGAGGAACATCATGACAGAGAAATCTTTGACTGGAACCAGCCTATGATAATCATGTGACATTTTATTTTAAATTTAAATTTGAAATTTGATATTTAGTTTACTTGTACTCTTTGAGAATAATTTATTTTGTAACAGGAAATACTGATTCCCCTATTTAATTTTACTCGCTCATTAATCAACTAATTCCATCTGCAATGTTATTTAGATATTATGCATATATTTGTTCATTTGTTTATTATTTTATACT
Organism: Enchytraeus crypticus; assembly: GCA_905160935.1. NCBI lineage: Eukaryota > Metazoa > Annelida > Clitellata > Enchytraeida > Enchytraeidae > Enchytraeus > Enchytraeus crypticus. The sequence goes on from CAJHZI010000546.1 coordinate 1,745,419, forward strand.
AACTTGAACAAGGTTGATGTCGAGCCGATCAGAGGGCTTGGTTCATACAGAAAGACTCTGATTTCTTCGTCACTGAGACACTCCTACAGGAAGACGAAACTGGCTCGAACAACTCAAAGATCTCAATGTGCGGATTGTTTAAAATCTTACTCATGTCGTCGTAGCCTCTTTCTTCACATGAAGACTATTCATAATAAAGTGTTACCTCCACTAAACCGGTGGATGACGACTAGTGTTGGAAGCGCACCAAGTTATAAGAGGAGTAACCTTAACACTGCAGTTGAGCGGAGGTGTCTGAAACGTCAGAGTGGAAACCAAGTCGCGCAGGATTTAGAAGAGATCGAAGAAGAGGTATTTTGGTCTCTTTTTGCAATACGCAGAAATTTCTCGAGTATTCGTACATAAGCACACTTTATATATTTACAGAACAAAGCAATAGAGATAAGTTTAAAGTCTGATTGGTAACAAATGGTGAATAGTCTGCGCCGGGAGCTGAACTTTGAATATGTGACCTCTTGCACATCTAAATGCATGTGGGGCATCAGCTCATCTACCCGACTGATATAGTGTGATAAGCTGCTATAAAAGTTGAACATTTAACTGTGGAATTGGTGGGTCTATAAGCACGATCTATCTGTATGATGCTAAAGGAATAAAATCTCTCCATTTTCTCTCCTTCCCCGTCCATCTCTAAGTATTATTATTATTATGATATTTTTCTTGTCCTTAGTTGCAAAAACTAAACTATTACTATGCAAAATTATTAATTACATGATATGAAAGAATAATAATGATAATGTGTGTGTATCATTGAGAAGGCGTCAAATGAAAGCTGCATGGAGAAGGATTCTAAGAGTGATCAGTGGGTCCAGTATAATTCTTCTACTAAGTTGAACAAGGTTAAGGGTAAGCCGATCAGAGGGCTTGTTTCATACAGAAAGACGAAACTGGCTCGAACAACTCAAAGATCTCAATGTGCGGATTGTTTAAAATCTTACTCATGTCGTCGTAGCCTCTTTCTTCACATGAAGACTATTCATAATAAAGTGTTACCTCCACTAAACCGGTGGATGACGACTAGTGTTGGAAGCGCATCAAGTTATAAGAGAAGTAACCTTAACACTGCAGTTGAGCGGAGGTGTCTGAAACGTCAGAGTGGAAACCAAGTCGCGCAGGATTTAGAAGAGATCGAAGAAGAGGTATTTTGGTCTTTTTTTGCAATACGCAGAAATTTCTCGAGTATTCGTACATAAGCACACTTTATATATTTATAGAACAAAGCAATAGATATAAGTTTAAAGTCTGATTGGTAACAAATGGTGAATAGTCTGCGCCGGGAGCTGAACTTTGAATATGTGACCTCTTGCACATCTAAATGCATGTGGGGCATCAGCTCATCTACCCGACTGATATAGTGTGATAAGCTGCTATAAAAGTTGAACATTTAACTGTGAAATTGGTGGGTCTATAAGCACGATCTATCTGTATGATGCTAAAGGAATAAAATCTCTCCATTTTCTCTCCTTCCCCGTCCATCTCTAAGTATTATTATTATTATGATATTTTTCTTGTCCTTAGTTGCAAAAACTAAACTATTACTATGCAAAATTATTAATTACATGATATGAAAGAATAATAATGATAATGTGTGTGTATCATTGAGAAGGCGTCAAATGAAAGCTGCATGGAGAAGGATTCTAAGAGTGATCAGTGGGTCCAGTATAATTCTTCTACTAAGTTGAACAAGGTTAATGGTAAGCCGATCAGAGGGCTTGGTTCATACAGAAAGACGAAACTGGCTCGAACAACTCAAAGATCTCAATGTGCGGATTGTTTAAAATTTTACTCATGTCGTCGTAGCCTCTCACTTCACATGAAGACTATTCATAATAAAGTGTTACCTCCACTAAACCAGTGGATGACGACTAGTGTTGGAAGCGCATCAAGTTATAAGAGGAGTAACCTTAACACTGCAGTTGAGCGGAAGTGTCTGAAACGTCAGAGTGGAAACCAAGTCGCGCAGGATTTAGAAGAAATCGAAGAAGAGGTATTTTGTTTTTTTCATTTGATGAAATACACAGAAATTTCTGGGGTCTTAGGCTTATTCATACATAAACGAATTTTATATACGGGGGTTGATCAATAAGTGATGAGAAAAGCAGACAAAACAATAAATATGAATAAAAACTGTTTCATACCTCCAAACTCAACAAATTTTTTTCCAGCGACGTTGAAGTGCTTTTATACCAGCCAGGAAGACTGATTCATGAAGCCCCTCAAACCAGTCATCTATGGCATGGATGTCTTTTTTCATCGCTGTCAAATTTTTGTCCAGTGATTCCTTTAGAAGTCGAAACAGATGGAAGACAGATAGGGCAAAATCTGGTGAATACGGCGAGTGTTGTAACAATTCGAAGCCGCAGTCATCAGTGGCAGCCTTTTAACAACGGAGGTATGAGCAGAAGCATTGTCCTGATGAAGCAGAACACCTTGACGCACGATCTGTCTATATTATGTAAAAGGAAGAAATTCTTTTCTTTTTATCTCCCTCTTCTCTGTCCTCTCTTCTTCTTTTTCTTCTTCTAATGCACTGCCTAGTTATTATCATTATTACGGGTATTATTATTATTGTTGTTATTGTTATTATTACTATTGAGAGCTGAGACTACAAATTCGTTTAAACAGTCCTCTTTGATCTTCTACTTTTATCACAAATATTATTTTCATACTGTTGTCTTAATCATCTAAATCATGGGCTCAAAACTGTGTTTAGTTGGCTTTACATAAATATCATGAAAACTTAATAAATTATAAACATATTGTAGGGGCCTAATACGCATTTACATGGACATTAATGATTATTCTGGAATAGTTGTATACGTGTGTAGTTTATAACGAATAATGGTACGGGGTTTTGCTGTCATCATATTTCCATTGTATTTCTATTAGAATCGCAGCAAGGTGAAGAGACATAAATTTAACCGAGCCCGATCACACGATGACGAAGAGGAGACAGAGTCTGATATCAATGAACCCACTAACGAACCTTGCATTATTTTTAAGTCACCTGTTAAGAAGAATCTCATTGACCGCGTATCTGCGCAACTTTCTGATTCACCTGGAAACTCTGCAGCGAGCTCTTCATCGCCGGACTCTTACAGAGCAGGTGGGAGAGCTGTGTGCTCCTACTGCTCCAAGTCTTACTTGTATCGCGGCAGCCTGGCCTCTCACATCAGGACAGTGCACAAGTTGAGTTCACCTCTAGAACTTTGTACACAGTCTTCACTTGAATTGGACAGCACGAGGAATAGTTTAAGTACTGTTATCTCCAGTTTCAATCTGATACGGCAAGCGGAAAGCCAATTTGTGGATGTGGAAGATATAAGTGGAGAAGAGGTATTTTTATTGGATATGTTTATTATATATTGTTTTATTTCCTGTATTCTTATTACATATGTTATAATAATTTATTATTTTATAGCTTGAGTTTTTAATTATTCATCAAAGATTTAATTTGTGAAATTTCTTTTTGTAATCTGCTATCTAATTCAATTGCCTGGAGTTCTTTTCGGTCAAGATACTTGCTAATAGCAGCATCCATTTAGCTTCACAAATTCAGACTTTTGTGTTGTGAAGTGACCAAATGTAGGCCAAGATATGAAAAGTCCTTATAATGTGACACCACTGCATTGTATAATACCATCTGACAGTGAAATAGATTCTACAATAGGCCATGCCCAAGATTAACTCCTTATCCTAGGGTTCTGTTATAATTTCAACTGTTGTATTCAACCCAGTGTGTCTTATCAATTTCAGACAAATATAACTTTAGATTGTTTTACTTTCTATGTGAAAATTGGCTCGTAGAGTTTACTCGGTTCTTTTACAGTAAGTTTTTTTTTCTATTCAAAGCGGATCATAGCTTTCGTTAAACAACCTGCTTACTTCTAACTCTCCGTCAACTTACAAAGCAAGCTTAAAAAGTGTTCATCATCATATGAGGAACTAAAGTGAAATTACAAACACTTTAAAGTTCTTATTGCTTACTGAACTGAGGTCACTTACTTATGAGTCTAGCACTCAGCAACTTGGCCATCAGCCGATATATCAAATAGACTGATTGCTATGTGCTTGTGTGTGTGAATAGAGGGACGCTAAATCTGAGGAGGGCCTGATGATTTGCCCGTTCTGTGAGGACAAATTCCCAACCACTGGTGACCTGAGGAAACACTTGGATGACGTGCACAGTCTTGCAGGTGACGTCGAGCCCCTATGAAGCTTGCATGTCCGAGGGCGAAAACAGTCCAGTCACTCAGGTCATCAACGTCGAAACCGTAGATAAGAATATAAACAGTCGCACTGGTATAAAACTGGATAAGTTTAACGTGACTGATGATGATTCTGAATGCCAAGATGAGTGACTTGGTTAAAATAGATAGTTTAAGCTATAGATAAGAAGCTAGAAAGCCTTCCTGTTGTGATAATTATAATTAAGAATTCGAACAAGATCCGTGATAAAAACTTTTCTTAAATTAGTCTGCCTCGTGTTCAGACAGAATAGACTAGCAATACTATCGTATACGGTCGTTGTTTGTATTGCTTTTTAATATGTGACTTTTATATTACGTTATACAGCTGTTTAATTCCATCGCGTTCTTATGACCTATGTATTTTAATCGGCTGCTGTTTAGATTCAAGTTGCTAAACTTGTGACCATTTTAGTATAGGCTAAGTACAGTTTTATAATGAAATTACAATTTCAGGTTGTTTTACATTTTGTGGAATAGTAAAAAGACTATTGGTACTTCTGTTTTACACTAATTATTAATTATTCTATAATTAATTATTGCTGTTAGTTTGTAGCCTTTCAACTGAAGTGCAGCTGGTCATCTATTGATTTGTGATACTCTCAGAACTCCCTTTGATGTGAGGTCAACGTTACGCTCAGAGTTGTGGATTTATTGTAATTACTTCTGTATTGATAAGAGTCAGCCTGTTTACAGCATTTGATAGATCTGGCAGATAAGTTGACAGGTTGTGAAATAGATCATGATCGAGGTCAAGTGGATTGATATTCTCTTGTGCACGTTGATTCTTCAAATTTTGAAAGTCAAATTTTATGGTTAGAATCTGTTTAAATCAATTTTAGTCAAATCCGCCTCGCACACACTACAGACAAACAGGCGAACGCTTTTAACGTTCCTCAGTTTTGAGTACCACAGGAATTACTTGCGCCTATATTCATCAGAAAAAGACTTTCTGTCTTTCGCCAGTAACTGTTAAATACATAACTCACAATATTTGTGCCAAAACATTTATTTACTTTGAATCCTAACCCGAACTATAGAAAATAAAATAATTTCGAGATGTTGACAGAAGTGACGAGAGCGAGCATCGAACATAGTACATCACTGCCTATAGCCTTACCACCTAGACCATAACGGTTTATATGTAATAACACTTAAATGTAAAAGTTAGTTTTAATATATCGCAATAGATACAGCATGAAATCTTTTCTCTATATATACATGTATATATATCATCGCAACTGTTACTGGCAAAAGACGGAATTTTTTTTTGATGAATATAAGTGCAAATCTGGAATTCTTTATTTTACGTTCACTGCACATGATTTCTTTGTTACGCCTAAATGTTCTTTGCACCTTACATTGCACTGGAAGTCGATGCTACACGCAACGATTTAGGAAAATATTGAAGAAAAGAAAAACTTGTATATTATGCTCTAGGTGATCTGAAGACTGCCGAAACAAAAGAAAAATGAATATTTATTTAAAAGATAAACTAAAAAGATAGATTTACTTTCTCTGCTTTCAGAGAAAGTAAAACCAGAAGAACACTAAAAACTACAAACTCGATAACTTCAAAACTCAATAATGAACGAAAGAAGGTACCACATTTTTTCGCAGCTTATACACTTGTAAACGTAGACGGTAGTATCCTCGCATCGCGGATAGAATGCATCATAGTTGTAATATGATTAGTATCCTCGCCTAAACGCTAACAAAAAGATTTATAGCTTTAAAACGATTTATAGCTTTGTTTCACTTAAGGCACTTGATTAAGAACAGCGTCTAAAATAATGAACAAATAAAGTTTCTCTCTCTCTCGTGCTAGAGCACTGATTCCCTAAACGAGGAAACTGTTTAAGTTCTTCGTACACTGTACAGAAAATTGTAAACGGAATAAAAAAATTAGTCTCTTAAAGCAATCTCACACAAAATAGGCTAGATATTATCATTACATGCATATATATATATATATATATATATATATATATATATATATATATATATATATATATATATATATATATATATATCTGATTAATGGCTATTGTTTTACGCCAACAATAATTCATCATCATAACGTGCTTAATGCAGGAAAATTAAAATGAATTAGCACTCTCACTTTTTTCCAACAGGCAGGATCAAGGTACATAATACTACTCAACATCTGCTTTTGTGCTCTCCAATATATAATATACCAAGAATTCGATTCCATTATAAAAGTTACGCCAACATTAATTAAACCTTATTAACGACTAGCGACTTTAGCTTAGAACCGATCAATTTTCAAATACAGTTTCAGTTCACCTCCCTCATTTATGATTCATTTCATATATCGCTTAATGGCCTTCACAATAGTCACCAATGTAATCAAGCAATACTCGCAAACTTCCTTCCATACAAGAAACATATCTATAAAGGACAAACATAATACACAATGCCTATACAAGAAACACAGAATACCAATTTAGAGTCTCGTTATAACATGCAAGATAAAATACAAATATTAACTTTTGGCAATATCTTATGTAAGTTTTAGCAATGCTCTTTGTTCCTATACAAAAGCTTAAATTTTGGAATGTATAGAGCGTCAAGTACACTTGTAACGGGACAGAGAGGATTGGGGGTCTATTCATAATATCCCGACCCTAGTTAAACAGGGGTTTAAGGGAAGATGATGATGATGATGATGATTAAGTAGAGCATCAAGTAATCTCAAAAATTTGTAATGACCGAAGTGCAACGATCGTGTTCGGTTGAGCTGATAGAAAGAGTAAACACTTGTAATATGAATAACTGAATATAGCTGCTAAACGGTTAAAACAGGCAGCATTAAAGAGATTTTATCATGAATTAATTCACTTCAATATGGCGGCTTAAATTAATTCTTAATGTTCAGCTACTACAGACATAATTACCATTATATACTGGCGTTAGCATAGGCAAAGCAGGAATTACTTACTATCAGCTATACTAATATATTCAGCTCCTTGTTACCTAGAATTAACATCAGTTAGTCTAGAATAACCATAGCTAAGATCTAACAGCTAAAACAGAATTGACATCAGCTAAGCTAGCAGTAACACCTTCTGCACTAACAATAGTGTAAGACAAGCAAAAATTATCACAGGCTACAGTAAAATTCGGGAAATTACACTTGCTTATTATCATCTGCTGTGCCAGAAATTCCAGCAGCTAGGCTAGAAATATCATCAACTAGGCCATTATTACTATTAGCTGAGCTAGAAAAAGTACCAACTATGCTATAATCGCCATCAGCTACGTTAAAAGTACCATCAGCTAAGCTATTATTACTAATAGCCAAGCTAGAAGCACCATCAGCTAGGCTGGATGTAGCACCAACAGGCCTTAAATTACTACCTGCTAAGCTAGAATTTCCATCAACAAGGCCACAACTATCACTCACATTAGCAGAAGCAAAACTAGAGTTAGCAGCAGCTAGGTTAGAATTACAGTTAGCTACGCTAGAACTAACCCTTAGAGAACAAGAATTAACATCTGCTAAGTTAGAATTAGCTAAGCTACAACTGATAGCAGGAAAGCAGGTATCAGTTTCAGCTACATTGCAGCTATTATTAGCTAAGCCAGAAAAGCTGTCCACCAGACTAAAATCAGCTAAGCTAGTATTCGCATCCGGCATGCTAGTATTATCATCACCTAAGTGGGATCTAGCATCAGCTAATATAGAATTACTACCAGTTAAGCTACAACTAGTAGTAATTAAAGCAGAATTATCTTTGACCACGTTAGTAATAGGTTCAGATAAGTTACTTAACCCAAAACTAGCATCAACGGCATTGACTTCGGCAAATCCTAAGTTAAAATTAGATTTAACTAAGCTACCGGCCTCATCCATTTCAGTAAGAGCTAATCTAGAATTAGTATCTGCAATACAACAATAACTATTTGCATCAGCTGATCTAGAAGTTGTATCCTCTAAACTACAAGTAGCATCAGCTAATCTAGAAGTTGTAACTTCTGAAATACAACTAGCATCAGCTAATCTAGAAGTTGTAACTTCTGAAATACAACTAGCATCAGCTAATCTAGAAGTTGTAACCTCTGAAATACAACTAGCATCAGCTAATCTAGAAGTTGTAACCTCTGAAATACAACTAGCATCAGCTAATCTTGAAATTGTAACCTCTGAAATACAACTAGCATCAGCTAATCTAGAAGTTGTAACCTCTGAAATACAACTAGCATCAGCTAATCTAGAAGTTGTAACCTCTAAACTACAAGTAGCATCAGCTAATCTAGAAGTTGTATCCTCTGAAATACAACTAGCATCAGCTAATCTAGAAGTTGTAACCTCTAAACTACAAGTAGCATCAGCTAATCTAGAAGTAGAGTCTTCAACACTACAATTATCACCAGCTAATGTAGAATTTTTATCTTCAAGAATACAATCAGCTAATCTAGAATTTTTATCTTCAAGAATACAATCAGCTAATCTAGAATTTTTATCTTCAAGACTGCAACTAGCATCAGCTAAACTAGAATTTGTATCCACCATACTAAAATTAGCATAGCCTAATCTAGAACTGGCACCAGTCTTGAAGAGATCCTCTAGCAACACAACAGGAATGCGAGTTTGCTTAGCGCGTATAACAGCTTCCACTTGAACGGACTGGACGCTCGGGGTCACCGTTGAACCGTCCTCAGATAAACTCAACTTGACAATTTCAGACAACATCCGCACGCCATGCTTAACGGCTACATGATGCCTAAGACCCACGACAGTTAATAGCGTCCTTCGACAGAACGGGCAGGCAAACACGCAGTTTCCAGAAGGCATGATTCTCTGTGGAACACAAGTGGATAAGAAAATGTCAGTATCATAAAGTGTCTTATGGAGAAATTAGAAAAAATTATGTAATTCGTAAGATTAAGGAAAAATTATTTAAGAATATATTAATCATAAGCGCAACTAACGCACTAAGGTCCATACCAACGTCAGAAAAGGCATACGGTTGATGAGCGCCTAGGCTCCAGTAATTGCCACAAAACTTAAACGAATGGATAATATCCATTCGTATCCCGACCCTGGTTAAACTGGAATTTAAGGGAAGAAGATGATGATGATTCATCATAAGAAAATTTATGAGAGCAATATTGTTATGCAAAGCAAAGTACAGGTTTAATAATAAAATATATAATAAAGTGAATGTATATTATGATGCCCCTATAAGTAAGCCATAGTAGCCAATGCAGTTAATTATATGCATGATTGAACTAAACTGTCCTAAGCTTCAGAAGAGATACATCTGATTAAGACTAGCAGGTAGATTGTTCCAGACAGTTGGTCCAGAGACAACGAAGCCCCTTGGTTCACATCTTCGCAGTGGTCCATAGAACAGAGAGTAAGTATCCCATCATCTCTAGATAGAGGTGTATTACGATACGATAGGGTAGAGAAAAGAACGCAGGTATTGCTTAGATATCTATAAGCTTGTTTATGTAGAATTTTGTAGTCTACAAAAGTCGAAAATTATTTTATTTCATGATTTTTTTAATTCATTATTTTAATCGAAAGTTTGTATTCAATTCCGTAAGGAATAGGAAGCCATGTAGATCACATAAGATATGAGTAAGAAGTTCATGTCTCCTACTACCAAAAATGAGTCGTGCTGCAGCATTCTGAATCTTCGGTAATCTCTCTAATTGAACCTGTCCAGCACCGAAAAGAAGACTGTTGCAGTAGTCTAATCTAATGCGCATGAATGCTTTAATCAGGATGTGGACCGCTTCTTTGGAGAAACATCGCTAAGTTGATGTACCAATGTAGAATAATGTTTTAGATCAGAAAAAGTGGCAATTTCATCGTCACTATTTGAGCTTTTAAAAATAAATATCTACAATGCATTCATATTTGATATCTTAAGCAAAAAGAAACCAGAAGAAAATGAAGCCAACAGAAGGCAGGCAGGTACCTTTGCTTGAAGTTGAACAATCTCTCTATCGCTACAATCTCTCGACAAGGCCAGTGAGGTCTGGAGGAAGAGCTACAGAAATTTACAAAGCAAACAGTACAATCAGAATAATTACATATTAACACACATTTTATTATTATTAGTATTATTATTATTATTAACAACGAAAATTAATATAGCAGTGTCATGGCCGAACTCGGTCTTCGAGACTACTTTACAGACAGAGTTCAATAGTAATAATAAGCAGAATAACAATTACATTTAAATTAAGATCTAAACTATTAAAAAATGTCTACATATGAGCGGAACTTTATACATCATTATTACATTATTTATTTATATTCATTTATATTCGTGCCAAGTATGAATATGATCCTCCTGCGGCTTACACAGTAAGAATTCAGAATTCTGACAAATTCATACCTCTCAGTATGAATTCAACAGTGTTATTTTATATCCCTATCCTATCTCAAGAACATTCTCCAAACATAGTCACTAAAATTTCATCTCATATTGACAAAACAAATCTATACACTTCACCGTGATAACAGGGAGGAACAACAATTGATAAATCAATACAACAAATATTACCATAGGTTGTTTCACACATGGGTCACTTCTTGAAATAGGGCACAAGCAAAAAAGCATTGGAAATTATTTGTCACGATTACTGTACAGTAAAAGGTCAGGTCAAAAGTTACAATATATACATGTGCATGTAGTTCAAAATATTTTAGTAATGTTGACCAAATGGCAACGCCCATGTCAAGGAATATATAAACAAATCATTGCCGCCTAATTCACATTCCAGCTCAACCAATGAGAGCACAGGGCCGTCGAACTCATTTACCACATCAGCCAGAAGCTCATTAACCCCGCCCACTGCTGTCATGAACTCATTTGCCACATCATGCTCAGTCATCAGCTCATTAACCCCGCCCACTGCTGTCATGAACTCATTTACCACATCATGCTCAGTCATCAGCTCATTAACCCCGCCCACTGCTGTCATGAACTCATTTACCACATCGTGCTCAGTCATCAGCTCATTAACCCCGCCCACTGCTGACATGAACTCATTTACCACATCATGCTCAGTCATCAGCTCATTAACCCCGCCCACTGCTGACATGAACTCATTTACCACATCGTGCTCAGTCATCAGCTCATTAACCCCGCCCACTGCTGACATGAACTCATTTACCACATCGTGCTCAGTCATCAGCTCATTAACCCCGCCCACTGCTGACATGAACTCATTTACCACATCGTGCTCAGTCATCAGAACTCATTTACCACATCGTGCTCAGTCATCAGCTCATTAACCCCGCCCACTGCTGACATGAACTCATTTACCACATCGTGCTCAGTCATCAGCTCATTAACCCCGCCCACTGCTAGCAGGGTAGTTCCAATCGCCAGCCAAACAAGAATTCGTGTCCTAGATATTAGGTGGCATACGCTGATAGGAATATACACGAAAATATCAATAATAAATTAATAACATTAAACATCTCTCAGAAATTATATTCGCAGTACAGATTAAAAAACAAATGACGTGCAAGGATAAGCCGTCGGCCTTAAAAACACTTTTAATTAAATCAAAAATAACCTGGCAACCAGATTATAATTATTTAGTACTTCAGCCTACCAAAATGAATACAGCTAACACGATGCATATGATAATACACACGTATCTAGATAGACACTTACCTCCTTTTCATCTTTCATGATCATCCTCCCTGTTTGCTTCACTGCAGGATATCTCCAACTCTCACTACTGATATCATTCCCTATACATAAGTTAGATAGCTTCTTTTTATGCGACATCTTCACGTGATATTTAAGATGGCGCAGGTTTTTGTAAGACCTTGGACACAGTGAGCAGTGAAACCTGCCAACAGCCACGCTTGTCTTGTTGGCATCATCAGAGCCACTGAGCGACGACAAAACAAGAGGTGTACTAGAAGTAGTGAGAGCCTGAGAGCTTGATTGATAGCTTGATTGACTGGTTGATTGACAGCTTGATTGACGGCTGGACTGAGCAGAACTTATAGCTCCATCTGCCTGAATCAAACAAGTAAATTTTCAGCATTTTCAGAATTACATTCGAATCTTATCCAAGCAATTACAAAAATTTGCACAGAATATATATATGCATCGCAGATCAAATAATACTCGATACTCGTCTGATATATCTAAGCTACTATTGGCCGCACATTAATCAATATTATCAATTATGGGCCAAGTCGGTGGCCTGTTGGCACGTTGTTCGACAGCGTATCAGTAGATGCAGGTTTCTAATCCAGTGCCCTCCCTGTCACTGACATGTTAATCGAGCAGGAAACTGACGTTAAAATTGGCCTTAGACTCATAATCATAACAAATATCGTCGTTCCATAATTTGATACTAGCCCTTCATTGTAATAAATTTATTACATCTGCTGAATCAAAGAATTAATTAAATTAAATCCATGGATTAAAAAGTTAAGAAATATTCAATATTCTGAAGAAGAAAATAACAATAAAGCAACAATTGACGTGTAATACAACCAGAGTGAAACTGGCACCACAATAACAAGCAGCTCTCATCCTAGAAGTCGCTATTTATTATTCATGTACAGCTTTAAATTACTTTACTTTAACTTTTGGTTAACTTGAAGTGCTAAAGACTAGGCTTCTAAATACCAGAGTTGAAAAGGTATTATCGTGATTTTCTGCTTCCTTCTGCGGCACTATGATAGCTACAGCTCCCTCCAGCAAATGAAGAACGTGTGGGGGTTTTAGAGGCAATATATAGTAATATATAGTAGTGTCTTAACCGATGACCTATCTCAAGACTGCTCTCGGGCCATGATACTGTTATAGCAATTATCGGAAGTTATTATAATTTATATTATATTATTATTTTAAGAAAAGTCTACTAAAATACCTCTTCGATCCGCTTATTGTGATTTTCTGTTCGGCCTTTTTCTGCAGAACTAATGCAACTAAGGGCCCCTCCAACAAATATAGAACAGCCAGGTTTCTTTCGAGGCAGTATGTAATTGTGCGCCATCTTCATATGATACCTGAGGTGATCAGTACGTGAGTATGTTCTAGAACATAGTGTACAGGGAACACTGGTGCCAGGCTTCCTCATTGATCCAGCTGAGCTGTTGGCAGAAGAGGTCACCAACGACCACTTGTATGAACTACGGTGCTGCACACTGGAAGTACTGAACTTCTTGCTCATAGACCTGATTGGAACGTGAGGTTTACCTTTAGATGTCTTCGAATCAGCAATGCCTGCAGACTCTTTGCATTGATCGTCATCAGGGGATTTAGTATCCGTAGATATTAGAGAAGATTTTGGAGGGTATTTAATCTTGTGCACCTCTCTTAAATGCCGTCGTAAACTTTTAAAACTGGAATATGACTTAAAGCAGTACAAACACTTGGATTCTTGACCAATTTGAGAAGACTTCAACACTCCGAATGACTTTTTGAAGGCAGCAGACAAATGAGTGCTTGTATATGAACTACCCATTGTCTGACTAAGAACATTTTTAATTGGTTCCTTGTCAAGATTTTCCTTGAATCCCATCAAACTATCATCTTTTGCAACTTCCTTATATTCTTCATTTGCCTTATCATCATCAAGAGCCTTGATGTCGCGTTCTGAGGCAGAATTTGACTCATTGAACTGTGATGAACTGATACCTTTGTACTTCTAAAAAGCAAATATTCCAAATATTTTCAATTTCTCAAAAATTGCATTAATTAATTAAATAATTTTAAAACATACTTAATAAACATTAACAACAGAGAATTTGAAAAGAGATTTACTTAAGAATGTTTGATTAAATATTATAGTTAATCAAATATACATTAAAGAAAATAAAAATTTTGATTTCCATCAATAAGGGAATAAGGGAGAGTGTAAAAAGTTTATTTAAACACCGTTAATCTTAGAATGGACTGAGTTACAGTAGAAGAAATCTACAGATATAATTTAAAGAGTATACACTGTTGATAAATAGGCTATTATCACAGCAAATAGTACATTGTTAGTACTGGTAAAAGGTTTTAAATATTTATGTCTCATCCCAATAGATAATTGGAAATGTCAATACTAAATAGAAGAAGTTCACACCAAAAGAAGCAACTCAGTATATGAGGAATGGGCAAGACAACGCAAGAAAACCATAAGAAAAAGACAGCAAAAACTTAAGTGTGAATCACACTTCAGTATGGATGTGAAACGTGGCTGCCACAAGGAAATAATAACCTGACAAAAAATGAAAAGAAAAGAAACCGAGGCATCTTAAGTTTTATACTAAAAAGTGACTTTAGAGTACCTTTTGTACTAAATCATCCTGATTTTGACTATCTGTATGGCGTTTCAGGCGAATCGATTCTTTTCTAACACCGAATGATGACCTGGCTTTAATCCCAGAAAGTCCCCTGTTGTGCACACGCCTCATATGGGTTGAAAGATCCCGACGGTAAGCATAGGACTTAGGGCAGAGTGTGCAGTACGATCTTTCATCAATTGGAATCACCTTCGATACCCGCTTTGAATCCCCAGGTGACGATAACACAGAAGCTCCTTTCCTTGCACTCAGTTGAATAGAATGTGAACTACTGAAGCTCTTCATTGATTTGCTGCAGGAATTCGCTGACTCATCTAGCGATCTCCAAGAATCATCACCTGACTCCTGTTCTTGTTCGTTCTCGGTTTTAGTAACCGAGGGATCTGCGATATCCGAAGCATTGTTGGCCTCACTTACCTGAAAAACAGCATAGAATTAGAATCAGCGTCGCAAACATGAAAAATAACGTATAATATATTATTAATATATTAATTATTTATAGTTAAACATAGTATGTTACATGTATATATTTTCAAACATTATATTAGCAACTAAATAGGCTATTAGAATAAATACTCCAATTTTGTACATACTCCAATGTATAAAATATAGAGAAAATACTATAATTTATATCTATAGAACGCATTACCTAACAAAAAAGTTAGTCCAATAACTTCCGATGCAACAGACTTAAAAATAAATAACATAGATAAACACTGGAATAGAGTGCACACAGGCAACAGATCACAGTGGCTACAGACAACATTGTGATAGACAGGAGAAAAAACATGAGTGAAAGTAATAATTTATTTAGCATACGTGATAATCCCATTAACGGCTTCACATGTAAGACAGTGTAAAGTAGACAAAACCGCCCGCAGTTAAAGAGCATGAGATTGGCCGCAAGTCACAAAGAGGTGAACCTCGAATACCCCAGTGAAACTCACTTTCTCTGCATCTACCATAACCTGTACTGAAACGCTTCAGATGGCACCAACTTCCTCTATGGAGATAATTTCATGGAAACTTGAGACGGACACTGAACCAGAAGGTGCAAGATATAATTTAGGTATTCCATCACCTAGGACAACTTTACTTTATTTAGAATGAAATTTTCTAGTTACTAAAACTAATTCAACGATTTCAAATTTGTTTTAAAACAGTATTTTCTTACTTCTTAGCCACAAAATGTACATTAATTAAATATATAAGACTATTTACAACTGTTTAGTCCACATACCTTGCATCTCCCTAAATTGGTAGGCGTGATAGTTTTCTTGCTTTGAGGAGTAGCCCGACTAGATTTACGAGAACAATATAAAGAATCCACTGCGTCTTCCGAGTCTGACATATCTACTGACTTCTGATGTGAATCAACGCCGCGTGTATTATGCAATCTCTTGAAACTTGTGTCATATTCTGCTGACGAGTGCCTAGAAGTCACCGAAGAGCCAAGTTCCGGCATACCAATCATGTCATCCTCCAACTCAGTTTTTATCACAACTTCAGGTCTTGCAGTTAGATTTTCAGCTGCAGAATATTTAGCTTTCACTTGACCTAATAAAGGAGTTTTCTTGATTGAAGCATTGCTTGCAGCATCTCTCTCAACTGTACTGTTCTGACTGGATAAACTCACAGTGTCGGTTGAGTAACTGCGACCCTTTGGACGAGGTGTACGAAAACTTTGTTCATCATTCACTGGCCCTTCATTACAACTCTACCACATCACAAGTACAACAAAGATATAACATTAGAATAAAATATCATGTAAATTAACTTCAGTTTTATCATCCACTGCAGATATAAGTGAAACATTTTGATTTGAACTCAAAAACTAGATGTTCCAGTTTGTAAACTCAAACTCCAACACTAGATGTTCCAGTTTGTTTAAAGTCGTATCAAAAATATATACATGAGTGAGTACGTAGGAATTTAATACTATTTATGCCTCGGATTAGTCATTTTGCAGTGTGAAAGGGGAAACTGAAAATGAAAGAGGGAAAATGTAATGCTGAAAAACTGAGTACAAAAATATTTCATTTCATATAGACAAACTGTCTTGAACAATAATAATTACATGTAATAATATATATAGTCAATCTACCCTGACCATTTTTGATCACCGGACTGGCTTTTGTTTATGACCTTACTTCTCCTCAGCACATTTCTTTTGCAGATTGGTCTGGGTGAATTGATCTGTAGTGATGTGTGCTGTGGGGACGTCCCTGACTTCATCCTTGGATGAGGAAACGGATGTTAAACCTTTATTATTATTATTATTATTATTATTATTATTATTATAATTATTATTATATGTTACATCTCGAAAGTTATATTGTTTGTGCGTTACTGTATAAATGATTGAAATACTCACTAGGCTGCCTTTCTCTGCTGCAGCAGAAGAATGCCCCTCTAAGCTGTCAGCACGAGCACTGTCAAGAACTTCTTGCCTCTGACCCCTATTGC